>CM065123.1:18382500-19582500 GCA_033026305.1 Cirrhinus molitorella | reverse complement strand
CAGAGCAGTGTTGACAGAACCGGGCTAATATGCTCATGCTTTCTGGTTCTAGTAAGAACTCTAGCTGCTGCATTTTGGACCAGATAGAGTTTGTTTATTAAGCATGCAGAGCAACCACCCAATAAAGCATTACAATAATCTATCCTGGAGGCCATGAACATGAACTATCATTTCTGCATTTGACATTGAGAGGATAGGTCGCAATTTCGATATGTCTTTAAGATGGAAAAATGCTGTTTTGCAAATGATAGAAATGTGGCTTTCGAAAGAAAGATTTCTATCAAATAGCACACCTAGGTTCCTAACTGATGATGATAAATTTACAGAACAGCCATCAAGTATTAGACTGTGTTTTAAGTTATTACTTGCCGAAGTTTTAGGCTCAATAATTAACACCTCTGTTTTTTTTCCCAGAATTTAGCAGTAAGAAAATACTTGTCATCCAGTTTTTTATGTCAACTATCCATTCTGTTTTTTTTTTTTTTTTTCAAATTTATATATTTTGCTGGGCCATGAAGAAATATAGAGGTGAGTATCATCAGCGTAACACTGAAAGCTAACACCATGTTTCCTGATGATATCTCCTAAGGGTAACATGTAAAGTGTAAAAAGTAATGGCCCTAGTACTGAGCCTTGATGTACTCCATACTGCACTTGTGATCGATATGATACCTCATCATTCATTGCCAAGAATTGATGGCAGTCTGATAGGTACGATTTAACCCATGCCAATGCACTACCACTAATGCCAACATAATTTCTGAGTCTATTCAATAGAATGTTGTGGTCAATAGTATCAAATGCAGCACTAAGATCCAGTAGCACTAATAGAGAGATACAACCAAGGTCGGATGATAAGAGCAGGTCATTTGTTACTCTAATGAGGGCAGTCTCAGTACTATGATACGGTCTAAATCCTGACTGGAAATCCTCACAAATACTATTTTTCTCTAAAAAGGAACATAATCATGAGGATACTACCTTTTCTAGTATCTTTGACAGAAAAGGGAGATTCGAGATCGGTCTGTAATTAATTAATTGGTTAGGGTCAAGTTGTTTTTTAATGAGAGGCTTGATAATGGCCTGTTTGAAGGTTTTGGGGACATATCCTAATGACAGTGATGAATTAATAATATTCAGAAGAAGATCTATGACATCTGGAAGCACCTCTTTTAGTAGCTTAGATGGAATCGGGTCTAACATACATGTTGTTGGTTTAGATGATTTAACAATTTATAAAATTCTTCCTCTCCTATAGTAGAGAATGAGTGGAATAGTTTAGTCTTTTGTGGTAGAAGTGATGTTTCTACCATACTTGTAGCAAGTGGAATTTATGTTTTTAGCTATCTGGAGTATACACAAGACTAGATAATGATCCGAGATATCATCGCTTTGCTGCAGAATTTCAACGCCATTAACATCAATTCCATGCAACAGTATTAAATCCAGAGTATGATTTCGGCTATGAGTAGGTTCTGACACACGTTGTCTAACCCAGATAGAGTTCAGAATGTCTCCAAATGCTGATTGCAATGCAGCTTTTTCATTATCAACATGGATGTTAAAATCACCCACTATTAAGTCTTTATCTGCAGCCATCACTAACTCAGATGGAAAATCAGCAGATTCTTTAATAAAATCTGTATGGTGCCCTAGAGGCCTGTATACAGTAGCCAGTAAAAATGTCACAGGGGATTTATCATTTATACTTTTTTCTCTGGATAATGTTATATGAAGCACCATTACTTCAAATGAGTTATACTTGAAACCCGTTCTCTGGGAAACACTGAAAAAATTGCTATAAATTGCAGAAACACCTCCCCCTTTACCTTTTAGACGCGGCTCATGTTTACAACAGTAATCTTGGGGGGTAGACTCGTTTAAAATAATGTAGTCATCTGGTTTTAGCCAGGTTTCTGTCAAACAGAGCACATCTAGGTTATGGTCAGTAATCGTATCATTTACAAACAGTGCTTTTGTAGAAAGGGACCTGATATTCAATAAGCCAAGCTTTATCCTTTGTTTCTCTGTATTATGTACGTTTTTTATTTGTTGAACAACAATTAAATTGTTACTCTTAAATTGGTTTGGACATTTTTCATATTTTCCAGTTTGGGGAACAGACACAGTCTCTATAGTATGATATCTATGTGAAAGGTTGTCTATGTGCTGAGAATTAACTGATTTTGGTGATGAAAGGCGGCTAGCAGATGGTTGGTTTACCCAGTCTGTCTGCTTCCCGACCTGGGACCCAGTTAGTCAAGTGCAAACTCTAAGACTGCATGCCATGTTTTTAAAAGAAAAGAAGAAGAAGAAGAAGAAGAAGAAAAAAAAAAACCTTGTTGGTGTTACACAAAGTTATGTGAACGGTTATAATTTCCTGAAGTGCTTGAGATATAATAGTAATTTGTGATATGAAGAAACCTTTCAAATAAGAGGGGAAATGTGGTGTTTTGCAGTTTAACCATAAGATGGCATTTCAAGAAAGAGTTGCTACTTAGTATTGTTCAGTTACTGAGTACCCGAGAATGCAACAATTAGAACAATTTAGTGAAGCTTCAACACAGTTATTGTTAAAAGAAGGACACAGAAACTTTAATTTCTTCTTATTATTTTAATTAATGTGGCTGAATCATTATAACATCTTGTTCAGCTCATCCTACTGTCCATGCCTAGGTTCCTGATTGATATTAACAAATTTCCATCACTAAATGCATGTTGTTGTTAGTGATGATTAATATGATCAGTTGAAATACATTTTGTTGCACATAGATTAAGAAATGGAACAAAAACAGAAACTCAGAAGTATGTTATAATGATCGTTTATGAACTTTTTTTTATTGCTTTGATAACAACCACTGCTAAAAGCCTTAAATGTAAAATCAGGTTATCAGAACAGAGAGACATTAGATAAGATTTAGCGTTTTGGCAACACTTCATAATTAGGTTCCATTAATGAATTTTAGATAAAGCATTAACTAACAAAAAGCAATACATTTGTTACCATATTTATTAATCTTTGTTAACGCTAATTCACAGCATCTTTGTTCATAACACAACTGTTCATTCTTAGTTCTCAAGTCCATTAAATAATGTTAAAAGGTTAACGTTTTGATTTCAATAGTGAAATCAAAATTAGAATTATTTTAGAATTATTTTTCATTGTTGGTCCATGTTAACTAATAAAATTCACTAATTGTAATAAATGGAACCATATACTAAAGTGTTACCGATTTATTTAAGATTAAATCATAGCAAATTATTAGGAAGAAGCAAAAATTAGGAAGCAGAAGAGTTCATTACATCAACAAGTCAAAGACAATATAAGAACAATTAAACTTAAAGCAATAATATTTGCCTAGAGTACGTGCCTAAATAAAAACACACTCTTAATGAAAAAAAGTAAACAGAAGTATATCTAAACTTAAAGAGAACTTCATAAGCAAGCAAAGTAAAATCCCACTAAAACTCATATACTCAAAAAGAGATTTCCACTTTTAATCTGGGAGAAAAGATGCAGATGCTGATTGATGACAGGAATGGTTGTTGCTCCGAAAGAAGAGGCTTTTGTTTTTTTCCCATATTTTCTAAAAAGAAATATACACAGTTATATAATTCCAGAAATAATTAACCATTTAAATAGATAAAGCTATCACACAGACAATGATAAAGTCAAATTAAGATCAGATATGAGTTTTTGATATTATGATATTTTGATATTATGAAAAATCTCTGACAATCCCATCCAAAGAAACATTGTCAAATAATATTATTTGAAGAACATAATTGCTAAACGATCTATCATGACTACATGTTAAATAAAAATAAAGCTTCAGTCTTAATTATACTGTTATTTGGTGCTTACCAATGTACAACTAGAAAATAAACATTTCTTCAGTACATTTCTTCAGTAGTACGCTGCTGCTGCTTCTTCTTCTTCATTGAATCCAGCTTGGACAGCCTCTTGAATACTCTTGATTTCTTCTGGAGGAGCAGCAGGTAGAATGGCAAGCAATTCTCTATCAATCTTTTCTAGTCTTGCAGTGCTCTTCCGGTCATACTCATCTTTATTCTTCAGGACAAGCCTTAAGATGCCTTTCTGTGCCTCATCACAGCCATTCTGGAGCTGTTGTCGCTCTTGCTCAAATTCTGGCTTACTTTTATCCATGGCCATTAGTTTGCCCAGTGAACTGACACGATCCATCAGGTATTTGCTGGAAACATCTGTGTATGTTGCAGAGATCATATGGACCAGACTAGCAATGTTACTGGCTTGGAAGGCTTGAGTATAGAGCAGATCTTTTGAGAAGAGCTTTCCATTGTAGGAGAGGGCTTGTGTTTTCTCTGATGTGGAGACAAAGTTTGTGAGAGTTTTGTTCAAGCTGGTTTTCACAATATTGGAAACCATCTGAAAGAAGTGAACCATCTTCTCCCACTGCTCCTTCACTCGGCCCATGGCATCCATTCCTTTGACCAGCATCTCTGTGGTAGTTCTGAAGTCAATCTCTTTTAGTTCACAATTCCTCATAGTGACCAGGATTTCAGTTAGTTCCTTCTGGTTCTTCTCTAGCTTCTCAAAACACTTGTCATATGTCTCTTTTGTCTTGTTCATCTGAGCTCGACTCTGCTCTATGGTAAATCTTGCATTCTCCGTGGCCCTCTGAGAAGGAGTCGTGTTCTCTAACTTCTTTTCTTCTCTAAGCATCATTGGTGGTGCTGGAGAAATGGCTGGAGAATTTGTTTTGTCTTTGCTTTTGCAATCAAAAACATGTGCTGACTTGATCAGATCTGAGACCTCTTTTATTATCTCAGTGCTTTTGTCTTTGTCACATTTGCCATCTGGTGCATATTTTGCAAGCTGGTTGCATATTTGTTTGCCGTCTTTGCATAACTTCAGAGCTTGTATCTTTGCTGGGCCGTCAGGGATTTCCTTGAAAGTTTCAGTGATTCTTTCAAACTGTTTTGCTATGAAATCTGTCTTTGTAGTTTTATTCTTCTGATCGTATAAATTTGTCCAGTCAATGTTATCATCTTTACTATTCACATTCATTTCTTTTTGGACTTTCTGTGCGCACTGTAAAATTTCAGCTGACTTACTATATACCTCTATTTCATTTTCCAAATCTTTTGCCCCATTCGGTGGTCGAGCAATAACGGATGCCGTTCCATTAATAATGCCTGTAATGCTCTGTGTTATCCCACCTACCAAATCCATGCCAATCATTTCCCATCCATTAGGAAGAGAATCCAGAGCTTTCTTGTAGCTCTCTTGAGCCTGTTCCAGTTCCTTCTCCATGGCACCCATTACCTTCTCAGTCCTTTTCTTGGTCTCTTGAGCTGACTGCTCCCTCAGTTTGCTCTCTTCCAGCTTCTTCTTGATTGCTTCCATCTCTTCCCCATAGAAGTGCTCTGCATTCACACATGCTTCTAGCAGCTCTTGGATGATATTGATAACTTCAGTGAAACGCTTTTCAGTTGCATCAGACAACTTCAGGCATTCATCTGCAATGACTCTGATATTGTCGAGCTGATCAGGAAGATGTGCTTTGACAACTTCATCATTGCCTTGGAACAGAATTTTCACAGCAGTTTTCATGTAATCTGGAACTTGGGCGGTATGGAGGCGAATCTGATCCATGCTCGTATGGGCCTCATTAAATGCCCACCAGCCAGTGTTACACACTTGCATGAGGCAAGCACGAAAGGAATCAGGGTATTTAATGAATTTATAGCCATGTTTAGGGGAATTTTTATTGATAGAGAAATCTGTTGTGGACGAAATGAAAACCAGCTCTCCCAGGATGGCTATGGATAGAGGAGCTGGAGTCAGATACTCTTCCCAGTTGGCATAGGGTTGCATCATAAGTTTGGTTTGGTTCCTCATGTCCTCAGCAGTGGTAAGACATTGAGTAGATTTTGAGATTGCGGAATTCATGATTCGTTCCTGTTCCTGTTAGAAAAAAAAAAAAAAGATTTTGAAAAAAAAAAAAAAAAGTGAAAATAAACACACTATGAGAGAGTTTCACTTTGTAGTATTTCGCAAGTATTGTGATATTCATACAGTGTGTTTGTGTGTATACACACATTGTTTAACAAATTTATCAGATGACCTGTCATAAGAGAAAATTATTGTAATTTAGTAGTTAAACAACAAGCTGAAACAACTAAATAGTCTTTATGAATTTACATTTTTATACCCAAATTTGAGCTGGCAACTTTTCTCAGAAGTCAGAAATTAATCAAGCATAACATTCAACCTTTAAAACCTCTTTTTTTTTCTGTAAGTGAATAAGTGTAATTGGGCATCTGAAAATAACAATAAGATTAATAATGTGCTTTACTACTTTTTTTTCTACTACAGTTGAAATTTGTTACATTTATGGATAAAAACCATTATATTTAATATTTTAATATACATAGTAAGTGGGGTAAAACACCCCCAAGGAGCAATGGGCAATTACTGTAGTTATTCTGTTTTGAACATCAAATCCTTTTTTTTCCCTAACAAATAAATTCTAACTAGTTGGTAGAATAAAAATATTTGGATTTTATATTTAAAAATGACCTCTAGTTAGCATCAGGTAGCTAGTTAGCTAGCCAGCTAGCCATCATTCTTTGTACCAGCTTACAAAATGTTTTAAATAAGCAATTATAATTTTGTAATTCATAATTAATTATATTCTTTTTAATAATAAAAAAAAAAAATGCATGTACTCTGATTTTGTTGTAAATGTTTAAAGCAAATTGCTTTGTCAAGTCTGGGGGGCATTTACCCCACTCATGGGGGCATTTGGCCCCATAGGTGGGTCATTTTTTGTTGCTGTTGATGTTGCTAAAAATCTAATAACATGAAAACTCCATTTCTCATACTTTGTTTATAGTTCATAGAAGTGAGTAAACCCCTCACATTTTTACACTGAAGAAATTACACTTTGCTACAATGTAAAGTAGTGAGTGTACAGCTTGTATGACAGTGTAAATTTGCTGTCCCCACAAAATAACTCAACACACAGCCATTAATGTCTAAACCGCTAAACCGCTGCCCACAAAAGTGAGTATACCCCTAAGTGAAAATGTCCAAATTGAGTCCAATTAGCCATTTTCTCTACCTGGTGTCATGTGACTTGTTAGTGTTACAAGGTCTCAGGTGTGAATGGGGAGTAGGTGTTGAACTCACTGGAAGTTCAACATTGCACCTCATGGCAAAGAACTTTCTGAAGATCTGAAAAAATAACTGTTGCTCTACAAAAAGATGGTGTAGGCTATAAGAAGATTGCCAAGACCCTGAAGCTGAGCTGCAGCTAGGTGGCCTAAACCATACAGTGGTTTAACAAGACAGGTTCCATTCAGAACAGGCCTTGCCATGGTTGACCAAAGAAGTTGAGTGCACATGCTCAGCGTCATATCCAGAGGTTGTGTTTGGGAAATAGACGCATGAGTGCTGCCAGCATTGCTGCAGAGGTTAAGGGGTGGGGGTGCTCACACCGCACACTGCATCAAATTGGTCTGAATGGCTGTCATCCCAGAAGGAAGCCTCTTCTAAAGATGATGCACAAAAAGCCTACAAACAGTTTGCTAATTCACACTATGCAAAATGAATTATAAATACATAAATACTGATCCAATGGGATTTCTAAATTGGTCTAGGGCTAGGAAACACACTCGGACTGTTGATCACAGTGTGATAGCAAAGCTTACCAAGGCCAATACCACCAACAAGGGTAAGAATGATCTTTTATTTGGACTGTGGAATATTCAATCACTTTCCAACAAAGGTCCATTTGTCTATGACCTGCTGTCTGATTGTAAGTTTGATTTTCTCTGTCTAACTGAGACTTGGCAACAAAATGATGACTTTTTCCACCTTAATCATTCTGTTCTTCCTGGATATGTTTTTACCTGTAAACCACGGCTGTTGGTCGAAGTGGAGGACTTGCTATATTCTATAAGGATAAATGGAAAGTTACAACTCCTACTGTAACCAAATGTACATCATTTGAATCCATTGCTTTGCAAATCAATGGATCTGTTCCAACCAACTATTCTTGCTTTGATGTACAGACCTCCGAAGGCCAATCCTGGATTCCTACAGGAATTTTCTACATTCTTAACCTATCTTTGTTCCTTGTCTCCTAATGTGGTTTGGTTGGTGATTTTAATATCCATGTGGACAATGCTGATAATTAATACTCAAAGGAGTTTTAATTATGTTTGGATGGTTTTGAATTACACTAATTCATCAATGTGCCAACTCATTCTAAAGGTCATACTCTTGATTTAGTTTGCTGCTTAGGTGTGATTCCAGATAATTGCACTACCACTGATTTATCACTGTCTGATCACTTACTGGTGTCTTTTAATGTCCCTTTGCCTGTATCTAAGCCTAATCTGAGTCAAACTATTACTTTTTACAACATTAAGAACATCGATGTCTCAATCTTCACAGATTGTCTTTCCACGCTTCCTTATAAAGACTGTCTATGGACTCTCGATGACTTAGTTCAGCATTATAATAATAATCTTCAAAAGATCCTTGACGCTTGTGCCCCATTGAAAACCAGGACTGTTTCGTTTATCAACACTGCACCCTGGTTTACATCAGAACACTGTGAGTTAAAAAAACAAGGGTCGTCGATTATAAAGACTATACTATAACTTTCATGTATACTCTACTAAGTTGTGTGAAGCATTCATGCTCCATTTCAATAAGAAAATTGAACTTATTCATCAACAATTAGTTCCTAACTAACAATAATTGTAACATACTTTATTTTAGCTCAGTGTCATCTTCATTATCTTATGTGTCTACTTTTTCTACTTTTAAACTTCCAACAGAAACATGTTCTATTGTACAAAAATCTAAATCTTCCACATGTCAACTGGACCCATTACTGACTTACTTGGTTAAAATTTGCTTACCTTTTCTCTCCTCTTTAATCACTGATATCATGCATGCTTCAATTCTTTCTGGTACTGTCCCTACTGCTTTTTAAACTGCAGTGATAACACCCACTTTGAAGAAACCAGGGACAGACCCTAAACATTTTGATAATTATCATCCTATTTCAAATCTGCCATTCTTGTCAAAAATTATTGAAAAGACTCATCAGCTCTGATCTCATCTTTCTAGTAATTGTTTATATGAGCAGTTCCAATCAGGGTTTCGCCCCTATCACAGTGTTAAGACTGCACTTGTAAAGATATCTAATGATTTACTATTAGCTGCTGATTCCAGACTTCTATCAATACTTATACTTCTTGATCTTAGTGCAGCATATGACACTGTCTCACACTCCATACTCTTAAGCAGATTGGAATCTATTGGAATTACTGGTACGGCTTTATGTTGGTTTCATTTTTATCTTACAGATCACATTCAATTGGTACAACTCAAACAGTTTAAATCAAAACCCACTTGTGTTGTCACTGGCATTCCACAGGGTTCTGTCTTGGGACCTCTTTTGTTTCTTATATGCCTTTTACCAGTTGGCTTTTTTAGGAAATAAGGTATTCATTTCCACTGTTATGCTGACAACACCCAACTTTATTTGTCTTCTAAACCTTCCTCAAAGTTTCCTCCTTCTGCTCTTGTTGAGTGTCTGGCTGAATTAAAAACTTGGTTTTCAAGTAATTTCCTCAAACTAAATAGTAGTAAAACAGAAATTCTTCTCATTGGTACAAAAAAACTCAGTAGCTAAGTCAAATATTTTATCTGTGATAATAGACAATTGCCCTGTTACTCTGTCTAATCAGATAAAAAATTTGGATGTCTGTGGAAATATTGTCTAAATAACACACACACACACACACACACACACACACACACACACACACACACACACACTGATCAAATGCACATCAGTTTTGCATGGTTTGAACAGCAGCTGTGCTAATTATTTCTCCATTTGTTTCTCTGATTGATATGTTTATCGTCTGATTATGCCATCATCTGATTTTACCATACAACTCTGCCATATCTACATCAACTTGACATGGTCACCACTAGTAACCCTGCTAACACACAATGTAATGTATTGGTCATTTTTGGTCATTTCATGACTTACCAATTGACAATATAACTACGACGTCGCATGCCCGTAATTTTATTACCATCAAATTACCAACTTACAACGTCCTCAGTGCATCCTCTCAAAGTTGTAATAGTACCAAGGATGTCTCAGATACATACTCTATTGGTAATATACTGGTAATTTCATGACTTATACTGCGTTCCAGGCAGGTTTTTGAGCTAGTAAGTCACGGCTTCAAACCACAATTTACGACTTTGTAGCGTTCCAGGCTTATGCTCATTTACAAATCATTTCTATCGCCAAAGGTGCTTACTCCTTGCTTATTTGAGGGAAACGGAGGAGGAAAACGGAGCACAAGACAAGAGAAGCTGTTATACCTTTTATTTTATTTTATGTTATTTGTATATTTGGAAATACATCCGTAGGGGCTGCCATCGCTGGTTTGCAGACAATGTGACATCAGAGCGTGGAGTACACTGGGAGTACATCAATCTAGTATGAGTTCACTGGTGGGTTTGACTGCCGTTACAGTGCACTTTCACGGGTAGAAGGTTGGAAAAACACAGGTAACGGGTTGCCTGGAACCAAAGACTATAGAATAGTGATGGGTCGTTCTTGAACGATTCGTTCATTTTGAACGAATCTTTTATGTGACTCGGGAAGAACGAGTCGTCTCGGGGGGTGATTCGTTCAGTCGCGCATGCGCAACATCCTATTAGTTCTGTTAGTTCACCTGTTTGGAGTCGTTCATTCATCTAATGGGACTGTCACGTGACGAACGAACGACCCGAACTAGGACTCGATAGAAGAACTAATCAATTCTCTTTCCGGCTCATGCTGCATAGGGTACGCTTATGGGGATGTCACGTGATGAACGAACGACTCGAACTAGAGGACTCAAAAGACGAACTAATCAATTCTCTTTCCGGCTCATGCTGCATAGAGTAAGCTTATGGGGATGTCACGTGACGAACGAACGACTTGAACTAGAGGACTCAATAGACAAACTAATCAATTCTCTTTCCGGCTCACACTGCATAGGGTAAGCTTATGGGGATGTCACGTGATGAGCGAACGAAAAACTAAAAACTAAAAACATTTGTTCAGTTGTGCATTTAATGAATGAGCACTGTGCTACGTCCGAACTTATTGCACTGTATTTTATGTATAATCATTTTTATTCCTGTTTTAATTCTTTTTTTTTTTCATTTTAATTGTTTTATTGTTGTGATTATTACTTTTTATGATTATTTTAATTCATATTCTTATGATTTTATTATTTCCTTTTATGTAAAGCACTTTGAATTACCATTGTGTATGAAATGTGCTATATAAATAAACTTGCCTTGCCTTGCCTTGCCTTGCCTAAGAGGCGTTTCAAAGATGGCCGCCGAGTGGAATGACTTGCCTTAAAGGGACTTTGCTGGAACGCAGCATAAAACCCTTTTTTTATTATTATGTATAGTACTGGTGGCGCTTGAGAGTTACCATGCCAACCACGGGCACATCAGCTGCTGGAGAGGAGAGGACGGCGTCCGACATTTCTCTGTTTCTCGTAATTATACCAAAAAAACTGCATCAGATTAACATTACCCACAGTATACTTTAAGTACTCTTGTTAATATTTATACCTCTGTGATTATGGTATCTTTCCTTAATTATCTGAAATGTTTGCTAGCAAATGTTATGCTAGCATAGCATATCTGTTTATAATGATGCTGAGCACGGAACATCTTGAATTCTTTCATTCATACTTCGCTGTATATCCTATGTTTTTATTAATAATTTGAGTGTATTTTACTGTTCATATTTGTGTTTTTCAAAATCAGCTGAATTCATTTAGAGTCTGTATTCATCATTCACAGCTGTTTGAACAGCTTTTAAGATAGTTTGGGCATATGAGGACATAAATTAGGTTAAACTACATGTCCGCCCATAGAAAATAAATTATTACGAAAAATTACCAACTGATTACCAGCACACAACTATTGATCCACAACGTTGCAGTTACTTACTGGCAACATCACAAAGTTACGTTGTGGCGATGTATAGGCACCTTTCACTTTTCCGGTTGGCCACGCCGAAACTTTGGTCACCAGATTACGTTGCAGTTATGTCAGTTAGCTGGGAAACTACTACTAAATATATGTAGAAACTTTAATATCTGTAAAGCTGCTTTGCAATCATTTGCATTGTGAATTGCACTATACAAATAAACTTGAATTGATTGGATTGAAGATAAGACCCCAGCATCCACCTGAGCAAATATCAAAATTTAGACATTGATATCTGCCGTTACTTTCTACACTTCAACAGTCCCAGCAGCAGCTTAACAGCTCCTTAATTCGTGTTCGTTCAATGATGAGACGGACAAGTTTGTTGATGCATGCCATTTACGTTCATGTGTAGATAAAGTTTGTCACAGTGAACTACTCCTGGGTGGACTGACTTGGACAAAGAAGTAGAATATGACATATATACTCCATTTCCTGACTACAAAGCACAGCGATGACACACGTCACACGAGCACGTTTCTCCGAATTACACTACCCATGATGCATAACAACCAGCGAGGTTTTCGGGAAAGAGACTTCAGATACAGTACTAGGGACCACTTAGGCCTATATAAAAGGATCCAAAAAGCAGCATGCCATGGGACCTTTAATTTCAAAGGACCAGAAAAGTAGTGAAAACATCATGGAAGTCCATGTTTAAGTCTCAATTTGTGTGTGTGTGTGCGTGCCAAAATAATAATAATAATAATAATAATATAGTTATATATATATATATATTCAAAATTTCCACTTCACTTCTGCTTCAAGCTCCAGTGGACATTCACAGCTCCACGGCTGTCAGTCACCTCTCGGATTCCATTTAAAATGTCTTCAATTGTTTTCAGAGGATGGAACACATGAGGGTGAGCAATAAATTACAGATTTTTAATTTTTTGGTAAATTATCCCTTTAAATTAATGTTATATTTATATTACAGTTTTACAAATTATATTACAAATTCAAATGATTTTTGAATTTTGGTACAATTTGTTGCAAAACTGTCTCTAACGTTAAAAATTTCCAAACTTAACAGCAGCTAATGTGTTTATCGATAAATCATGAACACAACAAGTACTGGACCTCACTGTAATATAATAAAAACTATAATAAAAATGTATTTTATGTAATTGCCTTACCTTGATGGAAAGTGTTTCTCCAAGTCTCAGATTTCTGGTAAAATGAAATGCATGAATTGAATGCATGGCTCAGTGCTTTATTTACACGCGTTTGTAAAGCGCAATGATCCACGGCACCTTGGTGCTTGTAATGCGCAATGATCCACGGCTCCACGGTGTTTGTAATGCGCAATGATCCACGGCTGTTTGCCACCAGTATTTAGATTTCAAATTCGAACGTTTTACTATTTTTATCAGCATAGTGATATTTTTTATTCTATCATCAGGGGTGTGAAGTAACAAATACTAACGTTACAGTAATTAAGTAGTTTTATCAGTAAGTGTGCTTTTTTGAGTAGTTTACAAATTGCGTACGTTTACTTTTACTTGAGTACATTTTAAATAATGCATCGGTACTTTTACTCCGCTATTTTCTCTCCTTTTGTGGTCGTTACATGCTTAATTTAATTCTATTTTTATTCATCCACGTGATTGGATAGTGAGAGAGAGAGAGAGAGAGAGAGAGAGAGAGAGAGAGAGAGAGAGAGAGAGAGTGTAGTCGGTCTTGTGACTCTAGTCAAATCAACTTGTGCATAGAAATCTTTAAGCGCCAACTGCTGTTAATCATTGCATTCTTCAAGCATCAGTTCAGTCGAGTTATCATCTTCCTATAAAGTAAAATTTAGGATTTCTGCTTACAAAATGATCTGTATACTTGCCCACCCACATGGCCTGAAATTTGGTGTGAGTTGCGGGTATTGCGTACAATGTTAATAACTCCCGCAAGTGCCAAGTTCATAAAGCGGTAAATTCTCTCTTACATTTACTAAAGTATACAGCGAGACGCGCGATCTGCTCTGTCGCGTCTCTCGCGCGTTGTGCATCAGGCATTTGGAGAAGTCGGCAGCTTGTTGACTCCTTATGAGTTTGAGTGCGCGACGCGCGCTGTGAAGAAGTTTGTTGGGAACACCCCAAAACGCTTGGAAATAATGTACTGAAATTAGAGGACCAGATTCAGTATGCACCTTAATGACCTGTGGCATTAATATTATGCATCTGTGTCAGCGCGTGATGTAATACAAATAGTCTACAGCCTGTTAATAAACAACTTTTTTTTTCTATTTTATACAATCCGCCTTCTTTTAGCAAGTGCACTTGCTAAATTTTCAAATTCAACATTTTTTTGTCCCATTCAGTTTGGCCGCATTGGCCCAGCAAAGAGATGTGCGGTTGCGCGCCCCCGCGCGCGCGTGTGTTTTTTATTTAGAAAAAAAAGTTTCCACAGAAATACTTCCCATTTCTTATTTAATGCATTTTCTTTCTCTTACAAATTGTATTATCAGAATAATAATTTGAGTAAATGTGTAAAAGGTAGGGGATGATGTCATGAACAATGTGCATATGTTAAAACTGTAACAAATTATCATGTTTAATGATTGTAATTTCTTTATTGCAAAACGCTAATATCATATCATAGTGTGTGATGCTGAACTCTGGTAAGAGTTTCTAATGGTGTTTGTATTCTTTGCGTTGTTCTAAACATCAATATGTTATATACAACAACAGCCTCTTAGCCTAAGCAACTAAAAACCAGAAAGGTAGTGAAAACATCATGGAAGTAGTCTATGTTTAAGTGGTTCAACTATAATTTTCTGAATTGAATGTTTTTGGAAGTGAATGTTTATTTTATTTATTTATTTTTGTGCGCCATAATAATAATAATAATAATAATAATAATATATATATATATATATATATATATATATATATATATATATATATTTAAAATTTTTCACTTCCGCTTCAAGCTCCAGTGGACATTCACAACTCCACGGCTCTCAGTCACCTCTCGGATTTCATTTAAAAAATCTTCATTTGTTTTCAGAGGATGAACAAAAATCTTAGGAGATTGGAACAACATGAGGTTGAGCAATAAATTACAGATTTTTAATGTTTGGGTAAATTATCCCTTTAAATAAATGTTATATTTATATTACAGTTTTACGAATTATTGTATTACAAATTCAAATGATTTTTGAATTTTGGTACAATTTGTTGTCTCTAACTTTACAATTTTCCTATCTTAACAGCAGCTAATGTGTTTTACAATACATCATGAACACAACAAGTACTGGACCTCACTGTAAGATAATAAAAACTATAATAAAAAGTAATTTTATGTAATTGCCTTACCTTGATGGAAAGTGAGAAGTGTTTCTCCAAGTCTCAGATTAGGGTCTGGTAAAATGGAATGCATGAATTGATTGCATGGCTCTGTTTTTATGGCCGTCTGAATGGGTTGAAGGTGAACGATTTAGGGGAGGAGAAACTAAAATGATGACTCAGATATTCTATTTTAACACTAGAACCGCCGGGGGTCGCTGTATACCTAAAAGCGGCATGCAGGTAAATTTTACCCACGCACATAAGTAGTGTGTGATATGAATAACATTTTGTTTCACTGTATTATGCCACTGTCTTCATAAAGAAGTGTCTGGAGTCATAAAAAATGAATGTCTAGTCATCATTGTCCTGTTATTTTATGTTCAAGGCTATTTATGCAAGCTACAGTCAGTTTTCCTAACAGTCAATATAAGCTAAACAAGCCAGCACTTACGAAAATAATTAAAAGAATGTAACTACATATTTGGGTGCTGTAATATTATTATTCATTGTCATTAATCATTATATTATTTCAATTCGTTTTATTTAAATTACTAAAATAGCCTCTAGACAGTAATGTGTAATAATTCACCACACTGCATAGGATGATGCAATGCCAAATTCAAGCGCACATACAGCTTCACCTAATGAATTATTATTTTTTTGTTGTTGTTGTTGTTTTTTTGTTTTTTGTTTGCATTATTTATAATTTGAATAAGAAAACAACACCAATAAACTATGGATAATCAAAAAATGGTTGTATTCATTACATAAGTTAGATTGAATTATTTATTTATTTATTTTTCAGGGAACGCGCAGACTAGAATAAATATCAACATGTGAACAAAAAACAATAGAAATGGCAAAACAAAAATCCAACAGATAGTACAAAGTCTAAACAACATAAGTAGGGCTAACATTAGGCTAAACCATTTAAAAATGAGATGGTTGTCAGATGAGCCGTCAGATGCTGAGCCGATCGACCCATGACGCACCAGACTCTCCGAATCCATCATGGTATTTAGCGCTTCTAATACCTCTTCGGCATCCATAAATTGCCACCTTTTACTTTTTTTGTCTTTATTTTTTAAACTAATAACCACTAATTCAGTGAGTAAAAGGCACTGCCTAGCAATGTACAATGGTAAAACATAAGCGGCAAGATAATGACAGCGTGAAAATACAGGTATTACATAGAGGGTAAATTTGACCCGTGCTGGCGCTTATAGGTATAAATGCCCCGTTTTACGATCTGGTTTTATCTAAACACTTTTTAACACCAAGGAAGTTTAAATAACACAAATTTAGTAAAAGTCAATGGCTGGGAGACTTAAGTGTTTTATTGAAAATCTGTTATGTAAATTTGAAAAACACATACGGGTAAATTTTACCCCTTTGGGGAATGAGACACTGCGTGGAAATGCTATGGGAACGCCCCCGGCGGAACACCATACTGAAGTGTGTGTAGAATCAGCCCAAAATGCAGTGCCACGTCATGAGCGGGATGACGTAGGCGACCAGGAAGCATAAAATGTGCCGACAGCATGCTCATTCAGCTTGCGGTGAAGCGAGCGCGTGCAGGGGGCGCAAGGAGTATGGCACGTAGACGCAGCGTCTCGTTCCCTTCGGGGAACCAGGTTTACATACGTAACCTAAGACGTTCCCCTTCAGTTCACTTCAAGCTGCGTCGAAATGTTATGGGAACGAGAATACCCACTGCGCCATGCGAGTAAGACCCCCTGCTTGTGGTGTGCACATCAGGAGGAGAGTACTCGCGAACCTGGAGTCGAAGGAAGGTCCAGGTTATAAAAGCGTACAAATGTATGCGGAGAGGACCAGCCCACCGCATCACAAATGTCGCTGATGGCCAAGCCCAAGGAAAGGGCTTTAGAGGCGGCCATACCCTGGGTCGAATGTGCTCGGACCCCCAAGGGGGATGGGAGGCCCGAGGACTCATAAGCAAGTGAGATGGCCTCGACCACCCACCTGCTTATGGTCTGCTTGGTGGCCGGGGAACCCTTCCTCGGCCCACCGAAGCACACAAGGAGCTGATCTGACTTACGCCACTGGGCAGCTCTGTGGATGTATGTGTCCAGCGCTCGAACTGGACACAGCAGATTCAGCCACTCCTGACCCACTTCCTGGAAGGGGGAGGACAGAAGGCCTGAAGCAATATGGGACCTGGCGTCGCGGTGGGGACTTTAGGGACATACCCAGGCTTGGGGTAAATGAATGCCCTGACCATGCCTGGAGCGAACTCCAGGCAGGACACCGTGAGAGCTTGCAGGTCTCCCACCTGCTTGAGGGAGGAGACGGCGAGGAGGAACACAGTCTTAAGGGTTAGAAACTTGACTGGAACCTCCTCGAGGGGTTTGAAGGGTGCTCCGCAGAGGCCCTCCAGAAGCACCGCCAGGTCCCAAGTAGGCACCCTAGTGCGGTGCACAGGCCTCAGCCTCAGTGCGCCACGTAGGAAGCGAACAACCAGAGGGTGTCTCCCAATAGATTGGCCACCCAGAAAGGCGTGGTAAGCACTCAAGGCTGCCATGTACACCTTTAACGTGGAGGGAGCTAACCCCGCTGAGAAACGGTTCTGCAAGAACTCAAGAACTGTACCAATCGGGCAGTTAACAGGGTTCTGCAGCCATTGTCCGCACCATGAAGTGAAGAGCTTCCACTTCAGGGCATACAGCTTCCTAGTGGCGGGAGCTCTGGATTGGAGTATGGACTCAATCCAGAGACCCGAAGCTATGAGGTGTGCTCCCTCAGAGGCCACGCCCACAGCTTCCACAACTCCGGGCGGGGGTGCAAGATGGTACTTCCTGCCTGAGAGAGGAGGTCCCTCCTGAGCGGAATCTCAAATGGAGAGTCGTCTAGAAGGGCCACTAGGCCCGAGAACCATACTCGGGCCGGCCAAAACGGGGCTACTAGGAGAAGACTGACCCCGTCCTGGCACACTCTCTCCAGAACTCCCGGGAGCAGAGCAATTGGGTGAAAAGCATACAGACGCAGCCTCGGCCACGTCTGTACCATGGCATCCAACCCCAGTGGAGCTGGATGCGCGAGGGAGAACCATAGCGGACAGTGTGTCGTTTCTTGCGACGCAAATAGGTCCACTTCCGCCTGGCCGAACTCCCTCCATAGGAGCTCCACCGATTGTGGGTGGAAGCCACTCCCTGGGCCTCAGCCCCTGTCTTGAAAGGATGTCTGCTCCCTGATTGAGGTGCCCAGGTATAAACATCGCTCTCAGGGAGAGGAGTTTTCCCTGGGCCCAGAGGAGGATCCGGCGCCAGCCTGTAAAGGGGGCGCAACCGAAGACCCCCCTGCTGGTTGATATAGGCGACCACCGCTGTGTTGTCTGTGACAAGCACATGGTGTTCCCTGAGGTCTGAGAGGAAATGTTTCAGGCCACGAAACACTGCCAATATTGATGTACCACATGAAATGATGGCCTTCCCACAGACCCTGGGCAGAGTGGCCACTCATGTCTGCCCCCCAACCCGTGAGGGAGGCATCCGTCGTTAGCGTTACGCGACGACAAGGAGCCCCCAACACCGGGCCTTGAGACAGAAACCGAAGGTCCTTCCACATGTCTAAGGCACATAAGCATCGCCGCGTGACCTTGATCATGCAAAGTGGATTTCCCCTCTGGGAAAACCCCTTGGTTCTGAGCCACCACTGTAGAGGTCTCATGTACAGCAGGCCAAAAGTCATCACGTTGGACGCAGCTGCCATCATACGTAACAGTCTCTGAAACTGTTTCACAGTGAGTGACTGGCCTTCTCTCACTCCCCTGACTGTAGTGAGAATTGACTTGATACGAGCAGGAGACAGACGTGCCTGCATCATCGCCGAATCCCACACCATGCCCAGATAAGTGGTCTTCTGAGATGGAGAAAGCACACTTTTCTTGGTGTTTAGTCTTAACCCCAGCTCTTTCATGTGGGCGAGAACGACATCTCGATGCCGAACCGCCTCCTGTTGTGACTGGGATAGGATGAGCCAGTCGTCTATGTAATTGAGTATGTGGATGCCCTGGAGTCGCAGAGGAGCCAGAGCCGCATCCAACACACTTGGTGAAAGTGCGGGGTGAGAGTGAGAGACCGAATGGAAGAACCCGATACTGGTAAGCTTCGCCCCCTGAAAGCAAACCTCAGGAACTTCCTGTGTTCGGGAAGGATGGAGATATGGAAGTATGCATCCTTCAGATCTATGGTAACAAACCAGTCCTCGGACCTGATTTGAGTCACGATCTGAGCTATAGTGAGCATCTTGAACCGAAACCGTTTGATGGCACGGTTCAAAAGACGCACAGACCACTGAGAGCGCCGCCCCGACCCCAGATCTTTCTTAAGGGGGATGCGGTAGGCAACGCTCTGTTTCTGGCTTTGCTGGTATGAGGAGCTGGACGGTTGGGGCTGCTCCCACTCAGCAGCCCCAAGGACCTGGTGACGAGGGAGGAAGCGCTGGAATGCCGCCGCTTGCTTCTTCACCTCCTGAAACCTCTCGACGACAGAATTGACTGCGTCGCCGAAGAGGCCAGAAGGCAAGAGCGGGGCATCCAGGAGGAAGAATCTGTCCTTGTCTTCCAACTCGGACAGATTCAGCCACAGATGCCGCTCCGTGGCCACCGGAGCTGCCATTGAGCGGCTGATAGCTCTGGCCGTTTCCTTGGTGGCCCGAAGCGACAAATCCGTGGCCCGACGCAGTTCTGCAACCGCGTCGGATTCCTCCCCCTCCCTTTCGTCCAGGTCCTTCAGCAGGTAGGCCTGGTACGCCTGCAGCACTGCCATAGTGTGCAGACAGCCACCGGCCTGACCTGCTGCCATGTAAGCTTTCCCGATCAAGGCCGAAGTTCTTTTTAAGGCCTTGAAGGGAAGCTGGGGGGCCTTCAGGGATGATGCCGAAGATGCAAGCATCCGCTCCACCGTTGGCACCGCCCCATATCCCTTCTCACTCAGCCCCACCACGTTGGAATACGTGGATACGGTGGGGCTGAATATACGTGAGGAGAAGGGTTTCCCCTGAGGTGTGGAGATCGAAGAAAAAAGGAAGGCCCCGCCATGAAGGCTGTGACTGGGTGCGCAGGAAACGCTCGTCTAGCTTACTTTTAGGACGAGCGTCCTGCTGCTCGGCTGGCCAATCGATGTTCAATTTGGCCACCGGCCAAGTCACAACCTCCACCAGCTCCTCATATGCGAGAGACTGTGGTGGCGAGTCCACAGTCTCCTCGGTATCGACGCTCATCACCTCAACCTCCTCGGAGGAAGATAGATGAAGCGTCAAGCTCCCTCTCTTGGGGGTAGAAACCGCAGCGCAGGCTTCCGATCCTCGAGAGGGAGCATTGGATCTAGCAGATGAGGCCTGAGAAAGGGAAGAACCCGTCTCATAGCCCTCTGCTAAATCCACCTGCAATCCCCATGACAACAGCTGCGCTGGGCTGTCCAGACTCGTCAAAGACAGCCAGGTGAGAGCGGAGCACACGCAGTGGCAATAGCTCACAGTCATAGCAGTCAGCCTTTTCGAGGGCTGACTGTGCTTGCTCCACTCTCAAACAAACAACACATAGATTGTGTGTATCCCCCGGCAAAATACACGAAGGGGAATACATGATCTAAAATGCTGTCCGCTCGCCACTTCCTTTTTTCCTTTTGCTTTAGGCATAGTTGTTCTCACACAACACACATACACACACCACAGACGCGCCAGCTGAAGAGCAAAAAGCTGAATGAGCGTGCTGCCGGCGCATTTTATGCTTCCTGGTCGCCTACGTCATCCCGCTCATGATGTGGCACTGCGTTTTGGGCTGATTCTACACACACTTCAGTACGGTGTCCCGCCGGGGACATTCCCATAGCGTTTCGACGCAGCTTGAAGTGAACTGAAGGGGAACTGTATTTACAATAACACACCGTATCCACAATAAACAGTAAACAAAGTTGAGGGTTTGCTTGAGGTACTACTGTAACACTCTCGTCGACTTGGTTAACAAGCAGCTAGATGTGAGTCTGGCCTCCCTTTTTATAAGCCAGACTCCGCCCCTCCTTGGCATCAACCATAAACAGGTGAGTATTCAGGTATACCTTACACATTTTACTTTTTTCCCACTTCAAAGCATTCATCATCAATATTAAACAATAAATATTTACCGGTAATAAAGTCAACTACTCATATTAATCGTTATTAAAAACACACAAACACGTAAATAACACATAATTCACACATAATCCCTGTTACAATCTAACATTGGTTTCACCGGCTTCCGGCGGCACTGCACCGGCATGACCCACTCTGTTCCTTTAAGAGCAGGCACACTCTGTCTGCTCGGTTTGGTCAATGCGGCGTCCACCCACCGAAAGACAGAGTACTTCGTGACAGACAAACAAACAAACACAACGAAGACACAAGGACAAAACACAAGACGCGGCTGATGTGTGTGCATGAGATAAACGGGTATGAGACGTGATGTGGAGAAATATCAGTGGGCGATCGGTTTGGCATGTGCACTCGCTTCACAGATGGCAGAAGCAACATGTAAGGAGGGGAAATAAAGAGTGGATGACTTGTGTGCATGTGTGTGTGTGTGTGTGAGAATGTGTGTTCAGGCCTGTGCTGCTGCCTCAGCAGTGACAAACAGGTGCTTTGTCACAGATTCCAAGCAGGCCCAGAGTCAAAGTTATGTGGCAATCCAATGACATCCAATAAAAATATCACATACAAAGATCCCAAATTGAAAGTGGTGATATTTTTCTTGAAAGAACCACTCATTCAAACTTGAATGAGATACTTTGTCCTTTTTAGTAGATGTACACCAGCAGGTGGATTCCAAACAGGCCCAGAGTCAAAATTATATGGCAATCCAATGACATCCAATAAAAAGTATCAAATACAAAGATCCCAGACTGAAGGTTTGGATTTTTTTTTTCTTGAAAGAACCACTCATTCACACTTATATGAGATCCCAAAAGATCCCAGATTGAAGGTGGTGATGTTTTTCTTGAAAGAACCACTCATTTACACTTAAATGTAGGGTTGGGTACCGAAACCCAGTGCCAATACAGCACCGGTACCTACAGGTCCTTCTCAAAAAATTAGCATATTGTGATAAAGTTCATTATTTTCTGTAATGTACTGATAAACATTAGACTTTCATATATTTTAGATTCATTACACACAACTCGAAGTAGTTCAAGCCTTTTATTGTTTTAATATTGATGATTTTGGCATACAGCTCATGAAAACCCAAAATTCCTATCTCAAAAAATTAGCATATCATGAAAAGGTTCTCTAAACGAGCTATTAACCTAATCATCTGAATCAACTAATTAACTCTAAACACCTGCAAAAGATTCCTGAGGCTTTTAAAAACTCCCAGCCTGGTTCATTACTCAAAACCGCAATCATGGGTAAGACTGCCGACCTGACTGCTGTCCAGAAGGCCATCATTGACACCCTCAAGCAAGAGGTCTGTGGGAAGGAAAAAGTGTGGCAGAAAACGCTGCACAACGAGAAGAGGTGACCGGACCCTGAGGAAGATTGTGGAGAAGGACCGATTCCAGACCTTGGGGGACCTGCGGAAGCAGTGGACTGAGTCTGGAGTAGAAACATCCAGAGCCACCGTGTACAGGCGTGTGCAGGAAATGGGCTACAGGTGCCGCATTCCCCAGGTCAAGCCACTTTTGAACCAGAAACAGCGGCAGAAGCGCCTGACCTGGGCTACAGAGAAGCAGCACTGGACTGTTGCTCAGTGGTCCAAAGTACTTTTTTTCGGATGAAAGCAAATTTTGCATGTCATTCGGAAATCAAGGTGCCAGAGTCTGGAGGAAGACTGGGGAGAGGGAAATGCCAAAATGCCTGAAGTCCAGTGTCAAGTACCCACAGTCAGTGATGGTCTGGGGTGCCATGTCAGCTGCTGGTGTTGGTCCACTGTGTTTTATCAAGGGCAGGGTCAATGCAGCTAGCTATCAGGAGATTTTGGAGCACTTCATGCTTCCATCTGCTGAAAAGCTTTATGGAGATGAAGATTTCATTTTTCAGCACGACCTGGCACCTGCTCACAGTGCCAAAACCACTGGTAAATGGTTTACTGACCATGGTATTACTGTGCTCAATTGGCCTGCCAACTCTCCTGACCTGAACCCCATAGAGAATCTGTGGGATATTGTGAAGAGAAAGTTGAGAGACGCAAGACCCAACACTCTGGATGAGCTTAAGGCCGCTATCGAAGCATCCTGGGCCTCCATAACACCTCAGCAGTGCCACAGGCTGATTGCCTCCATGCCACGCCGCATTGAAGCAGTCATTTCTGCAAAAGGATTCCCGACCAAGTATTGAGTGCATAACTGAACATAATTATTTGAAGGTTGACTTTTTTTGTATTAAAAACACTTTTCTTTTATTGGTCGGATGAAATATGCTAATTTTTTGAGATAGGAATTTTGGGTTTTCATGAGCTGTATGCCAAAATCATCAATATTAAAACAAAAAAAGGCTTGAACTACTTCAGTTGTGTGTAATGAATCTAAAATATATGAAAGTCTAATGTTTATCAGTACATTACAGAAAATAATGAACTTTATCGCAATATGCTAATTTTTTGAGAAGGACCTGTATGTACCGGACCGAATCAGAAAGCAAATTTCGGGGTGCCTCATTTCAGAGTTATGTGGCAATCCAATTACATCCACACATCCAAATATCACATAAAAAAATCCCAGACTGAAAGCAGTAATATTTTTCTTGAGAGAACCACTCATTCTGGCTAAAAAAAAAAAAAAAATCTTGTATAAAACATAAAAAAAAAAACAAAATAAAAAAAACACAGACCTCATGCACTGACACTCAAACTAAAAACTGTCTTGGCTGCCATCTTGGGTGTACACTTTATTTATCGTGTATTGTCAGCTTAACAACTTTGCTGGTAGTTTATATTCACATACAGCTACATCACACACAGCATAAAAAAGGTAATATTCCTAAAGGCATAATAGGGGCCCTTTAATGTTTCTGTGTCCACTGTGTGCAATATCATCAAGAGGTTTACAGTCCATGGCACTGTAGCTAACTTCCTTAAGCATGGACTTAAGAGCAAAATTAATGAAAAACTACAACAAATGATTGTTTGAATGGTTGATAAATAACCCAGATTAATTTACAAACAAATTCAAGCTGCTCTGCAGACACAGAATACAACAGTGTCAACTCGCACTATCCATCGCCATCTGAATGAAAAGTAACGCTATGGTAGGACACCACTTCTGACATAAAGGCATAAAAAGCAGGACTGAAGTTGAAGTTAGAAAAAATAGGCCTTCAAAGAAAAAAACAGTGTCAAACATGGTGGAGGTTCAAAGATGTTTTGGAGTTGCTTTGCTGCTTCTGGCATTGGATTCCCTGACAGTGTTAATGATATCATGAAATCTGATGATTGCCAAAGAATTTTGGGGTGCAACGTAGTGGCCAGTGTCAGAAAATTGCATCTCTACCAGAGGTCATGGTTCTTCCAGCAGGACAACAACCCGAAACACACTTCAAAAAGCACTCAGAAATGGTTACAAACAACTGCTAGGCAAGGAAAGGAAACTCAATCATTAGCTGTGTAGGTGAGTGTGACTGCAACCTTAATAGTCTTCCTGATAGGAAACAGCTGGAGTCCGATAATGAGTTCCTAGGCAGAAAGCTATGGGAACCACGAACATTAAGATTACGCTGCTAAAAATAATGAACCCTGGTTGAAATGCTTTTTTTTTCCCCCACTGTTTTCTCTTTCCTAATAATTTATTTGCTAACCATTCTCTCAAGAAGAGAAAACTGTCTCTCCCTGCTCTCTTGTCCATACTCTTATCTCCTGTGTGTCTCTCTGGAGTTTGATGTCCTCCCTGAGTAGCTCCACCAGCTCACCACTCACTCACCACTGTCCCAGGACACTTGCAATCCTAAGGCAGAGCAAACAAACCATGCCTGTTAACAACAACAGCCCAAAGCATTTCAGCACAAATATGTCTATTAACTTGCTTGCTTTATATTTTTCCTCAGTAGGCTCATTTTCTCGCAATAGTCCTAAAACAAGAGAAAATGGAAACACTTATAAAGAAAGGTTTGCAATCTTAACATTTGAAAATAGCAGGACATGCATCCAACATACTGAAGTGCTAATGTTTAGTTAAACATTTGTAGACATATCTTTCATGACAGCACTACAAAAACACAACAAAGAGAAAGACTGTTGTCTTGTATAGTGGCTGTCTTATTGTTTGTGGGCTTTTTTTAACTGAATTTTAAGACTCATTTCACTAGGTATTTGAGTAAATGAAAACACAATACTTGCATTTCAATGCAAATTCCCCAACAGAACTCTCATGCTCCATGTTCTTTGAATATAAATTACATTGTCCTCTGCGCGCAAGTGATTCTGGGATATGGTAGGGTGCGAAGTGTCCACAGATATATACTTCATTTTCCTGGTAAATGGAGACCGCATTTCAAGTCGCTTTCGACTTACGGCAGCCTTCGGCGCACCGTGGTGACGCAATCGGCCTTGAAATGCGCACTTCGAAGTGTGCATTCTGGATTGGGACAGTTTGCGTCGTGACGCTGTGACGCAATCGCACTTCAAATTCGCACTTTTTTCAACAGTGTGCTGTTTTTTTTCAACAGTGTTGGCAAGCACCACACTGTGGTGTTTTTCTGTATTTATTTGTTACTGTTACTGTTTGCTACTGTTCGGACGCTCTTGCTTACTGCTCTGCTCTGCGCTTTGCTTCTGTTTATGTACTTTACTCAGATTTTTAAAAATATTTTAACTTCTGCAGATAGCACAGTGCTCAAACAGCACATTTTTGGGCACAAACACTGAAACTTTTCAGGATTGGACTAATATTACAGAAAAAGAAGACTGCCTACCACTGCCAGCGGTTTACATTCCGGAGACGGGAAAACACAGCTGTCTACATTCAAACAGACAATAAAGAAAATGCCTCTTGTGCCTGTTGTGGAATCAATTTGCTGCACAAACTGCCACAGACTTCTACAAAGGATTGCAGTTCTTGAAACAAAGCTACTTGCTGGACTTCCAAAACAGGTGGAACACTCAGCAGATGGTCATCACGGACCCCCTCAACAAACAGTCGGTGAGTCCCATGAATCTACTGAATCTTATCATTCATTACCAAGTGTAGAGGAACGAGCCAAAACTGATCAACACACTAATCGATGACACAAACAGGGAGCGAGACCCAAAGGCACTCGAGACATCAGATTGTCACGAGTATCTCATATTGCTGCCATAGCATCCTCTACCCCAGATATGGCTTGCAAACACTGGTATTTTACCACTGCCTATACAGTTTGAGAACAGATTTGAAGCATTAATGAATGTGGGTGAGGAATCCTCAAATGTGACTGAACGTGGATCGTATCAGCCAGCAGCTAACATTGCTAATAACAGACACTCAAGGTCGAGCAGACAGCGGCATTCAGCTCAGAGCGCAGCCGAGCCCAGGACTCTGATAGTGGGCGACTCCATTATCAGAAACATTAGAAGCAGGACTACAACTACATGCTGCTTTCCTGAAGCAACCGTCTCTGATGTGAACAAGGAGCTTCGAAATATTCTAATGAAGCACAAGACTGCTAATCGAATCATCATCCATGTGGGAAAGAACGATATTTGGAAAGAGCAGTCAGAACTCCTAAAGAAGGATTTCAGTGAACTACTTGAAACACTTAGAAGACTTGAAGTTAAGTCGTTCATCAGTGGACCACTCCCAGAAAGGGGAACTAACATGTTTTCATGGATACTTGGGCTGATAACATGGCTATAAAGAACCTGCAGTTTAAAAGGAGTCAACTTCATTGACAACTTCAATCTTTTCTGGGGCCATAGACAACTGTTTAAACTGGATGGCCTCCACCCAAACAAACTTGGTGCAAGAGTGCTAAAGGACAACTTCTATTTCTCCCTCAATCATCCTTCAGTACTTTGTGACCTGAATGGCACACACACACCTGGACAAAATATGACTGATCAGAGGACTTCAATTAGTCATCATGTGGCTGACACATCCCAAAAGAACATTGATAACCACGCAGCCACAACAACCACTGCTCATGGACACCATGCCAGCGGAGCCCTGCCCACAGAGCTCATTACAGACAGACTGTGATGTATCAGGACAGCTCCAAGACTCAGCACCCAAGGACGACTTTCTTGAAAACAGCCAAGGAAGCCAGGACAACATATTTCAGCCACCAGAAACATCAGAGCCACAGCCCCATTCACCTGACACATTATCCCTCTCTCCAGGATCTCCACTTCTAAGCTTCTCACAGCAAATGGAGGAACTTGTTTATGCTGGGACTAGACTCTCCCACTCTTTCGCTGCAAGCCCCCAGATATCAACAAAAAAACGGCGGGCCCCACAACCACCGAAGCCTGTAGGCCCAGCTCGCCCTCCTCCTCCTGTGAGAGCTCTTCGGCCGCTGCCACAACGCCAGGGCCCATCTGCTGTAGGTGAACTAAAAACAACTGATAGCAGCTCTCAGTGATATGTGTCAGGTCCCCGCTACGATAGCAGCAACATTCACAAATGTTTACAGAACAAGCGGGAACCCCGTGTGCCTGTAGCTTTTCCTATCTCTGTTTTATCACGTGATAGAAAGTCTAAGGCCTTCTCTAGTCGTATGGCTGACTCGTTTAACCCGCGGACTATTATGCATCAAACTAAGATTACTGTGGGGAAAAAAAGAAATGCCATCAAGTTAGCATTTTTAAACATTCGCTCACTAAAAAATAAATAATTTCTGACTAATGACTTAATAACCACAAACAGCCTAGATTTTATGTTTTTAAATGAAACATGGCTAGAAGACAGCTGCAGTGCAACAGTCCTCAATGAAACAGCCCCTCCTAACTTTACTTTCATGAGCGTCTGCAGAGCTGTTAGGAGAGGTGGAGGTGTAGCTGCTTTGTTTAAAGATGTCTATCAATGCAAGCAAGTGTCATTTGGTCAGTACTTGTCCTTTGAATATCTAGGGATTGTGCTGAAAGGTGCTCCACGCATTCTATTCATCATTATTTACAGGCCTCCAAAAACTCTCCAGCCTTTGTTGAACAGTTCACAGAACTGTTATCAAGGATATCCTCAGAGTATGACAGTTTTGCCATTGCAGGGGATTTTAATATTCACATAGATAATGCAGAAATCAATGCTACAAAAGAAATTATAACTGTTTTGAACACATTTGACCTGGTTCAATATGTTCATGGACCCACACACAATCGTGGTCACACTCTTGATTTACTCATCAGTAAGGGTCTAAAGATTTAATCCATTGTTATTAAGGATGTAGCACTATCTGATCACTTCTGTATTTTTTTTTTTTTGATATATTGATCTCTGCTACCACTGAATCTAGATCTGTCTCTGTCAGAAAGAGATGCATTAATGAGAACACTAGTTTGCTATTTATGAAGGCTATATCGTCAATGCTAAGCATTTCTGCAGACTCAGTTGATCTTCTCCTGGATTCCTTTAACTCAAAAGTTAAGAATGTCATTGATGACATTGCGCCAGAAAAAAGAAAGATGGCTGACAGACAGAAAGCACTATGGAGAAAATCAACAGCAGTACAGGGTATGAAAAGACAATGCAGAAAAGCTGAGCAGATGTGGTGGAAGACGAAACTTGAAATTCACTGTAGCATCTATAAAGACAGCCTTTGTGCTTGAACTAGGCAAAGCTAGACAAACATTCTTCTCAAACCTTATAAACAGCAACTTAAACAACACTCGCACTCTTTTTGCTACCGTTGAGGGACTGACAAACCCCCCAAGTCAGATTCCCAGTGAAATGCTCTCCGACAGCAAATGCAATGAGTTTGCTTCCTTCTTTTCTGAGAAGATCAATACTATCAGAAAGACGATTAGCACATCCTCAAGTTATGCTGAGGTCAGACAAATTCACCCGCAATTTCAAAAAGTAGTTACCATGTCTGTTTTTGAAGCAATTGATTGCAAAATTTTGGAAGAAATAGTACAGCACCTTAAACCTTTAATTTGCTACCTTGACACACTTCCCACATCTTTTTTCAAAAGTGTGTTTAACTGTTTAGAAGCAGATCTCTTAGAAGTGGTGAACACCTCACTTCTCTCTGGGACTTTTCCAAACTCCCTGAAAACTGCAGTTGTTAAGCCCCTTTTGAAAAAGAGCAGTCTTGATAACACAATATTGAGCAACTATAGACCAATATCAAATCTTCCTTTTATAGGCAAGATTATTGAAAAGGTAGTTTTTAATCAGCTGAACTACTACATAAACTCAAATGGTTACCTAGACAATTTCCAGTCTGGTTTCCGACCACATCACAGCACAGAGACAGCGCTCATAAAGATAATAAATGATGGTCGCCTAATTTCTGATTCTGGAAAAATATCAGTGCTGGTACTTCTAGACCTTAGTGCTGCATTTGACACTGTCGATCATAACATTCTTCTAGAGAGACTGGAAAACTGGATCGGGCTTTCTGGGATGGTTCTTAAATGGTCATACTTAGAAGGGAGAGGCTATTATGTGAGTATAGGAGAGCATAAGTCTAAGTGGACGTCCATGACATGCGGAATCCCACAAGGCTCAATTCTTGCACCGCTCTTGTTTAGCCTGTATATGCGCCCTCTAAGTCAAATAATGAGAAGGAACCAAATTGCATATCACAGCTATGCAGATGATACCCAGATATACCTAGCCTTATCACCAAATGACTACAGCCCCATTGACTCCCTCTGCCAATGCATTGATGAAATTAATGGTTGGATGTGCCAGAACTTTTTTCAGTTAAACAAGGAGAAAACTTCAAAGTCATTGCATTTGGAAACAAAGATGAAATTCTTAAGGTGAATGCATACCTTGACGCTAGGGGTCAAATAACTAAAAATCAAGTGAAAAATCTTGGGGTGATTCTGGAGTCAGATCTTAGTTTCAGTAGTCATGTCAAAGCAGTAACTAAATCAGCATACTATCATCTTAAATACATTGCAAGAAATAGATGTTTTGTTTCCAGTCAAGACTTAGAGAAACTTGTTCATGCCTTTATCACCAGCAGGGTGGACTATTGTAATGGTCTCCTCACTGGCCTTCCCAAGAAGACCATTAGACAGCTGCAGCTCATCCAGAATGCTGCTGCCAGGATTCTGACTAGAACCAGAAAATCAGAGCATATCACACCAGTCCTCAGGTCCTTACACTGGCTTCCAGTTACATTTAGGATTGATTTTAAAGTACTTTTACTCGTTTATAAATCACTCAATGGCCTAGGACCTAAATACATTGCAGATATGCTCACTGAATACAAACCTTACAGGCCACTCAGATCACTAGGATCAAGTCAGTTAGAATTACCAAGGGTTCACACAAAACAAGGGGAATCCGCCTTTAGCTTTTATGCTGCCCACGGTTGGAATCAGGTTCCAGAAGAGATCAGATGTGCTAAAACACTAGCCACATTTAAATCCAGACTAAAAACTAATTTGTTCAGTTGTGCATTTAATGAATGAGCACTGTGCTACGTCCGAACTTATTGCACTGTATTTTATGTATAATCATTTTTATTCCTGTTTGAATTCATTTTAAATCATTTTTTTAAATGATTTTAATTATTTTATTGTTGTGATTATTACTTTTTATGATTATTTTAACTCATATTCTTATGATTTTATTATTTCCTTTTATGTAAAGCACTTTGAATTACCATTGTGTATGAAATGTGCTATACAGGTCCTTCTCAAAAAATTAGCATATTGTGATAAAGTTCATTATTTTCTGTAATGTACTGATAAACATTAGACTTTCATATATTTTAGATTCATTACACACAACTGAAGTAGTTCAAGCCTTTTTTTTGTTTTAATATTGATGATTTTGGCATACAGCTCATGAAAACCCAAAATTCCTATCTCAAAAAATTAGCATATCATGAAAAGGTTCTCTAAACGAGCTATTAACCTAATCATCTGAATCAACTAATTAACTCTAAATACCTGCAAAAGATTCCTGAGGCTTTTAAAAACTCCCAGCCTGGTTCATTACTCAAAACCGCAATCATGGGTAAGACTGCCGACCTGACTGCTGTCCAGAAGGCCATCATTGACACCCTCAAGCAAGAGGGTAAGACACAGAAATAAATTTCTGAACGAATAGGCTGTTCCCAGAGTGCTGTATCAAGGCACCTCAGTGGGAAGTCTGTGGGAAGGAAAAAGTGTGGCAGAAAACGCTGCACAACGAGAGGGGGACCTGCGGAAGCAGTGGACTGAGTCTGGAGTAGAAACATCCAGAGCCACCGTGTACAGGCGTGTGCAGGAAATGGGCTACAGGTGCCGCATTCCCCAGGTCAAGCCACTTTTGAACCAGAAACAGCGGCAGAAGCGCCTGACCTGGGCTACAGAGAAGCAGCACTGGACTGTTGCTCAGTGGTCCAAAGTACTTTTTTCGGATGAAAGCAAATTTTGCATGTCATTCGGAAATCAAGGTGCCAGAGTCTGGAGGAAGACTGGGGAGAGGGAAATGCCAAAATGCCTGAAGTCCAGTGTCAAGTACCCACAGTCAGTGATGGTCTGGGGTGCCATGTCAGCTGCTGGTGTTGGTCCACTGTGTTTTATCAAGGGCAGGGTCAATGCAGCTAGCTATCAGGAGATTTTGGAGCACTTCATGCTTCCATCTGCTGAAAAGCTTTATGGAGATGAAGATTTCATTTTTCAGCACGACCTGGCACCTGCTCACAGTGCCAAAACCACTGGTAAATGGTTTACTGACCATGGTATTACTGTGCTCAATTGGCCTGCCAACTCTCCTGACCTGAACCCCATAGAGAATCTGTGGGATATTGTGAAGAGAAAGTTGAGAGACGCAAGACCCAACACTCTGGATGAGCTTAAGGCCGCTATCGAAGCATCCTGGGCCTCCATAACACCTCAGCAGTGCCACAGGCTGATTGCCTCCATGCCACGCCGCATTGAAGCAGTCATTTCTGCAAAAGGATTCCCGACCAAGTATTGAGTGCATAACTGAACATAATTATTTGAAGGTTGACTTTTTTTGTATTAAAAACACTTTTCTTTTATTGGTCGGATGAAATATGCTAATTTTTTGAGATAGGAATTTTGGGTTTTCATGAGCTGTATGCCAAAATCATCAATATTAAAACAAAAAAAGGCTTGAACTACTTCAGTTGTGTGTAATGAATCTAAAATATATGAAAGTCTAATGTTTATCAGTACATTACAGAAAATAATGAACTTTATCACAATATGCTAATTTTTTGAGAAGGACCTGTATAAATAAACTTGCCTTGCCTTGCCTTACATTGTATGTTATTATATACTTTATGTTGGAAACTTCCATCATTCTTGTCTTTTCATCTGCCACACTTGCTGACACTATCTTGTCTTGAGTTAAAACGGCAAATTAATATTTTATTATTGAATTGGAGGGAGATTACACCTCACAGCCATGATCTCAAAGATCTGACAAAGTAGAATTTAGCTCACCAGTCACACTATCTGTGTTTAGATGGATCCGAGTTAACCAGTAGCCCAGTCTGAATAAAAAAAGTCTCCATATAAACACATCAATTGGAATAAATTTCCCAAATATAGGAAACTCTGCGCTTAACCTAACACAACATTGCTCAAGTGACATTTCCAGCTGCTATGGCAACCCACAAATGTGATGATGCGAGTCCCTGTTCATTAATACAATATCAACCATAACTCGGAAAAAAGCTGATAGAGGTATAACCTGGGCGCTGAACAGTGTTGAGAGCACTTCAGGGACATAACTTTGAGATCAGCCTTACAGTCTCCCAGGCAAAAACCCATGCAGGACTTGCTTTGAATGTACAGTGCCGCTTGAAAGTTTGTGAAACCTATTTTCTATATTTCTGCATAAATATGATCCAAAACATCAGCAGATTTTCAAATAAGTCAGAGAGAGATAGACAGAGAGAACCCAATCAAACAAGTGAGAGAAAAATATTTTCTTTGTCATTTATTGAGAAAATTGATCCAGTGTTACATACAGTATCTGTGCATTGCAAAAGTATGTAAATCTCTTGAAATAGCAGTTAAATTAAAGGTGAAGGTGTCTGTTAGAGATAGCCGGAGCAGTCGGTCCGAATGACGTCCGGGACAAGCAGGATACAGCCAATGAGTTTTATTCCGCAGGTGCAAGGTGAAAACGCCAACAATTATACAAAAAAATAAAAAATAAAAATAATAATAATAATAATAATAATATTAATAATAATATATAATAAACATAATATACACATATAACAAACCCACATAACCAATAACTGCCAACAAAATAGATCATTTGTAAATTATGACTAATAATAATACAACATAATATCAGCAAAAATATACACAGACAACTCACTCAATCATACCCATACTACCCCAGATGCACAATACCACAGTCCATTTAGATGTAATTAATGCCGGCATAAAGACCGTGTAGTGCAACCTGTGTCATGTATGTAAACGTTATGAGAGTATGTGAACGCAAAGTCTTACAGTCACAGAGTCACACTGTGACAGAGTCCATCTGTGCAGGTGTGTTTTCAGTTAAGGCAATGACTATCAAATGTCAGTATGTGACCTGTTTTATTAAAAGAACAGGGATCTATCAAATTCTGATCATGTTGTGGAAGTGAATAATGTCACAAACAAAAGAGATTACTGAGGATTACAAAAGAGTTGATGTTGCTCATCAGGCTAGAAAATGTTTCAAAACCATCTCTACAGAGTTTGGACTCTACAAAATGGAGGAAATGGAGGAAATTCAAGACCACTGTTACCTTCCCGAGAAGTGGTCGACCAACCTAGATCACTCTAAAGCAGAACGTGTAATATTCTGCAAGGTTGCAAAAGTTCCCAGGGTAACTTCTAAGCAACTAAAACCTTTCTCACATTTGCTAATGTTAATGTTCATGAGCCCACCACCAAGAGAACACTGAGCAACCATGATGTGCATGGCAGAGTTGCAAGAAGAAAGCCACTGTTCTCAAAAAAAGAAAATAAAAAAAAAATGGCTAAAGATCAAGCCAGAGGACTATTGGGGAAAGGTTTAATGGATGGATTAAACCAAAATAGAACTTATTGGTTTAAATTAGAAATTATTATGTTCAGAGAAAAGAACATACTGCATTCCAGCTTAAGAATCTTATCCAATCTGTGAAACATGTTGGTGGTAGTATTATGGCTTGGGCCTGTTTTGCTGCATCTTGGCCAGGACAGGACAGCCATCATTGATGGTACAATGAATTTTGAATTATACCAGCAAATTCTAAAGGAAAATGTCAGGACATCTGTTTAAGAACAGAGTCTCAAGTGTTAGATCGCTGTCCCCATGCCTAGACAATTAAGATCCAGCCCCGGAGATCCCGTCAGAAAATATCAGTTTGTCTGGTAATAGAACAACTCGTCATCAGAGTAGTCTAATACCCAAACCCTGGTAACAGAAGGTCTTGCCTGGTACCCAAAATACCCAAAACACTATTAACAGTCTTCTGTCAGCCAAGAAGTTGACTGAGGAAAAACCAGTGAAAGTGAAGAGCAGAAGCAGGAGACGAAGTAATGATGATAAAAAGGAGCAGTTTATGGCTTAGTTGCGTATGTCTCGCAGCATCCTGATTTTACCAAGTGCAACATGTTCCTGGATCAACATCTTTGTTGACCCTGGAACAACATTTTAATCCAAAAATTTAGTCTTGACCACATCAACACATCAAACTCAGCAAAATCAGGACGTGTGAATGTCTCAATGCTCAAACTTTGTCTGAAGAACACAAATCCAACAAGTATTGTTATACCAAAATGCTTCACAACAGCATCCCATAAATCTTCAAGGTCATACACATTCCTTCATATCTCTTATTCATGAAGACAAACAGCACTTGAAACCACACAGTCATAATTAATGAATCAATGTAATGGATATATAAATGACTATAATGATTACTATAAATGATTATATGATTAAATGTAATAATAAAATGATTAACTGGTAAATGATTATAAATGAATGAAGAATAAATGAAAAATATAAAAAAGAAAGTAAAACGCAACACAAATGTATGGTTGCTCTCGTGAAGCAAAAGACACACAGTTTGCATTTGAGGATCCTCAGATCCTTCACAAGAGAACATTGGTCATGCAGCAAGACAACAACCTCAAGCACACAAGTCATTATACTAAAGTTTAAAGAAGAACAAAGTCAATGTTTTGGAATGGCTGAGTCAAAGTCCAGACGTTAATCCAATTAAAATGTTGTGGAAGGACCTAAACAAACTGGAGGAAACCCACCAACATCACAGAGTTTAAGTGGTTCTGCACTAAGGAATGGGCTAAAACTCCTACATGTTATTGTGCAGGACTGATCAACATTTACAAGAAACTTTACCTTCAGTTACTGCAGCAAACAGGGGTACACAGATACTGAAAGCAAAGATTCACATACTTTTGCACCGCACAGATATGTAACAGTGGATAATTTTTCTCAATAAATAAATAAATGACAAAGAAAATATTTTTCTCTCACTTGTTTGATTGGGTTCTGTTTATATACTTTCAGGGCTTTTTCATAAAATTCTGATGATGGTCATATTTTTGCATAAATATAGAAAATTCTAAAGGGTTCACAAACTTTCAAGCAAATAGTTTTTAATAAAGCTGACTGTAGTGGATTGAATGGCAAACACGTAATTGCTTTTAGGACCAAGGCCAGATCCCAAGTGGGGATTGTGGATGTGTGAATAGGGTCTTGTTACTCTGGACACCAATTACTTTTTCCCAACTGGTCAACTGTCAGTCTTGCTATGGAATGCTGACATAGCTGCAACATAAACTTTGAGCATAAGGAAAAACAATCGGCATGATCGTTGTGTTCAGTGTTGAGCTAGTTTCACACTGAAACAGTGCTTTGTTGTTCTGCGCTTTATAGTTTATGTTCTGCTTGCAAAAGGGAACAGGACTCTGGGTACGCTCTGCTCACGAGCCGTGTTCATTTTGAAGAAGCCGCAGCTCACCCTGACTGCTTCCCGTTTCGGTCCTTCTACATCCGTGTACAAGGGCCACTGCGATGGCGAGCAAAGGAAACGAGTTTTAGTTCCGCTAGGTTTCCCTGCAGATCGCTTGTTTATCGTGGCTCCCGAATAGGTTTTTAGACAGGTTAATAGTCCAAAACCTTAAGTTGGTTGAAAGGGTGGCTGCAGCATCGAAGGGAGGGCATAAACCAAGCTGGGAGGCAAAGTCTCAGTTTGGGCAGAGGCTGAAGTGGTAGCCATGCCTGAACGGGTAACTAAAACACATCAGGCTTGAGTGGAACACTCTACCTCGCCCCGTGTTTTCATGGCTTCCGGAAATGTACAAGATATTGACGATGTCATGGTTGGCCTTTTTTTGGCTAAAACACAATCCTCCTCCCTCATCTCCCTCGACGAGGGTCCAGTGCGTGGGTCTACGGGGATTCCCTGGGTGGCTTGGCGCTTCAGTACAAAAAGTTGCAATCACGGTGCTCTTGTCCAGAGCATGAGGGGGTTTTCACAGCTTCTGGACATGCTGTGTCAACCATGCACACTTTTGCCATCCTGCTAGCTGCCAGACAAAGGTGGTCTACACAAGTGGGATCTTGCCTCAGAGTATCGCAGGAACTGCGTTCAGTTCCATCCATGCTTCCGAGCATCGAATGTCTGGGTATAGCGATGTCCACCACGGTGGTCCAGGAGTGCCACCAGTGGCTCAACCTGGCTGAGATACGGCATGTTTATAAGTTCATTTCTCAGCGCCCCATTTCTCCAGGTGGGTCTTTTGGGTGACAACGGAAAGTTACAGTAACTCCCCATGGCGAAGGAGCAGACCTCCAGTGTTCCTCCTGCGGTTAGGCCTAGCCCTGTTTCCCCCCGTTAGGGGGACAAGAAGGGGATCTGGCCTCATTTAGCGCTCTGGCACGTCGCCATGATTTGGTCTTAGAACCATTCCTTCTACCTGGGTTATTTTCTCAGTTTCCTGACCCTCTGTGAGATGACCAGCCAGTCGTTTCATGAAAACACATCGAACACATTCCCTGTGTTCCCACAGGGTAGGCAGCACTGGATTCGTCATCCAGACTACCTCCTGGGTTCAGGTGATCCTCTGGTCATGTTCTATCTGACGATTTTGGCGGGCAAAACACTCGGTGGTCTTCGGAGCTTCTCACCTCCAGCCTCAGTGTTTTTTTGCCCCAACCAGCCACAATGTCCCCACTCCTGGTACATCAAGATGGCTTCCATGAGGTCTGTTTGAGAGTCTAAAGGATGGGTATCCCTCTCTGCAGCTTCTTTGAACCATCCGACCCGGCTACGCAATCCAGCTTCCAAGGCGCCTGCTTAGGTTCAGCGGCATCCTACTTACTCGGCTCGGGGTAGAATGCTGTAGCCTTCTGGTGAAAAAAGGGCGCAGTGAAGCAAGTGCCCCTTAGCCAAAATGAGGCACGGACTCCGGTCCCTGTCTCATTCTACCCTAGAATGGTGGACTGTTATCAATCCTGGATCTGGGGGCTTTTTGAAGCAGGCCCTTCATAAGCATCTGCTGAAAATGCTACCCCCAACACAGCTTATCATGTCTCAGAAACAGGGTTGGTTTGTGGCATAGACCTGAAGGCTTCTCGACCGTTTTAAGGCTCCCCTCCCCCGAGCTGTCCCTGTTGCCTCACGCCTTTTGTTCCAGAAAGTTGCAGAGGCTGCCCCTGCCCCTCTTGGGAGATGGTCACCTGCATTCTCAAATGACTCAGCGCCTCGTTTCTGGCTCACACTCGAAAGTTGGTTTGCACTCACAGGAACGTGGATCCCAGCCACCTAGCTTGCCAGGTCATCTGGGAAAAGTGTGTCTCTCCTTAGAGCAGAGTATTTCTTTTCATATAGTCATAAATTGACTATTGCTTTTCCTCCTTTTTAAATGGTTTGTTTTTATTTCTTTCTAGTCTCTTTCCTGTGGATGTTATATTGTCTTGTTCTTCTGTAAAGCACTTTGATCAGCCTGGTGGCTGTTGTAATGTGCTATATAAATAAAATTAACTTGAACTTGAACTTTTCTCAGTTTACAACTGGACCCAAGCTATGTTACCACATGCCTTCTTCAAGGCTGTGCTCAGTCAGTACTAAGAACTCGCAAATGCACAACAGTGGTTCCCCTGGAACACTTTCAGAGGTCCCTCACCTCAGCCGCAGCCACACCGTTGAGCCTGAGGCACTTGAAACTGCTACATCTCTAACTGTATACCCAGGTCCCAAGATGGGCATAGCGCCAAGTTTCACACCATGTGACCATCACTCAAGTAGGTCACAAGAGCTTCAATCTTGGAAAGACATTTGAATTCTACGGGCACGAGCTCCCCTAGAACAAATGTGCAGATGCATCTTGATCTCGACAGATGCCCCCAAGACATGGGCGGAGGCATGATACACAATGAGCAGGCATCCCTGGGTCTGGACAAATCCTTGGTTGCAGTGGCAAATCAACTAACTCAAGTTGACCCTACTCTCGGTCCTGAAGAGGCTCTGACCTCTGTTTTAGGGCAAGCTTGTGTGTTGCCAGGGCGGAGTCCACTCCTCTCGCACGTCACAACCAGCCCACCATCTCCTATTTGGAGTCAACACAGACTCAAATCTCTACTTACATTCCAGACAAACTCAATTGTGTGGCCGGTGCACTTTCACGATGGACTCGGTATGAGTTGAGACTTCACCCCCAGATGGCCCAGCTGTTTTTGGAGTCGATTTGGCCAGGCTCAGGTTCCCCTGTTACCTCGTCGAAATCCATGTGTGGTACGCCCCCACGTGCTCGATGGCTAACCCGATTAAGCCGCACCTCTTCCCTTCTTGGTTATGTCTATGGTCCTCAGGGGCCTACGACAAGACCCTCTGAGCCTTCAGTCAGTCGACTTCAGTGCCCTCCCATCAAGGACTGCCTCCCTGACTACACTTACAGAGTGGGAAACCCCCCAAGCCCTCTTTGTCTATGACTCATGCCTGGAATCTGGGCTGGCAACTCTCATGGTCTTGAGACCCCGGTCCAGATAAGTACCCAAGGTGCCCACCACCAACTAGGTGGTCACCCCGCAAGCCACTCCTTCCCAGGAAGGGGATACCAACCTGCCCATTTTGCTCAGTCCGTACCTACTCTTACTAAGATAGAACGCTCTCAGGATGTTCTAGTTAGGTTTTGTCTTTAGGAAGGCAGCAGAGAGGGAATGCTGCCTCCAAATAAGATCTCCCACTGGATGTGGATGAGACATATGGCCTACTAGACCAGAGGTATACCCTGCCCCATCAGAAGTGAGAGCCACCTGACCGGGGGAATCACAGCAGCGGATGGCCCCAGCGATCGGGACCTCTTAACAGACATCCATAGAGCTGCAGGTTGGGTGACACCTATCACATTCTGCAGTCCCTGAATGGAACCAGGGCCTTCGGAATCCCATGCAACCCCGGGAACTGGTATGGTCTAGAAGCTTGCTACAGCATCCTCCCCCCACTTGGGTGAACATGCTTTCCAAGTTCAGTAAGTTTCCTTGAGTGAACCCTGAACTACCATCACTTAAGCACGTTACACATAGCCAAGTTCGGTGGAGTAACTAGCTATCAGGGTTTAGCATGGGGTAGGTTACCCCCCATTAACTCTCATGCTGGATCAGTGCTCCACATGTAGTGGCTCCTAACGTGGCCCCATGTGTGTATCCCCACCTATATTCCCTGGAGATGCTGTGTTTTCCCTCAAGATAGACCCTGTCTTTGGTTCTGAGCCCGGCAGTCTCCCCTTATGCAGAGCCCGCCTCAGAATCAATCCCTTCGTAGTACTCCCCCCAGTGCGAGTCCTTAGGTGTACTCCTCACACGTTTACCTCCCTCTCGGCAGGGTGTGATCTCCGTAGTGTCCGTTCTCCCTGGTGGGGAGCAGACACTGTCCCAATGTGTCCCAAGATGCCCAGCTAAAGGTGAGATTCCCATCACCTCAGAGGGGAAAGGGCCACGTCCAGGCACTTTGTAAACATGCGGGGAACCAGGGACAGTCTGAAGGGCAGGACTGTATATTGCTAGGCCACCCCTTTGAAGGCGAATCTCAAGAATGTGTGTGATGAGGGGCTATCTGGATGCGAAAGTATGCGTCTTTCAGATCCAGAAAAAAGAACCTGTCTCCTGAGAGAAATTGCGAGAGGATTGTAGAGTCAGGCCTGACCGGAGGCTGACCTGCTAGATCATAAAGCATCCAAAAGGCACCCAAAATGGACATTTGTCCACTTTGGCAAGTATCCCAGGAAAGCCTATATGGCACCACTAAGGCTGGCTAAACTCCTAAAAGTTGCCTGCCTTGACAAGGGTGTAAATTTTACCTCCTCCTCCCTGAACAAATGGCTAAGGAATCTCATTTCTGCTTTCAAACTTCAAAGAGATTCGGTCCTGAGAAAAGCCACATGGCCCAGAGAAGGAACCGAAGGAAAGCCCTAAACCAATTGGAATTCCTATTCTCTCTCTTTAGCCATGAAAAACGCTTAAAACTGTACAAATATATGCACACCCTTGCTGTATCTCTTTCCTTTTATTTAGTGAATTTATTTTATTACAACTCTACATTTGCAGCATTCATACAATTTTGAGTTCTGCCTACTACAATTTATTCCAATATAATTTGAAAGTCACTCATTTAATTGTGTAGTGTTTATGTTACGTTTCCTTGATTAAATTGTATAGTGAGCATTGAAGTAACTGTAATTTAACCAGTAATCAGTAATACATTCCATCAGCAGGTAACTAGACAGAGGAACAGTTAGTATTTTGTAACTCAGGCCCTTATCAGTCCAGCGGCAAAGTGATAAGTGATATTAGTCAGAATATGCATCAAGATGGCGCCGCGGATGGCAGCCACTGTGCTGAGCTCCTCAGTTGTTTTAGTGTTTTTGTTAGTTTTTCCTGTTTTTTGTTTCACAAACACGATCAGTTTTATCAGGGAGGAACTGCTGAACATTCAGCAGAACGGACCTCAAAACCTCCTACCGGATTTCATCTATTTGGACGTTTTGCTGAATGTTGTAGTTGGCGGAGCGGCAGCGCTGATCCAGCGCTTTAAGACGCGCAGAAGGGGAAAGCGCACCGGCGCACTCGTAAAACTTCGACAGCGTGGACTTCGAATGGCGCTGCCTAGTATACATCTGGCGAACCTCCGCTCTCTTCCCAACAAAACGGACGAACTTCTTCTGCTCTCCCGGACAAATAGGGATTTTTCAAACTCCGCTGCTCTGTGTTTCACTGAGACCTGGCTGAACGATGCGATCCCGGACAACGCGCTTCATCTGCCCGGCTTCTTGCTGTTTAGAGCGGATCGCGACGCAGAATCAACGGGGAAATCGCGTGGCGGCGGGACATGCTTTTACATCAACGAAAGGTGGTGTACAGATGTAACAGTATTAACCAAAATGTGCTGTTATGATCTAGAAGCACTTTTCATAAACTGCAAGCCGTTCTATTCGCCGCGAGAGTTTTGCTTGTTCATTCTGGTGAGTGTTTACATTCCACCGCAAGCGAACCTGAGTCTGGCTTTACAGAAACTTGCCGACCAGATCACAGAAATCGAACAAAAACACCCGGACTCTGTTTTAATAATCCTTGGGGATTTTAACAAAGCAAATCTCTTCCGTGAACTGCCAAAATACAGTCAGCATGTTACATGTCCCACCAGAGACAGTAATATATTGGATCACTGCTACACCACAATAAAGAATGCATATCACTCTGTCCCGTGGGCAGCTTTGGGACTTTCCGATCACTGCCTGGTTCATCTTATACCAACCTACAGGCAAAAACTTAAATCTGCTAAACCTGTAGTAAAGACTGTAAAAAGATGGACCACCGAAACAGAGCGGGCCTTACAGGCCTGTTTTGAATGGACTGATTGGAGTGTTTTTGAAGCTGCTGCCACCAATCTGGACGAGCTCACAGAGACTGTAACTTCATACATCAGTTTCTGTGAAGACATGTGCATTCCTACCAGGACTTATTTAACCTACAACAATGACAAACCATGGTTCAATGCAAAACTCAGACAGCTCCGTCAGGCCAAAGAAGATGCTTACAGGAATGGGGACAAAGTCTTGTATAAACAGGCCAAATACACACTGGAAAAGGAGATCAAAGCGGCAAAGAGGAATTATTCTGAAAAATTAAGGAACCAATTCTGTTCCCATGACTCTTTATCAGTGTGGAAAGGTCTGAAGGACATCACTGGCTACAAGACACCATCCCCCAGCACTGTGGCCAATCAACATCTGGCAGATGAACTGAATGAGTTCTATTGCAGATTTGAAAAAACACCATTTACACCTTCAACAACCCCCCTTCCCCTCACCCCTCCTTTACAAATCAGTGAAGAAGACGTCCGCAAAGTCTTCAAAAAGAACAAAAGGAAAAAGGCAAAAGGTCCAGATGGTGTGACACCAGCCTGTCTGAAAACCTGTGCTGATCAGCTGGCCCCCATATTTCAACTAATCTTCAACAAATCACTAGCGTTGTGCGAAGTCCCTGCTTGCTTCAAACGCTCCACCATCATCCCCGTTCCAAAAAAACCCAAGATAACAGGACTTAACGACTACAGACCTGTGGCGCTAACGTCTGTCGTCATGAAGTCGTTTGAAAAACTGGTTCTGGCTTATCTGAAGGACATCACCGGACCCTTACTGGACCCCCTGCAGTTTGCTTACCGAGCAAACAGGTCTGTGGATGATGCTGTAAACATGGGTTTGCATTTCATCCTGCAGCATCTGGATAAATCAGGGACTTATGTAAGGATCCTGTTTGTGGACTTCAGCTCAGCCTTTAACACTATCATCCCAAACCTCCTCCTGCCCAAACTAACTCAGCTCTCTGTGCCCACCTCTGTCTGTCAGTGGATTACCAGCTTCCTGACAGACAGACAGCAGCTAGTGAGGCTGGGAAAATACTCATCCAGCACCCGCACCATCAGCACTGGCGCCCCTCAGGGTTGTGTTCTCTCCCCACTGCTCTTCTCCCTGTACACCAACGACTGCATCTCTAAAGACCCCTCTGTCAAGCTCCTGAAGTTTGCGGATGACACCACACTCATCGGTCTCATTCAGAACGGTGATGAGTCTGCTTACAGACAGGAGGTTAAAGAGCTGGCTGAACGGTGCAGTCACAACAACCTGGAGCTCAACACGCTCAAAACAGTGGAGATGATCGTGGACTTCAGGAGGAAGTCCCCTGCTCTCCCCCCACTCACCATCATGAACAGCACTGTAAAAACAGTGGAGTCATTCAGGTTCCTAGGCAACACCATTTCTCAGGACCTGAAGTGGGACATTCACATTGACTCCATTGTGAAAAAGGCCCAGCAGAGACTGTACTTCCTCCGTCAACTGAGGAAGTTCAACCTGCCACAAGATCTGCTGAAACAGTTCTACTCTGCCATCATCGAATCCGTCCTGTGCACTTTAATTACTGTCTGGTTCAGCTCAGCTACCAGTTCTGACCTCAGAAGACAACGCCGGATAGTCCGGTGCGCTGAGCGAATCATTGGTACAACCCTCCCCACTCTTCAAGATCTGTACCTGTCCAGAGTGCGCAAAAGGGCTAGTAAAATCACTCTGGACCCCTCACATCCCGCACACTCGCTCTTTGAACTGTTGCCATCTGGTCGACGCTACAGAGCCCTGAGCACTAGAACGACCAGGCACAGGAACAGTTTCTTCCCTCAAGCAATCCATCTCATGAACACTTGAAAAATAACATGGAACACACAACACTATTATACACTCATTCATTCGTTCATTTATTTATTTAATACACATACTTGTTTACATTTCTCATTTCTAATTTGCACCTGTACATAATAAATTGTTTACATTTGTCTATTTTAGTTTCTTTAAATTGTATATTGAGTATTTGCTTTTTTGCACTTTTTTCTGTATATTTTCTGTATATTTGTATATTGTTCTTTTATTATCTGTGTGTCTTTTCTTGTCATTGTCATTCTGTTGCACTGTGGAGCTTCTGTCACTAAAACAAATTCCTAGTATGTGCAAACATACCTGGCAATAAAGCTCATTCTGATTCTGATTCTGATTCTGATATTGGTTTCAATATGTTCTACCAATAAGACTCTGGAGACGGAAGATTGTTTAACAATTTTATTTGAATTGTAATCGGACCAGCAGTGTAAATCACTGTTCTTGAAAGTCTTTGGCGCGGGCCCCCTCCGGTTCTGAATTGGAGAAGAGGTGGCAGATCCTGCCTGAAGATGAAGGCAGGGCGGAGCCATCCCCAAAGAGAATTGATGAGGTTTGTGGCTGGTTATGTGAGGTGATCCTGGAACATAGGACATGTCATTAAGGATTAAGGTGCAATTCAGTCTCTTTGAGCAACCATGGGGCTAGACTAAGAAAAGAACAGACAGAGAATAGGGGGAGCCGCGACGGGCAGGGAGAAGGGAGCCCAGATGAGCTAAGAGGTGCGCGAGAGCCATGCAGGTGGAGTGTTAACGAGAAACCCTTATATCAGAGCGGTGACTGAGCGCCCCGGCCGGGGGCCATGCGGCAAATGCGAGCACCGGCGGGCCGTGCAGCGAATGCGAGCCCCTTCCTGTATACGACAGTGGTCGGCTCTGATATATGCTTCGTATGCATTAGATGTCCATCTGCCCAGCAATTTTATAGACGAGGCTGGAATGCCCCGTTCAGCCGCGGTGGTCGCAGCGCCAATACGGAATGAGTGACCGGTATACAGATGGGGCAATAAACCACATGAAGAGAGGACTGCAGAGAGATGGTTTTTAAACCAGTTCTTGTTCATGGGACAACCTTTAGGTAGAATTAATAAGGGGGAAGATTCTGAAGTACGTGAACGAGCTTTGATATACTGAACCATAGCAGAATAAGAGCAAAGAGAAGAGTTAACTTTAGAAATAATAATAGAAGTGCCTGTGCCTAAGACATCAGATTTGGAGTGCTTCAGAAAGACAGTGAAAACATTAGGGAAAAAATTTTAAGTCAGAAATAGATAAGTCGTGGGCAGGGTTAAAATGTATCGAGACTGTGGTGAATTCTCCAGAACGCATGAAACCGAAAAAAAAAAAAAAACGTAGCTTGGTCTTAGTTCAAGATAATTTCGCCCAGAGACGGGCAAGGCATCGATTCCTGGTTGGCTGAAGGGGCGAGGCGTCTGAAAGCCTGAAAATGAAAGCGAGAAAGAGAGTCAGCGATACCATTACGAAAACCGGGAATATATTCGGCTCTGACTATAAAATTGTGTAAAACTGATGGCCATGTTAGTCTTCTGAGAATTGACATAACAGATGGACAATTCGATCTCCCTTTGTTCAAAATTGAAACGACTGCTTCGTTATCGCAATACATTATTATTCGTTTACGTGACCACGCGGAGCCCCATAGAAAGCTGGCTATGGCGATCGGATAGATCTCGTAAAGGGCAGAAGATGCTGCACCTTGAGCAAATGAATTGAAATCGGCAGACCATTTTTCCGCGAACCACTGACCTTGAAAAAATCCCCCAAAACCAATAGAAGGGGCGGCGTCGGTAAAGAGCTCGAGATCAACTGAAGACTCAGGTTCATCATTATAGAAGAAAGAAATTCCATTCCAATTATTAAAAGCAGGGCCCAAAATCTAAGATCTGACATGTACCTGTCGTCTATGATTTTTTCATTTAAATTTTAAACCGAGTGAGCCAATGTCAACAGACGAGAGATGAAAGAGCGTCCTTGAGGGATAATCCTCATAGCGAAATTGAGGTGGCCTAATCAATGGAAAATCAATTAGAAGGAAATCGTCAAGCAAATGGAGCACGAAAGGTAACTTGCGAATATTCAATAGTATCTAACACAAGGCTTCTGAAAGGCTATTGAATATTTGGTAAAGTAAGTCTGACAGCAAAATAAAATTTAGACTGCCATTTTACGCAGAGTGCCCGAAGGAGCTGCAAACGACACAAGTCAATGCTTTTTGACCCCCGAAATGACGGACCAGTAGTTTGGTGTCCATAATGGACCAATCCAGTCTGATGTTGAATAGAGTAACGAAGGAGGCGGATTTTGCTGAAAAAGCTTTATGATACTCGTAGAAGAGAGTCCCCCGTATCTTAAATTAAAGTCAGACATGAGCGCCAGGTACAAATCTAATTCATCCCTGCTGTAACAAAAGTTATTAATTTAAGCACAATAAACTATGTATAATTAATGGTTATTAATTACACATACTTTATACACTTCTCTGAAACAGCCGAGTCAAAAATAAACCGAACTAATGCCCTCGTCCAACGAGTATTAGCCGCTTTTATTCTAACTCTAAGAAAAATCAACTTCCTAGCCTTGAAAATTAATCTTTCCCACTGTAATTGGCTAAGTTACAGGACTGGATCAGTTTTGTAACGAAATCAAAGCAGTTTAAGTGACGTGATGTTTGTGAGCAAGGAACACAGTAAGAAATTCATTTGTGAATACAAAATGCGGGTTTATTGAATACGTAAAAGGGGAAAATAAACACTAGCTAGCAAATAAACGAACACTAAACAGACAACACATAAAACAAAGCAAGAGAGAGGGAGAGAGAGAGAGTGAGGAGGAGAGAGAGAGAGTGAGAGGAGACTGGCCATCTTTTTCATCAGCACAACCAAATCATCAGGAAAACCTGAATCTCCTTGACCTACAAGGGGCACAGCTTCCTTATTGCATCTAATAGTTAAATGGTTACTTGCATAATGGTTTCCTTTTGTGTGGTGCTTACGCAAGGGTCCAGATGCCAGCTCAAAGGTAGTCCTGATGATGTAATGGAGATGGAGCCTTCGTTGTTCCATTGATCGGCTGATCGGATGGTTACCAAGGGGCTGAGGTGTAGATGCCAGGATAGAAAGAGAGAGTCCGGCCTCATGTTGGGGGGAAACCGCATGTGGCTGGGCCACGGGTTTGCCCCACGGCCTTTCCGTGGAGGACCTCCACGATAACTCTGAAGATCTTTCAGAAGAAGAGGAGAAGAGAAGAGAGGGGGCTGGAACGGGGTGTGAGCCCCTTTAAAGTCTGGACAGAGTCACACCTTCCCAAGTAGTTCCGACCAATGAGAAGGCTGGCTTTCTCAGTGGGAGGTTTGAAACTGGGTCTTCGTTTTATGGCCCTTTGTTTCAGAGAAATGTCAGTTTGCATATTTAAATCAATAGGGGTTCAGGCCAGAAATACTAAAGATTATTAGAACGTTAATATGTTGCACCGGTATCAGTCTCTAATACACAGCGTCTTTCAGGAAATCTACATACGAGTCAAAAGAGACCAAACATGGCATATACTGTATGTGGTTACATTAGCATCCTATCAAGACACAAGCATAAAACGGTTATAAAGTAAGAAATACAAAGTAAGGAAGACAAAGGACATGGACAGTCGTAATATACACACACTGATATATGGGCTATGTGTCTTCGTTCACAGAAACGTTTGTCTGTGAATGAAATAGGGAAGAGTCCATTTCTATGAGCATTGTGTCTTTCCTATGGGGGGAGGTGAGTGAAGAAAAACAGTCTGCCTGCATAGTTGCAGATTCTCCTGCATAGTTTTACGTTGTAAACTGACATTATCAGTGGTTGCTAGAAGCGTCCTGGTTGAGACTTTGTCACCCACTGTTGGGTTGGGGTGAGGGGAAGTCTGCTTCTTTGTTAACTGAATAAACCACTGATTTGGTTAAATCTAATGAACCATTGTCTGATTGGTCCCTACCCTACACTGCGATTGGGAAAAGCTTGGCAAAGAATATCTCTGAAAATGCCGAAGGCAACAACGAATTCGCTAAATAATAGGTTGCGTTGCAGTCTGGGATCTGAAGTCTTTAGGAATACAGCCACGTCACCACAGTCAACCATTTGCCTGTCGTTAGCAGGAGGTGGAAGCAGCAACGCGGCTAAGTTAATGTCCTTACCTTGGATAATATTAGACCTCATTTTCTGAGAGACAGAGACAGCTGCATGAGGAACAAACCGCCTACCGAACACTTGAGCAGCAGTAGCTGTATTGAGATTGTAATTTGAAGGGGGAGCGAAGGCTTCTTGGCATGACTGCATCGTAAAAACAACGGGGTCCGACGAGTCCAGCTGCGAAGCAAACACTGTTGAAGGCTGTGTAAATCCGTGAGGGAGAGGAGCTGTCGATGAAGAACCGGAGGACGCCAAGGCATAGACGAACCAGGTAGGGAGGCGAAATTGGTGCTGGTTAGAGGAGGAGAAGGCGCAGAAACTTTAGATTTTTTGGATACTTTGGGTGAGGACTTCGCGGTTCTCTTTCCTCCCGATTTAGGAGGAACTGAAGAAGCTGGAGTTAGAAGGTCTTCCGTAGGTACGCCGGAGGGGCAACCGAGAGTGTTGAGAGCCAAGAGAAGTAAATCCTTTTGTGGCATTTCACGGTTGAAAGGTATGCTTACGGCGTCCAGCGCAGTGAAAATTTTCTCAGAGGGCCATGATGCCCATGGAGAGTCTTTAGATTGCAGGCGAGAGCTACGATGTACTGCAGGATTTGAAGAAACGTACTCGGCTTCCGAATCCGAGATCTCAAAATCTACTAAAGGTTTAAGAGACATATTAGCTGTTGTTAGGTTCGCGGAGTGGTATCTCGACTACGTCACCTGTTGGCAGCGAAAGAGAATGTTTAGACGGTCTTAAATATAGTGCGCTGTGTTCTCATAGGCTGAAAAGATAATCATGATGTATGACGTGCCACGAGTCCCACTGGTAGAACCATCGCTAAAGCTAACATTTCTAGACTAGGAGTCCTACATAGTCAGTACATTGATAAAAATGATACAATTATGTTTAAATTATGTTTAAACAGTTTAAACAGAAAAGGCTCTTCTTAAATTAGTCTTTTTCTTAAGTTAAGATTACAAATTACTGTCCCAATTTGATGTTTTCTGAAACTATAACCTCAGTGAAAACTTGCAAACAGCTTTGCAAAGTTGTGATTACAGCTCGCTTCCTGTGGTTAGAAGCATAGTTTCTTGTTAATATGACAAGTGGACTTATGGTAAATGAGTAGATTATGTTCTTGAGTCAAAGTAAGCTAGTACAAATCTATATCATTCATTCTGAATGTGACCTTTACAGGCTTAATGAACTCAGCAAAGATCCTGTAATTTAAAGATAATTTTGCGATTTAAATTAGCTTTACAGATCTTTACTGAAAAGGGTTAAAACTTTTTTATGCTTTGTTCAATGAATTTGGAAAACATCCCAATTTGATGTTTTCTGAAACTATAGCCTCAGTGAAAACTTGCAAACGAAGTTGTGAATACAGCTCGCTTCCTGCGGTTAGAAGCATAGTTTCTTGTTAATATGACAAGTGGACTTATGGTAGATGAGTAGACTATGTTCTAGAGCAATGGTTCTCAAACATTTAGGCCAGCGACCCCTAATGTAAGATCGACAAGAACTCGTGACCCCCACTATCAAAAACAAACAATAAACATGACAAGCTGTTCACAGTACTTTAACTATATTTACTATACATCAAAATAATTTTGGCTTACCTTTCAATGGGATGGGTGTACTTGTTTTTGGCAGCACAAAAACTTCATTCGTGGCCTGATGGTTGATACAGCTACTCGCAGATCATCTTTGACATCATGACGTGATCTGTATTTATTTTTGTAACAGTGGAAAAAGACTGCTCACACAAATATGTAGATCCAGATCGAAGCAGTACATCCATTGCTGCACGGGACAACTCTGTGTATTCATCTGCTACTGCGATCCAAAATTCAGGCAGTGTGAAATTGGAAAATAAAGTTTTTAATGTTTGATCACTGGACAGCTCCAGCAAAGCATTTTCCAGATTTGTGGGGAGATGAGTCCTAGATTCAGAAAATGACTTTGTCAATCATTGTCAGGATATTTGTGTTTGGCCCTTGTAATGACAGATCGAATATACATGCCAAATAAGCAAGTTTTGACAACCAAGCTGGATCTTTCAGGCAAGCGGCGAATTCCAATTTTGAGTCTTTCAAGAATGAGTGCACTTCTTCACACAGTTCATAAAGATGTCCGAGTGCCTTCCCTCATGATAACCACCGGACTTCGGTGTGAAACAGCAATGCTTCATGCTGTGAGCCCATCTCATTGCAAAATGTGGCTATTAGTCTTCTGTTTACTGAACGAGATTTTATGTGATTTTAATTGCACATTTCAAAACACTGTTAAGTTCGGAATCAAGTGCATTGCTAGCAAGAGACTCACGGTGTATGATGCAGTGTGTAAACTTCACGTGAGGAGCCACTTCTAAAACCTTTGCCTTGAGTCCCTTGTTTTTAGCTACCATTGCACCAGCACCATCAGTACATACACCAACACAATTATCCCATGAAAGTCCCATCTCTTTTATTTTGGTGTCCAGTTTGGTGAAAATATCACTGCCTGAACAAGTCCCCTCGAGGGCTGAGTAGAAGAGCATATCCTCATGCAGTTTTCCGTCAAATGTGTATTTGATGAACGCCAGCAACTGAGCAGAATTAGACACATCAGTCGATTCATTGACTTGCAGTGTATATTTTTTTCCATTTATCCTATCAATCAATTGACTTAATGTCATTTGCAATATCACGTACACTGCGAGTTGTCATTCGACAATGGGACAGTCATAAGTTCATTTGCTATTTTCTCACCATGCAAGGCCCGACACATAGCCACAGCAGCGGGCTTTATCAGGGTTTCCCCGATTGTGTGTGGTTTCTTGGTCTGCGTGATCAAGTATGCCACCTCATAAGATGCCTCCAGAGCATTAGAAGAAATTTTGGCTTGTTGAGCAATCATGTGTTTTTGACCCTGTAATTCCTTCTCTTTTCAGTGAAAAAAAGTCTATAGGCTTTTCAATAAACAAAGGATGTTTCATCTCCAAATGCCTTCGCATTTTGCCGGGCTTCATAATTTCATGGGCGAGCACTTCTGAACAAATTACACATTGAGGAAAATCTATGTTGCCGACAGTAGAGCAAGTGAATCCATACTTTATGAATTCTTCCTGATATTTCCGACGTTTCCTACTTTGGTCTGACAGGGTCTTGCTCTTATGCTTAGTCGAAATACATGGTTCTGATGACTCTGTCCACAAACTGTCCACAATTTCCTCAACATTTTTACATTTGCGAATTACAAATTTATCCATCTCTGCAGTTGCGGTTTTCACTTGTAGTTGTGCGCTGTAGCAATAACTATCGAGCACGTCGCTGCACAGTGATGTCATATCTTCGAGTTGCGAAAAAATTTTTAACCACTCAAATCAGTAATATCTTTAAAAATAAGAAAATATTTATTTTTATCATTTACTTGTAATATTGAAAAGTGTGTATTATAATCACAAAAAAGGACTTAATTTTGAATCCCTCTCGTGACCCCTTGAAAAGACACTTTGTTAATCACAACCTCTGTTGAATATTTCTATCAAGCTTTATGTGCCTGGTGAACCTGATCTAAACCAGGTTGAATTTGTTTGGTTTTGTCTACTCTAAATATGCTCTACAACAAGTTTGTTCAGCTAGCTTCATGCAACAGGCCACTGGTGTAAGTTACTGTGCAACAAAATCACCCCACAGCATAGAGTCATACATTTTCAACTGTAGCTATTTGATGTTTTCCAAAACCACAGCAGTGAAAACTTGCAAACAGCTTTGTAAAGCTGTGACTAGAGCTCTCATTCTGTGTATGACATGTGGACTTAGGACAGATGAATAGATTATGCTTGAGCCAAGTACAGTACGCAAGTACTAATCTATATTGTTTTTTTCTGAAACTGAACTGTACAGTCCTAATAATCTCACCAAAAAAAGATGATTTCTGAATAGGTGTAAATATTTGTATTAGCATAAAAAAGTATGAATGAATGCACAATCATTTATCATAATTTTGTGTTTTAAATTAAAATAATAATGAAAGAGATTATATAAATGGCTTGCTATCAATATTATGTAGGTTCATATGTGGAAACAACACATACAAATAGGCACATTTGTGTAAACAGAATAGGTAGAATTTGGGTTGATGGAACTGCTAGTACACCCACATGAGTACACTTGCACACAGACATGTAAAAATACAAACTTTATTTCTAAGATTAGGTCCCAGAGTTTTGAATTGATGAATTGATGGCCCCTGGCCTACATCCTTCATAGATGGGTGCCACTGTGATTTGGGTTAAAAATTGTATAAATACTTAGTACATATCAAACTACCTGTAGTGACACATAACAAAAACCCTGTCAGTCATCTTCACAGTTAACATAATCCACATTTTGTTTAATTTAATTTTCTGAACGCATTGAAGAGAAATTAAGAGAAACATTGCTGCTTTTCAGATTTCTTTCATGCCAAGAACTCTCCTCATGTGTTTGGATAATGATGCAATTAAAAGTTCATTCTCCTTGATGTATCTGTTGTTTTCCCCTGTCATGTTTGGTGTCATTTTAAATGTCTCAGCGCAATTGGGAAAATTTACTAAATTTCACTTACTGCTGCTGAGGGGTACGTTTCTCTCAGGGACTGGTGAAAATATTTTCCCATCTCCGGCTAGGTGTGACCCTTGAATCACAAGATCCTGAACAATCAAAAGATCTGATTTGAAGATTTATTTGTTTTGCTTATGTAGCATCTGGACCAATCAGACACACAGTTATTTGTTACATTTAGCAAATCATCTTTAAAAGCAGCAAGCTAGCTAAATGGTGGAGTTCTGGTTTTAACCTCCCGCTCGGAATGTCAGTCTTTCTCATTGGTCAAACCCATTCTGAGAGGCATGGCTCTTTCCAGACTTTAAAGGCCTCATCATCATGGAACTGTATTCAACCAGACATTACTTCCTCTGCATCTTGATCTCTGGATTGCGGCCTGCAGATCCACTGTGGCCCATGGTCACCGTGATTTTGCCAAGTAAGCATGTCGATTTCCGATTCAAGCTACATACTCTAATGCATTAGTATATAAGAAAATGATTTTCTGTGGCCAAGAAGGTACCCTTTCTTAGGGTGTATTCACACCAGAAAAGTCCGCTAGTTCACTTCCTTTGGTCCGGACCAAATACAGTGTTTATTTTTTTGGTTTGGTGTGGTTCGCTTTCACACTGCCCTTTTTTTGCAAGTGAACCAGAAATTGTAAAAAAAACATTTGTGCTAAGGTCATCCATTCATTGGACAGAAATTCTCAAGTAGGAAAAAACAGGAAGTTCGAAAACAGCAAAATCATGGAGTTTTTCATAGTGCAATTGTTATTATTTTACTGATTTTCTGTTGTCAGCTACAAACGCAATATGAAGACACTTATGAACATCAGATGAGACAATGTCATCTTTACGATGTTGTAACAAGGATTTTGCAAAGACGAAGAAGTGCTGCACGACGGTTCCGGTGGAGAGAGCATGCACTTATAGGTGCCTACCATGGTATACTGACAGCGGCACTGCACAGAAGACAGACTAGGTTTAAATAAAGTGAAAGTGAAACTTAACAAAAACGATTGCAGGCTTTTGCATGTGTCACCTAAATGCGTGATTTTTTTCATATTTTTCTTCTTTCCCTAAAGGAGAATCTGGGTCAGTCCACGCTGTCAGGATTGGTGGCAACTTATCAATAATAACTGGACTGACAGTGAGTGGTTGCTGAATTTCCGAAGGAAAAAGGCACATTCATTCATCTATGTGGTATCCTCCGGCCCTGTTTAGCAATTTGTCTGTGGAGGCTAGCAACTAACCTAGAATACAGGTCAATATCCCACCTCTTTGGTGTTGGTATGTCCACTTGCTGCCTCATCGCCCTAGTCATCACAGCCATAAATACAATCCTGAAACCACTGTACATCAAAACGCCATCTGATGCTGATTTATGAACAATAGTACAAGAGTTTGGGGATAAGTGGGGATTCCCCCAAGTTGCTGGAGCCATCGAAGGCTCCCATATACCTATCAAGGCTCCACCTTACACACCAGCGGACTATTTTAACCAGAAGGGGTAATATTCAGTCATCCTTTAGGCTGTGGTAGACAACAAAATTAAGTTTCGGGTCATAAATATTGGACAGCCCGGAAGAGTCCATGATGCTCATGTTTTTGTTCATCAAAAGAATATTGCACCTGAAAGAACCATTTACCGGATCAAAAACTTTAAGGAAAGAGGTTCAACTGCAGTGAAGAAGTCTTCAGACGTCCCAGAGTGTCCAGCAAGTGCCAGGACTGCCTCCTCCTGAGGAGTCAGTTATGGAATCATGCCACAACCAGTGCAGAGCTTGCTCAAGAATGGCAACAGGTAGGTTTGAGAGCATCTGCACACACAGTGAGGCAAAGACTTTTGGACAATGGACTGGTGTCAAGAAAAGCAGCAAAGAAGCCACTTCTCTCCAAGAACAACATCAATGACAGATTAAAATTCTGCAGGAAGTACAAGGCTTGGACAGCAGAAGACTGGAGCAAAGTTATTTTCTCTGATGAAGCTTCCTTCCGACTGTTCGGGACATCTGGAAAATCGATTGTCCGGAGAAGAAAAGGTGAACGCTACCATGAGTCCTGCGTCGTTCCAACAGTGAAACATCCTGAGACCATCCATGTGTGGGGTTGCTTTTCAACCAAGGGAGTGGGCTCTTTCATAATTCTGCCAGAAAACACTGTCATGAATAAAGAATGGTATCGAAACGTCCTGCAAGAGAACTTCTTCCAACGATCCATGAGCAATTTGGTAATGATCCGTGCATTTTTCAGCATGATGGAGCACCATGTCACAAAGCAAGAGTAATAAAGAAGTGGCTCGAAGTTCATGACATTGAAATTTTGGATCCTTGGCCAGGCAACTCCCCGGATCTCAACCCCATTGAGAACCTTTGGTCAGTCCTCAAAAGGCGAGTGGACAAGCAGAAGCCCACAAATTGTGGTAAACTCCGAGAACTAATATGGCAAGAATGGATCGTCATCAGTCAGGATTTGACCCAGAAGCTAATATTCAGCATGCCAGAGCGAATTACAAAGGTTATGAAAAACAAGGGTCAACACTGTAAATATTGACTCATTATAATTTTTTTGCCAATAAAATCCTTTAAAACTTATAATATGCTTATCATTTTTTTTCAGTATACCACAGAAACATATGGAAAATAATGTACAAATGTATGAAATATGAAATATTTAAAATAATCAAATATCGTCAGCGCCGATAGCCTTGTGGGAAGTGCGCCAAGATACAGCGCCGTTGCGCTACGGGCATCCTGAGTTTGACTCAAGGACCTTTCTCGACCCTACCCCTTCTCTCTCTTTAAAAAAAAACATTGAGTTTTAAGCAAGCCATTTTTGTCCGTCCCCATGAGGCTATGGTCCAATCGAATCTTGTATGCAGGGTGGGGCCACGCTCCAGGTTGTGCATCTTTGTGCATACATTAATTTATGTGCATTCCATCAGTGGGAGGAATATTTCTGTGAGTTGCCTTACTAATTTCAATAAACTAACATCAGTACTAGGAGTGGGATGGTTCATAAAATCTTCAGTTCAGTTTGTATCAAGGCTCTGTGGTCACGGATTTCGGTTCGATTCGGTATGCACTGTTAATGTTTGTTTCCCCTTTTTAACACTTTAGAAATACCATATATCAACATAAAATATAGCCTTAAATTCTACCATTTACAGTATTTAAAAATAAGTAATTCTCAAGGTCATGTAATCAAAAAACTGAAAGAATGTCACTGCTCGTGTCAGTGCTTTAGAGAGATCTGCAAAACGATGCTTCTCATCTCCCACTCCGAAGCAGATCATGTGAGTGGAGTGGGCTAATTTGTTTACTGGATCCTTTGACAGAAACGTTTACAGGGGTTTACTGGTTTAAGACATTTCTGATCGTAAAAAACTGCTGCTTTTTATTTGTGGGGTACTGTTTTTGTTATTATGAACTGATTAAAATCAGTAATCAATAATAATTATTACTTTTTCCACTCGCGCGCCTCCCCTGACATGCTGTTATTAACAGGCAGCATCTGGGGACAGAGCGGGCGTGGGCACATCAGGCACAATCATCAAACATATTTCAAAGCAAGCCGGCGCCACGATCCTGACCGCATCATCACTGTCTTTACTGAGTGCTTTTAGTGCATATTTGCATATGTTCACATATGACAGGGTGTGGTAGACAGTCATGATTTTGGCTAATGCAGGACACTACTGAATGATGCGCATCAGAGGGTATTAGAAGTGGGTATAAGCAAAGCCTGATAAAGAAGTGCATTCCACTACACCACTGCATTAAAACAAATGTAATCTTATGTGCTACTTCATCTGTATCTGATGTATCAGACATCTGTAAGAAATGAAGCGATCTGAAGGTAAAATAACTTTTGAAAACGTACTGTTATTTTTATCACAAACAAAATTTGCACTGCACAAAGCAGCAGTTACATTTAATGCTGAAAACCATGTTATTAGCTTGGTATGTGGTAACTAGTCTTCCAATAAGCCACTTTGAAACTCTCCGTTATTTTTTTCTTTTAATATTCGTTATGCACAGAACTGTAATATTTACATACTTTGTTGCAAACTGTCATGGTTTTATCCACCACTTTCTTACCACTGACATCATATGTAGCACTAAATCCAAAGTGATCCCACACAGTAAACCTGTAACGGACGAGACAGCGGAGTGGGGATCCAAATGCAACTTTATTGTAGGCATAAATCGTGGTGAAACAGGCAGGTCAATCAACAACAAACAGTAGCAATATAGACAATCCAGAAAGCGAAGGTCAGTGTCCATGCAAGGGTCGGGGCCGGCAGCGAGCAACAGAATAATCCAATAAACAATCCAAGGGGTCAAAAGGCAGGCAGAGAAACAATCAGGAACACTCGGAGTCAGCAACTGAAAGGAAACACGGGAAATAACGCTCAGAAATGTAGGCCTGGGCAATACAAGACTTCGCGAACAGCTGTGTGTGTGAATGGCTTTTATACTGTGTGTAATGAGGTGTAATGATTAGCAGGTGTGTGCAAGCAAGATGGCCGACAGGGGTGAGAGGACACAGGAAGTTCATGGGAAAGGGGTTATGGGAAATGGAGTTTGTGAACCAGAGTCAGTGAGTGTCAGTGAAGGCTCCCTCTAATGGTGAGAGGGAGCAGCAGCGGCACGATTTGTGACAAAACCAAAATGAGACTGCCGATGCCTCCTCCAAACACTCTGAGCAGCTTGCCATTTCTGCAGCTGACCTCCAAACTCCTAACGTTCTCTGTGCCAAATGATATAAAAAAAACGTTATGCTGTGCATGGCCGGACCGAACAATACACACATGTCTCGAACCATGACAAGTGAATTGAACAGTTCAGATTTTATAATTATAATTATATTATATCAAACAATTATATTTAGCTGATTAATGTGCAATTTATCACATATATGTTCTTTCCGCTGCCTTCTCAAACGTTTGCTGCAGCAGCAGTATTTATTTCTGCCCTGTAAACACATTTAAATTTATCATATTTTTAATAAAAACACCTTAATCTTCAGCAGGTCCACACACTTTGTTAATCACAACCTCTGTTGAATTTTTATATTGAGCTTTATGAGCTTGGTGAACCTGATCTAAACCAGGTTGAATTTGTTTGGTTTTGTCTACTCTAAATCTACTCTACAAGAAGTTTTTTCAGCTAGCTTCATGCAACAGGCCACTGGTGTAAGCTACTGTGCAACAAATTCACCCCACAGCGTCATCTATCTAGAATCATACATTTTCTATAAGTTTTCTGTTATTTCTGTATCTTCCAAACAATATAAATATGAATCAACACATACTTATAAATTGTAAAAACACATAAATTGAGTGAAGAAACATTTAGGCTTGATGATTGTAACATAAAAAATGTCTTGGCCCCTCAAATTGCAAACAAAACACGTACATGTCACAGTGGGTTTCACAACTGTAGCTATTTGATGTTTTCTAAAACCACAGCAGTGAAAACTTGCAAACAGCTTTGTAAAGCTGTGACTAGAGCTCTCATTCTGTGTATGACATGTGGACATAAGGACAGATGAATAGATTATGCTCGAGCCAAGTACAGTACACAAGTACTAATCTATATTGTTTATTCTGAAAGTGAACTGTACAGTCCTAATAATCTCACCTGTCTCACCTGTTGTTCTTATATTCGTTGTCCATAATTTTCAGTAAATTGAAAAACCTACTTTAATAACAATTACCATGTTTTTGCGAATTAGCTCAATGATTAAATTGACCCTTAGGTTTTTTCTTGCTACCCAAGTTTCACTAAGGGTACCCTTAACCTTATAACTTAGGAATTTCTTAGCTATAAGGTTTCTTAGGGCTTTCATGCAACTGGGCCCAGAGCGCGACATTTTTAAGATAGCATCTGAAGTGTATTTTTTAAAATTAAACTGTGTGTTTTTGTTGGTAGATCTGGTTGAGTTGATCCTTTTAAAAGTAGATCATCACATTAAAAAGTGCGGGCACCCCTGATGTAAACAATGCAAAGAGTAAGAAAATATGTACATTCATTGTAATTTACAACATGAAGTACATTAAACATTTTTATTACATCAAGATTTCACAAACTAGGGTTCGAACAGGAACTGCAGAGGGTTTGTGGGCTTAATGAAAAGCTAACAATCATTTAAATAATAATAAAAAATAAATAAATAAAATAAATAATTTTAAAACACAGTCCTTTTTAAGGAATATCTCTTTACTTGGTGGCCATATCCTGAAATCTCAATTAAATTACATATATCAAATCAGCAACCAAAATCTTAAATTAATTGACCCATGAATGTAGTTTCTTTTGCTCAAATAGTGTTTAAAAGGCTTATTTTTCAGGCTACACCAGAAAATGCACATACGCAGTCATAACGTACTTATAACTGCACATTGGTTGATCTAGCCTCAGGATTCTATGGGGAATTTGTCTCTTTCATTTAGAAGGTGGGACTATTCCTCCATATTGCACATTGCAGTTTCTCCCATTCATAAGTATAGAAGTGAACCGTCATTGTCTTTCATTAGTCTTTGTTTTAAAATAACAATTAAAATAAAACACTTACTAAAAAAGATTAAATATTTGTATCTACCTGCATGCCATGTGACCATTAATCAACATCAAAGAAACATGCAATATGCAAATGTGAAACTTAATTATTGAAATATTTAATTTAAAATCTCAGGGGTTCTTAATGTAAATATATTTGGTGAATAAGGGTTAGATGACAAAAAGTTTGGGAATGCCTGCATTGCATGTAATAAGAACTAACGTTGCATTTTAATGAGTATGAAAGACAAAAGCCTTCCAAAGACACAATAGTACATGGTTAAAAAAACAGAGTGATAATTTAAATAAAAATGAATATGTTCATCAGTAGCTGATGCAATGTTGAAACCCTTTTGTAAATCCAGTGGTCAAATGCTGTGTCTCCACCTGAAGAATGACTAGTCTATGTGTGAATGTCCACAAAACTGGACTTTCTGAATGTATATAATTGGTAGGCTATTTAAGAAAGGAAATTTATTGCTATTGTTTGAATAACATGTAATCATTAATCCATAAAAAAGTAACTGTAGTCTGATTACGAGTACTTTAAAATGTAACTTAGTCTAATTACAAGTACTTTTTTGGAATCTGATTACGTAATCCAGATTACATGGAATCAGTTACTACCCAGCTCTGCTGGTTAGCATGGGAGTTGAAGATGGAAAAAGAGTGATGCAGAAAGCAGAGAAGCAACACGATATAATGTAGTGAAATAATCGTTATTGGTAAAAAGTTGCTGAAAACTGAAAGTAAAGACATTAGAGAGAGAGACACAGGAGATTCAATTTCTTTTGAGTTATTTTCAGAAGAGAACATTCATTGAATCTCAGATGGTGATGATCTTTTATGTTAGCCACATGTAGGCCATGTGTGATTAGCATATGCTACAACTCATAATGTGTCATAATGTATTTATTTGTCAAAAAATATGATGTTGTGATGGTTGATTTCTGTGATGTGAAGTATGTGATTTTGTCATGTTAACGTGTTAATACGTTAAAAAGGGCGATGTAAAATGTATCTTTAAAAGAGGTGCATGTTAATGCTATGGCCATTCTCTAATAGTATTCACATTAACGTGAACTAGCTCATTTCTGTTAAAAGTTGTGGGGAGTGTAATTTTGGCGTTTTGGGTGTCATATGTGAAACACATATACATATACATGAATATACATGTATTTGATTATAAGTTGCTGTATAACTCCAAAGCTGAGTTATTTTCATTTAAAGTGTATGTTCATTTGTACTATTGTTTATAACGAATTGTGACATATATAAGAATGATGTCATGTGCCTATATCTTTATGAAGGCCAGGTCTTTTGATTCCCTCGAATTCGCTTCCGGATGGAAGGCAGCGAGCCACCGAGCTTGATTTGTTGTGATTCCGACTGATATCAGCATAGAGATCATTTCCTTACCATCCAGCACTGTGGTAGGACTGTACAGTACACAATTTTTTGTGGTTCACTGATATTTTTCCGTGTCACTGGAACTCTCATTGACTTTGGAACTTTTTGCTTTATTGAATTGAAGAACAAATCTGAGCTCAGCAACGTTGTGGACTAGATAAAGGGACAAATCTTGATAGTTAATCAAGATATACAGGTCCTTCTCAAAAAATTAGCATATTGTGATAAAGTTCATTATTTTCTGTAATGTACTGATAAACATTAGACTTTCATATATTTTAGATTCATTACACACAACTGAAGTAGTTCAAGCCTTTTTTTGTTTTAATATTGATGATTTTGGCATACAGCTCATGAAAACCCAAAATTCCTATCTCAAAAAATTAGCATATTTCATCCGACCAATAAAAGAAAAGTGTTTTTAATACAAAAAAAGTCAACCTTCAAATAATTATGTTCAGTTATGCACTCAATACTTGGTCGGGAATCCTTTTGCAGAAATGACTGCTTCAATGCGGCGTGGCATGGAGGCAATCAGCCTGTGGCACTGCTGAGGTGTTATGGAGGCCCAGGATGCTTCGATAGCGGCCTTAAGCTCATCCAGAGTGTTGGGTCTTGCGTCTCTCAACTTTCTCTTCACAATATCCCACAGATTCTCTATGGGGTTCAGGTCAGGAGAGTTGGCAGGCCAATTGAGCACAGTAATACCATGGTCAGTAAACCATTTACCAGTGGTTTTGGCACTGTGAGCAGGTGCCAGGTCGTGCTGAAAAATGAAATCTTCATCTCCATAAAGCTTTTCAGCAGATGGAAGCATGAAGTGCTCCAAAATCTCCTGATAGCTAGCTGCATTGACCCTGCCCTTGATAAAACACAGTGGACCAACACCAGCAGCTGACATGGCACCCCAGACCATCACTGACTGTGGGTACTTGACACTGGACTTCAGGCATTTTGGCATTTCCCTCTCCCCAGTCTTCCTCCAGACTCTGGCACCTTGATTTCCGAATGACATGCAAAATTTGCTTTCATCCGAAAAAAGTACTTTGGACCACTGAGCAACAGTCCAGTGCTGCTTCTCTGTAGCCCAGGTCAGGCGCTTCTGCCGCTGTTTCTGGTTCAAAAGTGGCTTGACCTGGGGAATGCGGCACCTGCAGCCCATTTCCTGCACACGCCTGTACACGGTGGCTCTGGATGTTTCTACTCCAGACTCAGTCCACTGCTTCCGCAGGTCCCCCAAGGTCTGGAATCGGTCCTTCTCCACAATCTTCCTCAGGGTCCGGTCACCTCTTCTCGTTGTGCAGCGTTTTCTGCCACACTTTTTCCTTCCCACAGACCTCTTGCTTGAGGGTGTCAATGATGGCCTTCTGGACAGCAGTCAGGTCGGCAGTCTTACCCATGATTGCGGTTTTGAGTAATGAACCAGGCTGGAAGTTTTTAAAAGCCTCAGGAATCTTTTGCAGGTGTTTAGAGTTAATTAGTTGATTCAGATGATTAGGTTAATAGCTCGTTTAGAGAACCTTTTCATGATATGCTAATTTTTTGAGATAGGAATTTTGGGTTTTCATGAGCTGTATGCCAAAATCATCAATATTAAAACAATAAAAGGCTTGAACTACTTCGAGTTGTGTGTAATGAATCTAAAATATATGAAAGTCTAATGTTTATCAGTACATTGCAGAAAATAATGAACTTTATCACAATATTCTAATTATTTGAGAAGGACCTGTACATATACATCTACACTGTCACACACAAGTTCATTGTTTTTGTTTATTTCATTTTTTGTTGAAATCAATACAAGTTATCATTCCAAAGGTATTTCATTGTGTCTCTGATTTACAACATTTAAATGTGAATTGTAAATTTATCCTGGGGTTCTTAAATACAATAGCCCTTTATTGATAGACGAACCTAGTGTGTACTTACCCTTAGTCGGGTTTGTGTTTAACCTGACTCCAATTTTCAAGTGTTCATTACATTTTGACATTATGTAATTAAACATCTATCACAAATTTGTTATGTGTTCATTTTGATATTTGATTATTTTAAATATTTCATACATTGTTTATTTATTTATTTATTTATTTATTTATGTTTACTGATTTGCCACTTCCCTTATATATCCAGATCATAACCAGAACAAATAAATCTTCAAATCAGATCTTTTGATTGTTCAGGATCTTGTGATCCAAGGGTCACACCTAGCTGGAGATGGGAAAACATACCCATCAGCAGCAGAAAGTGAAATTGAGTCCATTGATTTACAATCACACTGAGACATTTAAAATGATACCAGATATGAAAGGGGAAAACAATAGATTCACAAGATACATCAAGGAGAATGAACTTTTAATTGCATCATTATGCAAACACATGAGGAGAGTTCTTAGCATGAGAGAAATCCGACTAGCAGCAATGTATAAAAATTATATAAAAAAAAGTGGATTATGTTAACTGTGATGATGACTGACAGGGTTTTTATTATGTGTCACTAAAGGTAGTTTGATATGTACTAAGTATTTATAAGATTTTTAACCCAAATCACAGTGGCACCCATCTATGAAGGATGTAGGCCATGTCAAACTTTGGGACCTAATCTTGGATACAAATGTTTGTATTTTTACATGTATATAAATGTTTGTGTGCAAATTGTACCTATTCTGTTTACACAAATGTGCCTATGAAGATTTGTATGTGTTGGTTCCACATATGCACCTACAGAATATTGAAAGCAAGTGTAACTGTCATGAACTGTGCCGTTGTGGCTCCCTCCCTTCACCATCAGAGGGAGCCTCCATTTCACCATGGACCATTGTTCACTACACTACCCATAACCCCATTCCCATGAACTTCCTGTCTCCTCTCACCTCTCACCCCTGTCGGCCATCTTGCTTTCACCCGCTCACACCTGTTAGCCATTTCACCTCGTTAGTCTCACACTATAAAAGCCATTCTCACACTCAGTCACATCGCGAAGTCATAACTTGCCCCGGCCGTTATCTCTGAGTGTTTTCCCTAGTCCTGGTTTTCCCGTTGCCGTCCTCCCCTAGTTTCCTGGTTTCTTGTTTGTCTCGCCGCCCGTCTACTGACCCTCGCCTGTTTCCTGGATTTACCCTTTGATCGCCGCCCGCCTCGACTTTCTGCCTGGACTATCGTTCGCTCTTTTGGATTACCTGTTCTGCTCTCTCTCGCTCCTGTCTGACCCCCTGCCTGCCTGACTATGAGTAATAAAAGTCTGCACTTGGATCCGCACGCCTCCTGTCTCGTATCTGGGGCTAACGTTACAGATGACTTCGCCGCAACAGGATCCAGCGACTTTAACTCACCTCCCACCTCTGCTATGGACCCTTTTGAGCGGCTGGTTTGTCTAAAACAGAATGGTATGTCTGTGGAGGATTATGTACAAAAGTTTGATGAACTCATGTACCAAATCCCTTTCTATGACGACATTTATTTCATGGACTTGTTTTGTTTTGGTTTGAGCGAGCCGCTAAAATCTAGGGTGAAACACGAGTGTCCACGTACATCTCTTGCCGATATAATGGACTATGCTTTGTGGTGTGAGGACTCGTCCTTTACCGGAGGTGTCGAGGAGGAGGAACGCGACACCTCTGTGATGACGGCCACAGACTTCCTGAGTGTGTGTGATGCCATGCCAACTGAACGTAAGCCTGAAATGGTGGCTTCAGCGGCACTGATTTCCATCACCAGTCCTCATAGCTATCTTATATCTTGCTTACAGGACACGCCTTTGCTATCTGTTCGGGCTGCCGGCGTAGTCAAACCAGCGCTCGCTAGTGTCACGTCACCCGGATCAGCGTTCGCTAGCATCACGGCAGACAGATCTGCACTCGCCAGTGTCACGTCACCCGGATCAGCGCTCGCTAGCGTCGCGTCCGTCAGCTCAGCGCTTGCTGGAGTCACTTCAGCCAAGTCAGCATTTATTCAAGCCCAGCCTGCCAAGCCCTCTAAAGCCAAGTCAACCAAGTCTGCAGACAAAATGGCCGCTGTATCAGAGTGTGCACATGTCAAGATGGCCGCCATACCACAGTCTGCACCAATCAAGATGGCCGCCACTCTAGAATTAGCCCGTGACAAGATGGCTGCCGTTCCAGAGTCAGCACCTGTCATGGCCGCCCTTCCAGAGTCAGCACCTGTCATGGCCGCCCTTCCAGAGTCAGCACCTGTCATGGCCGCCCATCCAGAGTCAGCACCTGTCATGGCCGCCCATCCAGAGTCAGCACCTGTCATGGCCGCCCATCCAGAGTCAGCACCTGTCATGGCCGCCCATCCAGAGTCAGCACCTGTCATGGCCGCCCATCCAGAGTCAGCACCTGTCATGGCCGCCCATCCAGAGTCAAGTTCGGTTGCAGCTCTCTTTCAAGTATCAAGTCCTGTCACAGCGGTCACTGTCAAGTCAGGTCAAGTCTCTCATGTCACTACAGCACTCGACCGGCTGGATAACATCCTTGCTGCACTCTGCGAGTTACAACAAGCCGCAGCTCCGCCTCCCATGCCAAGTCAAGTCACTGCCATTCCTCCAATGCCAAGTCAAGACACAGCTGTTCCTCCAAAGCCAAATCATGCCACAGCCGCTCCCCTTGTGTCTAGTATCGCAGCTGCCACTCCAGAGTCAAGTGATGTCACAGTCGTTTCTCCTGAGCCAGGTGATGTCGCAATTGTCATCGCTGCTGCTCCGCTTCCAGTGTCAAGTGTAGTCGCCACCACTGCTCTTCCCCCTGAGTCCAGCGCCGTTGCAGCTGCCTCTTCCAAGCCAAGCAACAATACAGCGGCTCTACTCCCCGAGTCAGGCCAAGCCACCGCTGGTCCTCCCTCTGAGCCAAGTCATGTTGTCGCATCTGCTCCGCCTCCCGAGTCAAGCCCCGTCGCAGCTGCTCCGCCTCCAGAGTCAAGCCCCGTCGTAGCAGCTGTTGCTCCCGTGTCAAGTTATGTCACAGCTGTCGCTCCAGTGTCAAGCCTCTATGCAGCTGTCCATCCTGCACCAAGCCACACCCCCACAGCTGCTCTAAAGGTTACCAATATCACCTCTGAACCAAGCCAAGCCACTGCCGCTGCTCCAGAACTTACCTTCACTGAGGCCATGCTCCTCCTGAGTACTGCTCTTGGGGTTGTCTGGGCTGCGTATACCACCACCGAGTCCTCAGAGGTGGCGGCTCACTCCGCAGAACCTCTGAGGGTGACCTTCCCCGAGGAGGTGGCTGAGGTCACAGATCCTCAAGCTGTGGGGGAGGTCGCATCTGCTCCTTGCACAGTGGTAGCGTCCAGCAACTCACACCACTCTGAACTCTCGTCTAGTCCCAATTCAGCCGCTGAGGCCCCCTATACGCTGGGTATCCAACCCAACCTGGCCAGGAGCTTGGGCTCCGAGCTTTCGCTCTCTGTGTGTGTCTGTCTGTCTGTGCTCCAAATTACAGACCTGTCTGTTCCGCCCTGGGGAGTTCCCGCTCTGCCCTGGAGGGCTCCTGTCCTGTCTGCTCCATCCCGGGGGGATTGCGCTCTGCCCTGGAGGGCTCATGTCCTGTTTGATCCGCCCTGGAGGGCGTCCGATTCGCCTGATCCGCCTGGGAGGGCGTCTGATTCTCTCTCTCTGTGTGTGTGTCTGTCTATGCTCTACATTACAGATCCATCTGCTCCGCCCTGGGGGGATCCCGTTCCACCCTGGAGGGTTCCTGTCCTGTCTGCTCCACCCTCGGGGAATCCTGTTCCGCCCTGGAGGTTTCCTGTCCTGTCTGCTCCGCCCTCGGGGAGTCCCGTTCTGCCCTGGAGGGCTCCTGTCCTGTCTGTTCTACCCTGGGGGGCTTTCGTGCCACCCTGGAGGGTTCTAGTCCCGCCTGATCCGCCCTGGAGGGCGTCTGACTCACCTGATCCGCCCTGGAGAGAGTCTGACTCGCCTGATCCGCCCTGGAGAGCATCTGATTCGTCTGCTCCGCCCTGGAGGGTGCCTGCTCCACCTGATCCGCCCTGGTGGGCATCCGATCTGCTCTGGAGGGCATCTGTTCCGCCCTGGAGGCTGTCTACTCCATCTTCGTGGTCTTCTATGCATCCTTGGCAGCTTTGTTGCTTGGCTGCCATTCCGGCAGCTCCTGGACCTTTTGCCCTGCCTATCTCTGTCAGCCCGCATGGACCTGGTCCTCCCCTTTGTACTCTGTCCCACCCCCCCTCCCCTTGGTGTTATTGGACTGTGTTGAGCGTCTGGAAGCCGCTCCTAAGGGGGGGGCTCTGTCATGAACTGTGCCGTTGTGGCTCCCTCCCTTCACCATCAGAGGGAGCCTCCATTTCACCATGGACCATTGTTCACTACACTACCCATAACCCCATTCCCATGAACTTCCTGTCTCCTCTCACCTCTCACCCCTGTCGGCCATCTTGCTTTCACCCGCTCACACCTGTTAGCCATTTCACCTCGTTAGTCTCACACTATAAAAGCCATTCTCACACTCAGTCACATCGCGAAGTCATAACTTGCCCCGGCCGTTATCTCTGAGTGTTTTCCCTAGTCCTGGTTTTCCCGTTGCCGTCCTCCCCTAGTTTCCTGGTTTCTTGTTTGTCTCGCCGCCCGTCTACTGACCCTCGCCTGTTTCCTGGATTTACCCTTTGATCGCCGCCCGCCTCGACTTTCTGCCTGGACTATCGTTCGCTCTTTTGGATTACCTGTTCTGCTCTCTCTCGCTCCTGTCTGACCCCCTGCCTGCCTGACTATGAGTAATAAAAGTCTGCACTTGGATCCGCACGCCTCCTGTCTCGTATCTGGGGCTAACGTTACAGTAACAAAAGTTATTAATTTAAGCACAATAAACTATGTATAATTAATGGTTATTAATTACACATACTTTATACACTTCTCTGAAACAGCCGAGTCAAAAATAAACCGAACCAATGCCCTCGTCCAACGAGTATTAGCCGCTTTTATTCTAACTCTAAGAAAAATCAACTTCCTAGCCTTGAAAATTAATCTTTCCCACTGTAATTGGCTAAGTTACAGGACTGGATCAGTTTTGTAACGAAATCAAAGCAGTTTAAGTGACGTGATATCTGTGAGCAATGAACACAGCAAGAAATTCATTTGTGAATACAAGATGTGGGTTTATTGAATACGTAAAAGGGGAAAATAAACACTAGCTAGCAAATAAACGAACACTAAACAGACAACACATAAAACAAAGCAAGAGAGAGGGAGAGAGAGAGTGAGTGAGGAGGAGAGAGAGAGTAGACTGGCAATCTTTTACATCAGCACAACCAAATCGTCAGGAAAACCTGAATCTCCTTGACCTACAAGGGGCACAGCTTCCTTATTGCATCTAATAGTTAAATGGTTACTTGCATAATGGTTTCCTTTTGTGTGGTGCTTACGCAAGGGTCCAGATGCCAGCTCAAAGGTAGTCCTGATGATGTAATGGAGATGGAGCCTTCGTTGTTCCATTGATCGGCTGATCGGATGGTTACAAAGGGGCTGAGGTGTAGATGCCAGGATAGAAAGAGAGAGTCCGGCCTCATGTTGGGGGGAAACCGCATGTGGCTGGGCCACGGGTTTGCCCCACGGCCTTTCCGTGGAGGACCTCCACGATAACTCTGAAGATCTTTCAGAAGAAGAGGAGAAAAGAAGAGAGGGCCGGAACGGGGTGTGAGCCCCTTTAAAGTCTGGACAGAGTCACACCTTCCCAAGTAGTTCCGACCAATGAGAAGGCTGGCTTTCTCAGTGGGAGGTTTGAAACTGGGTCTTCGTTTTATGGCCCTTTGTTTCAGAGAAATGTCAGTTTGCATATTTAAATCAATAGGGGTTCAGACCAGAAATACTAAAGATTATTAGAACGTTAATATGTTGCACCGGTATCAGTCTCTAATACACAGCATCTTTCAGGAAATCTACATACGAGTCAAAAGAGACCAAACATGGCATATACTGTATGTGGTTACATTAGCATCCTATCAAGACACAAGCATAAAATGGTTATAAAGTAAGAAATTTAAAGTAAGGAAGACAAAGGACATGGACAGTCGTAATATACACACACTGATATATGGGCTATGTGTCTTCGTTCACAGAAACGTTTGTCTGTGAATGAAATAGGGAAGAGTCCATTTCTATGAGCATTGTGTCTTTCCTATGGGGGGAGGTGAGTGAAGAAAAACAGTCTGCCTGCATAGTTGCAGATTCTCCTGCATAGTTTTACGTCGTAAACTGACATTATCAGTGGTTGCTAGAAGCGTCCTGGTTGAGACTTTGTCACCCACTGTTGGGTTGAGGTGAGGGGAAGTCTGCTTCTTTGTTAACTGAATAAACCACTGATTTGGTTAAATCTAATGAACCATTGTCTGATTGGTCCCTACCCTACATATCCCCCCCCGTCGAACGTTGTTGTCCATCCAGTAGACAACAGCGATCGACGTTAAAGGGGTAGAGCGATCAGACATGCACCTGCCATTCATGGCTGGAAGAGAACGTCAGGCATCGTGGTGATGTAAGTTGTAGCAAGGTGCGGGTCCTTGAGCGGGTGCAGCAGTTGTCGGGGCCGTGTCACCTGTCATCCTGATGTGGGTCTAGGTCAGGTGGTTGGTTCAGGTGCTGTTATCTAGTAGGCTGTCTGTAGTGCCTGCGGTTTGGAATAGCTGGTTGGACTCTCACTTGTGAGAGGGCAGGCGGTTCCTGGGGTCGCAGGGAATTTTTAGGGAGATTTGTAGTGTGAAGAGAGTTCAGGCTGCGCTAGTGAAGGTGGTAGGAGGGCAGCAGGTGTTTGTTAGCCCTCTGTTCTGCTCGAACTTCACCACAAATCTGATGTTAACAGTGTCACTTCTGTCTTGTAGCGTCACTGACTTGAGTTTGCCTGATTTGTGTTGGTAGGAGTTTTGTTGCTGGGCATGTGAGCTGTTGCTCGGTCCAACATTGTCTGGCTGCTCCTGGGGTGTCGACTGCTTTGCAGGATGCTCCTCCCTTCGAGGAGTCTGATGCTGTGTTGCATTGTGCAAGGAGTCAGCAGTTTGTCCCTTTCAATATTTCTCACTTGAGTTTGTTCAAGGAGGTCCTTTGCTAGTGTTAGCAGCTCCTGTAACTAGGTGTGTCCAGCTGTCCACATGCAGCCTCCATTTGGCACCTGTGTGAAGGTTGTGGAGGGAGGATGTTGTGGTGGACTGCTGTAGGACATACCATGGGGTACATAGGATGAGTGGTGTTTTGTACCTGGGCTGTCGCAATGGCAACAGTGTCTCAATCTCTAGCCGATCTGTGGGGCATTGAGCATGTGTTTGCTCCTTGCGGGATTTTGTTTGGTGACCAGTGAAGTGAAGTTGTTTTACCCTCTGGTTGAGACCCATAAGGTGGCTAAGGTGGTGATAGCCTTGTTCGGCCCAAGGTAGCTGTAACTCTGGGTCAGGTGTCATTGGTCCCCTTCTCTCCTTGTTCGGTGGCATTTTCCTCAGGTGCTGTGGGGGGGGACAGTGTTCCTCGCACTGGCTAGTCAGTGTTCAGGTCGCCCATCTGGGAGGATAGGCTGAGCCTCTGTGAAGTGTTGCCATTTTCACAGTGAGGGTAGAAGTAAGAGACTAATGCACCACCCTGAAGAGTCCGGAGTTATAGGCTTAATGGTTCAGCTAGCGATATAACATACAGCTTGTTGTTTCAGGCATGGTTTGCTAGTGAAGTGTCTCCTATGATTAATGCATTAACTGTGGATGTTAGGGTGCATGTTCAAGACCATTCTATGGGTGTGTCCTTCCATAAAGTTTAGACAAAATGCTATTAACAGTTCCCTATATCTATAAAATTCTTCTCTCCTTAAGCAGTTTACATGTGATTAAATTTAGATTTAATTAAGTAACTGCAGATTTAGTTGAAGCACGAGGGGATACAACTAAAATAGTGAAGGTGACTTAGCTGAGAAGACTTAAAGTGAGGGACTAAGTAGTAAGGGTTCAGGAACAGTATATATATAAATATATTCCTAAATATATTTATATATACATATAGAACACTTTGCACTGCATGCCTACAAGCTGTAGTTAAAGCTTCAAGTGAATGATGATAACTGCTAGCTGTTGACGCTATTGGTTAACTTAGCCTAAGCTAAAACTGGTCCTTGTTAGCTTGACCGGCTCAGGTGGTGTGCTTACAATCTGGTGTCATGACGTGTGCATTCTCTGGAGTTTTTGTGTCCTTTGACAAGTCTTTGTCATGGGAAACAATGCACATTAATGTCAATTTGAACAGAGTGTAGCAAATGTCTGTAGGCTTTGGAAGGCTAGTCTGTTAGCAATTGAGTCTTCTGTTTAAGATTTCAATTCAAGTGGCCAAATCATAAATTCACTGTCACACACTTGCTTCTTTCCAGCATGTGTTTCCACCTACTTAAAATGTGAGTCCTGTGCTGACTTGCGCTGAGGCCCTACCGGGGCCTTCAGGTGCTAACTTGATCCTTTGAGTTTGGTAGATCGGTGTCATTGAGATCTTATGAACCCCTTTCTGAGGTGGCCTTGTGGTCGCGAAAGGCTCTCGGTGTCAGGTCACACAGTTGTTGCACAGGCATTGAGTGGGGCAGGCCAGAATGCCTAAACCGGTGACTTACAGACGGAAGGCTGTTTGGAGGAAAAGCTTGCAAAGCCGGTGTCCTCCTCCTTCGCAGGTTCTTTATGAGCTCTGAAGTAAGCTTGTTGAGGTCTGTGATGGGGAAGTTTCATGCCGGCCCTGTTTGGTGGCTAGGGCAGCAAAAAGTTCTAAAGTTCAGACTGTAGGTCTGCAGTTTCCTTCGTGCTGGCTTGTCTTAGCAGCTGGCAGTCCTACTGGATGTGTCCTGGCTGTCAACCCAGGAAGTGTTGCACCTCTAGGCGAGAAGTGACCCAGAGCAGACAGTCTATCTTGGTAGTTCAGGACTGCAATGTCTCAAATGTCTCACCAGTAGGCATGGACAACAATGTCTCCTGCAGGTTTTGTTGTGAATGCAGGGACGTCTCATTTGGTTGAGATCTTTGAGTGTCACTTCGTGTGCTGTTTCCGGGCTCATCTGAATGAATCCTTTTCCTTCTGTCACTGCTGAAGTTTTCAGGAAGTTGACTTGTCTTGGGTGTCAGGTAGAAGGGTTTGACTCCCCCCTTTTGTGTCTTGTACGGGGGTGAGTTGGACTGCACTGCTGGATCTGTGACGGCAGCAGGGTGTCTTTTACTTGAGTCCATGCACAGTCTGTAAGACTGTTTCAGTTCTCTCTGGACCATGTTGAGCTCCTTCCGAAGGTTGCAGAATTGCTGAGACCAGGTTTGGACTTCAGCTCTGGCTGCATGCAGAGGGTTTCTATGGCCGTAGCTCTAATGTCTCTCACATTAAAATGTAGATATATATATACATATGTGCTATTTTGACACCGATTCGTGTGGAACTGTTCTCTTTCCAAGTCTTTTCCGGTGACCTTTTCAAACTGTTTCCTGTGTCCGGTAGCTGTTAGAGCCTCCTGAAGACTGGCGATTTCTTCCTGTTTCTCCATCTTGTCTGGTGAATCTGTTCTGTTCCTTCTCGTGCTGGGCAGGTGTCAGTTCCTGGTTGTCCCGGCTGGGCATGAAGTGTCCATTTGTGTCGCCGTTCTGCTGTTCCTTTCTTGACTGTTGCAGGACTTTGGCTGCTGTAGGCTGAGGGATGTCCATTGCAGTGCTCTGCCAGGTCTACAAGGTGGTACTGGCAGATGGCAGTGTTAGCTGTCTGACACACTGGGTCACTGGTGGAGACACAGGAGAGAGAGGCAGAGGGCAAATGCAAGTACAGACAGAGGTGGTAAGCTATCCATTTGAATAAGGGTTCTGTAAGCCAGATAGTGTGTGAATAGCCGGTGAGGGACAGCTAGTCTTGAGATTTGTGCAGGTGACCACCAAGTGGTTTGAGTAATTTTGCATGGGTCAGCTAATGACTGTGCTGTACGTGTGGTACGTTATTACTCAGCGCACTGATGGTTCTTAGTGTTGGTCATTATGAGAGTATCAAAAATAAAATGAAATAAAGGCAGAAAGAGAAAGAAAGAGAAAGAAAGGCTTTCCTTATTTAGTTTGAGCTAGGAAATATGATTAAAGCAGTTGTCACTTATGGGTGAGGCTGCATTAGGCTCATAAACCTAGGGTTAGATTATTAGCTAAACTAACACACACTAAATACTCCGAGGTCAGAAAGACAAAAGAAACAAGGGGAAGCGTTTCCCGTTCTGTCTGGCACCTCCATTGTGTTCGGCAATCAATGCCTTTTCAGCATACAAGGCCTGGCCTTGAAGATTGCGAAGGGGCAGAGAGGTAACACAGATTTAGGGCTGCTAATATCCTGCATACTCTTTAGGGGAACAACAGCGGCTACACTGCTGTAATCCCACGCAAGGAGGGAAATAAGTGATGGTAAACATAACTAAAGTAAGGTGAAAGTCGAGGTTAGAAATGTCCTTATAGCTCCAGAAGACTGAAGGAAAGTTAAATAGGCAGCCTGATTTAATTACATTTCTAATGTAATTCAATTCAGGGTAGCTGAATAGGAAAATTCAGTCGGAAACAAAGTTAAATCAATGACTAAAAATAGAGGAATAAAGTCCAAATAAAAGTAAAAGTAGGGTGTCCTTATAGCTATAGGAACCTAAAGGAGAGTGTTTATAAGCCCGCTAATTCAATTAAATTTAAAAATTTAATTAACTTTGTCCTGGCTAAATGAAACACATCTAGATGAAATAAGGAATGACCAAAAATCTAATTTTAGACAACACTCCTCCCAAAAGGAAAAGGGTATATGGTTTTCTGCGGAGGGTGAAACCAAGTGTGAGGGAGTGTTCGTTTGACTGGTTGTATCGTGCCTGGGTCAATGTGTGTCAGGTTGGAGATGGGCTCCATGTGTTGGTAGTCCAGACACCTTCTACCTTCTCACGTCATGTCATGCTGCATGCTGGCCATGGATGCCGCCTGTTTAGGTGGCTTGGGTGTCATGGTGTGTTGTGGGCATGCTATGCTTTCACCCCCCTTGTCAGTGGGGGCAACACAAGCTGTGGCGCTGTGGTGCCTTCAGGGACATATTAAAGCATGATGAGTCCCACATTAGCATGTATGTGAAGTCCTTTGGCATTGTAAGGCATGGAGCATAAGTGAGCTTGAAAGTTAGGATCGGGTGGCTGGAGGGGTTTGAGAGGTGGTTTGTTTTGAAACCTTAGTCTGGTGTTAGAGGCTTACAGTCCATTTATGCCACTCAGGGCTTAGGTGTCTGACGTGAGAGCATGATAGCAACAGTCTTTGGCTGGTCAGTGGTGACCTTGAGTCCTGGTGGAAGTTGAGACTGTGTTCTAGTTTTAGATGGGATTTCACTGTAGGGCCCGTGATGTTGTGGGCCCAGTCGAAGGTGATCTCTGTAGACTGACAAGTGTCTGTGACTCTGGTCTGAATCATGTGTCAGGAGATCGTTTCCCCTGTAGTCCAGCTGCTTTAGGCTGTGGTTACATCAGGGGAATCTGAAAGTGGGAAAAATCAATAGCACTAGTGATCACAGTGGCGTTCCCACACTCTGGTTGGTCGTGGCTGCTGCGTGTTCAGCTCCTTCCTCGGCCAAGCCATGAGTGGGGCACCGCGTGAAGTGTAGTCAGAGTGCTATTGAATATTTTCCTCAACTATAAGTTCTTGTGTTGAGCTCCACAATCCCTTCTATCTGCGTGCACATGGCTGTATTTTGTTCCTAACTATCTCCTGTTGAAGTTGTGAGGTAGTTTGGATGGAACTAGAGTGCTGCTTTAACATTGTCAGACTGTTGGTTGGCATCATCGCTGAGGGTGGTCGTAAGCAGGTACAGCCAGTCTTGTGTGGTTGCTTCAGCTGCAGATGTGTTGCGGGTAATCACTACATTGTGGCCCCCCCGTGGGGTTTGCAGTGAGTGTGTTTCTAGCCAGCTTATCAAAGTCTTTGAGTCATGCCATGGCTGGTGGCCAGGGTCCTTTGAATGGGCTCCCCCCTCCCTTGTTGCTGATGGGGGCTATTGGGGTGCTGGCTGGTGCAGTCCTTAGCAGAGGGCTCTCACCTCTGTTTCCTTTGAAGAGCCTTTTCAGTCTATGCTCTCATTTAAGCTTGTTGCAGCTTATCGTACGGTCCATCTCAGGTTTCTTTTCAGTCGTTCTCTGCTCACTGTTTACGTGGATGTCCGTGAACTTGAAGTCCTATGCATCCTCCTGTAGCTCTTTTGGTCTTGTGCTGGTCCTTGGTCTCCTGTGTTGTGGGCTGGTGAGCTTGTCTGGCTCCGCCGAGCCACCTTGGCTTGGAGCTTTAGCTCTGCTGCTGCTTGCTCCAGATTAGCGATGTCTTTTCCACTCAACCTTGCTTGGATGATGACGTTGTAGACCAGTTCCCTGGTGATCATGGCCAGCTCCTTGTAGCTGTGTCTCTGGATCAGGTTGGGGCTATCGGCCGATTCTGTTGATCATCCCGCTGTGCTGGCTGAGGTACTGTGGATCGCATTAGTCATGGTGCTCAGTCAGGCATTCAGGTGGTCCCCGTGGTCTGCAGGGCTGGATGCTTGGGCATATTGTCTCACTGGTGGCGAGAGAAAAAACAGCACAACACAAAAGGACACCAATGCAAGTATAGATGTATTTAACAAGCTACGCTACCATAAGGTTTAATTGGCTGTGCAATTTGCTTAACTGATGCAGTCAGTAAGGGAGGATGCGTGGGGTAGACATGCGTCATCTTGTCTACAGTGTGCAGGTGGCAGTGTACTGCAGGAAGGTAAACTGAATAATGATTGTGGCGGGTGTGGTAGCCGAGGGGGTCACTTCCTGACTCTATGGCTGCACCGTTTGCGAGTCTATTATTCAGTTTCTCTGATGATTCTCACTGGTTTGGTATCTATGCATAGGGAAAACAAACAGAAGAAAATGAAAGAACAAAACAAAAGAAGTAAAAAATAAAACAAAATAAAAACAAAATAAAACAAAATAAAAATTTGACCAGGAGAGGCCGCAAAGGTCGAACCAAGGTTTGAAATTTTGGGAAAAGCAGGGGCTAGACTTTCTACCATAGTTTTGTCAGGGCCTTCAGAGAGGGGGCGCTGTTGAGGTATAGTGCCTAGGGATGTGGAAAGGGAGATAGCAGGGCCTATCAGACGTATCCGAAGCATAGAGGTTCTCTAGTACTCTTTGGGAGCTTAGATTGAGTAAATAGGGCTTAGGTGCTATGTGCTGACAAGGTGGTGAGTTGAGGTCAACCTGGTGAAATCCTGTGACCGAGCCATCCCCAGACCCCCCCAACACACAACTGCAGGGACCTCAGATCACTCCCGCTCACAGCACTCGGCAGCGATCGCTCAAACAGCCTTGACCTTTTGCACAATGGGCAGCACTCAAGTGAGGGAAGGTCAACGACCAGCTGACACAGCCAACGTTGGGTTTTGCCTGGGGGATCTGGAATTGCATAGGCCGGCAGAGTGGGGGCGCGCTCCCCACTAAGATGGGCACATGATGCATGGAACCACCACAGGGTAATTAACCAAAGTTGCCCTAGTGTGTCAGTTGATATGGTTGATACAACACTTGAGGTACCGCATTGCTGATGTCGGCTGCGGGTCGCTATCCGGAGTGCAGGGGCAGGAGGTATCTAGGGCACCCCGCAGAGGGCATCGGGTGCGTCCGGCAGATGACTACGGTCCCCGGGTTTCACCAGCCGACACTTCACCACCTAGGCACAAAGTGCTTCCTAATAGGACACAATTGAGAGAAGCAACAAGGGTTAAATGATAAGATAAGTAGCTTGATGCTAAGTGTTGAGGGGGTAAGAGATTTCATTCAAAGGCCACTAGTGAACTAGCTACTTTGAGGAGCAACATTATTTGAGCTACTGTAATCCTACATCCTAGAAATGGGAACCGAGAGGGAAGTAAAATTAAAGTTGACTTTAAAATTAACTTCATGAGGGGTAAATCAAAATGAATAGAGGTAAAAGTAAATGGAAATGTCCTAATCGCTTAGGGAACACAAAGGGAAATGGACAATAAACAAATGGGTTTGAATTCGATTTTTTCTAAATGAAATCCATTGTGCCAAATGATTATTCAGGCTAAACCAATAAAAATAGGAAAAACAAAAATCCAAAAGTGAAATACATGCATAAATTGAACTAAATAAAATAATGAGGGAGTAAAAATAAAGAAACAAATAAAAATAGAATAACACGGATAGACCAGGAGTGGAACAACAGTGTTGAGAACAGACAGAGGATGAAACTGAGAACGTAGGTGTGGCTAGAGAAGACTGGTTACATCTTACGCTCACACTGGGTCTAAATTAGCCGGGTGCTAATAGCTATCAGTTGAGGTAAAAGGCTTTAGCTTATCGGCGTGTGGATGTGCTAACGAGTTAGCCTATGCTACACGCATGGATCTGTTTACATGCAGGTCTGTGATGTGGGCGCTGATGTGAGTTTGACTGGGGAAAAAACAAAAACAAAAAAAAAAACAATGGTTTCCCATGTTGCTAAGGGGACAGATGTAATCTCACCCCCCAGTGTGCACAAAGCTTGTGGGTGAAGGGTGCGAGCACATTTCTAGAATTTTGTCAGCAGTCAGTCCTGACGCGTCACACACAACTTAATTCCAAAACTTCAACAGCAGGCTCACGTCACAGACCGTGGTGGAAGGCTAGTTCTGTTGAACTAGTGTTCCACCAGCCAAGCAATGTTCATGTTCATCACGTCAATGACTTTGACTACAATGAGACACATTTGTAAACGAAATATCTTACTGGAAAAATGAGCACGCTCATTTTTCAAACACAGTTTTTGCGCTGGGATTTCTTTGTCAGCGAAATACATTTTAAAATGCTGTTCTGAAGATATTTGCTCTGATTAGTCTGATGCAGGGCATAGAACATGCAGATTGCTTTCCTCACGCAATCTCAGGCATGTACTTCCATACCCTGCAACACACTGTGATTAAGGCTTATGTTTATCATGAGAGCGCTCTCGCTTTAACGAAGACTTAAATAATCACTGTTGAAAAGAATTGATATCCAAAGTGACGTCATGCCCAAATCAAATAGAGAAATTCAACTGGATTCCCAAGAACCTGATGTTTATAGCATTTGACGTCAATTTGATACCAATCCTAATCACATTGCTGGTTGGGGCCATCGCAGATGGCAAAATTTTATCTCAGCAGATCTCACAAGCAGCACGCGAGCTTCATGCGAGACGTGCGGTCGGATTAATTTTCTGCCCGGACACAGAGTTACACACATTGTTATACATAAAACATACACACGACGGTTTTCCCAGTCGTACACTTAACTTGATCAAGATTTGATATCACATTTTCCTATTACGGTCGTCATCTGCTGACTATAGTACGTAAAACCAGAAACAGCATCCTTCCGCTTCTCGGAGGAACGAGAAAGTTGTACATTAGGTAGCAAAGCTAATGTTTTAACTCGGAAAATGGGTATAGCCAGCGAAAACATTGGAAGTGCAATGTATCAATATTGGGCTATACATTGTTTATTCGGCCGCTTATAAGGTAGATCGTTCAGTCTAACGTTACCTTCTTCGCAACTATGGCGGTATCAAATTAAAATTACTTAGCTGTCGTTAGCAGTGGATCTGCCTCGGCACCGTAATTCTCATGACGCTTACTATAAGGAATTGTTCATCTTACTGGTCATGTAAATTGCAGTTACTTAACGTCATCAACAGGTTTCTGAATAGAAAAACTTGGGTACTGTCTCAGCGCCGTAATGCTAGTGAGACTCACTATAAGGAATTTTTTTCATCTCATAGGGTCACATAAATTACAGTTAATTTTAGCCGTCATTAACAGTGACTGATTTTCTGGATAGAAAGACTCAATCTGTCTCAGCACAGATTAACTGCACCATTATAAAACAAAACAAAAGGCGCGCATCACACACAGATGTACACACAAAATGAACATATACTGGGTTTGCTCACAAACATGTTTAAAACTACCCGCGCAATCCTCCACCAAATAATGTAACAAAAGTTATTAATTTAAGCACAATAAACTATGTATAATTAATGGTTATTAATTACACATACTTTATACACTTCTCTGAAACAGCCGAGTCAAAAATAAACCGAACCAATGCCCTCGTCCAACGAGTATTAGCCGCTTTTATTCTAACTCTAAGAAAAATCAACTTCCTAGCCTTGAAAATTAATCTTTCCCACTGTAATTGGCTAAGTTACAGGACTGGATCAGTTTTGTAACGAAATCAAAGCAGTTTAAGTGACGTGATATCTGTGAGCAATGAACACAGCAAGAAATTCATTTGTGAATACAAGATGTGGGTTTACTGAATACGTAAAAGGGGAAAATAAACACTAGCTAGCAAATAAACGAACACTAAACAGACAACACATAAAACAAAGCAAGAGAGAGGGAGAGAGAGAGTGAGTGAGGAGGAGAGAGAGAGTAGACTGGCAATCTTTTACATCAGCACAACCAAATCGTCAGGAAAACCTGAATCTCCTTGACCTACAAGGGGCACAGCTTCCTTATTGCATCTAATAGTTAAATGGTTACTTGCATAATGGTTTCCTTTTGTGTGGTGCTTACGCAAGGGTCCAGATGCCAGCTCAAAAGTAGTCCTGATGATGTAATGGAGATGGAGCCTTCGTTGTTCCATTGATCGGCTGATCGGATGGTTACAAAGGGGCTGAGGTGTAGATGCCAGGATAGAAAGAGAGAGTCCGGCCTCATGTTGGGGGGAAACCGCATGTGGCTGGGCCACGGGTTTGCCCCACGGCCTTTCCGTGGAGGACCTCCACGATAACTCTGAAGATCTTTCAGAAGAAGAGGAGAAAAGAAGAGAGGGCCGGAACGGGGTGTGAGCCCCTTTAAAGTCTGGACAGAGTCACACCTTCCCAAGTAGTTCCGACCAATGAGAAGGCTGGCTTTCTCAGTGGGAGGTTTGAAACTGGGTCTTCGTTTTATGGCCCTTTGTTTCAGAGAAATGTCAGTTTGCATATTTAAATCAATAGGGGTTCAGACCAGAAATACTAAAGATTATTAGAACGTTAATATGTTGCACCGGTATCAGTCTCTAATACACAGCATCTTTCAGGAAATCTACATACGAGTCAAAAGAGACCAAACATGGCATATACTGTATGTGGTTACATTAGCATCCTATCAAGACACAAGCATAAAATGGTTATAAAGTAAGAAATACAAAGTAAGGAAGACAAAGGACATGGACAGTCGTAATATACACACACTGATATATGGGCTATGTGTCTTCGTTCACAGAAACGTTTGTCTGTGAATGAAATAGGGAAGAGTCCATTTCTATGAGCATTGTGTCTTTCCTATGGGGGGAGGTGAGTGAAGAAAAACAGTCTGCCTGCATAGTTGCAGATTCTCCTGCATAGTTTTACGTCGTAAACTGACATTATCAGTGGTTGCTAGAAGCGTCCTGGTTGAGACTTTGTCACCCACTGTTGGGTTGAGGTGAGGGGAAGTCTGCTTCTTTGTTAACTGAATAAACCACTGATTTGGTTAAATCTAATGAACCATTGTCTGATTGGTCCCTACCCTACACAAGCCATTTAGATAATCTATTTTATTATTATTTTATTTAAAACACAACACATTGTAGTGTCTGGACCAATCAGACACACAGATATATGTTATATTTAGCGAAATATCTTTAAAACCAACAAGCCAGCTATATGTTGACTGTTCTGGGAACAACCCCCAAAAAGCAACTACCATCCAAAAAGGGCTCAGTTGCCAGGGCAACCATCTGATAACACCAGTGTTATGGCCAAAAAGGAATGCAGGCAGGGAAACCCTCAATATCCCTTACCTATAGGAAAATACATTATGCCCATAGAAATGGACTCCTCCCTATTTATTCACAGACAAACCTTTCTGTGAACGAACACACAAATCCTCTGATCACTGTGTATGATTTGAACTTGTATACACTGTAAAAAGTTTGCTGTAAATTTTACAGTAACTTACTGGCAGCTGGATGCCAGTAAGTTACTGTAAAAACGCTTACAGTATTATTACTGTAAACACATTTACAGTACTAAAATGACTGTTACTGTAATTTTATTTACAGTATCTTTACTGTATTATCAATTACAGTATCATTGTTGTCTTTACTGTAATTTCATTTACAGTAATTTTACTGTATTTCAATTACAGTATCAGTACTACAGAGTTTATTTTTATTTAGTTTAAATGCTTTTTACCTGTAAAAATAATTCAATTGTGGTACAGCACAGTAATTCAAGATTTTTACCACCCCAACCACATAAAAATCACAATAACTCACGAGCATAATATTCTTTTTATTTGTTGAACATTTTCTTTTTAAAAGAACAAATTACAAATGTTGACTTCTAGAATAAACTAGCAGAAAAAATGGCATCACCACAGTCCCCTGGAGACTTTGTATCATGGCAAAACATACACATACTGAAAAGCAATAAGCAAGTACACTACCAGTCAAAAGTATTTGAACAGTAAGATTTATGTTTTCAAAGTATTCTTTTGCCCACCAAGCCTGCATTAATTTTATCCAAATGTGATATATTTTTATTATTTAAAATAACTGCTTTCTGTTTTAATATATTTTAAAATATAATTCATTCCTGTGATCAAAGCTGAATTTTCAGCGTCATTACTTGTCTTCAGTATTCCATGATCCTTCAGAGATCATTCTAACATGCTGATAAACAGCTGAGCACATTTTTTTAAGGATTCTTTGATGAATAGAAAGATCCAAAGATCAACATTTATCTGGAATAAAAAGCTTTTGTAACATTATTCATTATTATGGGGGTATGAAATTATAGAAAATTACTACTTTTATTTAGCAAGGATGCCTTAAATTGATGACAGAACGTGATGACGTAAAAGTGATGATAAACATTTATAATGTTACATTTAAATTTCAGATAAATGCTGTTTATCTGAACTTTCGATTCATCCAAGAAACCTGAAAAAAAACAGTTTTAGCATTATAATAATTTATCATTTAAAAATAATTTCAGCAACATAATAATAGTAGTTTTTGAGCAGCAAATCAGAATATTAGAATGATTTCTGAAGGATCATGTGACTAATAATTAGTAATGATGCTAAAAATTAAACTTTAATCACAGGAATAAATTCAATGTTTAATAAATATATTCAAATAGAAAACAGTTATTCTAAACAACAATTTTTCAAAATTGTACTATTTTTGCTGTACTTACTGTAGGATCAAATAAATGCAGGCTTAGTGAGCAGAAAAGGCCGTCTTTAAAACACATTACAAATCTTACAGTTCAAAATCTTTGACTGGTACTGTAAATCAAATCAAATCATACAGTAAAAATGAGTTTGTGTTGTGTAAAATTTCAGTAAAGTTAACAAGCTCTCTGATGAGAAACAGCAGAATGGGATTCAGGCTGATGCTTTTTCTTTGCACCCTCTTTCCAGACGTCCATCTGATCTGTGACTGTCAATGCATTTGGTGACACACAGGTTGACTGTCCAAACGAACCTGCAAGCACAAGAAAAAAAAAAAAAAAAAAAATCAAAGTAGTGTTTACAGAATTTGCCTCAACTGTCAAACTAGATGCTGTATGCACTTTGATGTTGATAAAAAGTTATATTCTACATATGAACGCAGTAGTAAGAAAGAAACTAAAGAAAGAAACTATGGTAACACTTTACAGTAAGGGTACATAAATAATCAATGCCTAAATTAAAACTTAATTCATCCCATACTAATGATTATTAAAGGTGTTAACTAATAATGAACTATAAAAGATCTATCCTAAACTACGACTGGAGTCATATGGATTCATGGATGAATAACTGCAGCCTTAACTACATGTTAGTACGTTTGATAGTTAAAGGATTAGTTCACTTTCAGAACAAAAATTTTCATATAAGTAATAACCACCTTGTCATCCAATCTTCAGTCATAAATAAATAATGTTTTTTGAGGAAAACATTTAAGGATTTCTCTTCATATAGTCGATATGTATGATGCCCCCAAGTTTGAACTTCCTAAATACATTTTAAATTCCTAAATACAGTTTCCCCATCTCGTTTTCATCGTTAACTTCAAAATTGTCCTACATCACTGATAGGCTTTTTTGTTTTTTTAAGACCTTTTGATTTCATTTGTTTGTTCACTTTGTAAACACTGGGTTGGTACATCTGCAGCGATGTAGGATGATTTTGAAGTTGGGTAAGAAAACGAGATGGGAGTTTTTGGACATACATTTTGGACATTAACCCATATCACACAGACTACGCATGCGCATTACAAGACAAGCATTGAGGTTAAAAAGTATACAAGTTGTCAATTTGTTTAGAAAATGACAGATCGTTTCGCGAGGTTAACCCTTCTTACTTGTCTGGGATCATTTAGAGCCCTTTGAAGCAGTATTTAAACTGCATTTTGGAAGTTCAAACCTGGGGGCACTGTGAATATTCATTATATGGAGAGAAATTCTGAAATGTTTTCCTCAAAAATTTTGCTATTTCTTTGCGACTGAAGAAAGAAAAACAAGAACATCTTGGATGACAAGGGGGTGAGTACATTATCTGTTAATTTTCATTCCTAAATTAAATTAATCCCTTAATGCATTAACATTTATGGGTAAACTAAATCAAAAAGCCTCTTTGGAATTAATTTAAATAATTTAATACTATCATAATTTGAGCATTTGACATCTTCAGCTTTGTCATAAACATTATTAGGTGGCAAAGGATTAGTTGATCCTCATCAAGTGTAGAAATTACTAAATACACCAATGATCTAGTCTGTTTTATGTTTACTTTTTTAATAAAGTCTGCCACAGTTCATGCTAAATGATATCTAATCTGTACATATAAATATTCTAAACGGGTGTGTTTCCCAGAAAGTCTGTGCGTATAAAGCCGGACATGCACTGTGCGATTTCCGTGCGTTTTCAACCAGGTACCATCTCATACAAGAAGATCACATGCGATGATCAGTTCGTAGCTTTGCTTCAACTGTGCGATATCCCCACGAGAGGCGACCAAACTTTCTGACATGTCAGAAATTCATAAAATCGCACAGTGTATGCCCGGCTTAATAGGCCTACTATGATTTCAAATCTACATTTGTTGCATTACAGTAACAATAATCTAAATTTGTATTGAAGATTGCCATTATGAATTGAAAGGTTTCAGTAAGTTAAAGATGCCAGAAGAAGCTGCATTTTGCTGTTTAAGTGCTGGTTTAATAGAACTAATTTTAATGCACATGCAAAATCAATCTTGATGCATCAAGACATGGTAATAAAAACACCTCAGCCCACCCCTGTTTGATTCCCAGGGAATAAATATCTTACACATGTGTACTTTAAAAATAATATAACTTGCTTAGGATAAAAGCATCTGGCAAATGCATGAATGTAAATGCAATGTAAAACTATATGTATTTTGGGTTACCTATTTCTGCATTTCTGTAAAATGGACAGCTGGTTGTATGATGACTCTGCCCTGATGGTCACTGGTCAGCATCCAGTTTGTGCTTGCAGAAATCTCCTGTAGAAGAATCACAACATCCTTTTAGTTTACTATAGTTTATGATAAGGGAAAAAAAATAAGTAAAAAGTTATTAAACTTGCTATATTAATATATTGCTTGTCCGCTGCTCTCTTTAAAAAGTTAATCCGTTCTGCGAGTTAGTGGAGAACAGCAGCCTGTGGCTAATTTGGCTAATTCAGTAACATTAGTGAAGTTGATGAAAGCTCACCTGTTGTTAGCACCGCTACGACGGCAATCACAGGAAAAGACCTCCGATGCAGCAGACGACATGACTACGAGACCGCAAACTTGAAAATAAAACACAAAAGATGCGCTTAACAACGGTGTTTGAGTTTTACCTCAGTATTTCATATTAGCGCGCTGTTTTATGTCACGTCAGTCACTGAATTTAGGCACCGTCTATAAAGTTGCATACGACATTGATACACATATTTCTAATTTAAATATCATTTAAAATATAATTTTACCTTACTAGCAATAAAGAGGCCACGTAGAAAAGATATTATGCTGCTCTGTAACTAACGTTAAGTTTGTTAACTTCGGCTTACTGGCATTATTAGCTTACCAGTTATGTTATCATCGATACGATGGCAGTCATTCACAAGAACAGGATCCAAAATACACCTCCGACGTTGCAGACGACATCCAGACCAGAAACTTGAAAATGACAAACAAAAGAAGGGCTTGAAAATACTGTTTAAAATCTCCACAGAAACAGTGGTGCTGCCTGACGCACTTTACCTCAGTATTTCAGCTTAGCTCGCTGTTAAGGTTGAGTGACGACTCGTCAGACGAGCTAACTTGCATTAAAAGGCAGCAGAACGTACAAATGTACAAAAGTTTATTTCGACTAATGTAGGTCACCTTAACGTACTCACCAGTCGATGTTTTTACCGTTATGGAGGCGCTGCGGCCGTCAGTCAGAAATACTTCCTACATGGAAAACCACACGATGAATAATGTTATTTCGCTGTTAACAAGCAAAAAAAAACTTAAAATAACTCAGTTTTTCATAAAACAGAAATAATATACTAACCTTTTTGTCGAGTTAATGGTGCAATATTTCTCTTTTGTCCTTTTTACCGCCACTTCCTCTCAACAGGAGAAAATAAGTCTCCCTTGCCATTGGTTAGTTTTTCGCGGGCGAGTTCACTACTGTAAATTGTACAGTACTTTACTGTAAATACTGTGAATTACAGTAGTGACCATATATTTTCCCACAATCCTTTGCGGTTTACAGTAAAATACTGTATATACGTTTTACAGTATCTTACTGTAGATATTACAGTAAAATACTGTTCAAATTACAAAAATCGGTTACAGTGTAGTATAATCTTGTATAGTGTCCCTTGCATTGTACTTTAGTTTTATGCATCCTTTATGAGTGAAGTACTAGTTAATATAACCCTACAGATGTCATGTCTCCTATCAAATTAATGCTAATTTGATGATGCACACTTTGGTGTACATCACCTCTTCATAAAATGCCCTGTGTGTTTGTAAGTTAATCAGAATATAGAATGTCAGAGCCATTGAAACCATGCTCTCAGACAAAGGGTCATAACCTTTGGAGGTCTGATGTAAGCTATCATATACTGTGCTTTGAAATAGAAACTGATGGTTCTTAGAGATGGTTAACTCTGACTCATCCCTCTTCTTCTTTTAGGTTCTATCCATCCACTTAGCTTCCCATGTACCATGTATGCCTGATGTGTGTGTGTGTGTGTGTGTGTGTGTGTGTGTGTGTGTGTGTGTGTGTGTGTGTTTGTTTAGACTAGCTATTTGTTAGTCCTTAGTTAATAAAGTTCTTGTGCACAAATTACATACATGAGTTTCTGATTCTGCCTTGCAAATTAATGTCCCTTTACGGTTTCCGATTCAGGCTACATGCTCTAATGCGTTAGTAAATATATAAGAAAGTCATTTTCTGTGACCAAGAAAATTGTTTTTCTTTGAATACATATGAAATTACCCTGAATGTTCACTGGACAAATGGGTCAATTGATTGTAATGTAAATTCTGCTTTATCAAGATAATTCTGTTGAATTATCCAAATATTATAATTATAACAAGCTATGATTAAGGAACTTTAAGGCTGTCATTAAGTATTTCCCTTAATTATCTAAGTGTTGCTACAAAGTCCTTAGTAACCATTTCACTTTAAGAAATGTAAGGGAGCAAAACAGCTCCCTTAAATCATCTTAAAATCAGTATCTGCAAAGTTTTTAAGTTCAAATGTACATTTTTAAGCTCAAAGTCGTTTAAGTCCTTTTTTTAAGACCTGCAAAAATAAAATTAATACCATATGAGTGTGGTAGGGCAATGTCACTGTGGCATGTTAAACCATAAAATGACTGTAAAAAGCATGACTTACGGGTTTTCATAAAAACAAAATATTCTATACACATTTTTTAAAAAATTGAGTCGTATCAGTCATTCTATTAATTTAAACATTTGTTATCAAAATTAAATAACCATATAAATATATTTTACTGTCTTAATTATTTAGATTTTTAGATGTGTTATCTTCTTGTCGATCCACTAGTTTACACTAGTTTCAAAACGTGGGTTAATTTTCACATTAGAAAATTTCCAGTCATCGGTCAGCAGGTGGCGCTTTATAAAAGACTTTAAAATAGCTGTTTCTCCGGCAATGACTGTACACAAAGCAGCGCAGGAACATGCAGCGCTCATGTTTAATTAATAAAAATCTATTAGGTTATGTTTCCATTTCATTATGTTCTGTTTATTATGAAATGCAGCAACTATAGCAACCGCAACCAGATTTTTTTCCCTCCAGGATACCGTTAAGTCGAATTACTTAAGCACTTTCATGCAACCTGTTCTCCGAAGCGCTTAAAGCGGTTAGTTGTCATGGCGACGGAATAAACAAAAATCTCGCCTGGTCAAAATTTATTTGTAAAGCGCAACTGCAAGTCAGAGTGACTACAATATTTGTCATGTAATCTGGAATCAGTAACTGATTACAATTTGCAAGTACTCTTCCCAGCTCTGCTAACCAACAAGAGCACAGGCCTGTGTTTTTTTTTTTTTTAGCCAATCACAGCTCTCCCTACAAAATTGCTCAGTTGTTGCTGGGCAGATTATTAATTTAGGTTTTATAGAGAATTATGATTGGATATGAACACAGATGATGGAAAATAGACAAAGGGTTAAATATGTTTTGCTGTATGTTTGAATGCCATTCTGTGAGCGTGCATGTACAACAAGATAATCGAATGTGAGGGCAAGAGATGGTCACTCTACTGCTGACTACTACAAATGCTGTAACTTATTTTATTTTTGTTTGTTACATTATCAGAGTATTTTATTTCTCGTTTGGTACTCGCCCTTTCACATTTGTGTGAGAAGAGTATGCTGATGCAAACAACTATACACAACCAGCCGATCTCTCAGAGTTTTTCTTTATTTGTCTTCTGTCTCATCTGGGTAGGCAACCCTCTCTGGTAAACGTTACAAATGTGAAGAGTGTGAACTGAGTGAATACAAGATGAATAGTATGCAAAATGCAGACAGAACCCAAAAAATGGACAAAATTATTGGCACCCTTAACTTAATATTTGGTAGCACCCCCTTTGGAAAAAAATAACTGAAATTAGTAGCTTCCTATAACAATAAATGAGTTTCTTACACCTCTCTACTAGAATTTTGGACCACTCTTCTTTTGCTTACTGCTCTAGGTCATTAAGATTTTAAGGATGCCTTCTCCCAACTGCTGTTTTGAGATCTCTCCACAGGTGTTCTATGGGATTCCGTTTGCTGGCCATTTCAGAACTCTCCAGTGCTTTGTTTGTAACCATTTCTGTGTGCTTTTTGAAGTGTGTTTCAGGTCACTGTCCTGCTGGTAGACCCATGACCCTCTGGTGGAGATGCAGCTTCTGACACTGGCCACTATGTTGCACCCCAAAATTCTTTGGTAATTATCAGATTTCATGATACCTTTGACACAGTCAAGGCATCCATTGCCAGATGCAGCAAAGCAACCCCAAAACGTCTTTGAACCTCCACCATGTTTAACTGTAGGAACTGTTTTCTTTTCTTTGAAGGCCTCATTTATTTTTCTGTAAAGTGTCATACCCTTTACCAAAAAGCTCTATTTTTGTCCACAGTACATTTTTCCAGAAGGATTGTGGTTTTGTCACATCAGTTTTGGCAAACTCCAGTCTTGCTTTTTTATGCCTTTGTGTCAGCAGTGGTGATACTAGAGATACTAGCAATCTCTTTTATTCAATGTTCTTTATAAAGTGCAAAATGTGCTCACTGCATATTAAAATCAACAAACGTTTCGGACACACAGGACCTTCCTCAGTGTTCACATACCAATGAAATGATTCCCCTTTCTTCGTTATTCAGTTCATCACATCTCAACACATGTGTATCTAATCAGTCCAATTAATGGATAAATAACAGACCATATACTTCAGTAGCAATCTGCAAATCTATCCAGAGAAGATATAGAAAAAAACCCAGAGTCAGAAAATCTCCATACAGTCAAAAAAAAAAATATAATAATAATAATAAAAAAATAAATAAATAAATACAAAAAACAATTTACAAAAAAACAAGACAGATTGAAATCCTCATTCAGACCATTTGGTTGCACAGTGTTTAAACGAAAAATCCATTTACTTTCAGTTTGTAACAATTTACACTCTAGATTCATATGACGACGCATTGGAAGTACCATATCTATTCCACAAAATGACAATTCATTAACTGAATGATTAAATTCAGTAAAATGTTGGGCAACTGGTGATTTACTGTCAGCTCTATTTATGGCACTTCTATGTTCATAGGATTTGGCCTTGGAAAAAGTAAATCATTTGGATGACCTTTCAATTAAGAGTTCTGGAAAAAAGAAGAAAACATCTGTTGTATGTTGTACTACCTACACACCAATTAGTAATGATCTCAAAAGCATTATTAAAAAACATTGGCATATTTAAAGTACAGATGAAAAATGCAAAGAACTGTTTAATAATGGACCTCTGTTTGTATATTCTAGGGGAAGAAATTTACGAGATCATTTGGTACATGCTGATACTGTTACGGAAAAGCAAGAGAGGATTCAATTGCAGATCAAATACAGTCTTTATTAGGGATCAAACAGACTTCAGAGTTCGTGCAGCGAGAAGGACGCAGGGACACAAGGGCAGCCAGCGAAGAGACAGACCAGTCCAGAAAAGAATTCCCAGGAGCAAACGAACAATCCCCGAGGAAGACCAGAGATCACCAACCAAGGGGCAGGACTGGAGATCCAAGGTGAGCAGAACCGCGTGCAGCAACGCGGAGAGGTGCGTGAACAGACTCTGTTGAACTATATGTGCCACGCGACAAGCGTCAGGTGACACCAATAAAGTAATTACGGGGCACACCCCGAACACACAAACATAACACACGCGTAACAAAACAATCAAGATGAGACAGAAAATCTATGAACCGTGACAGATACGACTATCTCTAAATTGCATCCAAAAATAATCAAAGGGCCAATGGGATTTTTTCCGTGTAGACACTGTTTGGCTTGTCGGAATTTAATAAAAGTGAATAAATATGTGAGTCGTTCTAGGAATCAAGAATTTGTGATTAGACATTTTATTTCCTGTCCTTCTACTAATGTAATATACTTGCTTTCCTGTCCTTGTGGTCTTCAATATGTGGGGAAGACCAATCGACAATTAAGATTTGGCATTAATGAACATAGAAGTGCTATAAATAGAGCTGACAGTAAATCACCGGTTGCCCAACATATTACTGAATTTAATCATTGAGTTAATGAACTGTCATTTTGTGGAATAGATATGGTACTTCTAATGCATTGTCATATGAATCTAGAGCGTAAATTGTTACAAACTGTGTTTTAAGTTTACATCTACTTAAGACATAACTGATCGTGTTTGTTAAATACTTGCCAAGGCGGGTATTTTGACATAATTCTCTGACTGTTTACATGCACTCAACTGCAAAAAAACTCAATACTATACTCACAAGCTGTTTTCAGAGCTGGTTTAATGTGTGTGCGTGCTTGGGTGCACCACCCTGGGCATGGCTGATTTTGTCTGATCTCGGAGGCTAAGCAGGATCGGGCCTAGTTAGTACTTGGATGGGAGACTGCTTGGGAATACCAGATGCTGTAAGCTCTTGGGTTTTCTTCACTGTTTATTTAACATACTTTATCTAATACACTGGCCTTTAGGGCGGCTCATCTTTAAAGGACACCTATTATGCAAAATTCACTTTTACATGTTGTTTGGACATGAATGTATGTTGGCAGTGTGTGTACACAACCACCATCCACCGAGAGGGAGCCACTAGCATCTCCCTGAGGTTGAGGAAACTGCAGATGCTGGGGCAGCCTAATGGTTAGAGAGTCAGACTTGCAACCCAAAGGGCATGGGTTCAAATCTCAGTACCAGCAGGAGATTTTTTGCAACACCATAATTACGTACCTTACTGCAGGTTTCGTGGCAGTTTCAAAGCAGAATTTGCAGAGAGTGGCGCTAATGAGAATGGCACACGTTAATTACGTGACCTTGGCACATTTTTATTACGCTGCTTGAGATAAGTATTGCAGCTGTTCAGAATTCAAATATGACATCACTTTACTACCGGTATGACCTTAGTATAAAAGGTCACTGGTAGTGAACACAACATTCGTTTCTTGAAGCATGGTGACGAGCCTAGAGGACGCCTAGGGGAGCTTAGCCTAGGAATGCCTCGACAAGTCCTAGATAGCAGATAGCAGGATACATAAGTGGAGTGGGGCCCAAGGTGACCGGGGCCTAACCAACTCAGACTTCCAGAGAGACTTCCGGAGAGCTTACCTGGAAAGGGACTGCAAGTCCTGACAATACAGAGCTGAAATGGGGACCTGAAGGCCAAGAGGTTCCACAGGGACCTTAAGGCAAGCTAAAGCAGATCCAAAATAGACAAGCAAGCCATAACCGTAGTCACTAGACAAGATGGGGGGTACTCATTGAGGATCTGCATAGAAGGACAAACATATCCAGGAGTTGCAGTCATGTATCAGGGGCCTGGCAACCAAGTTAGCAACCCGACTTAGTTGCAGAATCTGGAAAGCATGAGGCCAGGCAAGGCTACCATCCAAACCAGATCTAAAATGATCAAGAGATCATAATCACCATAAGAGACAAGGGTCCCGTGTTCCACAGGGAGAGTACTGACAGAGGATCTAAGCCTGAGACGTAGGAAGAACACACCAAACAGCTGTACATACTGCAACACCATAGCTCAGGAAAGAAGGGTTTCTTACTCACCCACCATGGCTCCCCCACAGCCGTAAAGGGCTACTGCTCCTCAGGGCCAGCTCAGGAGGGATTGCCGCAGGAAAACATCCTAAACAGGAAGCAAAGCTGTTCAACACCTCAGTGATATAATGCTCTGACTCAGGAGAGCAAAAGTTTGACTGCTTAACGCAGGTGCCATGGAGCCCCTCAAGGCAAAATATGGATGGATTTTAGAAGCAGTAGATGGTGGTTATAGGTGAATTAGGGAGGGAAGAAGAGGGCAACCTCCAATTGGCTTGCACCCTCCCCTGAATCCGCCTGCAGGTGGAGGAGGTGAGCAAGCTGTACACTAGCCTTCTGTTCCCATCTCTGATCCTTAGACAAAGACGGGCCATGACCCCCTGTTGTTCGGGTTCAGACCTGGACTTCAGGCAGCAAAACAGACCTTCACCTCCTCAAATTCCTTGATCACTGTCTCACTTCTGGGGTACTCTCCCCCCCTCTGAGGAGAGGGGCCTGAGCTCAGCATTTTAGCCCAGACCCAGAGCACTCATGCATATGAAGCTGTATACAACAATGTTCAAAAGTATCAATGTTCAAATCGCGCAGAATGTTAAAATTGTTTTTAGGCCATAATATAATATTCTGCAGTAGTAATTGTCTGAAAATTAGGCTTTATTAATCAAAACTTTGTGTGTAAATCATACTGTGTGTGAAAAGGAATAAAAATTTTACTGCCTCTAGTGTTCATTTCAACTGGAAACTGCAGTGAATCATACGTATAGGTACTTTGTTTCAGGTTTTTGATACGGTGTGTGTGTGTGTGTGTGTGTGTGTGTGTGTGTGTTTTGCACATGAATACCAAAACATTTGCAATTGGAACAGTCACATTCGGACAGGATTACTTTTCTAGTTTGCATAAAAACAGTAGGTAATTTGCTCTGGAATTATTACAGAGGTTGTGTGAGGAAAAACACAGATGTGGCAGGTTCGAACGGGATTAAAATCACAAAGTACGTCGGTGAAATTTCTCTAAATACCCCCTGTAAAAATAGTCCCATTCAAATAAGGCTTATGAGTGGAACTGACTACATTGTGAGATCCACATATTAATACTGGTTGACCTATGACTCTAGTTTCACAGTTCAGGTTTTTTTCATTAGCTCACTATGCCCACTAGTTTCATTGTTAATGACACACCATAGCTTTAGTGACAACTTGCAAACAGCTTTGCAAAGTGTGATTACAGCTCTTATCTAGTAATTAGAAGCGTAGTTTCATGTTAATATGACATGTGGACTCATGATAGATTAATAGATTATGCTCTTGAGCAAAGTAAGCAAGTACTAATCTATATTGTTCATTCAAAAAACACCCCTTTTTCAGGATCCTGTAGTTTAAAGATAATTTAGTTAAATCCAAATATGCTTTACAGATATTTATTGGAAATGGTTTAAATAATTGTTAATGCTTGTTCAGTAAACCATAAACTATTATTGCACCTATGGAACAGTCTTTTACCCAGTTAATGTGAGTCAGAAAAAAGGTTGCATACGGTTCCTGCGGGAACATGCTATAGTCTTGCAGCAGAGAGGCATTAGATCTCCACTGCCCCAAACCACCCATTAGTTTATTTTCTTTTTGTAATGGCCTGTTTGAACTTATTACCTCTAACAAACCTGAATACATCTTGCATAGTCCTGCATGGGCAGTCTGTATCATGCTGTAGTATCAAGTTCTTTGTCATGGAGCACACCTGTAACTCTTCTCCTTGATTGAACCACATGTGTCAAGTATTTGATTAGTAACAGTGGCTTTAAATAGGCATGTTTTGAACTAGTATGAGTTGTCATTCCCTGTCATTAATGTGTTATAATACACTTCTGGCAGTAAATTTGCTTCAGAAGTTGTCAGTCCAACTGCTTTCTTTGTGTGTATTGATATTTCTTTCTTTTTTCCCATGGTTGTAATTCAGTCTAAATCAGTGGTTCTCAAACTGGGGGGAATAATTTCAAGGGGTCGCGAGAGGGATTAAAAAATTAAGTCATTTTTTGTGATTATAATACACACTTTTCAATATTGCAAGTAAATGCTATTAATAAATATTTTCTGATTTTTAAAGATATTACAGATTAGAGTGGTTAAAAAAAATAATTCGCAACTCGAAGATATGAGATCACTGTGCAGCGACTTGCTCAATAGCTATTGCTAAAGCACACAGCTGCACATGAAAACCGCAACTGCAGAGATATAAAAATTTTTTAAATAATAATTTATTAATAATTTAATAATATTACATTTGTAATTCGCAAATCTAAAAATGTTGAGGAAATTGTGGACAGTTTGCCTGAGTCATCGGAACCATGTACTTCGACTAAGCATAAAAGCAAGACCCCGTCAGACCAAAGTAGGAAACATCAGAAATATCAGGAAGAATTCATAAAGTATGGATTCACTTGCTCTACTGTCTGCAAAGTAGATTTTCCTCAATGTGTAATCTGTTCAGAAGTGCTTGCCCATGAAATTATGAAGCCCATCAAAATGAAAAGGCATTTGGAGACGAAACATCCTTTGTTTATTGAAAAGCCTATAGACCTTTTTTCGCCGAAAGAGAAGGAATTACAGGGTCAAAAACACATGATTGCTCAACAAGCCAAAATTTCTTCTAATGCTCTGGAGGCATCTTATGAGGTGGCATACTTGATCGCGCAGACCAAAAAACCACACACAATCGGGGAAACCCTGATAAAGCCCGCTGCTGTGGCGATGTGTCGGGCCTTGCATGGTGAGAAAATAGCAAATGAACTTATGACTGTCCTGTTGTTGAACCACACAGTCGCTCGCCGTGTACATGATATTGCAAATGACTTTAAGAGTCAATTGATTGATAGGATAAATGGAAAAAAAATATGCACTGCAAGTCGATGAATCTAGTGATGTGTCTAATTCTGCTCAGTTGCTGGCATTCATCAAATACACATTTGACGGAAAACTGCATGAGGATATGCTCTTCTGCTCAGCCCTTGAGGGGACTTGTACAGGCAGTGACATTTTCACCAAACTGCCCAGACAGCAAAAATCATGTGGTCCAGATCTGGCCCATACATCCACAAATCCGCAAAACAGACTTGGGTCAGTGTCTTTTGGCACAACGGGCCAATACCGGCACACATCAGGTTTTCCCTCATCTAGACCAGCACTGGGCCAGACTCGTCCCGGATCCGCTCTGCAACAGAAGTCTGCGCCCACTGAAACCAGGCCCGGGCAGGATCCATCTAAGATGGTGATACAGCACTGAAACGGATGTGACTGTAACGTGGATTTGCCGGTTTGAAAATGAATCCGGCACAGAGTCAGCTGCTGTCTGGGTGGACACCAAAAAAAGGAGATCACTTTCATGGGATAATTGTGTTGGTGTATGTACTGATGGTGCTGGTGCAATGGTAGGTAAAAACAAGGGACTCAAGGCAAAGGTTTTAGAAGATGCTCTTCACGTTAAGTTTACACACTGCATCATACACCGTGAGTCACCGTAAATCATATAAAATCTCGTCCAGTAAACAGCTAGCCACACTTTGCAATGAGATGGGCTCACAGCATGAAGCATTGCTGTTTCACACCGAAGTCCGGTGGTTATCATGAGGGAAGGCACTCGGACATCTTCATGAACTGTGTGAAGGAGTGCACTCATTCTTGAAAGACTCAAAATTGGAATTCGCCGCTTGCCTGAAAGATCCAGCTTGGTTGTCAAAACTTGCTTATTTGGCATGTATATTCGAAAAGCTTAACATTCTTAATTTGTCATTACAAGGGCCAAACACAAACATCCTGACAATGAAAGACAAAGTCAATGCATTTATGAAAAAGCTGGAAAGATGGGCTGAGCGAGTTGAACAAGGAAATGTGGAGATGTTTCCTGAGCTTGAGGAGCATCTGGAGGAAAATGGACTGAGTCTCAGAAGCCTGAAAGAACACTTCACATCTCTGCAGCCTTTTGGAACAATTCAAGAAGTATTTCCCAATAGAGACGCAACCAGAACTGAATGACTGGATACGGCAACCATTTTCTGAATCTAGGACTCATCTCCCCACAAATCTGGAAAATGCTTTGCTGAAGCTGTCCAGTGATCGAACATTAAAAACTTTATTTTCCAATTCCAGACTGCCTGGATTTTGGATCGCAGTAGCAGATGAATACACAGTTGTCCCATGCAGCAATGGATGTACTGCTTCGATTTGGATCTACATATTTGTGTGAGCAGTCTTTTTCCGCTGTTACATATATAAAAAATAAATACCAATCACGTCTTGATGTCAAAGATGATTTGCGAGTAGCTGTATCCACCATCAGGCCATGAATGAAGCTTTTGTGCTGCCAAAAACAAGTACACCCATCCCATTGAAAGGTAAGCCAAAATTATTTTGATGTATAGTAAATATAGTTAAAATACTGTAAACAGCTTGTCATGTTTATTGTTTGTTTTTTATAGTGGTGGTCACGAGTTCTTGTCGATCTTACATTAGGGGTCGCTGGCTTAAAAGTTTGAGAACCACTAGTCTAAATAACAATTGTATGCATCATTCAACAGATGTGTGACCAATTTACTAGTTTTTGGAAAATAAAATATTGTGTATTAAATGTATTGGCATGTAATAATTAGTTTTAATTAAGTTCTTTTTAACTAAGCTATGTCTAAAGTCAACAAGAAAATCAAATGTGACCATCTGCATTTTTTAAGCCTTCATTTACTGTAAGCCTAATTTAATTTTGCCCATATAAGGACTTTGAAGCAAGTTGTGCTTGGTTCATAAAATGTCTGAACCCCAGTCTGTCACCATGTGGCCATAAGAGACATTGCTGCCAATTTGGGTCACTTGGAACAGGGGAGTGGCTTTAGACACAACAGTTGTGGGTGGGACCTTTTGTAATGCACAAAAACTGAAGCATTCATGATTAATTCAACCTTTCAACATTAACAGACCTTTTGACTTGATGAAATTATTCTCACTATTAAACAGGGTAAGTCAACTGAATTTAGTATCATTTGATCAATAATCATTTCATCAAATGTGATATTGATCTTAGTCATACATATTCTGCTTAATCCTTTCTTTACATACATTCTGAAGTATAACCTGTTTATTGTACAAGTGACTACATGGTACTTGATTATAACAAAAAAAAAAAAGTAATGTATGCTTAAAATAATAACAACTAAATTAATTGATTATATTGAAGTCATAATTATCTAACAATACAGAATCTGTTTACGAAATCTATGTAAATACATTCCTGTCAATTAAACGACACTGTAAAAAAACACTACATTTAAACTTAAGTGAAATAAAGATGGTGCTAATTTGACAAACTGTAGATAGATTTACTGCACTCCATTTGACTGACAAAGAAAATCAATTAGAAATGGGTCATTAGGGGTCAAACTAAGGTGAGCACTAAGAATACTCAAATTGTGCACTCTTTTTATTATCAGATTTATAGTAGTGTTGAAAGTAGCTATAGCTACTACGTTAGCTAAAATGAGCACTGAGCATGGTACGTGCTTAAAACTATAAATTATCCGATAAAAGATTACCAATAGTATATGAGATATGCATTGAACAATGAATTCATGGAATCATGAGTTGCTGTACTAATCCTCTGGTGCCCCTCATTGATGCTCACCCAGCCCCCCAATTAATGAATGAACGAACAGACTTTGGCTCTGTATAACAGAAAAAATAATACTTTTTTTTTTGCTTGTTGTATTGTACTGACTTTTTTTTATTTAAGGTCAGTCCTGAAGTTAAAATTGCTTACAAAATAATACTTAAAATACTAAAAATATTGAATATCTGTACTTAAATTATGTCAAACAATGATTAGAAAATAAAATCTATGACAACAAAAGTTCATTATTATTATTACTTTTATTATTACTTGTCAGAACTCATTGTGTGGAACAGAAAAAAAAATGACTCAATTCCACAGACAAAGGTAAGTCTTTCATAAGTATTCCATTGTGCTGTACATACCATTAAAATGTGTTAAAATGTGTTCTTAGAAAATAATCAGGAATTTTATTTATTTATTCATTTTTTTTGGAAACACTTTACTTATAGCCCTTATAATGCATTGTATGATCACAAGAATAATTGTAACCACATTTAAAATGCATTATCATACTTTACTATTCATCGTTGCAACTTTGAAATGTATAATGCATTAACACTCAAGACAAACAAACCTTCAAATATTCTAATGATTTTTAACTTTGGTTAAAGTATTTCTAAAAAGATAATGCATTATAACATACATTATGAATACCTTTATAATGCATTAAACTTAAAGGCATTGAGGCCATTTTTACTTATTGGGTGAACTATTCCTTTAAAATGTTTGCCTCCCCTTGCCTTAGTACCTGCGGTGTGAAGGATGTGCAGTCTATGGAGGCGGTTTCTAGGCCTCTAAATGAGGGAATTCTCGCAATCTGCAACATCTGCGAGTTCCTCAAGAAAACTCATGTTAATCCCACCACTGACACATGCTCCAATTACAAACAAATTAGGAAGTATATTGAGGATGCTGAGCAGTGCTTGAAATCATCAGAGACAACGATTAAAGAAAAACTGGGATATTTAGATGAATGTATGGAGCAGCTTATTAGAGAGAAACAAAATGTTGAACAGCAGAAAAAAGAGAAAAGCCTGGCCATGGATAATTTCCACATTAAAAAGAAATCTGCAGAAGAGTCATTAGAGTCCTCCAAAAAGGCTTTGGAGCAGGCTGAAAAAAGTGTAGAATTAGCAAATTATGCCATAAGGGCACATCAAGACAAGATGAATTCATGTAATGATTTAGCAACTGCAGGGACAGTACTGCTTGCCATACCCATTTTTGGATGGATTGCTGGTGAGAATTACACTACTCTTACCATTAACATTTTTTGAAGTTATGCAATTAAAACTTATGTGTATTCAAGAGATTTCTGTTCCCCTTTAGGTCCAATAATGATGAGTGAAGGAGAGCGGGGATTTGAAGAAGCTTCAAATGCCTTGAGAGATGCTCAATGGGACAAACAAAACTGTGAGTCTAAAGTGAGGAACTGGAATGAAAAAGTTTTTCATTATGAGGGTATAATTGCTAGGACACAGACTGAAATTGAGCAGACCAGTGAGGCATTGAAGATGATTGAGGTAGAGATTAAAGAGGTTCAAAAGCATCTATGGGACATAGGAAATATTCAAAACATGGTCAGGAGATCTGTGAACATTTTGTGTGTTCTTAGTGGAAGAGTCACTGTACTGGAGAGGCAAACACAACGTTTTATCCATTGGCAGCCTGTGGTAACAGCCATGGAAGATGTGATGAAGGCAGTAGTAATTATTGCTGAGAATCAGCTTCTCTATAATGATGGTGTACCAGGCCTTATTAATACTTTGAGGGAGAATGTTGGAGGATTAATGGCTTTATGCAACTCACCCAGTGATTATGAATATGACAGCTATTACTGATCATCTCAATGTAACTATAGCAAAAGCTTATAAAAAAAAAATAAATAAAAAAAAAAAAAAACAGAGTTATTGGTGTTTTTAGAAAACAGTCAAGTAACTCTGGAAATTGTTTTTGAAAGTTCTCTCTACAGTCTCTACAATGATGTAGTGTTTAGTGGCTGTTTAACTCACAATATCTAACAAAACAGAGAAAACTGAACGTTATTACCATATTACAAAACCATACTAGCAATTTTGTAAATTCTCAAATAAATATATGCAAATTCAGATTTTAATCACAATGTAAATGAGTTCAAATTTTATCCATTGCGCATTCATCTCAACTGCTCTCATTCTATACAGATTGATTATATGAAAAATTATTAACATTTTATTAATTTCCACTCAACATTATTATTATTAGTAGTAGTAGTAGTAGTAGTAAATATTGTAGACATTGCATATAATAAATAAAGTGTTTAAAACATTCCACGCATTATGCAATCATGTTGGAGAGGTTTCTTCCAGTGGTAATTGGGTGAAAATATTATTTTAATTCATACTCACACTGAAAATTAGTTTAACATAGGCCTATATGCAAGCCAATGTGTTGACATTCAGTTTACATCAACTCAATGTCATGGTTTAGATGTCAAAGTGATGTCATATTGACATCAAATTGACATCAGTGATTTGTGTGTTTGATAAATATTGATATTGATAGATGTTATTAGGCATATTATTCATAATAGGCTTCAAACCTTGCTTCCTTTTCTGGTCATGCACATTAATTTGCTCATGTTTAAACAATATGGGCGAGGGGATTTTTAGGAAACATGCAGAAGTTAACGGATGCATGATGTCAAAAACACAATCTGGCAACCCTATTTCTATTTAATTGGGGAAAATCTGCACCCTCAGGGCTGTTTTGTGAAGGGCTGTTTTATGAAAAGCAAGGGTTACTGGGATGTTTTGGTTATAGTTGGCAAAATTTTCACAATCAAAAGGCAGTCTTTATGGCTAAATATTGTTTTGAGACATCATTCCCAGAGGGGAATGTCAGACACTATTGATTCTGACTGGGAATACACTCTAATGGTCAGGTATGTCAGGAAGTCTGTGGACTTCAATGAATTTTCATAATATCAGCAATGACATTCGTCATTTGAAAAGTTAATCACACTCTGAGATCAAACTTGGCAAATGTGGTACGACGGGCTAACATGGTTAGCTGTGCTTCTGTTATTAATGTGCATAACATCAGTTATTAGCTCAGTTTTGGCTGAAGGTCAAATGTGGCTATGAGAGATCTTGCTATGGCAATTGTGTAGTTAATTCAGATTCCTTCAGAATTTCTTCTGATACATTGATTGATTTTAACTGAGGCAGTTCCAATGGTGGACATAAATTGTGCCAAATAAGAGTTTATCATTAGCAACCCCTTCAGATCAAAAATATGTAGAATCATTAAGCAAAATTAAATTAGATGGATACATATTAGACATTGTAAATTTGCTAATTAATTTTGAATGAAAACTGGCGAAATGCTGTAGGAAGGAGTCGTGAGGAAGAACCTTGTCTTTTAGTGACTTGGGGGCCAACCTCATGATGAAGATATGGCGGGTGGGTGGCTATGATGATTAGCTTTCACCGGACTACAGTCTAGTCGCCAGCTGGTCTCTGTGTTCTTTGTTTATCTATCAGAGTCAAAATAATTCCAATAAAGTTTGAACAACTTGTTTTTCAAAGAACAGTCTCTGTTTTCCTTTCTCTTGTTTTTGTGTTTTCGCAGATTATGTCTGTTGGCGACCTTCGAGAAATTCGCTGAGAGGCAGGATCCTTATCATATGGGACAGTTTGTGTTGACAAACAACGGCTAACAGAATAACAGTAACTTCAGTCAACTTCAATGAGAGACGGAACTTTGTAATCTTCAAACTCAAGATGGTTCTACAGGAAGAACAGAACAAGCTACAAAGACACTTCAAGAACAAACTACAGAAACGCTTCAAGAGCAGACTACTGAGACAACACGTCGAGAACTGGCTACTGAAACGACATTTCATTGATAGAGGCATTCTAGGCTACAAAAGAGATATCAGTCATTTATATTGCTGAATTTGTGTGTTTTAGTTTTTAACACATGTACTGTATGCATTTACTTGTCACACAGAGTCAATCAGGCCAATTCATAAGTGGTTTTTAATTTTATTATCATCATGCTGCAAGATATGGTCAAACATGACATGATGTAATTCAATGATTTGTCCATGACTAAAATGTCATGATGTGATTTTGGGTTAAATCGTAAAAGACCCTTAAGGGAATATTTCCTCAGTTCAGGACATTGGAAATTGTATGCACATTTATTACCATTATCTGATTTGATTTTTAAATGGTCCACTCCATTTGACAATTCTGGTTTCAAATTGATAAACCTGCCAGACAACTTGAATAAATACTAGGGCACGGAAACCCTGATGCTGAGATGCTGAGATGGAGAGATGCTAAAGATGACAAATTGCCAAGTGTTCAGAAGGGTAACAGCACATGCAATATGAAATGGTGAATAATATGTTTACACAATTAGTTTTTGGGAAATTCCAATTGTACCAGATCACAGGGTGAAACATGGTGTTTATCATCTAACTCTTGTACATTTCCATAAAAGTGCTGATTTGCTTGGTCAGATTACTGTTCACTGTTGTATGACAACAGTGAGAGACACACATTTCCCTCAACCGATGCTGGTATGCGGTATGACAGAAATGACCTGTTCTTTTGAACATGTAGATGGGAAGAGTATGGCCTGATCACCCAAACTTTTCAAAGTATGTTTTTGATAAAGATTATGAAAGTTTGCTTGCAATAATCATTTTATGTTGTCATATATGATCAAGAGGGGGGAAATGAAGGATCTGATGATCCTCAAATGCTAATTGTGTGTGTTTAGCTTCACGAGAGCAACCATACATTTGGGTTGTGTTTTACTTTCTTTTTTATATTCTTCATTCCTTTATTCATTTATAATCATGTATCATTTAATCATTTTATTATTCCATTTAATCATATATATATATATACTAAAATATAATATATGTCCATTACATTGATTCAATAATTGATTAGTCATTTATATTGTGTTCTTTTATTGTTGTATTTTTCCATTGTTGTTTAGTCTCATGACTGTGTGGTTTCAAGGGTTGTTTGTCTTCATGAATAAGAGATATGAAAGAATGTTTATGAACCTCAAGGTTTATGGGATGTTGTTGTGAAAAACGTTTTCAGTGATAAAATAAAGGTTAGTCACTTTGCATACAGTCATGGCCAAAAGTTTTGGCAGTGACATAAATTTTGTGTTTTGAAAGGTTTTGCTGCTTCAGCAGTTGTAGATTGTTTTTCAGTATACCATAGAAACGTGGAAAATAATGATAAGCATGTTATAAGTTTTAAATGATTTTATTGGCCAAAAATTATAATGAGTCAATATTTATAGTGGATATCAGCTTCTGGGTCAAATCCTGACTGATGGCGATCCATTCTTACCATATTAGTTCTAGGAGTTAACAACAATTTGTGGGCTTCTGCTTGTCCACTCGCCTTTTGAGGACTGACCACAGGTTCTCAATGGGGTTGAGATCCGGGTAGTTGCCTGGCCAAGGATCCAAAATTTCAGTGTCATGATCTTCGAGCCACTTCTTTATCACTCTTGCTTTGTGACATGGTGCTCCATCATGCTGAAAAATGCACGGATCATTACCATTATAGTGTTTTTTGGCAGAATTATGAGAGCCCCCACTCCCTTGGTTGAAAAGCAACCCCACACATGGATGGTCTCTGGATGTTTCACTGTTGGCACGACGCAGGACTCATGGTAGCGTTCACCTTTTCTTCTCCGGACAATCGATTTTCCAGGTGTCCCAAACAGTCGGAAGGGAGCTTCATCAGAGAAAATAACTTTGTGCCAGTCTTCTGCTGTCCAAGCCTTGTACTTCCTGCAGAATTTTAGTCTGTCCTTGATGTTTTTCTTGGAGAGAAGTGGCTTCTTTTGCTGCCCTTCTTGACACCAGTCTATTGTCCAAAAGTCTTTGCATCACTGTGCGTGCAGATGCTCTCAAACCCACCTGTTGCCATTCTTGAGCAAGCTCTGCACTGGTTGTGGCACAATTCCGTAACTGACACTCTGAGACGTCCTGAAGACTTCTTCACTGCAGATGAACCTCTTTCCTTACAGTTTTTAAAGATCTGGTAAATGGTTCTTTCAGGTGCAGTTTTCTTTGTAGCAATTTCTTTGCATGTGAGGCCATTATGATGCAAAGCACTGATGGCTGCTTGTGTTTCTTTGGAGGTAACCATTGCTAACAAGAACACAATGATTGGAAGCTCTTTTATAGCATTTTTATAGATTGCTGTTACAATCAAATTGGCATGATAGTGCTTTCACCTGACTAGTGCTCATTCACACTTTCACATGTGCTGCTGACATTGGTGTTAGCAGATCATTTTATGTCAGGATCAAAAAACAGTGAAATTAGTTTTTTTGTGCAAAGTTATTTTTTATTTTTTTTTGACCAATGAAGCAATTATATTTTAGCAATTATATAAAATGCATCTGATCACTCTATACAATAATCTAGAAACAATGTGAATGAACACCACAACAGCTTAAGCAGCAAAACTTCTGGCCACGACTGTACATTAGGCTAATATAATGACATTTTCACCCTACAAAGTGTTTTTTTTACACTTTTTAAGTTGGCTGCTATATGACTGTTTTTTATTATTATTATTATTAATTAATTATTAGACCTTTCCTGTTAACAACTACATTCTAAACATTCGTCAGTTCACTCTAAGCTGCGTCGAAACGCTTTGGGGAATGCCCACAGCGAGACACCGTACTGAAGCGTGTGTAGAACAACCAATGAGAAAGAGCAACGTCATGAGCGGGATGACGTAACGGACTAGGAAGCATAAGAGAGCCCCGGCGAACGCTCACTTTAGCTTTTGCTCTTCAGCGAGCGCGTCTGTATGTCTGTGTGTGTGAGAGACAAAAAAGAAAAAGAAAAAGTTCTAGTCTATCATGCCTAAAGCCAAAGAAAAGAAAGAGAAGGTGGCGAGCAAACAGCATTTTAGATCGTGCATTCCCCTGTGCTCCTTGTCGTCGCGTAACGCTAACGACGGATGCCTCCCTCATGGGTTGGGGAGCGGTCATGAGTGGCCGCTCAGCCCAGGGTCTGTGGGAAGGACGCCATCTCATGTGGCACATCAATTGCCTGGAGATGCTGGCCGTATTTCGAGGGCTGAAACACTTCCTCCCAGACCTCAGTGGCCATCATGTGCTTGTCCGCACAGACAACACATCGGCGGTGGCCTACATCAACCGGCAGGGGGGTCTGCGGTCGGGCCCCCTCTACAGGCTGGTGCACCAGATCCTCTTCTGGTCCCAGGGGAAGCTGCTCTCACTCAGAGCAGTTTACATCCCTGGGTACCTCAACTAGGGAGCAGACATCCTGTCGAGGCAGGGGCTGAGGCCCGGGGAGTGGAGGCTCCACCCTCAATCGGTGGAGCTCCTATGGAGGGAATTCGGCCAAGCGGAAGTGGACTTATTTGCGTTGCAGGAAACGACACACTGTCCGTTTTGGTTCTCCCTCACGCATCCAGCCCCGCTAGGGGTGGATGCCATGGTACAGACGTGGCCGAGGCTTCGACTGTACGCATTTCCCCCGATTGCTCTGCTCCCGGGAGTTCTGGAGCGAGTTCACCAGGACGGGGTCCGGCTCCTTCTAGTAGCCCCGTTCTGGCCGGCCCGGGTATGGTTCTCGGACCTGGTGTCTCTCCTAGACGGCTCTCCCTTCGAGATTCCCTTCGAGATCCTGCACCCCCGCCCGGAGTTGTGGAAGCTGTGGGCGTGGCCTCTGAGGGGGCACACCTCATAGCTTCGGGTCTCTCAACTGAGGTTGTTGAGACCATACTCCAGCCCAGAGCTCCCGCCACTAGGAAACAGTACGCCTTGAAGTGGAAACTTTTCACTTCTTGGTGCGGACAACGGCTGCAAGACCCAGTCAACTGCCCAGTTGGTACAGTTCTGGAGTTTCTGCAGGACCGCTTTTCCCCGGGGCTGACTCCCTCCACCCTGAAGGTGTACGTGGCGTCTATATCTGCTTACCACGCCCCTCTTGGTGGACAGTCTCTTGGGAGAGACCCCCTGGTCACTCGTTTCCTACGTGACACGCTGAGGCTGAGGCCGGCACAACGCCCCAGTTCGCTCCGGGCATGGTTAGGGCGTTCCTTTACCCGAGGGTGGGCTACGTCCCTAAAGTGCCGACCTCAACACCAGGTCCCGTTGTGCTCCAGGCCTTTTGCCCTCCACCCTTCCGGGAAGCAGGTCAAGAGAGGCTGAATCTGTTGTGTCCAGTGTGAGTGCTGGACACCTACGTCCACAGAGCTGCCCTGTGGCTTAGATCAGATCAGCTCTTTGTCTGCTTTGGCGCACCCAAAAAGGGGTCTTCCGCCTCTAAACAGACCATAAGCAGGTGGGTGGTTGAGGCTATCTCACTCGCTTACGAATCGAGGGGGCTCCCCTCTCCTTTGGGGGTCCGAGCCCACTCGACTAGGGGTGTGGCGGCCTCCAAGGCTCTCTCCTTGGGGTTGGCCCTTCCGTGCTGTGCTGTGCTGCGGCGGGCTGGTCCTCTCCGCACACTTTTGTCCGGTTCTACAGCCTGGACTTGCCCTCAACTCCAGGTTCCCGGGTCCTCTCGTCCTGATGTGCTCTCACACACTTGACGGGGAGGCTCGGGCGTATGGCGCAGTTGGTATACTCGTTCCCCAAAGTGTTTCGACGCAGCTTAGAGTGAACTGACGGGGAACGTCTTAGGTTACGTATGTAACCCTGGTTCCCCTAGGGGAACGAGAAGCTGCGTCTTCTGCCATACCCCCTGCCCCTCCTTCGCGCTCGCTTCATTCCAAGCTAAAGTGAGCATTCGCCGGGGCTCTCTTATGCTTCCTGGTCAGTTACGTCATCCCGCTCATGACGTTGCTCTTTCTCATTGGTTGTTCTACACACGCTTCAGTACAGTGTCTCGCCAGGGGCGTTCCCCAAAGCATTTCGACGCAGCTTCTCGTTCCCCTAGGGGAACCAGGGTTACATACATAACCTAAGACGTTCCATATCAGCTTTATTATTTATTTATTTATTTTTTGCATTTTTATTTATTTTTTGGTAAATTAAATGTGGTAAAGCTGCTCTTGCTGATGTTATGAAACGAAAGCTGCAAACTGCTTGATAGATGTTTAAATGCTTTTGATTTTTCTGACGTTGTGCAGGATGTATGTGACTTAAAGAATGTTGTTGTGATGGTAATGCTGTAGAGCGTGTCTGTTCCATGAGGTATGGTCAGAAAATGGGCAGGGTTCTGCAGCATCTGTTTTATGATGTCCTTAAACCCTAGGCAGGACATTGCAGCACAGGTATTATCTGGATATTGTGCTCAAACCGAAACTGAAAATTCAGAAAGCATGGGCCGAGAACAGATTCATTTTGTTACATTTTTTAGACATCTTTTATTAATAACTACATACATTCTAAATATAAATATAAAACTTTGTGATAAATACATTTGCTCCAGTGGCATTACTATAGAGAATACAAAAGAATACAAAACAAATGACAAATGCAAATTTCCCCTTTCGAGGAAAGATGTGAGGTGGCTCCATAAATTTATTTTTATTTTTTTTCTTGATCACTGATCAAATCTGTTTTGGTCCACTTTTTTGTTGTTATATTTGTTCAAAATAAATGTTGAGTTAGAATGCTCAGATGTTGTTCTGAAATAATTGTGTGTGCTTGTGTGTGTTTCATGGGTAGATGAGTTATGAATTGATATACATATATGTAGTATGCGGTGTCATAAGTATTCATTGACTATACTTGAAATAAATTATCTAAATGACTTTTCCCAAAGCTTTTCTTGAAATAAAATACCATAAATATATAATTTCTGTAAGTTTTTACTTTTAAAAACATGGTTTTATTTCTGTAAAACTTTAGGCGTCCTTTCATAAATGCTATTTAGAGACTTTGTAACCAAATGACCAAATGAGTCAAAACTATAAATGATGTTCAGAAATACTTTTTTCTTGTGTGTTGTGATGGGCACAACAGTTCTGAATTGATATACATAAATGTATTATGTAGTTTTGGCTCATTTGGTCATTTGGTTACCAGGTGTCCATTTGGAGTCTCCAAATGGCTTTTTTGAAAGGACGCCTAGACTTTTTTTTAAATAAAAGCTTACAGAAACTACATTTTTAGGAGTATCATCCTCAAATTTGAGCCAAAATGTGATCAGACATTCAGCTTCATCTTTATAGGCCTCTGGCATCAAAGCATCATCCATTTTTCCCTGAGTGAATTTCATTTAAAGATATCGCGAGTCACTTTAATGTGAATTTGACCTTGTTTTACTCTGTTGCTATACTAATTTTGAGTTATTATGACTTGAAGTGTCTAGTTTCAAGCAATACCAGATTTATGAATGTAGACCTTAGGGTTCAAGAGCTACAGACATGTTTATTTGGGTATGTCGTTTTTCAGAAAATGCTCAAAAATGGGGGCGCAGGTTAATATATTTCATGACAACTGTGGCTTACTTGATAATAGGGAACAACCTCCTAAGAAGACCTGGCAAACAGTTTAACAAACCTGTCTGAGATTGACACCTGTTGTCTAAAAGATCTGAGAAACACTTTCTTTGAAAAAAAAAAAAAAAATTATATAACATAAATATCTTGTTGCAGATTACATTGGGTTGTAATACAGCACAAAGGTAACACTGTTTCTATACATTCAGTAACATGCACACATGAAAGAAAGTGAATCACTTGCTTCGCAAAATTATTGTTTCGAAATGCTGAAAACATCACACGTTGGTGACGCCTGCTGGTCGAAACTGTGTAAATGCAACAAAAAACTTTAAATAAAACATTTATAATGAGTTTGTTAAAGTATAATATATTAAACGTAATTAAAAAAAAAAAAAAAAAAATACCATTAAATATGAATATGTCATATATAATATAATATAATATAATATAATATAATATAATATAATATAATATAATATGTATAGGTCTATAATGTGTTATTTAATTAATTTGGGCTTAATTTGGGCTTGCTTTGTTTGATTTATAAAGGGCTTGTCTAAACAGGCCAATAAAAAAAAAACGTTAACTACTACACTTCCTTTTAACTACACAAAACTACACAAAGGTTTAATTAAAAATGTCCACAAATTTATCAAAATTATAAAACATTTTGAATTAGTGGATGGAAGCGGCAGAACACTTTAACATTTCACTAATGTAAGCAGCGTGACTCAGGCGACAGCGTTTGTAGATCCAGATGCAAGCTTTATTGAACAGATCGTGGTCAGGGCAGACAGGGTCAAACACCAGCTAACAACAATGTCCAAGGCAAGACAGTAGTGTAATCCAGAAACACAGGCGAGGGTCAAAATCCAAGTGGGCAATCCAAAGTAACAAATAAAACTTGACAATGAAAACAAGGCAAAAACTATGACTATGACTATGACTAAACAGACGATGAAACAAGGCAATGGGAAAACATTGGGCGTGGGCGTTACAACTAAGCTGCTGTGTCCAACGTGATAGTCTATACAATAATAGGCTATACATGAATATACAATCAGAATATCTAAAATCTTTAGAAGAAAAATAATTTGATGCCAATAAGTTTATAAGTAAACCTAGTTTTATTATTATTTTTTCTTGTACAATTGAATAATTGCTGAAGTTGTCACAGTCAGAGTGATGCAATCTGAAGGATGCTGTCATGTTAAAACTGAAACAGAATATTCAGGAAACACGTGGACAGAAAAAAATAAATAAAATGTTTAAACTTTTAAAATAAAATTAAACAAACATTTCTATCTTTCTATCTGTCCGTCTGTCCATGCAGACATGCACTTGCACTCACAAGCTGTGTCCCAAAGTTGAGTGCATGCACTTCGGAGTGCATGGACTTCGAAGTCCACATCTCCGAAGTGCATGAAGGACCCTCCGCCTTCGCAGTTTTTCCAAATTCCGCAATTTTTCCACAATTTTTCCACAATTTTTCCACAATTTTTCCACAATTTTTCCAAATGTAATCAGTTACATTACATATTTTAGGTAATCTAATCAGATTACTTTTGACTTAAATCATTTATCACATTGATTTAAATAGGATTATCTTGTAGCATAATGATATAAAAAACGCAAAGAGTAAGAAAATATATTCCATTCATTGTAATTTACAACATGAAGTGCATTAAATATTTTATTACATCAAGGTTTCCCAAACTAGGGTTTAAACAGGAACTGCAGAATATTTGTGGGTTTAATGAAAAGCTAACAATTATGAAATCATTAAAAATTTTAAATTAAAAGAAATCATTTTAAAACAAAGTCCTTTTCTCTTTACTTGGTGTCCATATTTGCAATGCCTCCAGGCAGCTCATACCACGTCCTATCTTAATGAATGGGGGAATCCTGAAATCTCAGAAACTGCTTGCTGAACTCACAATTAAATTACATATATCAATTCAGCAACAAAAATCTTAAATTAATTGCCCCGTGAATGTTGTTTCTTATTCTCAAATAGTGTTTAAAAGGCTTATTTTTCAGGCTAGACCAGAAAATGTGCATGCACAGTCATAACGTACTTATACCTAGCCTCAGGTTTCTATGGGAAATTTGTCTCTTTCATTTAGAAGGTGGGACTATTCCTCCATATTGTGCGTTGCAGTTTCTCTCATTCATAAGTATAGGAGTAAACCATCATTGTATTTCATTAGTCTTATTATTGTTAAAATAACAATCAAAATAAAACACTTACTAAAGAAGATGAAATATTTTAATTTACCCGCAGGCCATGTGACCATTAATCAACATCAAAGAAATTGTGAACAAGCAAATGTGAAACTTAATTATTGAAATATAAGGTTTAGATGACAAAACGTTTGGGAATGCCTGCATTGCATGTAAATGAGAAATAACGTTGTATTTTAATGAGTATGAAAGGCAAAAGCCTTCCAAAAACACAAAAATACATGGTTAAAAAACCTACAGAGTGATAATTCAAATAAAAATGAATCTGTTCATCAGTAGCTGATGCAATGTTGAAACCCTTTTGCAAACTCAGTGCTCAAATGCCACCTGACTAATGACTAGTCTATGTGTGAATGTGTGAATGTCCACAAAACTGAACTTTCTGAATATAATCGGTAGGTTATTTTAGGTTATTCTTTGAATATAAATTACATCATCATCTGTGCGCAAGTGATTCTGGGATATGGTAGGGTGTGAAGTGTCCACAAATGTACACTTCATTTTCCTGGTAAACAGAGACCGCATTTGAAGTCACTTTCGACTTACTGCAGCCTCATCCATGGCAGAAACTGACCATAAGCCTTTAATTGCAATCATCAGAAAAAAAAAAATCTGAATGAGATGTCTCAGCGCATTCAATGTCTAATGATGAGACTGCAACGGTATGACTTTGAATTAGTCTACACTCCAGGCAAATCTCGTGCACCATTAGCATGTAATGCTATGCTCAAACAAACAGCTGAGGAGACAGCGAAAGATCCAGTTCTCCAAGCTGCAATTGACAATGTGAACAATAACTGGATCAAAAGTTCTTGTGCATAATTCTACAATGTTAAATCTTAGCTCAGTGTGGCTGAGATGAGATAATCATTCCACAAGTGCTGAGAGAAGAGATGCTTTCCAGGATACATGAAGGACATCTTGGAATGGAGAAGTGCAAAAGGAGATCCAGAGATTCTGTCTATAGGCCTGGAATAAATTATATTGAGAAAATGGCCAGTAGTTGTGAAGTATGTCTAAAACATCAGAACAGGCAAGCAAGAGAACATATGATCGCAACAGACCTACCTCAGTATCCCTGGCAGAAAGTGGGTACTGGTCTGTTTCATTTCCATGGAAAAGACTTGCTGGTAGTGGATTACTTTTCTAGTTTTGCAGAAATTACCCTGCTGTCTAACTCAGGAAGACACTAAAATGAAACAAAAATCTGCAGGGCCATGGCTCTCGAGGATCAACGTTCCCTACCCCTGGTCTAACTCCTCAAGTGCATGTGTGATTCTGCATATGAATTTGATTTTTGCCAGGCATGGCATTCCGCTGGTAGTGTTGAGTGACAATGTCCCATGCTACAATTCAAAAGAATTTCAGGATTTTGCTGCTCACTATGATTTCAAACATGTGTCTTCAAGTCCCCATCATGCTCAGTCTAACGGGAAAGCAGAAAAAGGAGTGCATATTGTGAAGCATTTCCTCAAGAAAGCAACAGAAGGCAAGTCAGATCCGTATCTAGCTCTTCTGAGCTATTGAGCAACACCTCTTGAGCATGGTGCATCTCCTGCAGAGGTCTTAATGAATCGAAAGGGGATGTAGTGATTAGTTGATGTTCCTGTTATCGTCCTCTAGATGGTAGTAGTACTAAACATACAAGTAGCAGAGATATAAGAATAAAAGAGTCAGAACACTGAGTGGAAGAAAAGCTGGTAATGAATGTTTAGAGCGTAACAAATAAAGAAGCTACATGTCAGTTCATACATTTTATTTCCAGAGTGTTTATTCAATAAACACCACATACACTACTGGCAACCAAGAGCATTTGCCTGGGCTGATATGCTACACGTATGATGTAGTGTACCGACCTGGAAGCTTTAACTGTGCTGCAGATTGTCTATCCAGGCTGGCATTACCAATGAAGTCAGATGGTGCTCTGGATCCAGATATAGTTGCTTTTGTTACTGGATTGCCTACCTTGTCTGCGGAGGATTTCATTTCTGCTTCAGAATCCTGTCCAGAGCTAATCATGCTGACACATGGTCATGACCTGAATCCTGTACTGGTGCCTTTCTGTGTTGATGATGTGCTGGTTATGAGGAGTGAATATCGTGCTGTTGTCAGTCAGCTAGTAAACCTGGTACATGAGACACACCAAGGAATTGTCCAAACTAAAAGGAGGCTACGTGACTTTTTCTGGTGGCCTAGGATGCTCAAGTGCAATCCACAGTTTCTTCCTGCTTGACCTGCCAAATAAATGATAAATCAGCATAGACTGCACCTGATCCCCTTCAGCCTGTCAGTCTGCCACCTGATCCATGGCAGAAACTAGGAATCGATATAGTCGGACCATTTGACAGTGGACCTTCAGACTGCCGTTTTGCCATCTCACTAATTGATTACCACAGTAAGTGGCCTGAGGTGGTGTTTGCACAAAATGTTACTGCAGAAGTGGTCACATCCTTCCTTCATTCAGTCTTCAGTAGGGCGGCGGGCAACCCTCAGTGTGTCATAACGAACAGTAGCCCTCAGTTTCTCTTCAGCGTGTTTGCAGATTTCTTAAAAGAGAGGGGAATAAGTCACATAGTAGCTTATATTACCCCCAGGGCAACGGTGTCATGGAACATTGGAACAAAGTTCTGAAGGAATGCATCCTTTCTGCAGAACAAATGGGGAAACCATGGAAACATGCAGTGACTGAGTTCTTGCAGAATTACAGAGCTACTTCACACAGTACTACAGGTGTTTCTCCTTCTGAACTTCTACATCATCGCAAAATGCGTACAAAGCTAAACATTTTTCTTGTGGGCCCTAAGAGTGACAAATGTGCTCAGGTTAAGGACACTGTGAGTAACAAGCTGCGTAAGAGTAAAACATACACAGACAAAAGATGTGGAGCCAAGTACCACACTTTCAAACCAGGGGACCAGGTGAGAGTGAAAAGACTGTTCATGTGAGAAAGAGAGCTTCCAAGTTCTCTCCACACTTGAACATTGAGCAACAAATTGGGAAAAATACTTTCATGCTGAGTGCAAAAAGAAATGGAATGGATCCAAACTAACACGTTTCAAAGGCCCTGTTGCTACTCAACATAAGGACTTGCAATCACAAGTGACATTCAATCCTGGGAGGAGTAATAGAGTGTGTAGATCACCTGTGTGGTTGAAGGATTACAGCAAAGATAACCGTTGAAATCTTATACATGCTGGGAAAAGAAGAAGAAGAAGAAGAAAAAAAACTTGTTGGTGTTACACTTCACTGTTTTTTTGTCTTGTTTCCAGCCAAAATATCTAAAAATTCTTAAATCAAGAAGGATTTTCTAGACAAGTAAAAATTATTGTCTTGTTTTCAGAAAAAAATAAGTTAAAATTAAGAGAGTTTTTGCTTGAAACAAGCAAAATAATCTGCCAATTGGGTGAGCAAAATATTCTAGTTTTCTGCTTAAAATAAGATAATTTTGCTTACCCCATTGGCAGATTATTTTGCATATTTTAAGCAAAAACTCACTTAATTATGACTTATTTTTTTTCTGAAAACAAGACAATAATTTTTGCTTGTCTAGAAAATCCTTCCTAATTTAAGAATTTTTAGATATTTTGGCTGGAAACAAGACAAAAAATCTAAGTAAGAAAAGCATTTTTCCCCTACGTTCTCTCGAAGCTGCGTCGGAACGCTATGGGAACGCCCCTGGCGAGACACCGTACTGAAGCGTGTGTAGAACTAGTCCAATCATGGCCGGCCACGTCATGAGCGAGATGACGTAGCCATCCAGGAAGTACAAAAGGGCACCGGCAACATCGCTCAGCTTGTTGCTCTTCAGCGTGCGCGTGCTGTGTGTGTGTGGCAAAAAAAAAAAAAAAAAAGAACTATGTCTAAGGCGAAGCAAAAGAGCAGACGGGGTTTTAGACGGTGTGTTCCCCCATGCCCTCGCTATTTGGCTGAGGGGGACACACACGATCTTTGCCTCGTCTGCTTGGGAGCGGAGCATGCACAGTCAGCCCTCGAAAAGGCTGACTGTCATGACTGCGGTCTCCTTTCCATCCGTGTGCTCCGCTCTCGGGCCGCCGTGTTTGATGAAACCGGCCAGCCCCGCGATCCCGCTGGCAGTGGTCCCGCTGTAGCTGAGGCTCAGCGTAGACTGCTGTCATGGGGATCGCAAACGGATCTGTTGGAGGGATCTGAGACGGGCTCCGCCTTATCTCAGTCCTCACCCAGCAGATCCACAGCCGCTTCTCAGGGGTCGGAAGCCCGCGCTGCGGTTTCTTCCTCCCCTAAGAGCGGTGCGGCGCTTCATCTATCTTCCTCCGAGGAGGTTGATGTGATGAGCGTCGACCCCCCAGAGACTGTGGATTCTCCCCCACAGTCTCTGGCGTATGAGGAGCTGGTGGAGGTTGTGACTCGTGCGGTGGCCAAACTTAACATCGTTTGGCCATCAGAGAAGCAAGACGTTCGTCCTCGTAGCAAACTGGACGAACGCTTTCTTCGCTCACAGTCGCAACCTTCACCGCGGGGTCTTCCGTTTTTCCCTGATCTGCACACTGAGGTGTCTAGATCGTGGGCAAAACCGTACTCATCTCGCATTTTTAGCCCCACCACCACTACATATTCCAACGTGGTGGGGCTGAGCGAGATGGGTTATGGGGCGATGCCACCGGTTGAGCAGACGCTAGCCAGCTATCTCTCACCGGTATCGGCGTCGTCCCTGAAGACCCCGAAGCTTCCCACCAAGGCACTCAAAGCTACATCTGCTTTGGTGGGTAAAGCGTATGTGGCAGCAGGTCAGGCTGGTGCATGTCTGCACACCATGGCGGTGTTACAGGCATACCAAGCTGACCTGCTGAGGGACCTTGACGAGAAGGAGGGGCAGGAATCCGACGCACTCGCTGAGTTGCGTCGGGCCACAGACCTGTCGCTCAGGGCCACCAAGGAGACGGCCAGATCCATCGGCCGCTCCATGTCTGCGTTGGTGGCTACTGAGCGGCACCTGTGGTTGAATCTGTCTGAGCTTGAGGACAAAGACAGATTCTTCCTGCTGGACGCCCCCCTGGCTCCTGCGGGCCTCTTCGGCGACGCTGTAAATACAGTCGTCGAGAGGTTCCAGGAGTCTAAAAAGCAGGCGGCGGCGTTTCAGCGCTTCCTCCCTCGTCGTCAGGTCCCTGGGGCTGCTGAGCGAGGGCAGCCCCAACCACAAAGCTCCTCATACAGGGCTCATCAGCGACAGAGCGTCGCTACCCGAACCCCTCCTCCTCGAGAACGGGGCTCGGGGCGGCGCTCTCGGCCTGGGTCTTCTAGTCAGAGGACGGATCTGCGGACCGTCCTTCTGACTAAGAGGGCCCAGGCTAAGCGGCCTTGACGGGCTGAGCGTCTTGGCCGTGGGGACAGCCCCCCCCGGGGAAGGAAGGGTTGCACCTCATTTCACGGTGCCCATTCCTCCTCGGTGTCCTCAAGGAACCTCGCCGATGTCCCTGCCACCCTCGGTGTTTCAGGGCTCGGCAGGTTTCAGAGAGCGAGCCGCCCAGCTGCCGCCCAACAACAGCGCGGCGCGGGTGGGTTCGCCCTCCCTAGGAGGAACCAGTCCCGAGGGACTGGTCCTCCAAAACATACCAGACACTCTGGGTCCACCAGAGGCCAGCCCCGAGAGGCTGGTTCCCTTAGTAGACTTTTTGGCAGCGTGGAGACTTCTGCCAAAGGTCTCTCAATGGGTCCTGCAGATAGTAGAGAGAGGCTACAGAATCCAGTTTGGTTCTCGTCCGCCTCGTTTCTCAGGGGTTCTGCCCACACTCGTGGGCCCCCAGCAGGCTCTGGTGATGGAACAAGAGGTAGAGACACTCCTGAGGAAGGAGGCCATAGAGGTGGTCCCTCCTCTCGCACGAGAGTCCGGCTTCTACAGCCGTTACTTCATTGTTCCAAAGAAGGATGGCGGGCTACGGCCCATCATAGATCTGCGTCTTCTGAATCGCGCCATAAAAAGGTTTCGATTCAAGATGCTCACTATAGCTCAGATCCTAACACAGATCAGGTCCGAGGACTGGTTTGTCACCATAGATCTGAAAGATGCTTATTTTCACATCTCCATCCTTCCTCAACACAGGAAGTTCCTGAGGTTCGCTTTCGGGGGCGAAGCTTACCAATATCGGGTTCTTCCGTTCGGCCTCTCACTCTCACCCCGCACCTTCACGAAAGTCGTGGATGCATCTCTGGCTCCTCTGCGACTCCAGGGCATCCGCGTACTAAATTACATCGACGACTGGCTCATTTTAGCACAGTCGAGGCAGCAGGCGGTTCGACATCGAGATGTCGTTCTCGCCCATATGAAGAAGCTGGGGTTAAGGCTAAACACCAAGAAGAGTGTGCTTTCTCCATTACAGAGGACCACTTATCTTGGTGTGGTGTGGGATTCGACTACGATGCAGGCACGGCTCTCCCCTGCTCGCATCGAGTCAATCCTCACAGAGGTCAAGAGAGTGAAAGAAGGCCAATTTCTCACTGTCAAACAGTTTCAGAGACTGTTGGGTCTGATGGCGGCAGCCTCCAACGTGATACCTTTTGGACTGCTTTGCATGAGACCCCTACAGTGGTGGCTCAGAACCAAAGGGTTTTCCCCGAGAGGGAACCCGCTTCGCATGATCAAGGTCACGCGGCGATGCTTACGTGCCTTAGACATGTGGAAGAAACCTTGGTTTCTGTCCCAGGGCCCAGTGTTGGGAGCTCCTTGTCGTCGCGTAACGCTAATGACGGACGCTTCCCTGACAGGCTGGGGAGCGGTCATGAGTGGCCGCTCGGCCCAAGGTCGGTGGGGAAACCACCATCTCACGTGGCACATCAATTGCCTGGAGATGCTGGCGGTGTTTCGAGCTCTAAAACAGTTCCTACCAGACCTGAGAGGCCACCATGTGCTTGTTCGTACAGACAACACGTCGGTGGTCTCTTACATCAACCGGCAGGGGGGTCTGCGGTCGCGCCCCCTCTACAGGCTGGCGCGCCAGATCCTCCTCTGGGCTCAAGGGAAGCTGCTCTCACTGAGGGCAGTTTACATCCCTGGGTATCTAAATCAGGGAGCAGACATCCTGTCGAGGCAGGGGCCGAGGCCCGGGGAATGGAGACTCCACCCCCAATCGGTGGAGCTCCTGTGGAAGAGGTTCGGCAGGGCGGAAGTGGACTTATTTGCGTCCCTCGAGACCACCCACTGTCCGCTCTGGTTCTCCCTCACGCATCCATCCCCCCTGGGGGTGGATGCCATGGTACAGGCGTGGCCGAGGTTACGCCTGTACGCCTTCCCCCCGATTGCTCTGCTCCCGGGAGTTCTGGAGAGAGTTCGCCAGGACGGGGTCAGTCTACTTCTTGTAGCCCCGTTCTGGCCGGCCCAAGTTTGGTTCTCGGACTTGATGTCCCTCCTAGACGGCTCTCCCTTCGAGATTCCGCTCAGGAGGGACCTCCTCTCACAGGCGGGGGGCACCATTCTGCATCCCCGCCCGGAGTCGTGGAAGCTGTGGGCGTGGCCTCTGAGGGGGCACACCTCATAGCCTCCGGTCTCTCAACCGAGGTTGTTGAGACCATACTCCAATCCAGGGCTCCCTCCACGAGGAAGCTGTACGCCCTGAAGTGGAAACTTTTCACTTCTTGGTGCGGACAACGGTTGCAGGACCCAGTTAACTGCCCGGTTGGTACAGTTCTGGAGTTTCTGCAAGACCGTTTTTCCGCAGGGTTGGCTCCCGCCACCCTGAAGGTATACGTGGCAGCCTTAAGTGCCTACCACGCTCCTCAGGATGGCCTTTCAGTTGGGAGAAACCCCCTTGTAACACGCTTCCTCCGGGGTGCGCTGAGGCTGAGGCCTTTGCGGTGCAACAAGGTTCCCACCTGGGACCTGGCAGTGGTTCTGGAGGGTCTCTGCGGAGCTCCCTTCGAGCCACTCGAGGAGGTGCCAGTCAAGTTTCTAACACTTAAGACTGTGTTCCTCCTCGCTATCTCCTCCCTTAAACGGGTGGGAGACCTGCAGGCGCTTTCAGTATCATGCCTGGAGTTCGCTCCGGGCATGGTCAGGGCATTCCTTTACCCCAGACCGGGGTATGTCCCGAAGGTGCCTGCAGTTACGCCGGGTCCCGTTGTACTGCAGGCCTTTTGCCCTCCACCCTTCCAGGATGCGGGTCGAGAGAGACTGAACCTGCTGTGTCCAGTGCGAGCACTGGACACTTACGTCCACAGAGCTGCCCTGTGGCGTAAGGTAGATCAGCTCCTTGTGTGCTTTGGTGGTCCGAAGAAGGGGTCTTCGGCCACCAAGCAGACCATAAGTAGGTGGGTGGTCGAGGCCATCTCACTTGCTTATGGGTCCTCGGGTCTCCCTTCTCCTATGGGGGTCCGAGCACACTCGACCCGGAGTATGGCGGCCTCTAAGGCCATCCACCTGGGGCTGTCTCTTAGCGACATCTGTAATGCGGCGGGCTGGTCCTCTCCGCATACCTTTGTTCGCTTTTACAACTTGGACATGCCTTCCACACCAGGTGCCCGAGTCCTTGCCTCCTGATGTGCTCTCTCACACAGGTGGGTCTGGACTCACTCGTATGGCGCAGTTGGTATTCTCGTTCCCATAGCGTTCCGACGCAGCTTCGAGAGAACGTAGGGGAACGTCTCAGGTTACGTATGTAACCATGGTTCCCCAAGGGAACGAGAAGCTGCGTCTCGTTGCCATACTCTTGGCACCTTCTTGCACGCTTCGCTTTCGAGCAAGCTATATGAGCGATGTTGCCGGTGCCCTTTTGTACTTCCTGGATGGCTACGTCATCTCGCTCATGACGTGGCCGGCCATGATTGGACTAGTTCTACACACGCTTCAGTACGGTGTCTCGCCAGGGGCGTTCCCATAGCGTTCCGACGCAGCTTCTCGTTCCCTTGGGGAACCATGGTTACATACGTAACCTGAGACGTTTGCAGTGTTGAAGTTATGTGAACCGTTATAATTGCCTTAATTGCTTGAGATGTGCATCAGATTTAATGTTATTTCATTACAGCGTTGAAGTCAGTTGTAAAGTTAATGTTAGTAACCATGCACAGTAATGGTTATTTGTTATTTGGTTAATTAAGTTCTTTACTGAGGTTTTAAATTGTAGTAACATTAAAACAAATGTGTTCTAAATAGTAATTTGTGATACAAAGAAACCTTTCAAGTGAGAGGGAAAATGTGGTGTTTTGCAGTTTAACCATAAGATGGCATTTCAAGTAAGAGTTGCTACTTAGTATTGTTCAGTTATTGAGTACCCGGGAATGCAGCAATTAGAACAATTTAGTGAAGCTTTAACACAGTTATTGTTAAAAGAAGGACACAGAAACTTTAATTTATTATTATTATTTTAATTAATGTGGCTGAATCATTTTGACATCTTGTTCAACTCATCCTTCTGTCCATGCCTAGGTTCCTGATTGATATTAAAAAAATGGAAACTCAGAAGTTTGTTATAATGACCGTTTATTAACTTTTTTTTATTGCTTTGATAACAACCACTGCTAAAAGCCTTAAATGTAAAATCAGGTTATCAGAACAGAGAGACATTAGATAAGATTTAACCTTTTGGCAACACTTCATAATCAGGTTCCATTAATGAATTTTAGATAAAGCATTAACTAACAAAAAGCAATACATTTGTTACCATATTTATTAATCTTTGTTAACGCTAATTCACAGCATCTTTGTTCATAACACAACTGTTCATTCTTAGTTCTCAAGTCCATTAAATAAAGGTTAAAGTTTTGATTACAATAATGCATTAGTAAATGTTAAATTTAACATTATCTAATAAATGCTCTAGAATTATTTTTCATTGTTGGTCCATGTTAACTAATAAAATTCACTAATTGTAATAAATGGAACCATATACTAAAGTGTTACCAATTTATTTAAGATTAAATCATGGCAAACTATTAGGAAGAAACAAAAATTGGGAAGCAGAAGAGTTCATTATATCAAAAAGTGGAAGACAATATAAGAATAATTCAACTTAAAGCAGGACTAAATAAAAACACACTCTTAATGAAAAAAAGTAAACAGAAGTATATCTAAACTTAAAGAGAGCTTCATAAGCAAAGTAAAATCCCACTAAAACTCATATACTCAAAAAGAGGTTCTTCAAGTTTCCACTTTTAATCTGGGAGAAAAGATGCAGATGCTGATTGAAGACAGGAATGGTTGTTGCTCCGAAGGAAGAGGCTTTTGTTTTTTCCCATATTTTCTAAAAAGAAATATACACAGTTATATAATTCCAGAAATAATTAACCATTTAAATAGATAAAGCTATCACACAGACAATGATAAAGTCAAATTAAGATCAGATATGAGTTTTTGATATTATGATATTTTGATATTATGAAAAATCTCTGACAATCCCATCCAAAGAAACATTGTCAAATAATATTATTTGAAGAACATAATTGTCTAAACAATCTATCATGACTACATGTTAAATAAAAATAAAGCTTCAGTCTTAATTATACTGTCATTTGGTGCTTACCAATGTACACATTTCTTCAGTACATTTCTTCAGTAGTACGCTGCTGCTGCTGCTGCTGCTGCTGCTGCTTCTTCTTCACTGAATCCAGCTTGGACAACCTCTTGAATACTCTTGATTTCTTCTGGAGGAGCAGCAGGTAGAATGGCAAGCAATTCTCTTTCAATCTTTTGTAGTCTTGCAGTGCTCTTCCGGTCATACTCATCTTTATTCTTCAGGACAAGCCTTAAGATGCCTTTCTGTGCCTCATCACAGCCATTCTGGAACTGTTGTCGCTCTTGCTCAAATTCTGGCTTACTTTTATCCATGGCCATTAGTTTGCCAAGTGAACTGACACGATCCATCAGGTATTTGCTAGAAACATCTGTGTATGTTGCAGAGATCATATGGACCAGACTAGCAATGTTACTGGCTTGGAAAGCTTGAGTATAGAGCAGATCTTTTGAGAAGAGCTTTCCATTGTAGGAGAGGGCTTGTGTTTTCTCTGATGTGGAGACAAAGTTTGTGAGAGTTTTGTTCAAGCTGGTTTTCACAATGTTGGAAACCATCTGAAAGAAGTGAACCATCTTCTCCCACTGCTCCTTCACTCGGCCCATGGCATCCATTCCTTTGGCCAGCATCTCTATAGTAGTTCTGAAGTCTATCTCTTTTAGTTCACAATTCCTCATAGTGACCAGGATTTCAGTTAGTTCCTTCTGGTTCTTCTCTAGCTTCTCAAAACTCTTGTCATATGTCTCTTTCGTCTTGTTCAGCTGAGCTCGACTCTGCTCTATGGCAAATCTTGCATTCTCCGTGGCCCTCTGAGAAGGAGTCGTGTTCTTGGACTTCTTTTCTTCTCTAAGCATCATTGGTGGTGCTGGAGAAATGGCTGGAGAATTTGTTTTGTCTTTGCTTTTGCAATCAAAAACTTGTGCTGACTTGATCAGATCTGAGACCTCTTTTATCATCGCAGTGCTTTTGTCTTTGTCACATTTGCCATCTGGTGCATATTTTGCAAGCTGGTTGCATATTTCTGTGCCGTCTTCGCATAACTTCAGAGTTTGTTCCTTTGCTGGGCCATCAGGGATTTCCTTGAAACTTTCAGTGATTCTTTCAAACTGTTTTGCTAGGAAATCTGTCTTTGTAGTTTTATTCTTCTGATCGTATAGTTTTGTCCAGTCAATGTTATCATCTTTACTATTCACATTCATTACTGCTTGGACTTTCTGTGCCAACTGTAAAATTTCAGATGACTTACTGTATACCTCTATTTCAGTTTCCAAATCTTTTGCCCCATTCAGTGGTCGAGCAATAACGGATGTCACTCCATTAATAATGCCTGTAATGCTCTGTGTTATCCCACCTACCAAATCCAAGCCAATCATTTCCCATCCATTAGGAAGAGAATCCAGAGCTTTCTTGTAGCTCTCTTGAGCCTGTTCCAGTTCCTTTTCCATGGCACCCATTACCTTCTCAATCCTTTTCTTGGTCTCTTGAGCTGACTGCTCCCTCAGTTTGCTCTCTTCCAGCTTCTTCTTGATTGCTTCCATCTCTTCCCCATAGAAGTACTCTGCATTCACACATGCTTCTAGCAGCTCTTGGATGATATTGATAACTTCAGTGAAACGCTTTTCAGTTGCATCAGACAACTTCAGGCATTCATCTGCAATGACTCTGATATTGTCGAGCTGATCAGGAAGATGTGCTTTGACAACTTCATCATTGCCTTGAAACAGAATCTGTACAGCAGTTTTCATGTAATCTGGAACTTGGGCGGTATGGAGACGAATCTGATCCATGCTCGTATGGGCCTCATTAAATGCCCACCAGCCAGAGTTACACACTTGCATGAGGCAAGCACGAAAGGAATCAGGGTATTTAATGAATTTATAGCCATGTTTAGGGGAATTTTTATTGATAGAGAAATCTGTTGCGGATGAAATGAAAACCAGCTCTCCCAGGATGGCTATGGATAGAGGCGCTGGAGTCAGATACTCTTCCCAGTTGACATAGGGTTGCATCATAAGTTTGGTTTGGTTCCTCATGTCCTCAGCAGTAGTAAGACTTTGAGTAGATTTTGAGATTGCGGAATTCATGATTCTTTCCTGTTCCTGTTAAAAAAACAAAAAGATTTTGAAAAAAAGTGAAAAATAAATACCCTATGAGAGAGTTTCACTTTGTAGTTTATATTTCACAAGTATCTATTTCAGACAGTGTGTTTGTGTCTATACACACATTGTTAAAAAAAATGATCAGATGACCTGTCATAAGAGAAAATTATTGTCATTTATTGGTCAAACAACAAGCTTAAACAACTAAATAGTCTTTATGAATAAAACTTTTTATACCCACATTTGAGCTGGCACATTCAACTTTTCTCAGAAGTCAGAAATTAATCAAGCATAACATTCAACTTTTAAAACTTTTTTTTTTTTTTCCTGAAAGTGAATAATAGTAATTGGGCATCTGAAAATAATAATAATATTAATAAAGTGCTTTACTACTTTTTTTCTACTACTACAGTTGGAATTTTTTTTTACATTTATGGATAAAAACCATTGTTTTATATATATATATATATATATATATATATATATATATATATATATATATATATATATTATTTTATTATACATAGTAAGTGGGGTAAAACACCCCCAGGGAGCAATGGGCAATTACTGTAGTTATTCTGTTCTGAATATCAAATCCTTTTTTTCCCTAACAAATTAATTTTACCACACCCATTGGGGCGTTTAGTAATTTTGTTGTTGTTGTTGTTGATAAAAATCTAATAACATGAAAACTCTGGACATTTCTCATACTTTGTTTATAGTTTACAGTATCTCATAGAAGTGAGTACACCCCTCACATTTTTGTAAATATTTTTTTTTATATCTTTTCATGTGAAGAAATTACACTTTGCTACAATGTAAAGTAGTGAGTGTACAGCTTGTATAACAGTGTAAATTTGCTGTCCCCTCAAAATAATTCAATACACAGCCATTCATTTCTAAACCACTGGCCACAAGTTACCCCTAAGTAAAAATGTCCAAATTGGGCCCAATTAGCCATTTTCTCTCCCTGGTGTCATGTGACTTAGTGTTACAAGGTCTCAGGTGTAAATGCAGAGCAGTTGTGTTAAATTTGGTGTTATCGCTCTCACTCTCTCACTGGAAGTTCAACATTGCACCTCATGGCAACTTTCTGAAGATCTGAAAAAATAATTGTTGCTCTACATAAAGATGGTGTAGGGTATAAGAAGATTGCCAAGACCCTGAAACTGAGATGCAGCACGGTGGCCAAAACCTTACAGTGGTTTAACAAGACAGGTTCCATTCAGAACAGGCCTTGCCATGTGAACCAAAAGAAGTTGAGTGCACATGCTCAGCGTCATATCTAGAGTTTGTGTTTGGGAAACTGACGTATGAGTGCTGCCAGCATTGCTGCAGAGGTTGAATACTTAAATACTGATTCAATGGGATTTCTAAATTGCACACGGATATAATTTAGACTAATTCACACTATGCGAAATTAATTATAAATATATAAGTACTGATCCAATGGGATTTCTAAATTGCACACAGATATAATTTAGACTTATAAAAGTATTAAGTTACTTAAGGATTTCTTAAATGAGTACCCATGCCACAAAAACCTTCGCAATACATATAGTAAGCCCATTTACACAAAGAACGATAATAATTACTATAAATACAACGATAACTGTTTGTTTTTCTTCAACCAGCAGATGTCCTCAGTACGCATGTTTCAAGTGCATCTAAACAGTGAATCTAGTTTAAACTATCTGATCTCTAACGTAGTCAATTTAGTGAAAATAAAAACAATGCACACTCTTTTCTGTAACTTCAAAGGAGGCTAATTTTATAAATTCCTGAGGTAATTTTATGTTTTATGTTACTCAGTTTGCTGTGCAATAATAGTTTGCTTCTCTAAAATGTCACCTGCTATTTCAAATGTGCAAACTTAAAACTTTCAATTTGCTCAGGAATCAGGGGGCCCCATCTGATATTGCCAAAATATATTTGCAGCATTGAACAATGTAGCCAATCACAGCCATATCTGTTAATTTCTTGAGCGCAATGAGCATAATCAAGTTAGAATCCACTCACCACTCAAAATACAGAGTTTCAAGTGTAGATACAATGTAAATAAGAGATTCATTGTGCAATGTAGAGAGAGTATTAAGGGAACATCATGAGATTGCAATGAACTGAAGTGAGTGACAGCTTTTAATGATATATGAGGGAGTGCTGTTTGCACGCATTCTAGGCTATATATTGTCTGACTGTCTCAGAACAGAGATATTCACCTCAGTAAAGAAAGTACTGCATTTCAAGTCAAAAATTTGTCTTTTTTTTTTTTTGTGATTCTAAAAAAAATAAGGTAGCCCTAATATGCCTTTAGAACAGCATCAGGTTGACTAGTTGTGAAGGGATAAAACTATATATAAGGGATAAACTATAAACTATGAGAACAAACAAGCAAAATAAAGTTTAAGCGTAAAAGAGCATGTAGTTATTGTGTTGGGGCCCCATACCTGGAATTTGCTTAGGGTGCCCAAATTACTAAGTCCGCCTCTGATCTTTATAGTTATAATTATCATTCTTGGTGTGAACAGGCCTTTATGGTTTGAATTTATATTGAGTGACAGTTAAATAAATAATTTGATACTGTGAACTTATTATGTACATATGTTTTTCCATTGTACTTATATAAAAAAAAAATGCATGCTTGACTTTTTGAATTCTCAGTGAATTACACCGCTAATTTAATGCAATAGCAAAGTTCATGCATTTAGGATTTAAACCTAGCTACTGTCTTCTGCTAGTGGTGTAAGCATTAGCGCATTTAAACCCACCATCAACTATAGTTGCCACAGTTTATAGTTGTTATTTTTATAGTTGTATTTTTCTAGATGTGATCCATGTTTTATGCATGGGCATGTTCTCAGGGACTGACTGACTTCTTGTCACATGAGGCTGTCAACTTCCTACTCTACTTCTAGGAAGCATGGCGAGGGCAAACCCTCCCAAAGAAAGTATATTTTCATGTAACAAGTATTTTTGTTGACATCTACATAATCATGAAGGTCTCTAGAATCATCCAAACAAAACAAATCTTACAAGAGATCTATAGTTTTTTGTATACTTAGTCAAAAGTACACTGGCAACTGCCAAGGGGGCAAATGCCTTTTAAGTACATACAGTATCTCACAAAAGTGAGTACACTCTTCACATTTCAGCAACCATTTTAGTACATCTTCTATGTAAACTATAGAAACGAAACTTGGATATATTTTAGAGTAGTCAGTGTACAGCTTGTAGAGCAGTACAGATTTACTGTCCTCTGAAAATAACCCAACATTAGCCATTAAACCTTTCACACATGAGTTTAAAATATTCTAGCTGAGCCCCTAGGGTGAATTTTATTAGGCAACAGTTATTTTAGAACGTATTGCTTTATTGTTTCCATGGCGACACGTCATGCTTGTGTTTTTAAAAACTATAAATGTATGGTTTTGCTAGTACTTATGTGTATTTAAATGTGTGGAACCTAAAATAAGCACTATATGGTTAAAAACACTTAATAGTTGTGATGATATGACAAGAGCTCAGCGCGTACGCAGATTTGAATTCAGCAGCTGATCACGTGATGCGCTCAACGTTCGAATCACACTGGTGTGATCATACACTTTAGGGACAAGCCAAGACTGATCACATTGGTGTGATCGTACGCGTCAAAGGGTTAATGTCAAAATAGCTGGCAGCAAAAGTGAGTACACCCTAAGTGATAAGAGTACTGTCCTCTAACCATGCAAAGCCATATGTCATTTTCATCGTGTTCATGTTTTTGTCTGCTTGACAGGACCTTACAAAGTTGTGTATTAGAGCAGTTAAAATTTGGTGCTTTGAGTACAATTCTCTCATACTGACCACTGGATGTTTTAACATGGCACTTCATGGCAAAAAACTCTCTGCGGATTTGAGAATTAGAATTGTTGCTCTCCACAAAGATGGCCCAGGCTGTAAAACACAGTAGTTACACTACAGTGGCTAGGGTCATACAGAGGTTTTCCAAGGTGGGTTCCATTCGGAATAGGCCTCGCAAGAGTCGATCAAAAAAGTTGAGTACTCATTCTGTGTGTCAAGTGCAGAACCTGGCTTCAAAAAAAAGATGCATAAGCGCCACCAGTGTTGCTTTAGAGGTTGCAGAAATAGAAGGTCAGCTTGTCAGTGCTCAGACCATACAACTCACACAAGAAAGCCCGCAAACAGTTTGCTGAAGACAACCTGTCCAACAGCATGAAATACTAGAACCATGTCCTATGGTCTGATGAGACTAAGAAAAACTACAGTCAAACATGGTGGTGGTGTGATGATGGTCTGGGGCTGCATACGTGCTACTGGTACTGGGGAGCTGCAGTTCATCGAGGGAAACATGGATGCTATTCTGCCCTATAAAGGCAAAAGACCATAACTCGCTATGGTGAAACTGAGAAAAATTACTTTAATATTTTTTAATTATAGGTAGGGCATTGGAAATTTGGCAATTAGATGTTTTAGTAATGAAAATTATCTACATTAAAAAATTTTGAAGTTACTGTACTCTGCCTTTGCAGTGTCTGCAAAAAGTGAGAAGTCACACCAAGTGTGTTTCCCTGCTGCCTACCTGGATCATTTATCTGATTGTCTGCCCCCCGCCTTATTGACCTTGCATGTGCTATGGATTATTCTATTGTTTGATCGCTGCCTGCCTCGACCCCTCAGCTTGGACTCTGACTACAAACTGGTTTGTCTTCATTGTGTTTGATGCTGTCTATGACCCCAGCCTGTCTGTTTCTAAGAACTCTTTAATAAAATCTTGCAAATGGATCTGAATGCTTCCCGATTCTGTCCCATTGTTACAATTCGGTTGCTGATCACCATTTTAAAAAATCGTTATAGTAACACCTATATAAAATCTAGTGATTATGAGCTGTCTCATAAGCTATTTCAGTGGTTCTCAAACTTTTGATACCAAGTACCACCTCATAAAATATCTCCATAATGACCAGCATTAAAATACAGTAGCATTGTAGGCCTAACTATGCAGCTACAGCTTGGCACAGTTATAAAAATGAGTTTGTTTTGGATTGATTTTATCGGGTAACAAGAAAAGGTAGGATATGGATTTAAAGGAACACTCCAACTCCCCTAGAGTTAAACAGATGAGTTTTATCGTTTTTGAATCCATTCAGTCGATCTCCAGGTCTGCCGTTAGCACTATTAGCATAGCTTAGCATAAATCATTGAAGATGATTAGACCATTAGCATCTTGTTCAAAAATTACCAAAGATTTTCAGTATTTTTCCTATTTAAAACTCTTCTGTAGTTACATTGTGTACAAAGACCAACAGAAAAAAAAAAAAATTATATATATATATATAATTTTTTTTTTTTTTTTTTCCAGGCTGCTATGGATAGGAACTATACACCCTTGAATACCCTATTACTCAAAAAGCTATCCCATTTCACAGGCTGTGATACTTGTTAAAGAGTGCATTGCCAAGTAGTGACCATGCGGGGAGCCCAAACTTTTAAAGAATCTTTTCTTTTTTGCTTTTTTAAACTGTAAAATTGTATTAGTTTAAAATTAAATCTACACATAATAAATAACATAATAAAGTCTGCAAAACATGGAAAAGTGCTCTGCATACTTTCTGAGATTACTGTTCAACTACATAAAGTGTTTTTTTGTTTTTTTCCATCTTCATCCTATACCTGGACCCGTATTCATGAAAATTCTTAGTGCAAAAAGTTGCTTCTAGTGACAAAAATTTACGGAAATTCTTAGAAATGTGGGTGTTTCCTCTTAGAATTAAAGAAAAGAAAAAAACATAATCGCATTTTTCCAACATTTCCTATTTGCATTTTCAAAAATTACTGAAAACATTAATGTCATAACACAATTTTGCATGAAAAAATATTTTATTTGATTGCTATACAGTTCTACAATGTATTATTAGAATTTAATTTATTGATTAAATGTAAGAGTTGGTTTATTTTAAATGATATGCCTTTTTATGTGTTCATTTTGGTCTCATTTATTTAAATGCATTTAAAAAAAAAAACTTGAAAACTGTATTGTAGTTTACATTATTGCTTATATTTATTTATTTCAGGTGAACTCAGTGGCTTTTGACTATTTAAGGGTCAAGTGGTTGTGAATTTGTACCTCAACTTTGTGGCTGGATTTGCATTATTACAGCTTCAGTCTAGCATCCCAGGAGCAGGCATCTCTTGCACACTTTGAATTTGAGTTTTTTCAAAGGTAACATGTTTTACTTGAGTAATTTCATTTGTGAAAAACATTACTTATTTAATTTAAGCACTGGTAAATGTTGATTGTATTGTATAAGTGGCATTTTTAAATTTATATTATTGAGCTAGTTTCATTTAATACTGAAACTTATTTTAAAGCTTCTGCTTGTTTTTATGTGCAGATGTTTTGTTGGAATCACAGCACTCACTGGATACAAGACGGATACATGGAGGCAATAGAAATGGAAAGAATGGTCTCAGAGAAGAGGAACAACTCTCATGTGTGTGCCCATCTCAGAAAGTTAATGGACTTTCAGTATATATATATATATAATTCAAGCTTCAAGCTCCATCCTCTCGGATTCCATTTAAAATGTCTTCAGTTGTTTTCAGAGGATGAACAAAAATCTTAGGAGACTGGAACAACATGAGGGTGGGGTAAATTATCCCTTTAAATGTTATATTTGTTACAGTTTTACAAATTATATTACAAATTCAAATGATTTTTGAATTTTGGTACAATTTGTTACAAAACTGTCTCTAACGTTAAAAAATGTCCTATCTTAACAGCAGCTAATGTGTTTTACAATACATCATGAACACAACTAGTGGTGGACTTCACTATAATATAATAAAAACTATAATATAAAGTAATTTTATGTAATTTCCTTACCTTGATGGAAAGTGAGAAGTGTTTTTCCAAGTCTCAGATTAGGGTCTGGTAAAATGGAATGCATGAATTGAATGCATGGCTCTGTTTTTATGGCCATCTGAATGGGGTGGAGGTGAAAGATTTAGGGGAGGAGAAACTAAAATCATGACTCAGACTCAGTCTTAATGCTATTAATATTGTTTTCAGATTCAATGAAAACTGTATGTAGATGGCGACAAAAGCCTACTTTTCACAAAAGCCAGTGGGGGGTAAAAGAGTGGAATGATGAGTTTAGGAAATCGTTGCCATATGGCAACACTGTACCACAATGGAAAATGGCCAAAATTAGATGTTCTATTAAATTGTGATTTTTTTTCTTTTCAATTCAAATGCACATTTCTTTTAGAAATTGATGCATCCAATCTTAATGTCCATCGAAATCTGCCACATGCACATTTAGGCACATATATACACTCATCCTCATTGTCATCACATGGAAGAGCCAACTCTGCACTCTTCCTATTTCCCTTTCTGTGAAACATTGCTGTTTTCATTTTCTGAAAAGAATAAATAATTTTCTAATTCATACATAAATACAACTATGATACAATAAACATTTCAAATTAATAAATACTTTAAATTAAATTATTGATGTTATTTTTCATAAAAAAAATCCCAATGGGGAAATACACTACTTCAATTCCACCATGGTACAGTTGCCATAAGGCAACATTGATATTTTCTCATTTTACAGTAAAACTATGTTAGATAATGTTGATTTGTGAATATAAATATGTAATTTACTAACTAAAGATGATGCAAAAAAAAATAAATAAAAAATCCCCCTTGATAAGAAATGTTCAGAAATGAGGTTAACAAAGCCATTTCTGGAGCACTTTTACTGGTGTCCTCCATGTAAGGGTGACAGTGGGAAAAATTGTTTTGGAGGAACATTCTAATATCATTTTACTTAAAAACAGCACATCACTGACTACCTTAGGGCTGGCCCTTTTAATTAGAATATTATAATATATTGTATTTTATTCAGAATAACAAGGAAATCAGTAGAAATTAATTGTTGCCATATGGCAACTCTGTACCATAGAGGATTATAAACACAACACTATTGTTTTTGCCCCCATTTTTCATGAGCTGAACTCAAAGATCTAAGACTTTTTCTATGTACACAGAAGGCCTATTTCTCTCAAATGTTGTTCACAAATCTGTCTAAATCTGCATTAGTGAGCATTTCTCCTTTGCCGACATAATTCATCCACCTCCACCTAATCAGCATCTTGATATGCCACACCTGTGAGATGGATAGATTATCTTTGCAAAGGAGATGTGCTCACTAACACAGATTTAGACAGATTTGTGAACAATATTTGAGAGAAATGGGCCTTTTTTGTGTAAATAAATAAATACATGAATAAACAAACTTAGATCTGAGAGTTTATATGAAGAGTTGAGATGTAAAAGTCATCTCTGTCCAAAATTAGATAATGATACTGAGTGAATGCTCTTGACCAATCAGAAGTACCAGCATAGAAACCTATACATTGGAGCCTGATAAAAATGCATTTTTTTAAGAAAAATGTCAGATGGATTTAGAGGCTTTTGCATCTGAACTCTTCATATACAGATGAGTATGGCAAACCGTTTTGATTTTTATTTATTCGATATCAATTCTTGATATCAACAATTAAATTTGAATGGGAGTTTATGGTGACATTTAACTAGTGAAAATACAATTCTTGATATCAACAATTATAGTTTTTACTAGTTGAAATTAAATTCTTGATATCAATAATTCAATTGCTCTCCTGGGATGTGAATGGTGCGCAGCGACTTGAGCCGTGTCTGACTCCAAAGGAGGAGATGGCGGGAGAGTTGCGACATGCGACGGTAGATGTACGCTATGGTCGCAGTGTTGTCCGTGCGGACTAGCACGTGTTTGCCGCGCAGCACCGAAAGAAACCAGAGGAGGGCGAGAAACACTGCTAGCAGTTGATGTGCCACAGCTGACGGGGCCCTGTCCAGGTCCCCGAGGCAGCTTGCCCATTGCAGCCCCATTACAGCGCCCCAGCCTGTTGTGGAGGCATCCGTGTTGACCACAACATGCCTGGACACCTGGCCTAAGGGAACTCCTTCCTGAAGAAAGGCTGGTCCGACCACGGGCTGAAGAGGTGATGACACTCCAGGGAAACACCAATCCGAAGTGTCCCGCTGCACCATGCCATCTCGGGACTCGGTCGGTAAGCCAGTGCTGAAGTGGTCTCATATGGAGAAGGCCAAGCGGAACAACCGCGGCCGCTGCTGTCATATGCCTCAGGAGCCTCTGGAAAATTTTGAGAGGGACCGCTGACCGCTGAAAAGATCCAGACAGTTCAGCACTGACCGGGCACGCTCCTGACGAGCAGATTGAGGCGGCGCACTCTGAGGAGCTCGGGAGGACTCACGGCGAGGCAACATGTGTTTGATCGCCTCCGTCTGCTTCTGGACCGCTGAGAACTGTTGGGCAAAGTCCTCAACGGTGTCGCCGAACAGGCCAACATGGGAGATGGGTGTGTCAAGAAAGCGTGCAGCGGAGCACCCACGTACCAATCATCCAGCCTGGAACGCTTGGGCGAAGGTGCTCTAGGCACCTCCAGCCCAATGTTCCTGCCCGCTCAGAGGAGCAGGGCCGCTACTTCAGAATCAGCCTCAGACAGAGCAGCACCTGCGGTGGGGTACCTCTCTGCCGAGTCCTCCGCTTCAGCGGGCGACACTCCCTCAGATGCCGTGATAGACATCTGATCATCGTCAGGAGCGTCAAAGGAGATGCATGGCCCGTGGTTAGACGAACATGCACCTGCCTGAGGCATCTCAACGGGACCACGGGGTGGAACAGAAGTCCGTGGGGGTTGACCTGGCGGAGCATTCTGTATCGTGACCCACAGGTCACCCGTAGCTCTAACTGAACCAACAGAAGGACCTTTACAGCCCCTCATGCTGGAAGAGGTAGTGGACTAGGGTTGCCGTCTCATGAAAGAGCGGTGGACCCGCAGCATGGCAATGAACATACTCTCGCAATGAGAGCATGTACTATCCACAAAAGCTGCCTCAGTATGATCTAGGCCCAAGCACGAGAGGCAGCGATCATGGCCGTCGACGGATGTCAGGAAACTACCACTTCCAGAGACGCACGGTCGAAAAGCAGCTGTGGGCGACATACTTTCAACAGCTAGAAAATTGCTCTTTTAGATATGGGCAATCCCGGAGCACTCGTAGCACTCGGGGCTCGCTGAAATGCACAGCCTAGATCGGCACACAGGAGCGGCGGCCAGCAGCGGAAGACAGCAATCAATGGTCCTCACGGCGGCACAGCAAACAATCCCAGCAATCTTCTTCCATACCATTAAACGAACGTGCTTGTTCTCCCGCTCAGCAGCGAGGCTCTGAAGCAGCAGTCTGAATGAGTGTATGCACGCCGCCATCTTATATACCCGTATGTACGGTGGAGTGACGGCTGGCGCAAATCACTCGCCAATATTCATTGGCCTTTTCTCTGTAGCTCAGAGGGGATTGGTTGCAGTGCTCCCATAGTAACATTGTAGTGAAACGACTGAAAGGGGAACTGATTTGCAAGCACAACTGGAGCCAGGGGTGCTTTCAGAAGAATACTTCAACTAGTTAGCACGGACATTATGCAAATTTGTTACTTTGTGACATCCAGCCGTAACAGAATATGATTTAAATCCCTGACGACTCATTTAGGCCATTGCAAGCCGACTCGTGTGAACATTGTGAACGTAGTGCAACGTAGTGGCCAGTGTCAGAAAGTTGCATCTCCACCAGAGGTCATGGGTCTTCTAGCAGGACAGCGACACGAAACACACTTCAAAAAGCACTCAGAAATAGTTACAAAGAAAGCGCTGGGGAGTTCTGAAATGGCCAGCATCTGTCCAGATCTGAATCCCATAAAACACCTGTGGCGAGACAGCAGTTGGGAGAAGGCATCCTTCAAATCTGAATGACCTGGAGCAGTTTGCATAAGAAGAGTGGTTAAAAATTCCAGTAGAGAGGTGTAAGAAATTCATTCATGGTTTCAGGAAGCAATTGATTTCAGTTATTTTTTCCAAAGGGGGTGCTGCCAAATATTAAGGGTGCAAATAATTTTGTCCAGTGCAATTTTTGGGTTCAGTGTGCAAGTGAGTACAAAACATTGCAACAGTTTTCTGAGAGAAGGGTTGCAATTTTCTGACAGAATTGCAAGGGTGCCAATATTTTTGGCCATGACTGTATATACAGCTGTATAAATACAAATATTTCTGTCATGACAGCTCTCATGAGTATGTTTGCGTGATTCATTTAACCAGACCACTTTGCAAACAATTGTTTGCAAAAGCAGGTTTTGCTATAAAGTTATTCCTGAAGGCTGGTTTGGTACCAACTGTTTGTGATCCAGCTTTATCACCAGAAAAAAATAGAGTATATATATATTTTTTCTTAATTCAATGGGTCAGGGTTGTTCTGGCATCAAATGGGGAACCAATACAATATTAGGAAGAAATATTAGTTATGCCTGACTGGTGTATGTTGATATCCGATAGATAAGATTCCAGCACCCACCTGAGCAAATATCATAATTATATGTAATTCGATAACTGTCACTGATATACTTGAATTCTCTATTCATAAAATAAGCTATTAAGAGTTATAAAACTGCATGCTGAAATCAACCGTACACTCATCACAGCTTGTAATGTGAAGGAGGCATGACAATGGAGATGTGGATCCAAATGCAGGCTTTAATGAAAAACGTAGTTAGACAGGCAGAGTACAGTACGGCAAACAATTAAATCCCAAAAGTGTAATCCAACAAACAGGCAAAAGTCAGGGCAAGGAGCAAATCACTCAAAAACCAGGTAAACAGTCCCAGATCAAAAACACAAAGGCTAGGCAAGGAAAGGAAACACGGGTAACACAGGAACAAGATAACATTACATGTTAACAATCATTAGCCGTGTAGTGAACAACAGGCATTCCAAGGATCAGTTTATGGAAGAGCCTCTCTAACTGCCGAGGGTGGAGTGAGACGCGTCACACTGTGATTAGATCTTGGTGGAGGAACATAAGCAAATGTTCAAAAACATCAGATAAGATGCCAAGACAATTGCCAGACACCTCTAGCAGAACAGGAAGGGAGACCTTCTGCGCCCACAATTACCTAAGAGAGGACTTCTCATTGAACTACGGGTTGACCCTCACCAACTCTAAGATTTGGGAATGACTGCCATAAAAATTCCTTCAGAACTCAACAGTTCCCTATTATATTTGGACACTTTTTGCTCCTCATGAAGTAGGTAACAATTTGAAAGAATGCATAGGTAAAATGTTAAAGACAAAGTTTAACTATGTACTCTACTATATGCAAATGAGTTCCACACTAGGGTGGGCAACAACACTGACCCCTTCGGACACAAGGGGCCAATTACGTTCCTGGAATGGAGAAGCACAAGATTCCAATCTCCTCCTCATCGGAAAGGGATAAAGGTACCCTTCCAAAAGACACTCCTTGTCCTGAGTCTGAACCCCGCAAGGTTAAGACAATAGCAGTTCAAATGTCCATTTTGATTCTCCAGCATGTTCAGGAGACATTAACAGATACACAAGTTCTGTTGCCCAGCTGCAAAGGACCCCTGTGGAGACCCATCTGACCCAGCTGCCCGGTCCATGCTCTAAGGACCTCCTTGGCACAACAAAAGTTCAGCATCAGATAACAAGCTCCTAGGAAGAGAGCTATGGAAAACATGAACATTGAGATTACGCTGCTAAATATAATGAACCCTGGTTGAAATGCATACAGTTCTATTTCATGTCCGTTACTGTCAGCATTTCCTCAGAGCGATAACATGCTGTAGACTGCGTATTGCTCCAGCTGTATAAATGCAGATCCATAAATGCTACTGCTAATATGCTTAATATTCAGCACATCTTTCTGTCAATAATCTTCTTGATCCTTATCAGTCTGGTTTTCGCTCAGGACACAGCACTGAAACGGCACTGTTAAAAATTACCAATGACTTCTTACTATCCGCTGACTCTGGTTGTCTCACTGTTCTTATAATGCTCGACTTATCAGCAGTTTTGACACTGTATCTCATCATATACTTGCATCTCGTCTCTCAGCTATTGGCATCACTGGTAATGCTATGTCTTGGTTTATATCTTACCTCACTGATAGACAGTTTTTCATCAGTATCCATAATTCCAAATCATCGTCTAGTTCTCTCTCAGGGTGTTCCTCAAGGATCTGTCCTTGGACCACTCTTGTTCAATATTTATCTCCTACCCCTCGGTCAAATTATTCGTAGTCATGGTCTCAACTATCACTGTTATGCTGATGATCTGCAAATCTATGTATCTGGTCATTCTGCTGCTACTCTGCCTATCAATTCATTTAATGCCTGTATAGCTGACATTAAAATATGGCTACATAACAACTTCCTAAAATTAAACAATGACAAAACTGAACTTATTGTATTTGGTCCACCATCTCTCTTAAAAAAATCTGAACTGAATATATCTATCGACGGAGCGTTACTAATACCATCTGATATCGTTAGGAATCTGGGTGTTATCTTTGATTCATCACTTTCATTTCAATGCCATATAAACTCTATCACCAAGACTGCATTCTACCAGCTCCGCAATATCGCCCGTCTGCGCCCTTTACTAAGCCTCAAAGATACCGAAACCCTTATCCACGCACTAATAACCTCACGTCTTGATTATTGCAACTCACTACTTACTGGTCTACCCACAAAAAACATTTCTAGGTTACAGTACGTTCAAAATGCTGCTGCCAGAGTCATCCACCGGGCCAAAAAGTCTGATCATATTACCCCTTTACTCCATCACCTACATTGGCTGCCTGTTTCATTACGCATTCAGTTTAAAATTATTTTATTAACATTTAATGAATTGCCCCCCATTACTTATCTGAACTGCTTCACTGTTACTCACCTTCTCGCTCTCTTTGGTCATCTGACTCAAATCTGCTTACTATACCCCATTTTCGCCTCAAATCTATGGGTGGCAGATCGTTCAGTGCTGTGGCTCCTAAACTCTGGAACTCCCTTCCGCTTACTCTCCGTGCAAACACCACTATATCATTATTCAAATCACAACTAAAAACCTATCTCTTTGCACAGTATCTCAAGCCCATTTCTGATTTCTGAGTGTCTTTTATTTTTTTCCCTCTTCTCTTATGTTTGTATGTTTATATATATATGTTATGTATACGTTTTGTGCTCTACTGTATTTTGTCACATTCAATGTTTTGTTCAAAGTAACTTTGTACTTTGCACAATGTTCTTCTTGTACAGGGACCTTGAGCTTGGGAAAGGCTCCTTATAAATAAAACTTATTATTATTATTATATTCGCTGCTGCGTACAAATGCAAGACTGTTCGCATGACACTTAATTTAAAACTTGTTTATGGTTGCGTATTTTTTTACATTAATTAGGCAGACCACCATCTCATTGTTACTTTAATCTGATCGGCAAGTTGTTGTCCTTGTCTGTGAACATGTTCGCTATTGGGAGCACATGGGTTTTGTTGTGATTCCCCTCTCCATTGTTATCTTATTAATTACTTTAGCGACCGTCACACCTGTTACTAGTTAGTCCCTCATCTCTCCCACTATTTTAGTTCCTCTTGTGTGTAGTCTTGAGTCAGACTGTTCTTGTATGTACACGCTTCGCTCGTGACCTACAGACAATTTAGATACTGTTGTTTGATTTATTTTCGATTTATTTTATTTATTTCCCTCTATCTCTCGTTCCTCCAGGTTTCTGATCCTCGGTTCATGTCCTGGCTTTACCCATGCCATGTATTATGGCATTACTCCCACCCCTCTCAATTTGCTCAATGGGGAATTCTCTGCTCTGACATTGCATCAGCATTGATGTTGGGACTCAAAGTTCTCTGTGATTTCCCTTCTCTGTCCACCTCTTCCTGTTCACATCATCTGCCCTGGATTACAGCTTCCAGCCTTCACAGCTGCACTTCCTGAGTCAAGTCAAGCTACAACAGCACTCCCTGGGTCAAGTCACATCACTACTGAACTCCCTGGGTCAGGTCAATCAAGACACAGTAACATTTCCTGAAACTAGTCAAGTCACCACAACACTTCCTGAGTCAAGTCATGGCACAATAACACTTCCTGAGACACGTGAAGTCAGCATAGCACTTCCTGAGTCAAGTCAAGACACAATAACCCTCCCTGAGTCTAATCAAGTCACCTCTGCACTTCGAGAGCCGACTCAAGCCACCACTGCACACCCAGCTAAGTCAAGCCAGGTCTGCTCCTCCAATTTCAATTAAAAATCACATCTGACCTTTCAGAGACACTACACTTCACATCTGATCACATCTATGGAGACCGCGGAACATTGCGGAATATGGTCACCTGCATCTGCTCCTTACAACCAGGTAGCACCTGGCAACTCACTCCTAACAAAGGAACTTTCACCCTGTCCTGCTTCGGCCATGGAGGCGGTGTACAAGGCTTCTGCTCCGCCTGGGCGGCTTCTACGCCATTCTGAAGGGCTTTTGTTCCATTTGCTCTGCCCTGGTGGGTTTCTGTTCCATCTGCTCTGCCCTGGTGGGCTCCTGCTCCGTCTGCTCTGCCCTGGTGGTCTCCTGCTCTGCTCTGGCGGGATCCTGCTCCGTCTGCTTCTCCCTGATTGGACTGTTATTACTCTTTTGACTCCTTGCTGCCTGCCTTATTGACCCTGCCTGTTTTATGGATTCCTCTACTGTTTGATCGCTACCTGCCTCGAACCCTTTGCATGGACTCTGACTACAGTTCTAGTTTGTCTACGTTGTCTACAGCCTGTTTGATTCTGAGAACTGTTTAATAAAGTTGCAAGTGGGTTCCCACTCCATTGACCTGTTTTATTAAAAGAACAGGGACCTATCAAAAAAGTTTGGACTCCACAAATCCACAGTCAGAAATGGACAAAATTCAGGACCACTGTTACCTTCCCGAGAAGTAGTCGACCAACATAGGTCACTCTAAAGCAGAACGTGTAATATTCTCCAAGGTTGCAAAAGAACTTCTAAGCACCTAAAGCCTTTCTCATATTTGCTAATGTTAATGTTCATGAGCCCACCATCAAGAGAACACTGAGCAATCATGGTGTGCATGGCAGAGTTGCAAGAAGAAAGCCACTGTTCTAAAAAAAAAAAAAAAAGCCAGAGGACTATTGGGGTAAGGTTTAATGGATGAAAGAAACCAAAATAGAACTTATTGGTTTAAATGAAAAAACTATTATGTTCAGAGAAAAGAATATACTGCATTCCAGCTTAAGAATCTTATCCCATCTGTGAAACATGGTGGTGGTAGTATCATGGCTTGGGCCTGTTTTGCTGCATCTTGGCCAGGACAGCCTGCCATCATTGATGGAATAATGAATCCTGAATTATACCAGCAAATTCTAACGGAAAATGTCATTACATCTGTTTAAGAGTCTCAAGTGATTGCTGCCTCCATGCCTAGACAATTAAAATCCAGCCCTGGACACCAGATCCCATCAGAAAACATCAATTTGTCCGGTAACAGAACAACTCGTCAGCAGAGTTGTCTAATACCCAAACCCTGGTAACAGGAGGTCTTGCCTGGTGCCCAAAATACCTAAAACACTATTAACAGTCTTCTGTCAGCCAAGAAGTTGACTGAGGAAAAAACAGTGAAAGTGAAGAGCAGAAGCAGGAGACGAAGTACTGATGATAAAAAGGAGCAGAGTTTATTGAATAGTCTTAGTTGCATATGTCTGAAGAATACAAATCCAACAAGTATTGTTATACCAAAATGCTTCACAGCAACATCCTATAAACCACAAAGTCATACAACAATGGAAAAATATATAAAAACAACAATAATAGAACATAATATAAATTACTAATCAATTCATGAATCAATGTATGTAACGTGGGGTTTGGGGTTTTGTTTTGGGTTTGTTTCATGTTCATGTTTCCATGTCTTTTACAGGAAGTCCTGTCATGGTTCCTGTTTGTGTCTTGCTTCTCTGTTCCTCATGTTTTCCTGCTTGTCCATGTCGTCATGTTCTCCTGCTTGTCCATGTGTCTTATTCTGATTGGTTACTATGTTATGTTCAGTATTTTCCCATTGGTTGCTGTGTCATGTTCTGTGATTCTGATTGGTTGGTTTGTCATGTTACCCTCATTTCTGACTATAAGTAGCCCTCATGTTCCCATTATATCTTGTCGTTTACTGATGTTGTAACCCGCTGTTGGTGAGTCTCTATTTTCATGCCAAGTCTGTTCAAATCAAGTTTGTTCATAGTTAAGTCACGTCAAGTCTGTTTTTGTCAAGTCATTGTTTGGATTACACTTTGTTTCAATAAACTGCACATGGGTTCAACTTCATTCGCCTTCAGTGGACTTCATAGCAACAAATATTGACAGACTGTAGGTTACATAAAGATCGATTTAAGAAACTCACTTCAATACAGAAACATGTCCTGTGTGAGTTATTTTTCATGTTTAAAATACGAGCAAGAACGCAGTTTTCTCTGAATATACAATTAATTGCAAATTTTGATTTTATATAACAGTTAAACAAAAATGTATTATTAAGTGAGCATTTTACATTTTTTTAATATAGCTTACATTACTGTTTATGTTTTCAACAAAACAGTTGCAACGAAATCCGCAACAGAAGTGTACGATTGAATTTGAATGATTCGTAGAGTCAGTGAACCGTTTGCTTCCTTACTGAATGAAATACGCGATGTCTCACTCATTAAGATGCTCATACTGCCACCTACTGGCAATTTTTTTATATTAATATTAATATTGGGCAATATTTGGCCAAAATACAACTATTTGAAAAGCTGGAATTTTCTAAATATTGAGAAAATCACCTTTAAAGTTGAAAATGAAGTTCTTAGCAATGCATATTACTATCAGAAATTAAGTTTTGATATATGTACAGTAGGAATTTTACAAAATATCTTCAGAGAACATGATCTTTACTTAATATCCTAATGATTTTTGGCATGAAAGAAAAATTGGTCATTTGGACCCGTACAATGTATTTTGGCCAATGCTACAGGTATACCTGTGCTACTTAAGACTAGTTTTGTAGTCCAGGGTTACATAATAATACACTTACTAAAGCATGTCCCAGAACAAATCATTCACAAAGGATTGGAAGCAGGACGGACTATTGGCCAGGCCGAAGGGCATGACGAGATATTCATAGTGGCCTGAGGTGGCTTCCATTCATCCCCCTCCTTGATACTGATGTAATGAGGTAGAGGCGGATGGTCTCTGAGTGCTGGTGGATCTGGAGGGTGAGATCTGTAGTGGTGTGGTCTCTCACCTCCAGGGTGAGACGAGTGGAGCCTATCTGCATGGGTTCAACCGCTGGAGAGGGTGCAGTGGTAGGAGCCTGCAGAGGGCTGCGGTAACTAGAAGTGGCGAGGCGCGATGATCTCCCGGCACGCATCATATTATCATATTTGATAGACAGTTCAATATATTGGTCCAACGTGAGGTTGTCGTCTCGGCATGCCAGTTCCGATTGGAGATCTGGGTTGAGCCCAGCACGGTAATGAACCTTGAGGGGTGCCTCATTCCAGGTGGTTTGAGTGGCCAGGGTGCGGAAGGTGAGGGCATAATCCGCTGCCGTGCTCCTTCCCTGTCTGTGGGTTAACAACAGCTCCTCTGCATCACGGCCATCGGCGGTATGCTGGAAAACCGTCTTGAATCGTTGCAAGAAGGCCGCGAAAGAGGTAAAGGAGGGCTGTTTGGGGTTCCAAACTGCCGTAGCCCACTCCAATGCTCACCCCGTCAACAATGAATAAACAAAAGCAATGCGGCTGTTATCAGTTAGATACATCAAGGGTTGTCGTTCGCTAAACAAAGAGCCTTGGAGTAAAAAACCCATACATTTGTTTGGAGAACCGTTGAATTTCTCGGGAAGGGCGAGTCGGGGTCCGGAGGCGGCAGCTGCAGCAGTGGTGCAGACTGGAGGAGGATTAGGCGTAGGCTGGGGAGGATTCAACGTCATGGCAGCTTGAAAAGATTGGAGTGACTTCATCAGCTCCTCCGTGAGAGACGTGAGCCACATAATTTGATGCTGGTGGGCCGCGAGTGTCGATGCCTGAGCTCTGAGCTGAGCTGATTTACCGTTGCTGGATCCGGTGTTGGCGAAGTTTTCTGTAATGAAGACTCAGGAGTCGAAGGATCCATCTGCAAATGGTTTAATGAGCAAAGAGTAGTCGTACAGGCAGTATGATCACCAGCAAAAGTATACAACGGAGGTAAATCCAAAGGGAAGTGTAAGCCCTCGCGAGAGTTCGTGGCCAGCGGCTGAAGGGAGTAATCCGGAAACGGGCAAACAGAAGAGGATCGCGAGTGGTTTAACAGTCCAGGTCTGTACACGGGTAATCAGTCCACAGAGAAAACGCTCAGAATTGCAGGCCATGGGCAGTACAAAACTTTATGAGGAGCGCAAGGAAATGGCCACTATTTATGTCCGGGAGCGCACCGCGAAATGGCTGCACCAAGCGAGGTCAGCCCAGGCACGGGATCCTGGGAAATGGAGTTCGAATGATTAAAACTCAGGTGAGGACGTGCGCCGACGGCCGTCGGGGCAAGCCACAGAACCTGGATTCGTGACAATGTCCCATTAGATTACATGGAGAGGGCGGAGTTTATGACCTATACTGCAGCCAGCCACTAGGGGGTGATCAAAGAGGCCGCAGCTTCACTTTTCAGGACGTGTGAGGCACAACCGATCTAAACGTACAAATACTTACTTATTTTCATAATTTAAACGTACAATACTGATATATTCACAGCACCTAAAGATCATGTGCACTGTTTGAAACACATTGAGTGAATGCTCAACATGGGCATGGGGAAAACGCACTGCAAACGGAGTATGTCCCTTGACCATTTTAATATGATGAATCTATTAAAGAATATCTTCTTTCTTTTTTTAATTCTAATATAATATTTCACCACGGCTGTATTTCATGATTTTCCTCTGTGAAATTAGGTGTCAGCAACAGCAAACAATGTTGATAGCTCATTTAAAGGTAATGTCATCGCTAAATTTAACTAATTTGGACAGTCATGCTAAATGGAGTTGAGGAGTTAATTCCATCGACTCCTATAGTGGGAGTCAAGAGTCGGAGTCGACTCTGAAAAACTTGGAACCGAACACCCCTATATATAGTGACAGATTCAATTTGTACCACTGTAGTTGAGGTCAAGAAAAATTTTCATGACATTGTTATAAAATAATTTTACAGAGTTTCATTTTAATGACTACTTAAATTTGTACCACTAAAAGAAAAGTGGTCAGAAAAATATTCATGACACAGTTATAATAGCCTCATGACAGACAATGTCAAAACCAACCACATGACAGTTTAATATAAAGTTAACCCTTTAAGCCCACTGGCAACTATAGTTGCCAGAGTTTATAGTTGTCATTTTTCTTTGGCTAAAACCAACCTGACCATTCTAGCCAGGTTGGAAAACCAGCTAAAACCAGTTTAAACCAGCTAAGACCAGCTTAGACTGGTTTTAGCAGTTTTTTTTCAGCAGGGTGTTATCAGCAGTTATTTAGATTAGATGCCAAATGTTCTCGTCCTATTCAAATTTGACATTGAAGGGGTACATACAACATATTTGCCCACTGGCAACTATAGTTGCCACACATTCAAACACAATTTTCAAGGAAAAAAAAACCTGGGGAAAATAAATGCAGAACATGTTCACATAGGACACTATTAACACAACTATATGCATGAAACCATTAAAAAATTGGGCACAAATGGGTTAATCTGCTATGTCATGTTTATGACAGATTTATGACAGGTTGTGTTGTCTTGGTAATGTCAAGTTGCCATGACAAAGACACTGACAGTTTATGATCTATTGGTTTATGTCAAGTTGTCATAAGAAAGACATCTCAAACAATGTCCTGTCCAAATAGGGTTTATGAGTGGAACTGACTACATTGTGAGTTCTTGTAAGACTGTAAGATACTGGTTGACCTATGACTCTAGTTTCACAGTTCAGGTGTGATTTTTTTCATTAGCTCACTTTGCCCACAAGTTTCATTGTTATTCACACACCATAGCTTTAGTGACAACTTGCAAACAGATGTGTGTGATTACAGCTCTTATCTAGTAGTTATAAGCATAGTAGCATGTTAATATGACATGTGGACTCATGATAGATCAATAGATTATGCTCTTGAGCAAAGTAATCAAGTACTAAGGATCACGTAGTTTAAAGATAATTTTGTAAAATCCTAATATGCTTTACAGATATTTATTGGAAAGGGTTTAAATAATTCTTAATGCTTGTTCAGTAAATCGTACTATTATTGCACCTATGCAACAGTCTTTTAAATTGTTAATGTGACTCTGAAAAAGGGTTGCATATGGTTTGCTTATGTCTGTCATGTTTTTCTTTATACTTTACAGAAATGGTTATGGTTAGGTTTAGAGGTAGGAGTGGGATTAGTGACTATAAAAACATTGAAATACATCTAAATTTTACGTGTTAGCATTAATAAAAACTTACAAAAATGTACGTTTTGTGCTTGTAAACATTACGTATTAATATCTAGCATTACGTATAAACAATGAGACCAGGCTGGACCTTCTGTTGGAGGAAACTTCAAAAAAAAAAGAAAAGAAAAGAAAAATGTCCATGACACTGTTATAGAATAATTTGACAGAGTATTAACACTTAATGACATTTTAATGACAAATTCAATCTGTACCACTAAAAAAAAAGTGGTCAGAAAAATGTTCATGACACTGTTATAGAATAATTTGACAGAGTATTAACACTTAATGACATTTTAATGACAAATTCAATATGTACCACTGAAAAAAAGTGGTCAGAAATATGTTCATGACACAATTATAATAGCCTCATGACAGCCAATGTCAAAACCCAACCACATGACAGTTTAATGTAATGTTAACCCTTTTTCTTAAGTTTGATAATTAATCTGCTATGTCATGTTTATGACAGATTTATGACAGGTTGTGTTGTCTTAGTAATGTCAAGTTGCCATGACAGAGATAGTAGTATTAGAATAAACGTTGTGTCAAATTTGATTGATTTATGACCCCCATATCAGCTGTGATTGACAGGTCAAATGTGGTCACTGGATTTATGGCTATCTGAGCCCTCTGTCACTCTGACTGCCCATGTCACCAGGGTCTTGTCAACCCTGACTGACATGACAGTGTGGTGTGTAAATCAAAAGATCAAAAACAGATGTCAAGTCTGGCTTTATTTGGATTAATTGGATAATGTTTTGTCTCTCACCCGTACCATGGTGTTTATGGTGTTGCTCCTTCCTGAACTATTGCTCACTTCCAGTGGTAGTGTTTGGGTTTGTCCTGATTGTGGGAAAATGGCTGAGCAATCGTGTGTGTATTGTCACCTCAACAAGATGACTGTTGTTTGATCAATAATATATATGGTAATGCCTAGAAACCAACAGTGTGTCTACCGGCCTGGCTTTCATGTTTGTGTTTTAGGTCAACACCTTAGCAGGATGCCACCAAAACGATTCAGCTCTGTCTGATCTATAGGCTAAATGTTGATAGCTAAGACATCACTGTTTTGATTGCATGTGCCAATGCTGGAATGCTTTGGCAATACTTCTTATGCCAATGAACCACCTAAAAACTGAAACATAGAATTAAAGAATTCACAAGACTTATTCCCATCACACTCTCTATATCCTCCTGAAAAGAGGTGTTGTTCGAGCATGTTCTTTCTACATCATCTGTATGTGTGTATACTAACACCTTTGTAGGATCAATACACCCTAGTCTTTAGACTAATAGTCTTAAGTTAAAAAAATAATAATAATATTCAGACCATTAACTATCCAGACCATCCTCCCTATCTATTTCTTCTAACAATTAAGGTTTTTTGTGTGTGTGAGTCCAACAGACAATGAATGAGAGTATCCTCAATGTGCTTGTGTTAATGGTTTTAGAACATCCACCTCATATAGATGTGTACAGAATCATGCTTTAGACAAAGAATTAACACTATGGCTGATTCTTTGGGGCTCTCTCTTGCATGTGTTTACAGGGGTAACGTTTTTCGCCCCTGTCCCCAATACCGCAGCTAAATCTACAACTCACAGAAAACTGCTGGTAATTTTTAATTTTATACAACACCATTATAGGCAAAATCGTATATGTTGTGTTTATTTTTGTTGTTATTTAAGAAATATTTTCATCTTAATCTAGACCATATATAGTATGTGTACTGTAACAGAACAAATATACATTCCACGCAAAACCTCTCAGTAAAATAATCATGCCCACAATTTTTAAATGTTTAATAGGTTAAACACATTGTGTGCCACTAAAGCAAGGTGTGCTGCCTGTTGTCTTTAAATTAAAACTTTGTTTTATTCTCTAATTTCTTTAAAAATAGCCAGTTGACCAGCATTGTTTCTTCAGATCGTTAATGCAACCTAGTGCGAGTAGAAATCTCTTTGGATGTGTTTGTGACATTTTTACTTCAGAAAACGTTTTAAATGTATGAATGAACTTTTCTCATTTGACAGACCTACGTTTCAATTTATTTCAATTTATGCTTAACAACCGCAGGGGATACATGTTGTTTTCTGATGGTGGAACCTATACTGGTGTAAATGTTTTACATAGAACACAAAACTTATACACTTTGACTATTTTTAGGTATAATGTCATTTAAAATATTACTAAAAGAGTTACTAAACGATTAAATGCACCATAATCTATGGTTTTCTAAATGGAATAGATTTAACTATTATCATCATTTCCTTTTGACCCTAATAAACTGGTAATGCATTTTCTATGCAAGTGGCACAATATACAGTTCTCATACTATGTGTGTAAATAACAGTGCTAAAACATTTGTGAGTATTTTTGCATGCCAACAGATTTTGTCAGGGATGTGTTGCATCTAAGAATCACAATGTTTTGTACATTTTTCTCACTAGATTTATTCATATCATCAAGATTTTCGATGCCCATTCACATTTTGTTTGTTGGACTATTTATGTTTTTAGGCAAAGACACCTCTTTGTGAACAGTCATCATAAAAGGAATACATTTACATTAAAAATTAAGTAACAGTAACTTTCAGTGCAACTTTATGTCTGTCCACATTGTGCTATAACATGAAGCATCAACAGGAAAATGAGTCTTGCTGTTTTACCCTTAAAACAATTACAACTGAAACAAATCAAACTATTGTACTGAAAGCCATACACATTTTCCACACTCTTGTAAAATCTGTTTTGGAAACAATTGTGAAAGGTTTTTATTTTGTTTTTTGTTTTTAATGTGGATTTGTAAATTATATTTTTTAAATCTCCACTAAATTTAGTCATTTTGTTCAGAAAGCAGGTGACACAATTCACATCTTGTCGGTTTGGTTGTACTTGTTTTAAGACTCTTCTGTAAATTCATTCTAATCCTTGCATGTGAAAGAGAGCAGGATGAGCACATACCTTCATTTAAGAAAATTATTCAACATTTGACTGAACTATTTATTATTTTGAAAACCACCGTTTCAAATTATATTCCCTGAGGTGTTTATCCAAAGAATCTTTTTCAACACATCCTGCATATCATTAAAAATGAAAGAATGTTTCACAGTTACTATCGCCCATCTTCTTTGACTTAAATAAAGCAACACCTCTGGTGTACATAAGCACAATATGTGTATGTGCTAAACATCCATTTCTCCACTTCTGTCATATTTGTTAGATGGACTACTCTTGTAATACAGTCACATTTGGGAACTATGATGTTCCACACTTTATAAAGGTTATAGAAAAAAATTAAACATAATCTTTATATAGGAATGAGAGTGTTTATATCCTTTTTGGTTGTCTTTTCTAACCTGTCTATGAACCTGTCTAGCTGTGTCACAAAGACACATAATGGGTCCCTACCTCAGCTTGAAAAAGTGAGTTCTTCATGACTGTTTAAAACAAACCCATCTATTACACTTAGTCACACATTAAAAGTCATGGATGCCACATACACTTTTTTTTTTTTTTTTTTATTTACCAGAGTGATGTTTAGAGCCATGGACAAAAAAAATGTGTATGTGGCATCCATGACTTTTAATGTGTGACTAAGATGTCATTTAATTAATTCTTTGTAAAAGGGGTGTTTTCGACCATTTTAGATGGTCTGCACCGGCACATAGACACGTTTCAGGTATTCATTTGACCAAAAGGTTTGATGCGGAAAACATGAATGACTGCAACTATGCATTGTCATGATTGTCTTCATAATTGTTCTACTTTTACTAAAACAATACGCCACAAAGCTACAGTCCTCAACAATACAACCCCTGAAATTTTGTAGTAACTATATCTTGATTTTTCTAAATATCTAAACATGTATTTGTCTTAAATATAGTTTTTAAGTGTTTCATGTAATTTTATGCTTAGTTTTTAAGTTTATATGTATTTTTGAACAATTAAAATAGAGTTACAGTTTTCATGTGGTTGGGTGTGACAGACGAGAGCGTTACTCAAACAGTCCACCATGTCAAAAAATATTACATAGAATGTCGCTAAGACAAATTATTTAACAGTGTTCATTAAAATGTTGAAATGAATATAAACATACAAATATTCATAATGGCAATAAGTACAACATACACTAACTACATGATCCCTCCTAAGTACACCTAAAATTGCTAGATATCTTGACTTTATTAGATAATAAAACTAAATTTGGTAACGCTTTAAATTACAGCCCGCAAAGAACTATGTAAGTATGCTGAACTTACAGCGTACTTATAAAGAACGTACGTGTAGGTATAAGGGAACAATATGTTAAGTTCGGGTAATAAGGGGGTAATAAGACTGATAATTAACCTGCAAAGAACTATGTAAGTATAAAGAATTTACGGTGTACTTACTGTGTAATTATAAAGAACGTACGTGTAGGTATAAGGGAACAATATGTTACGTTCGGGTAATAAGGGGGTAATAAAACTGACAATTAACCCGCAAAGACCTATGTAAGTAAACTGAAGTTTCAACATAAGACTGTTGTTTAGGCCATATACAGTACACTGTACCATACGATGTAGCCTAATTATAGTAGCCCTTAGTGTTAAATAGCCTAGTTATAAATGATAGGCTACAGTATAAAAAAAAAATTCACAGGTTATTACCCCCGTTATTTCCCAAATATCGCATGCTATTCCCTTATACCTACATGGATGTATTAAATAGGTATACTGTAATTACAACAAAGTTACGGTGTAACGTCAGTTTACTTACATAGGTCTTTGCGGGTTAATTGTCAGTTTTATTACCCCCTTATTACCCGAACGTAACATATTGCTCCCTTATACCTACACGTACGTTCTTTATAATTACACAGTAAGTACACCGTAAATTCTTTATACTTACATAGTTCTTTGCAGGTTAATTATCAGTCTTATTACCCCCTTATTACCCGAACTTAACATATTGTTCCCTTATACCTACACGTACGTTCTTTATAAGTACGCTGTAAGTTCAGCATACTTACATAGTTCTTTGCGGGCTGTAATTTAAAGCGTTACCCTAAATTTTCATTTAAAGACAACAGGCAGCACACCTTGCAATGTGTTTAACCTACTAAAGATGTTTAAAAATTGTGGGCATGATTGTTTTACTGAGAGGTTTTGCGTGGAATGTATATTCGTTCTGTTACAGTACACATACTATCTATGGTCTAGCTTAAGATGAAAATATTTATTAAACAACAACAAAAGTAAGCACAACATATACGATTTTGCCTATAATTGTGTTGTATAAAATGAAAAATTACTAGTAGTTTTCTGTGAGTTGTAGGTTTAGCTGCAGTATTGGGGATAGGGGCGTTACCCCTGTAAACACATGCAAGAGAGAGCCCCAAAGAATCAGCTATAGTGTTAATTCTTTGTCTAAAGCATTATTTTTTTTTTAACTTAAGACTATTAGCCTAAAGACTAGGGTGTATTGATCCTACAAAGTTGTTAGTATACACACATACAGATGATGTAAAAAGAACATGCTCAAACAACACCCCTTTTCAGGAGGATATAGAAAGTGTGATGGTGTGATAGGTCTTGTGAATTCTTTAATTCTACGTTTTAGTTTTTAGGTGCTTTAGTGGCATGAGAAGTATTGCCAAAGCATTCCAGCATTGGCACATGCAATCAAAACAGTGATGTCTATCAACATTTAGCCTATAGATCAGGCAGAGCTGAATCGTTTTGGTGGCGTCCTGCTAAGGTGTCGACCTAAAACACAAATATAAAAGCCAGGCCGGTAGTTGGTTTCTAGGCATTACGTATACATTATTGATCAAACAACAGTCATCTTGTTGAGGTGATAATACACACACGATTGCTCAGCCATTTTCCCACAATCAGGAGGAACCCAAACACTAATACTGGAAGTGAGCAATAGTTCAGGAAAGGGCTACACAATAAACACCATGGCACTGGTGAGAGATAAAACATTATCCAATTAATCCAATTAGCCATACCTGACATCTGTTTTTGATCTTTTGATTTACACACCACACTGTCATGTCAGTCAGGGGGGACAAGACCCTGGTGATATGGGCAGTTAGAGTGACAGAGGGCTCAGATAGCGATAAATCCAGTGAAAATCTTGACCATGTACACATTTGACCTGTCAATCAGAGCTGACTTGGGGGCCATAAATCATATCCTATCCTAATCAATCAAATTTGACACAATGTTTATGCTAATACTACTGACACTGACAGTTTATGATATATTGGTTTATGTCAAGTTGTCAAAAGAAAGACATCTCAAACAATGTCCCGTCCAAATAGGGCTTATGAGTGGAACTGACTGCATTGTGAGTTCTACCAGAAAGACTCGGGATGATGAAGATCAGACATGAAATTATTTATTGACAGAATCAAAAGGAAAAATGTATAATTAATTTGGCATAGGCTCCATCTGTAGCTAGAATCGGTAGGTTTGTAGATTCCAGCTATCACTGCTGAAGATTGAGGCAGGGGCGAAGCCTACCCCCATGGATGGAGCCAACCTGGTGGTGGTGGGGAGGTTGGAAGGGAACGTCAACGTCAGAGTCTGCAAACAAGGGAGGGTGAGTACCAAGCTTATATATTCCTCGTGTTAAGTAACGATTGGCTTGGACTAATTGTAAGGCATGACATAGCATTAAGTCTTCCTGGTAGAACTTTACGCATTTCTCATGAGATTGTGAGATACTGTTTGACCTAAGACTCTAGTTTCACAGTTCTGGTGTTAATTTTTTCTTTAGCTCACTATGCCCACAAGTTTCATTGTTACTCACACACCATAGCTTTAGTGACAACTTCCAAACAGGTTTGCAAAGTGTGATTACAGCTCTTATCTAGTAGTTAGAACCATAGTAGCATGTTAATATGACATGTGGACTAATGATAGATTAATAGATTATGCTCTTGAGCAAAGCAAGCAAGTACTAATCTATATTGTTCATTCAAGAAACACCCCTTTTTCAGGATCCCATAGTTTAAAGATAATTTAGTAAAATCCTAACTTTACAGATATTTATTGGAAGGGGTTTAAATTATTGTTAACGCTTGTTCAGTAAACCATAAACTATTACAGTCTTTTACACAGTTAATGTGACTCTGAAAAAGGGTTGCGTTGAGTTCCTACGTGAACATGCTATAGTCTTGCAGCAGAGAGGCATTAGATCTGCACTGCCACCCAAACCACCCATTACTCCATTTCTGTACATAATTTTTGAGTTTATTTTCTTTTTGTAATGGCCCATTTGAACTTATTCCCCCTAAACAAACCTGAATGTATCTTGCATAGGCCTATTTGCATAGGCCTGCAAATTGGCAGCTTGTATAATGCTGTAGTATCAAGTTATTTGTCATGGAGCACACCTGCTGTTTCAAACAACAGCTTTTACGGCAGGATAATTGAATGCTCATTGGCTCTCGCATGCATTCGTCAACAGCACTGTATGTCGGCGCACTGCCCACTAGGCTATTGATGCCAACAACATTTTATTGACAAATTCAATTTGTACCAGTGAGTTCGTCAGTCAACGTTACATTAATTTAATTAATTAATTAAAATCACAAAATGGACACTTACACCACCTTCACACCAAAGCTACAGATGTATGTCATATGGGTTAACTGAGACCTGTTCTGAGGACAGAGCTGGGTAGTAACTGATTACATGTAATCTGGATTGTGTAATCAGATTCCAAAAATTAAGTACTTTTAATTAGAGAAAGTGTAACGTGGTGGTTTGGGGTTTGTTTTGGGGTTTGTTCATGTTCATGTTTTCATGTTTTTTATTTTGAAGTTCATGGTTCTTGTCTTGTCTTGCTTCCCTTGCTTCCTCATGTTATCCTGGGGTGCGTTTCCCAAAAGCAACGTTAGCCAACTATGGTCGCAAGTTCCGTCGTTGCCAACATTGTTCAACGATTCGGTGTTTCCCGAAACCATAGTTCAAACGAACATTCGCAAACAGCATTGCAAACTTACGTGGTTAGAACTACAGCTCTCGACCTGTGGTTAGAAGTATCGTTTCTTGCTAGTAAGACTTATGGGCTCAGTAAATTATGCTCTTGGGCACAATAAGTAAGCTAACATGCAGTACAATCTATATATTCCATTCTATCTAAATATAAATGCATTTTAATCTATGTATTTTTGTGCGTCCTCAATAGGGGGCGTTTTTGAATAGTGCACATGTGCATAGATGTCTAAGGGAACCCCGGAGTATGTGGTAAGAGGGAATCCACGATTAATCAAACATCAAATCAAGCGAAATGACAGGAAACAAAAAATATTACACTAGCTGTCATTTTAGAGATCTCTAATCTGTTAAATAGCATAATGTATTACTCAACCACAGCGCGTGACGTCATTACATTGGCATTACGTCAGCGCTACATTGTTGAACTAATGTGGTTCAAACGACGGAGATGCGGCAGTGTTCGGGAAACAGTCGTGACTAGCTAGTTCGTTTCCACAACAATGCATCGTACTATGGAAGTTCATCAGTGAGTCACGTCGCTGTACGGGAAACGCACCCCTGCTTGTCCATGTGTTTTATTCTGATTGGATCATGTTTTGCTATGGTGTTCTGTTCTGTTTTCTAATTGGTTGCCGTGTCATGTTCAGTGATTCTCATTTGTTGGTTTGTGTCATGTGACCCCACTTTGTATGTTATAAGTTTCCCTCATGTTCCCATTGTTCTGGGTTGTGTATTTATGCATGTAATCTGCTATTGGTGAGTTCCAAGTCTGTTCCAAGTTAAGTCTGTCCATGCCAAGTCTGTTTCTGCCAAGTCTGTCAAGTCAAGTCTTTGTCTGGATTCTGTTTGGATTATTGTTTGTTTGTTGGGATTACATTTTGGATTAATAAAACTGCACTTGGGTTCATCTTCAATTTGCCTCCAGTGGACTCCATCATTACAGTAACTTACATTTTAAAGTACTCGTAATCAGACTACAGTTACTTTTTTATCAATTACATGATTACATATTATTCACACAATTGCAATAAATTACTCGTAATTCATTAATTCCCCCTAATTTCTCTTTTTCATTTTTAAATTTTCCTTTCTAAAATAGCCTACTGATTATATACATTCAGAAAGTTCAGTTTTGTGGACATTCACACATAGACTAGTCAGGTGGTAACACAGCATTTGACCACTGGATTTGCAAAAGGGTTTCAACATTGCATCAGCTACTTTTTTTTTTTTTTTTTTTTTACCATGTATTATTGTGTCTTTGGAAGGCTTTTGACTTTCATACTCATTAAAATTAATGTTGTTTCTTATTTACATGCAATGCAGGCATTCAGAAACTTTTTGTCATCTAAACCTTATTCACAAAATATATTTACTTTAAGTACCCCTGAGATTTTAAATGAAATATTTCAATAATGGAACATATTTTCTTACTCTTTGCATTTTTTACATCATTATGCTGCAAGACAATCCTATTTAAATCAATGTGATAAACGAGTTAAATCAAAAGTAATCTAAAAGTAATCTGATTAGATTACTTAAAATATGTAATGTAACTGATTACATTACTGACTACAATTTTTGCCATGTAATCTGGAATCAGTAACTGATTACAATTTGTAAGTAATCTACCCAGCTCTATCTGAGGATAATCACTTTATTGACTGGCACACTGTACAATCAAATGTAAACCCTAAAGTCAGATGCCCTTATAAAGATTGTAACTTTAATTTTTGCTCTTCATAGAAAAGTTGTCAACCACAAGCCTGACATCACCCAGATGATAATTCAAAGGCCAGCTCTTTTTGCCGTAAACCAGGTATTTAATAATAAGTGCATTTATCCCATGTTGTAATTACCACAATTACAAGATTCCAACTTGGAAAATGCATTCATGTCCTTGTAGAACCCACAATTATCATCTGTAAACTGGAAATTTTCTGAGAGCTGTACCACCTGACCACTGTATCTGACTGCTCCATATTAATTTAGGTGTTAATAGTGTTGCCATAGAAAAGCATGATTCCCAATCCAAGGACATGAAGAGCTCAGAGTAGAACATCACAATGTTGTCCTCTCAGAAGTAATTCTAACATGGTGTGAACGCAGCATATGACTTTGATTATTTAATAGAAGCATTGCCTAACTGACTTGATAATGTATTTGTCGTTCTGTTTCTTGCTTTGTTAGGATGCAGCTGATAAGACGGACTCCAGTAAGAATCCTCAGCATTGATCAAGAAAGTCCACAGCTCAACTCATCTAGAGTGGGAATCATCTTGGAAGAAAGTTTGGTAATGGACGAACTGACCAATCTCAGGCCTTGTATGTCCATTTTTTATTTATTTTTTTTTTTTCTCGGACTGATTTGCCTGTCTGCACATGGACTATCCTTTCTGAGAAAGACTGTTCATGTGCTTAAAAATAAGTTAATTTGTTAAACTATTATTATTATTGTTATTATTATTATTATGTTTTATGGAGAAATGTTTTCAGGATATGAAAAATCTGTTTTGTGTTTTCAAATTAACATTTGGAATTGAAATAAAATGAAAAATTGCATGAATGTTCTGTTATTTGTTTGCTCTTTTTTTCGTAATTTTCTAGCTTAAATTGAAAAAAGAAAACAATTGATATAGATTTAACTTGGAAACTAGTATATTCAACTTAAATATACTAGGTGTAATAACTGCACATTAATTGATATTACAAAACATTTTAAGTTAAATGAACTGAAATTTGTAATTGATATTATTCAGCATTTTCATGTAAATAAACTTGTATTTTTTTTAATTCACATTACTTCATTTTTTTAAGGTTTCTTCATGTTTTAAAGTAAATTCAACTTATCCGGGTTTACAGTGTATAAGAAAGACATCTCAAACAATGTCCTGTCCAAACAGGGCTTATGAGTGGAACTGACTACATTGTGAGAGATTGTGAGATACTGCTTTTTCTTCATTAGCTCACTATGCCCACAAGTTTCATTGTTACTCACACACCATAACTTTAGTGACAACTTGCAAATAGCTTTGAAAAGTGTGATTACAGCTCTTATCTAGTAGTTTGAAGCAGAGTATCATGTTAATATGACATGTGGACTCATGATAGATTAATAGAATATGCTCTTGAGCAAAGTAAGTTAATACTAATACTAACCTATATTGTTCATTCAAGAAATTTTTCAGGATTTTTAAAGATAATTTAGCAAAATCCTAATACGCTTTACAGATATTTATTGGAAAGGGTTTAAATAATTGTTAATGCTTGTTCAGTAAACCATAAACTATTATTGCACCTATAACATTCTTTTAAACAGTTAATGTGACTCTGAAAAAGGGTTGCATATGGTTCCTGCGTGAACATGCTATAGTCTTGCAGCAGAGAATCTGCATTAAATCTGCACTGCCCCAAACCACCCATTACTCCATTTCTGTACATCATTTTTGCTGAGTTTATTTTCTTTTTGTAATGGCCCGTTTGAACTTATTCCCTCTAAAAAACCTGAATACATCATCTTGCATAGGCCTGCAAATTGGCAGCTTGTATCATGCTGTAATATCAAGTTCTTTGTCATGGAGCACACCTGTAACTCTTCTCCTTGATTGAACCACATGTGTCAAGTATTTGATTAGGAACAGTGGCTTTGAATGGCAATGTTTTGAACTAGTATGAGTTGTCATTAATGTCATTCCCTGTCATTAATGTGTTTTAATACACTCCTGGCAGTAAATTTGTATCAGAAGTAGTCAGTCCAACTGCTTTCTTTGTGTTTCTTTCATTTTTCCCATGGTTGTAATTCAGTTTAAATAACAATTGTATGCATCATTCAACAGATGTGTAACCAATTTACTAGTTTTTGGAAAAGAAAATATTGTATATTAGATGTATTGGCATGTAATAATTAGTTTTGATTAAGTTCCTTTTAACTAAGCTATGTCTAAAGTCAAAAAAAAAAAAAAAATGTGACTATCTGATTTTTTTTAAGCCTTCATTTACTGTAAGCCTAATTTAATTTTGCCCATAAAAGGACTTTGAAGCAAGTTGTGCTTGGTTCATAAAATGTCTGAACCCCAGTCTGTCCCCAAGTGGCCATAAGAGACATTGCTGCCAATTTAGGCTTTAGACACAACAGTTGTGGGTGGGATCTTTTGTAATGCAAAAAGATTTCCAGACCATAAAAACTGAAGCATTCATTAATTCTACCATTACATTACCAGATCTTTTGACTTGATGAAATTGCTCTCACTTTTAAACAGGGTAAGTCAATTGAATATAGTATCATTTGATCAGTAATCATTTCATCAAACGTGATATGGATCTTAGTCATACATATTCATATTCATATTCATATCTGTACTTAAATTATGTTAAATAATGATTAGAAAATAAAATGACAACAAAAGTTCATTATTATTACTTTTATTATTAATTGTCAGAACTCATTGTCAGAATGCTTACTGATAGTCTCTTTTGTGTTTGTGTGGAACAGAAAAAATGACTCAGTTCCACAGACAAAGGTAAGTCTTCCATAAGTATCTCATTATGCTGTACATACCATTAAAATGTGTTTTTAATGTCTTTAGTTTAAAGGATTAGAAAATAATCAGGATTTTAATATATTGATTCATTTTTGGTAACACTTTACTCATAGCCCTTATAATGCATTGTATAATCTTAAGAATAATTGTTACCACATTTAAAATACATTATCATACTTTACTATTCATCATTGCAGCTTTAGAAAGTATAATGCATTAACACTCAAGACAAACAAACCTTCAAATATTCTAATAAACTTTGGTTAAAGTATTTCTAAAAAGATATAATGCATACATTATGAACACTTTATAATGCATTATACATAAAGGCATTGAGGCCATTTTTACTTATTGGGTGAACTATTCCTTTAATATGTTTGCCTCCCCTTGCCTTAGTACCTGCGGTGTGAAGGATGTGCTGTCTATGGAGGCAGTTTCTAGCCATCTAAATGAGGGAATTGTCGCAATCTGCAACATCTGCAAGTTCCTCAAGGAAGCTCATGTTAGTCCCACCACTGACACATGCTCCAATTACAAACAAATTAGGAAGTATATTGAGGATGCTGAGCAGTGCTTGAAATCATCAGAGACAACGATTAAAGAAAAACTGGGATATTTAGATGAATGTATGGAGCAGCTTATTAGAGAGAAACTAAATTTTGAACAGCAGAAAAAAGAGAAAAGCCTGGCCATGGATAGTTTCCACAAAAAAAAGAAGTCTGCTGAAGAGTTATTAGAGTCCTCCAAGAAGTCTTTGGAGCAGGCTGAAAAACGTGTAGAATCAGCAAATTATGCCTTAAGGGCACATCAAGACAAGATGAATTCATGTAATGATTTAGCAATTGCAGGGTCAGTACTGCTTGCAATACCAATTTTTGGATGGATTGCTGGTGAGAATTACACTACTCTTACTATTAACAATTTTTGAAGTTATGCAATTTAAACTGATGTGTATTCAAGAGATGTCTGTTCCCTTTAGGTCCAATAATGATGAGTGAGGGAAAGCGGGGATTTGAAGAAGCTTCAAATGCCTTGAGAGATGCTCAATGGGACAAACTAAACTGTGAGTCTAAAGTGAGGAACTGCAATGAAAAAGTTTTTCATTATGAGGGTATAATCTCTAGGACACAGACTGAAATTGAGCAGACCAGTGAGGCACTGAAGAGGATTAAGGTAGAGATTAAAGAGGTTCAAAAGCATCTAGTGGACACAGGAAAAATTCAAAACATGGTCAGGAGATCTGTGAACATGCTGTGTGTTCTTAGTGGAAGAGTCACTGTACTGGAGAGGCAAACACAACGTTTTATCCATTGGCAGCCTGTGGTAACAGCCATGGAAGATGTGATGAAGGCAGTAGTAATTATTGCTGAGAATCAGCTTCTCTATAATGATGGTGTACCAGGCCTTATTAATACTTTGAGGGAGAATGTTAGAGGATTAATGGCTTTATGCAACTCACCCAGTAATTATGAATATGACAGCTATTACTGATCATCCCAATGTAACTATAGCAAAAGCTTATTAAAAAAAAAAAAAATGAGTTATTGGTGTTTTTAGAAAAAACTCAAGTAACTTTTGAAATTGTTTTCTGTACAGTCTCTACAATGATGTAGTGTTTAATGGCTGTTTAACTCACAATATCTGACAAAACAGAGAAAACAATGTTATTACTGCATTACAAAACCATACTTGCAATTATTTTGTAACTTCTCAGATAAATATATGCAAATTCAGATTTTAATCACAATGTAAATGAGTTCAAATTTTATCCATTGCGCATTCATCTCAACTGCTCTCATAAATCACTCTATATAGATGGATTATATGAAAAATCATATATGAAAAAAAAAACATTTTATTAATTTCCACTCAACATTATTATTATTATTATTAACTATCTTTAACTATACCTTAAACTATCACTCCCTTTTTTCTTAAATCTAATCTTAATTTTTTATAATCATGAATAAAAACATTTTGTAATATGATTTTGATGTATATTTTCCATGGTAATGCAATATCTGATTTTAAAATGGTTTTCAAATAATGAATTAAAAAATTATTTATATTAAAAAATTTGAAAAATTAGACCCATAGAAGGAATCAGAGAAACAAATAATTTTGCTTCTAAAAATGTATGGTTATTAGCATAAACATTAGTGAAAATTTTGACAAGTGGTGGCGCCAGAGAATTTAATAAATAAATCTTTCTAATCCCAAAATGTTGAACATGAAGGATCTGATGATCCTCAAATGCTAATTGTGTGTTTTGCTTCATGAGAGCAACCATACTTTTGTGTTGTGTTTTACCTTCTTTTTTTATATTCTTCATTCCTTTATTCATTTATAATCATTTATCATTTAATCATTTTATTATTCCTTTTAATAATTTATAATAGTCATTATAGTCATTTATATATCCATTACATTGATTCAGTAATTGATTAGTCATTTATATTGTTATATTATTGTTGTTTTTTTTTATATATTTTCCATTGTTGTTTAGTCTTATGACTGTGTGGTTTCAAGGGCTGTTTGTCTTCATGAATAAGTGTATTAACATGAATCAGTGTATTAACATGATTAATAGTTGCTAAATATACAGTCACAATGCAGAAAGGTGTTCCCATTTTAACCTAAGGACAACAAAAACTGAAGGGGTTATTAAACATTTTCTAAAATGTTTTTAAAAATGTTTAAAAAGTTTAAAATAGTTTTTGAAGACTTTTTCAGATTTAACAGATGGTAAAGTAAGTGCTGTCAAAGTAAAGAGAATGAGGGCAAAGAATGACAAACTTTGTTGGTTAATCAGTTCAAGGCAGGACCTCTGAGTTCTGATTGTTTGGCTAATGATGGTCAAAGTAAGTAGTGGATTGGTGGAATATTTTGGAAAGATTTTTCACTGTGGGCAAAAGTTTGAACACAAGCTTGAGGATGTTTGTTTTTGTGTGTGAAAAGCACATCATTAACAGTAGGGTAAATTACTCTGTAATTTGGAACTTTAAGGGTTTAGATGTGATGCAGACACTAATCTCACTGTTGAATTATTATAATATTATATTATAATTATGCAAACCACTATTTCACCAGTTTTTGCAAAAAATATTTTGGAAGATTTTGATTCAACACCTTATGGTATCAGTCACATCTAGCTGCTGTGAGATGCTTGGACACATCTGATTTTTGAAACTATTCAGAAGCTTTTTGGAGATGTAACTACAGGTGTAGTTGAATTAAAAGTTATGCAGATAAGCTGCAGTTAAGTTCAGGGCCTAATGACTGGACTCCTGAGCCTGGAATAGTTTTTGAGAAATTAACATGAGTAGCATTCTCACTAGATACATCAAATACAGTGGCAGAGACTTTGCATTGGTTACATGACAACTTGTTAACCCAAGAATAGGAAAATCTGAATAGCTATGACGATGGGTTATTATGATTATGATTTTCTACTGATACATCGATTGATTTTAACTGAGGCAGTTCCAATTCATGTTTTTTGGATGTGTGGAAACCTCCTCCAGAGGGGGGTGGACATAAATATAAATATATAAGAATTTATCATTAGCAACCCCTTCAGAACAAAAATGTGTAGGATCATTAAGCAAAATAAATTAGATGGATACATATTAGACATTGTAAATTTGCTCATCAATTTTGAATGAAAACTGGCGAAATGCTGTAGGAAGGAGTCGTGAGGAAGAACCTTGTCTTTTAGTGACTTGGGGGCCAACCTCATGATGAAGATATGGCGGGTGGGTGGCTATGATGATTAGCTTTCACCGGACTACAGTCTAGTCGCCAGCTGGTCTCTGTGTTCTTTGTTTATCTATCAGAGTCAAAATAATTCCAACAAAGTTTGAACAACTTGTTTTTCAAAGAACAGTCTCTGTTTTCCTTTCTCTTGTTTTTGTGTTTTCGCAGATTATGTCTGTTGGCGACCTTCGAGAAATTCGCTGAGAGGCTGGATCCTTATCATATGGGACAGTTTGTGTTGACAAACAATGGCTAACAGAATAATAGGAACTTCAGGCAACTTTTCAGAGAGAGACGTAACTTTGCATTTTTCAAACTCAAGATGGTTCTTCAGGAAGAACAGAACAAGCTACAGAGACATTTCAAGAACAAGCTACAGAAATGCTTCAAGACTGCTTATAAAACGGTTAGTTCCATTCCTGGATTCTGATTGGTCAGCAGCTGTGTTTTATTCAGGATACAGCACGGCTATGACCGTTCCACCCAATGGTTCTTAGTATCACTGCGCAGCACCCTTAGCAACATAAACATATATTAGTTCTTATTTGAAGAAAGCAATAAGAGCTAACAGGCTAAAATGTTTCAAGTAAATTTTGATTTATATGATGTTAGATGAGTGGTTTGATTAACAATTTGGAAATACACACCGATTTCTGCTAAGGACAGCACCATTAAACTGTCTGACATGCTTAATCCCAACACATCTGAAGTACTGGCAAACAAAGTCTGGTTTGATGTGCAGTTACACACGGACTTATAGAAAAAGAGGGGAACCGAGAACTCATGCCAGACTCATTCAACATTTTAACCGAAGAAAATGGTCTCAAGTATGGCACAATGAGCTTTAACTTGTTTAAAAGGCGGCATTGCGTATATCCACTTCTAATACCCGCCGATGTGCATCATTCAGTGTCCTGCATTGGCCAAAATCATGACTGTCTTTGAAATATGTTTAATGATTGCGGCTGATGCGCCCGCGACCGCTCTGTGTCCCGCATCTGGGATGCTGCTTTTCACACGCGAGAGCACGCCAGGGAAGGAGAGCGAGTGGAAAGTACTAATTATTATTGATTACGGATTTAAATCATTTTATAATAACGAAAACAATAAACCAGAGGTGGGCAAACTACGGCTCGCCAGGCGTTTTCATCCGGCCCGTGAGGCAGTTGGAATAAACTAATTTGATGCCAGTAAAATCCAATGGATGGCGCATTTAGTGTGGTATATAGCGGCTTTCGCTTTTTACGCTTCGTTAAAGTGCCTAGTCATTCTTGATGGCATCCAAACCGCACAGCTCAGATACAAAATAAAAAGTCAAAATATACACCCTGTGTAAAACTGGCACATTTGTAAAATGTTGCTGGTTCTAAAAATGTGCAAGTGTTCATTTGTTGGACAAGTGCAAAACAGATTGGTGACGAATATGAAAGGCAAGTGGGTTTGCATTGCGTATTTACCAGCAACGTTCAGTTTCTCTTTTAAATAATTTGGCTGGGCGTTTATAATAAATGTTTATAGTGAACGCCACTATAATTTGTGCTTGTTTTTTTACAGTGTTAGTCAAATGTTTTTGAACATTTCCTAGCCTGTTTGTATTTGAGTTCCATGAAATGACGCATATAAGAACGTTCGGTTGCAGTTAGAGACTATTTTTTACAGCGGAAGGCTTAATGATTTTACTTAATGAAAACATGAATACATATTTTTAATATTTGCATTGTGTGGTAACCGTTTTATAAAAGCAATAAGGTACTGGAGGCCGTGCTGTATCGTGAATAAATCACGGCTGAAGGGCGTTGTTAGGCACGACGCGAAGCGGAGTTTATTTTTTTTTATTTATTCACGATACAGCACGGCCTCTCGTACCTTATGGCTTACTGAGACGACATGTCGAGAACTGGCTACTGAAATGATATTTTATGGATAGAGGCATTCTGGGCTACAAAAGAGATATCAGTCATTTATATTGCTGAATTTGTGTGTTTTAGTTTTTAACACATGTACTGTATGCATTTACTTGTCACACAGAATCAATCAGGCCAATTCATAAGTGTTTTTTAATTTTATTGTCATCATGCTGCAAGATATGGTCAAATATGACATGATGTAATTCAATGATTTTTCCATGACTAAAATGTCATAATGATGTGATTTTTGGGTTAAATCTTAAAATACCCTTAATGGAATTTTTCCTCACATAATGGAAATTGTATGCACATTTATTAACATTATCTGATTTGATTTTTAAATGGTCCACTCCATTTGACAATTCTGGTTTCAAATTGATAAACCTGCCAGACAACTTGAATAAATACTAGGGCATGGAAACCCTGATGCTGAGATGCTGAAATGGAGAGATAGTAAAGATGACAAATGGCTGTGTTTAGAAGGGTAACAGCACTTGCAATATCAAATGATGAAGAATATTTTTACACAATGAATTTTTGGGAAATTCCATCACAGGATGAAACATAGTGTTTATCATCTTACTCTTGTACATTTTCACAAGAGTGTTAATTTGCTTGGTCAGATTACTCTTCACTGTTGTATGACAACAGTGAGAGACACACATTTCCCCCAACCGATGCTGGTATGCGGTATGACAGAAATGACCGGTTCTTTTGAACATGTAGAAGGGAAGAGTATGGCCTGATCACCCGAACTTTTCAAAATATGTTTTTGATAAAGATGAAAGTTTGCTTGCAATAATCATTTTATGTTGTCATATATGATTAAGAGGGGGGAATGAAGGATCTGATGATCCTTAAATGCAAATTGTGTGTGTTTTGCGTCACGAGAGCAGCCATACATTTGTCTTGTGTTTTACTTTCTTTTTTATATTTTTCATTCCTATATTCATTTATAATCATTTATCATTTAATCATTTTATTATTCCATTTAATCATTTATAATAGACATTATAGTCATTTATATATCCATTACATTGATTCAATAATTGATTAGTCAGTTATATTGTGTTATATTATTGTTGTTTTATATATATATATATATATATTCCATTGTTGTTTAGTCTAATGACTGTGTGGTTTCGAGGGCTGTTTGTCTTCATGAATAAGAGATATGAGGGAATGTTTATGAACCTCAAGGTTTATGGGATGCTGTTGTGAAGACGGTTGGCATATAAATACTTGGTGGATTTGTGTTCTTCAGACAGAGTCTGAGCATTGAGACATACGCAACTAAGACTATTCAATAAACTCCTTTATTCAGTCAACAGTTCTTGATGATTTTTTCTGATCCAGGCAGGCCCGGTGCTGGGGGTTTGTGCCCCCTCAGTTTTCTTAATGAACTTATTTATTTAAACCTTTAATAGATAATTAATTGAAGTGTGGCTGACTGCACAAGCTTTGATGATGACAGCTAATTCAAGATTTACCAGACTCACTCACTGTATTTCAGTATTTTATCCCGTGATTTAATACGGTCGTATTTTTTCATTTTTTTCATCATCTTCTAATATAGCCTGTTTTTTTTGTTTTTTTTCATAAAAGCCTAATGCGCCACAATCTAAGCATTCATTTGAAGTAGGGGGGAAATCCAAAAAGCTTATTTATTTGCTACAATGCAGGTATAAGTCAGTCTTATTCGTTCTGTTCATAAAAGTTGTCTATTGTCTGTTGTCTATTGCTAACGTTGAGTATGGATTTTTATTAAGAGTATTGAATCAACCTTAAGCATTAATTTTGTTTCAAGAATAAGAAAGATCTAACATTTAACACTAAAATAAGAGCTATGCGAAAATGCGAGAATGAGGTGTGCTAGAATGCTGAGGTAAAGTCGCTCTCGCTCTTTCTCTGCTGTCTCTTTGCAATAGTTATAGAAATGGTCATTAATATGAATATACAAATGAATAAAAAAATAATTGTATTTATTTTTTTAAACATCGTCGACCTATCCTGAAAGAGGCACTTATCTTGCATCCTGTTCCAAAAAGACCCTGACATTTTTTACTTTCAAGAATGACTATTTTTCTGAAAACCCAGAAGTTCAGCTGCAGGACAAAAGGTTCACTTCAAGTTTGTAAGATATGGTGTACATGGGATCCTGATTGCTGATCATGTCCCCTTTGTCTGTGCTGAAATGGCTAGATTTTCCATGGATATACTGTGTATGTTTCTGAAGAGAGCATTAACAAAAAAGCCAGTCACAAGATCTACTCTGTGTACATGTCTTTATTTCATTGTGCAGATTAACAAGAAACACAACAACGCTAATAAATTATTTGATTCTTATTAGTTTTTTTTTTTCATTGTAAATCGAATAGCTGCTCATGCTGATGTTGTGAAGCGACAGTCAGAGTGTTGATCTGAAGGGTGCTGTTGCACTGATAGACAGAGATGCAAGGTACCGTAGAGCATATTTGTGCCAACTAAACCAGTCTCTAAAAAATAAAGGCAGGGCTGATTTATAATGGTTTTAAATTGAAAACGAAGTTTCAGGAAACACATGAAAACCCTAGGCAGGGCATTGCGGCACAGGGATCATGTGTTCCAGAACCAGAAACGAAAATTCAGGAAACGGGCCAGGAACAGATTTTTATTTTATTTTATCTTTTTAGATAACTAGTTTCAATCTCAGATAGGTTTGTTAAATAGTTTGCCAGATCTTCTTATGTAAATGGAACTTACAAAGGTTGTTCCACATTATTAAGCAAGTCACAGGTCTCATGCAATTTAGGAAGGAAAAACAATCTTGCTGAAGGTGAAAAGAATAAAACAAAACTAAATTAATATTTAGCATTATTAACAAAGTTATGTCGGACAATAGTTTAGTTAGTCAGCAATTCCAATGACTAACAAATATATATTTAAAGTTGAGTGTTAGCTTTTTAAAGTTCATGCTTTTCATCTTCGGAAAGATTTTTTTTTCCCCTCTCCATATTGCATGAGAACTATGACTTACTTGATAATGTGGAAAAGCCTCATAAGACCTGGCAAACAATTGAAACCAGTTGTCTAAAAAAGATCTGAGAAGCACTTTATTAGAAAAAAATTATATAGCCTTTAATGTAATCATATCATGCTGTCATCACATCGGTTAGTAACGCACAAAGGTTAAACTGTATCTATACATTCAGTAACATGCAAGCTTTAGAGTCCATAAACATAAAGCAAAATGATTTACTTAACTACTACGCTTTCTTTTAACTACACTAAAATCTCCTTAAGATTGCACACAAAATAACATAAAACTGATTATGTTAACACTCAAATCTGCAGTCCTGACACAACCAGAAGAATAAAAATATATATATATATATATTTGTATGTTAATTTTGCACCATAAATTATCTGTAATGCCACTGTGTGCCACTAGATGCCTGTATAGCCCTATATAATATACAGGTCCTTCTCAAAAAATTAGCATATTGTGATAAAGTTCATTATTTTCTGTAATGTACTGATAAACATTAGACTTTCATATATTTTAGATTCATTACACACAACTGAAGTAGTTCAAGCCTTTTTTTTTGTTTTAATATTGATGATTTTGGCATACAGCTCATGAAAACCCAAAATTCCTATCTCAAAAATAATTATGTTCAGTTATGCACTCAATACTTGGTCGGGAATCCTTTTGCAGAAATGACTGCTTCAATGCGGCGTGGCATGGAGGCAATAAGCCTGTGGCACTGCTGAGGTGTTATGGAGGCCCAGGATGCTTCGATAGCGGCCTTAAGTTCATCCAGAGTGCTGGGTCTTGCGTCTCTCAACTTTCTCTTCACAATATCCCACAGATTCTCTATGGGGTTCAGGTCAGGAGAGTTGGCAGGCCAATTGAGCACAGTAATACCATGGTCAGTAAACCATTTACCAGTGGTTTTGGCACTGTGAGCAGGTGCCAGGTCGTGCTGAAAAATGAAATCTTCATCTCCATAAAGCTTTTCAGCAGATGGAAGCATGAAGTGCTCCAAAATCTCCTGATAGCTAGCTGCATTGACCCTGCCCTTGATAAAACACAGTGGACCAACACCAGCAGCTGACATGGCACCCCAGACCATCACTGACTGTGGGTACTTGACACTGGACTTCAGGCATTTTGGCATTTCCCTCTCCCCAGTCTTCCTCCAGACTCTGGCACCTTGATTTCCGAATGACATGCAAAATTTGTTTTCATCCGAAAAAAGTACTTTGGACCACTGAGCAACAGTCCAGTGCTGCTTCTCTGTAGCCCAGGTCAGGCGCTTCTGCCGCTGTTTCTGGTTCAAAAGTGGCTTGACCTGGGGAATGCGGCACCTGTAGCCCATTTCCTGCACACGCCTGTACACGGTGGCTCTGGATGTTTCTACTCCAGACTCAGTCCACTGCTTCTGCAGGTCCCCCAAGGTCTGGAATCGGTCCTTCTCCACAATCTTCCTCAGGGTCCGGTCACCTCTTCTCGTTGTGCAGCGTTTTCTGCCACACTTTTTCCTTCCCACAGACCTCTTGCTTGAGGGTGTCAATGATGGCCTTCTGGACAGCAGTCAGGTCGGCAGTCTTACCCATGATTGCGGTTTTGAGTAATGAACCAGGCTGGGAGTTTTTAAAAGCCTCAGGAATCTTTTGCAGGTGTTTAGAGTTAATTAGTTAACATTTAGAAACATTTACGTATTATCAATGACTATTCACCAATTAATCATACAACCTCACAGTAATATTTTTTATTTATTTTATTTTTATTTTATTTTATTTATTTATTTATTTATTTATTTTATTTATTTTTTTTTGAAAAACTACTTCACTTAAAAATCAAACAAATAAGGGTTTCATTTATTTGTTGAAAAAAAGTGCCAGCAGAATGCTGTTTGGACTTTCTTACATTAATGATATTATTTATCTCTTAAGGACACACCAGAAGAATTTGCATTATTATGATTTATATAGCTATCACCAGGGATTGAAATTAACTTTATCGCTTACCAGCCAATTTGGCTACTAAATTTTAGGTTACCAGTCATTCATAACTTCTACTAGCCAAAAAAAAAAAAAAACAGAAATAAACCTTGAGCATAAAAGCTTGAGGCTGGAGAAAAAAAACTGAAATAAACCTTGAGCATAAAAGCTTGAGGCTGGAGAAAAAAAACTGAAATAAACCTTGAGCATAAAAGCTTGAGGCTGGAGAAAAAAAAACAGAAATAAACCTTGAGCATAAAAGCTTGAGGCTACACTGGAGATGACAAAGCGACTGTTGCAAATCATTTTGTGTCTGTACTAGGGATGTGCGATTTTTTAGGTGGAGGAGTTTAAGTATCTTCAGGTCTTGTTCACGAGTGAGGGAAGGATGGAGCGTGAGATTGGCAGACGGATTGGTGCATCGGCAGCAGCAATGCAGTCGATGTACCAGTCTGTTGTGGTGAAGAAGGAGCTGAGCCTAAGGGCGAAGCTCTCGATTTACCGGTCAATCTACGTTCCTACCCTCACCTATGGTCATGAGGTTTGGATTTTGACTGAAAGAACAAGATCTCGGATACAAGCGCCGAAATGAGCTTCCTTCGTAGAGTGGCAGGGTGCACCCTTAGAGATAGGGAGAGGAGCTCTGTCACACGGGAGGAGCTCGGAGTAGAACTATTGCTCCTCCACATCGAGAGGAACTAGTTGAGGTGGTGTGGACATCTGTTCCGGATGCCTCCTGTACGCCTATCTGGGGAGGTATAGGGAAGACTGGAGGTGATGATGATGATGATGAGGTGTATTTGTCATCCATTTTTTACTTTAATGCAAACATGTCTTTTAGATTTTTATGATAAATGACAACAATAACATATCTCACACAGAGATTGCAATCACATGAAATCAGATTAAAATTGTTTTAGAAGAGAATGCAACATCACAGTTGCGCAGTTGAACCAATGAGCATAAATCTGTGTCGTCAGCCAGTCATTTCCCATCGTGCTTTTGGTCCTTAAATGGTCTTTAGTTTTTGGGGGTCGACAGCTTATAAGCACGTAGTTCTGTCTTTTTTAACTAGTTTACTGTACACCTTGTCACATAGCTTTTAGACATTGTTCTGTTTTTGATTATAAATCATATCATCAATGACAAGAAGGCAGCTTCCCACAATACAAAGTCAACAGAGAGCAGTGGACACAGCCGCCTCGCCGTAGCGATGTTTTTTGGCACACGTCAGTTTGACATCAGAGCAAGTCGGACGTAACTCTGACACTTTTCTAACCGCCATGCATCTCGTGATGATCACTGGTAATCACTTCTGTGCTTGATTTGCTTATCTCAAACGAGTCTATTTTAAGCGAGTAGGGTAAGCATAGATCCTCTTTTCTCCAAACGCAAGCTCTTTTTGGACCTAAAAATCAAATCAAATTTCAAATCAGCTAAAATGTCGGGAGTTTGGCTCTTGTTTTCTACAATCAGCGTTGATTGTGTGCAATTTTGGAATAAGGCCACTGTTTTTTTGATCCCGCTCCCACTGAATTTCTGACCGCTACCGCCTGCTCACCAGTGGCGGAGCCAGAGGGGTGTCCGGGGTGGCACTGGACACCCCTGACATCCGAATTTTATTCGCTGCTTTCAGTTGCTGATGCTGATTGACTAAAGACGTTTTTGAATTTTGCCGGTAACGCTGCTCAAGCTATTTTCAAATCAAAGACGACCCGAAGACAAGAGCATGGTTTCAAGGTATAATAAAACATCATATTTGTAAGTTTTATAGTTTATTAGGTTTGTTTGCTGAGTAACGCTATTCGCTGTGTAAGTTAACGAGGCGCCGACATTTAAGAGATTAGAGAGATCGATTTACACTTTAGGTATTATATGCACATACTATGTACGTTATTATATTTAATTTACGATATTTCAATATTTTTGAATTAATATTAGGCTAGCTATCAGTGTTCAGTGAGTTAAATTTAGTTGATCATCATCCTCTTTATGCAGTTAAATGTTGAGTTTATGCAGATTAAATTTAAAATGTATCTGCCAGTCATTAAATCAGGAAAATACATTTTACAAAATTTTACACAAATATAGCAAGTACACACATTACAGTAGTATACTGTAAAAAAATACAGCAATTTTTTAAAAATACAATTGTAATCTGTAATCTGAGAATACAGGACAATGCTGTAAATTAAATTACAGCAATGCTGCTGTGAAAATTACAGTATCCCGCTGGCAACCCTGCTGCCAGCATTTTGCTGTAAAATTTACAGGTAATTTTTTACAGTGTATTTGAGAGAAAATGCAGAGATATGAACAAATATGTGTATTGTGTTACAACTGTGAAACTCAGTTGCCTTTTTATGAGGAAACTTGGCTTGATTTTCTCACAAATGCAATTGAGCAACTTCCTTTTCCAAAAACAGCAGGTGGCGCTGTCTGTCAATTTACATTAGTATCCCGAGACCCGAACACCCATTTACCTTTATGAATACCAATATGACTGGGGAACAGGTGAGTTTCTGTCTTACTATATCTATAATTAACCATTTAGATGTTTTCACAAAGCAACCCTATACTACAATGTCAGTGAAATTCACAATAATTGCTGAAAAGTTGACATGGCTAAACATTTAAATAGGCAGTCTTTAACAAAAACGGATCCATTCTCCATACCTCTTATCTCTCTGTTGCATAGCGGGATTTAGAATATATACATATGTTGATACAATTGTTCAACATTCAAAACAATGCAGTCACAATATATTGTAATACTAAAACGAAAATGTATTACGGAGAGCGACAACATTGTGTACCAAAAATTAAAGCTTAGACTTTTTTTAGGTATCAGATATGATAATATCACCCAAGAGGTAATTAATTAACTATTAATAAAAAATGGAAAACAAATAACATTATTCAGTACAATCTCAAAAACGTTTTAAATGTTGTAACACTGCAACCATTTGTGTCTAAAATAATTATGTATAAGAAAAATGATGAATATTTAAATAAAACCATTGTTACTTTTCAAAAGGGACATTAATGTTTAGATTGTATTTCGGTACATGTATATAGCTGAAAAACAATAAAGCTCACCTGAACTTAAACTAGTTTGATTATATTAGCCTATTTGTATAATTAGATTAGCTCATACTTCTTTTGTTAGCTTGTCTAAGTATAGTTTTATACTGCAGAGCTATAGTTTTAGCTATGGCAACATTTCTCTCCATTGTAGGTTATGTCTCAACATATATAATTCAAAACGTTTTCATTTTTGGTACACAGTTGTCGCTATACATTTGCATTTATGTATTATACAATATTGTGACTTTTGAATGTTGAACAATTGTATCAACATATGTAGTCTATTTATTCTATATCCCACCACGATCCAAAATAAAAAGAGGATACATTTTTATAGGGCAAGAGTGCCTATTTAAATGTTTAGCCATGTCATTACTGAGTTTTGAACTAATGTTAACAACTTTATAGCACTTATTGTAAATTTCACTGACATCGTAGTATAGGGTTGCTTTGTGAAAACATCTAGAAATTCATCTGTTCCCAACAGTCGGAGACTAGCGTAAATTGACCGACAGCGCCCTCTGCTGTTTTTGGAAAAGAAAGCTGCTAAATTGCATTTGTGAGAAAATCTGCCTGCACGCATTTGAGAGAAAATCAAGCCAAGTTTCCTCATAAAAAGGCTCACAGTTGTAACACAATAAATATATTTGCCCATGCCTCTGCATTTTCTCTCAAATGGTGTTTTGTATTTGCAAATCACTTTTTCAATTTTCTCTTTGCAAAGCAGATTGTGTTTGTTTGCAAAACGCTGGATTTGTTTGATAAATATTGGCACAAAATTCATTCTATAGGCAGTCATACCAGCCTTGTGGAAAATGGGCATATGATGTCTCCTTTAAGCAGCAAAACTGTGGAAAAGTAAGTACACAGCTTATATGTATGGCCCTGACTACACCACTGATTGTGGGTTTAGTTGGTGGCTTTTTTCCCGTCTTGACCTTACCTAATACTGAAAGATTGATTGTAATTTGAATGTTGTAACAAGAAAATGAAAACAAGGAAACTGTAAAAAACAGGTACAGCTATTTTTCTTTATGCTTCCTCCCTGACCCTGATTATAGAGCAGGGTCATAACACATTTTTAATCCAGATAACTAAATATAATGAATTCCATAATGAATGAATCTACAGCATAGATGTTACCTTATGGTATCGTACAGTGAGAACAGTTGAGACTGACAGCAATCTCTGTTCTTGCACAAAACTTCATTTCCATGTCATATCTTTTTCATAGCTTTGATAACACACTGGATAGACACAATCACAAATATTATGTATTTTAAGCCAATTGTGTAAGATGTGTAAGAAGGTAATGTAGGTGCAATTTTTGGTGACTACTGCAGTCTGTATTACTGTAACATCTTTAATTCAGTAGCAGGGTGATTAAAACATCTAACTTGTGGATGGAAATTGGGAAATATATAAGAAAATATAAGAAATATATACTGTAAATAATCTGTAATGAGTAGGGGTGTAACGGTTCACAAAATTTGCGGTTCAATTCGATACAATACAGTGGTGTCACGGTTTGGTACGTTTTCGATACAGCAAAAAAAAAAAAAAAAAAAAAGCCGGAGAAACATTTTTTATTTATTAAAACTAACATAAAGAAGGCTATGCATCTCAGATCAGCGGTAGGGATCGGATTTCATTTATCACATGAGGAGAATTAGTCAGCTGACCAGTGAGGTGAGAAAAACAAGTAGGCTAGTTGGCGAAATATTTTTGTTTTAAAACAAAGTACAAAAGCGCCTGCTTCAAAAATATTTTAGACTTTTGCTATTTATCTAAGATGATTTTGGAAGCTTCCACCGTTTGCTGATCTCCAGCGTTTTATATTTAAACTTTGTGTAAGTTATTTGTTATTTTATATTAGGCCTATAGCCTATATTCGCATTCGTTTTGATAATAGATTAATTATTCTGTTTAATATAAGTGAGTTTTCCGCACAGTTTGACGTCAGATTGGCGCTAATTCAAAAGTGAAACTAAAGTAAAATGCGCACTGGCATTTACAAGTTGTTTAAAAACGAATAAAAGCGAGGAAAAAAGAAGGGATATTCTAACGAATTTACCTCACCGTCACAACCCTCCTGGAGTATTGTGTTTTTCTTTGGGAGTTATGTCGTTTGGGCTGCCTTGTTTCGTAGTGGCATTGAGAACATTATAATGATTATATTTCACACACTCCAAGTTTTTTTTTTTTTTTTTTCAAATGTAATAGGATTAGTCCAGCGAATTGAATCGTTCGGTTTGTAATGCGTACCGAACCGAAAGCCTCGTACCCGTTCAATACGAATACGTGTATCCTTACATAGTAATAAGGACATTGGAGATCAGATTTTAAATGAATCATGAGTAGTTTTACAAGTGTGATCTGTTTGTACTAAGAGAAGTTTTGTGCCAAGAATATTTATAACTTACTTGAGAAAATAGTACCAAAGTTAATTAAGAAAGTATATTTTTTACTTTTAATGCTGATTTGCTGCTATATAGCCACACCCTTAAAAATTCTAAATATGAATTCCCAAGTTTTATGTTTACTTGTTCTGTGACTAAGGTGAATTATTTTGTAGGGCATTTATTTGTTGCACAGAGTACTTGGTGGAAATAACTGTAGATTTATTTAAGGAATAACATGTATGTTTATTAATTCAGTAGACTGATACAGTAGACTCATTAGAGAGATTTTACATAAAATATAACAATACGGTAACATTGTAAGTGCTGCATTAAGTTCACAAAGTCAGAAAAGTGAAAACAGTATACAGAAAGCAACCCAATATAGTAAACAATATTTCCGTATAATATTTCCAATATTTCCTTAAAATCATATTTTAATAAAAAGATTAAAGTTTTGTTGATTAAAAATAACAAAAATATTAATTAAGAAAAAGAAAAATCCTATCACTTTTCTACTGGAAAGAGAGAAACTGTAACATCCATAAAAACATATGTTACTAGTAAGAAATATTTGCAAGCTGATATTATATGTTATGATAGTAAAAAAAAAAAAAAAAAAACAATATAAGCACAGTGTCCTTTTACTTTGAGAATTATTCTGCTCTTTAGTGATTTATGCTGGAATTGCTCTATCTTGACTATTACATGTTACATGGACAGCAAAGCTTAAATCTTGACATTAGTAGTATTACCTTGTGCATAGCAAATTTCTAAAATACATTTTTAGTAGATTCTCTCAGTAGTATGATCCAGTTTCAACAACATCTTTAATTCTCTTCATTTGTTCTGGAGGAGAAGCAGGTAGAATGGCTAGCAATTCTCTTTCAATCCTTTCTAATCTTGCTGTGCTCTTCCTTTCAAACTCATTTTTATTCTTCTGGACAAGGTTTAGGATGCCATTGCATGCCTCATCACAGCCGCTACGGAGCTTATTTTGCTCAAACTTAAAATCCGGTTTTGTTATATCCATGGTCATCAGTTTACCCAGTGAACTGACACGATCCATCAGGTACTTGCTGGAAACATCTGTGTATGTTGCAGAGATCATATGGACCAGACTAGCAATGTTACTGGCTTGAAAGGCTTGAGTGTAGAGCAGATCTTTTGAGACAAGTTTTGCATCGTAGGAGAGGGCTTGTGTTTTCTTAGATGTTTTCACAAAGTTTTTGAGAGTTTTGTTCAGGCTGGTTTTCACAATGCTGGAAACCATCTGAAAGAAGTGAACCATCTTCTCCCACTGCTCCTTCACTCTCCCCATGGCATCCATTCCTTTCACCAGCATCTTTATGGTAGTTTTAAAGTCAATCTCCTTCAGTTGACAGTTTCTCAAAGTAGCCAAGATTTCAGCTGTTTCTCTCTGGCTCTTCTGTAGGTTCTCCACACACTTTTCATAGATCTCTCTTGTCTCCTTCATCTGAGCTCGACTCTGCTCTATCTTGAATCGTGCATTCTCTGTGGCCCTCTGTGAAGGACTCGTGTTCTCTGACTTATTTACTTCGTTAAACATCATCGGTGTTGTTGGAGAAATGGCTGGAGAATTTGTGATGCGTTTGCCCTCGCAGTCAAAAACTTGGCCTGACTGAATCAGATCCAACAGCTCATGTATTATCTTAGTACTTATGTCTTTGTCACATTTGCTTTGTGTTGCATATTTTGCAAGCTGGCTGCATATTTCTATGCCGTCGTTGCATAACTTCTCAGCTTTTTGATTTGCTGGGCAGTGAGGGATTTTCTTTAAATCATCTCTGATTCTTTCAAACTGTTTTTTTATGGAGTCACTTTTTGTATTTTCATGCTTCTGATCATAGAGATTTGTCCAGTCAATGTCATCATCCTCACTGTTCACTTTCATTTGTTCCTGGATATTCTGGACGTACTTTAAAATTTCAGCAGACTTACTATATACATTTATTTCAGCAACCAGATCTCTTACAGTTTCCTTATCTCTAATTTGGTTCACAGTATTAGCAATCTTTGTTGTTGCAGAACACGCATTCCTCACTGGGTGACTAATAATAGATGTAATTCCATTAATCATGCCTGTTAAGCTCTGTGTTATCCCACCAACCACATCCATGCCAATCATTTCCCATGCATTAGGGAGAGAATCCATAGCTTTCTTGTAGCTCTCATTAGCCTGAGACAGTTCCTCCTCCATGGCACGCACTGCCCTCTCAGTATTTTTCTTGATCTCTTCAGCTGTCTGCATTTTCAGTTCATTCTCTTGTATTGTCTTCTTCATTTCCTCCTGCTCTTCCCCATATATGTTCTTTGCTGTCATACACACTTCTAGCAGCTCATGGATGATATTAATGACATCAGTGAAACGCTTTTCCGTTGCATTAGACAACTCAAGACATTCATCTGCAATAACACTGATATTTTCGAGCTGATCAGGAAGATGAGCTTGGACAACTTCATCATTGTTTTGGAACAGAATCTGTACAGCAGTTTTCATGTAATCTGGAACTTGGGCAGTAAGGAGGCGAATCTGATCCATGCTCTTATGGGCCTCATTAAATGCCCACCAACCAGAGTTACACACTTGCATGAGGCAAGCACGAAAGGAATCAGGGTATTTGATGTATTTATAGCCTTCTGCGGGGGGTTTTTTATTGATAGAGAAATCTGTTGAAGACGAGATGAATACCAGCTCACCCAGGATGGCTATGGATAGAGGTGCTGGGGTCAGATACTCTTCCCAGTTGGCATAGGGCTGCATCATAAGTTTGGTTTGGTTCCTCATGTCCTCAGCAGTGCAAAGGCGTTGAGATGTCTTTGAAATCAAATCCATGGCGTCTATACTCAAAAAGAAAAAGAAAGAAGCATCTTTTTTGTAAATAGTTTCATGGGAGATCAGGGGTGCATTTCCCGTACAATGACGTAACCACATTTGAACCCCATTAGTTCAACACTATAGGGATGTTGTTAATGACGTCACATGCTGTGGTAGAGTAATAATTTATGCTATTTAACTGATTAGAGATCTCTAAAAATATTAGAGATATATAGCTATATTGAACATGGCACCTGATGACTAATTTACTATTTTTTTGTTCCCTTTCATTTTGCTTTATTTTATGTTTGATTCATCGTGGGTTTCCTCTTACTTCATACTTCGGGGTTCCCTTATTTATGGGAATTTTGCACATGCTCAGAAAACCGTGCTTATAGTTATGCACAAATACATAGATTAAAATGCATTTATATTTAGATAGAATAGAAGATATAGATTGTACTGCATGTTAGCTTGCTTATTGTGCCTAAGATATAATTTATTGAGCCCATATATCTTACTTAGAATTATGCTTTTAACCACAGAGCGAGAGCTGTAGTTCCAACCACGTTTGTGGTGCTGTTTCTGAATGTTCGTTTGAACTATGGTTGCAGGAAACACTGAATTGTTGAACTATGTTGGCAACCATGGAACTTCCGACCATAGTTAGCTAACCTATGATATTTCTACCTGCCAAAACAGGTGCAGTCGACTGCCTATATAAGTCGTTTCATTTCATCAGAATGCAGTTTCTTCAGAATCTTTTATCAGAATATTTCTCCTTCAGCACGAAGATCATATTCTTGCTGCAGGACTCCAAAGAAGAGAAAAAGCCTTCCTCCTTGCTGTAAAAGAGCCCCAGCAGAGGGATGCTTTGCTGACACTTTTTCATTGGTAGCTTCTAATGTGAAGGATTGTGCACACTCAATTGGTCATAGTTATTTTATCTAATAAAAAATTGCATTTTATCCCCCTTTAAAAATAATAATAATAATGTTGCCACTACACAGGACTATGGCAAGCCTACAGGTATGTAGAGACATTGGTAAGTTAGCTAAAAGGATAAAGCCTAAACTTATTTCATGATATAGTAAAAATTTATATCATGATATAGTCATTTTTGTCATTTTATCTTCCTTATTACCGTATTGTCTCGAATATAAGCCGACCCTGATTATAAGACGACCCCTCTTTTGGATGTACCTTTTGGAAAAAGTCTTTTTGAAAACCAAATCTTGTGTTTTATTAAGATTTTTTTTTCTCTTAAGTATTGCATGTTTGTCCTTTTTTAGTTTTTGTTTTGAAGCTATGGTAAAAACTGGAAAAATATACCAACAATCACATTAAAAAATCTACACTTTTTGATATACCATGTTATTATATAACAAATAGGCTATCCATCTCATAGTAGCCTACCAACATTTCAAGAGCAGTAAAAGTGAAATCTTATTGTAGTCTTCAAATCTCGGTACTGTCATATGTTTTAAGATCACTTAGAGAAGAAGTTCCCATCAGGCTAAAATGACAGTCATGATTCATGCCTCTGTAAGCTTTTCTTTTTATTTTGTTTTCAATCGCATTGTTCAAACATTACCAACACATTACTTTACGTAATTCTTGGCACACTCGTTTTACGCGTATTTACGCCACCTATTGATAGTTTTCATGTGACGTCACAAGCTTATAGGAAAGCTTTGCTCCACTGAACGGCAGCTATTTTTATGCAGTTTGCATTGTAGTAAAATATATTTAAAGGCAAAATTCAGTAAATACCTTAGTGATGATTTATACTTTGTACAGGCAAGCAGATGAACCTGGAATACAAATGCAAAGTGTAAAGTTTCACATTAAACTGGTTCCCATACAAAACCATTATAAGGATAACACTAAATCATTAAGCGGATTGTGTTCATATTCCGACTGCATCTGCTTGCCTGTGTAAACTATGAATCATTAATATAGTGATTAATGAATTTGATCTTTTAATTTGATCTGTTTAAATAGATTTAAACCATAGACTGTAAAAAAGATTACACATAATATTCCTTAATAATTTGTTTTAGAAAAGTACTGTTACTGTCTTTCCTGCTGACACCATAGACATAATTATTTAAAAATCTAAATTAAGCTTCTATTTTAATGGATATAGTATATTAAACTAATTTTAAATGCATAGCAACACATTTAAAAACATTTTTACAAATTCTGCCTCTTATTTGCCACCCCAATTGAAGAATGACCCATTCAAGGAAGTCCAGGTAAGCTTGAAATATAAAATGTGTGCAATTCTGTCCTACCTGATTGGAAAAGAATGACTTTTTACTCTGTTTCTAGGTACAGAACAATGGTGTGGCTCGTCAGTCAAAACCAGGAATAGGAATCCACAGCCCAGGCAAAATTCAGGATCACAGAAGCAATTCTTCAAACATTCAAAGAAAAAAAAAAATCAATAAGTTAAGCAAATCCACTAAATATGCACAAGTCATTGCTATGATTAACAGTAATAACCGAATGAAACATCTGACAAGCCGATGTCAAAAATAGAGCTGTGCATTTAATGATTCAGACTAAATTCAGAGTAAAAAACTACAGCAGTAACAAGTTTGTGTTGGTTGAATATAGGCTATTTAATTGCTTTTACGGTTCATTAAACTTAAAAAATTTACTTATTAATTTAAATCGAAAATATTTCAAATTCATGTTGATTAATGCATTATTCAATTCTTATACCATATTAAATATGGTAAAAATATAATATTAAACTTATTTAAATTGTAGTGAACTATATAGGCTATATAAGTATTTAAATAACCCTTATAGGCTGTTTGTGTTTGAGCTTATTTATTTTATCTTAGTGACTTTCTGCACTTTTTATACTATATACATGAGTGCAGTAAACGTACTAAAATTTGTTATACTAGTAATTTTATAATAAATCGAAAAGCAAGACTTGAAAAAAACTAAGGCACTTAAATGGCAGCTGCAGCCAATAAATGAGCCTCTGCTGCCATCTTCTGCTTATTAGGGTAATTTCATATTTATTAGGTCATTCATGTCATCTTAAAAGGTGGTTGTTTTCCGTAATAAATAAATAAAATAAAATTATCTTTATGGATGAAAAGTGATCCTTTGATGTGAATTTTATTGCACAGCTGTAGAGTTGAAAAATAATAAAGGCTTTAAAATATTTAAATAAGAACGAGGCAGGAGAGGAGTTTCAAGAGTCTTCTACTAGGCAAAAAAAAAAAAAAAAAGAAAAAGAAATAAACCAACAGCTTTATGGGCATTTTTAATTCTTACATTTAATCAGTCAGTTATAACAATAATACATTTAGGGTGTTACTAAACAAATTAAATCACTATCAACAAAATGAATCTTTGCAGAAGTTGCATATGAAGCAGCATTTAGATGTATTTACACATGTTAATGCAGCTTAGAGGGACATGGAATGCTTTAACCTGCAGTTATAAATGCATATATAATGTTTTGATATTTTAAATATAAAACATTGAATACTGATATTTGAAATTATTTAAAAATTGAAAAGATGCTTTAAATGTGAAATTAAAACCTCCAGTAGGTGGCAGTAAGTCACTCTTAAGTGAGTCATTGCAATTGATCCAAATCATTTGTTTATCATATGTTGCCCAGAGATGCAAACCAATGCTGTGGCTGTGTTTGGAATGATATTTGTTGCAGAAATAAAGCAAAAACAGCCAATAATGTGTCTAAAACGTAAGTCTCTTGATATTAACTTACTGTTTATTAAACTGTTATATGAAATCAATATCACATTTGTAGCCATGCTGATTTTTAAGAAAAAAAATGGCACTCTTCGTGTGATATTGATTAACTATATGCAATTATATACATTTTCTGCCCCTTATCTTGAATTATGTGATCATTCTTAATACATATTAGAGAATAGAGAATGCACTCTATACGCGTACGCGCACTGCAAGTTAGTCTAACCAGACTATTGATTATTGATTAGAAGGTGCTTCTAAAATTTTGACTGTGCCCCAAAGTTTTTAATGAAAAGTAAGCGTAGAGCCCTGCTTGATTTATTGCATTTTGTGGGAAAAAAATATTCAGGTTTATAATAAATCTTTGGAAATCAAAATCTGAAATAAACAGAAAATAAAAATTGTTTTCATTTTGCCACTTTCTTGGTAAAGAAAACACATTTTAAATTAATCAAAATGGATTTATAGTGTTTTGAAACCAAACTATTCAAATATATTTTCTGAATTCGACATATAAGATAACATACTTTTAATAAAATTTGTAAAATGGTTAACACAAAAAAGAAAAGTAAGTGTAGAGTCCTGCAACGTTTCATGTTTCATATATATATATATATATATATATATATCAGGAATCTGGGTTTCAGTGAAATAAGCATGAATATACACACTTAATAAGCATTTATAACAAGTTAAAATAGCTCACTATTTGGCAGAATTGCATTAAAATCACCATTTGTATTTATGCATTTATAACTACAAATCAATGCTTTATAATGCATTTTTAAATTAGTTATTAATCATTAATAAACACCTTTATGAACCATTTACAAAGGAAACCTTAATATAAAGTGTTGCCATTCTATGTAAACCTGATAATGAAAGCTTGCTGTAAAGATGCAGATGTTCGGCAAATATGAAAAAATCAGTTGCCTTACCCTTTCCTAAGAAGAGATACCTTTTGTCTTGTTGCAGGTTAAGGTGTCCTAATAACAAAGATCAAGCAGACAAAGGTTTATTTATACCAAAAAAAAAAAAAAAAAAAATCTTACATAGGACCCCGCCTATACCACCTCTTTTACATACCTACTTAATGCTTGCAGTTTTGTAATTCCAGATTGACTTCTTTGTCAAAATACCTGGCAAAAACAGTACATTCCTTACTTGCATGTCACATCTTACATTGCAGGAGAATGTGGGTGCAAACACATTCTTTATCCACCAAGCTGTGCTGTTTTGTAAATAGATAATGAAATAAAAATACTTGGACTGGACAAATCATTTTCAGTCAGATGCATCACATCTTAAAAATTATTATTATTGACAGAAAATATTTTTTGCTTTAACATCTCATTTTTGGTAATGCATTGGAATACTGCTCCACCATTAATGAATAATAACAACATTAATGAACAATTAACATAGTAGCATGTCATTTTCATCTTAGACAAATGAAAAAAATTTAGTTTGTCTCCTGCCACTCTTTAGTTGTCATCATAATTTATTTAAATAGCACATGTTAAAATGGCTGTTTGTGTATTATTCCTTGTTGTCTGGTATTGTTTGTGTTGACATGCTGGCTCGTATGTGCACAGCGAAAAGAAAAATAAAACAACAGCAACGAAATAGCATGACTCTTATTATTGTATTTAAACTCTTATCCACTGAAATTAGAAGAAAGCATCCATAGTACATAATATGGCCATAGAAATTATTTCCTTAACAAAATGTTGAGTGGAATTGAATTGACTGTGTGAATGAAAATAATAATTTAAATGCCAGAATATTAAAACAATGTGAACCACTGGCAAGACTTATCCTAAAGCGCCTGGTTTAATTCACCCTATTCCTATTCACCCACAGTGAGTTTGAACACCCCTGACTTACAATATAGTACGCCAGTAAAACAGGACATCCTGAACATTCTTACAGTGTTTTTGCAGTTTGCTAATTACGTTCTGACTGATTACAAAAAAATGTGGCTGTTTGTTTCATTACATTTTTTGCACACTACATCCCTGACTTGGGGAATTTCAGTAGTACTGGTGGATCAGCACCATGATCTATTTATCCTCATTCTTATAGGTTTTGGGGAACGTGAATCATTTTTAATGGAATTCACTTCCATGTCTTTCCACTTTCCTCATTTGCTATGCTACACTTGCTGTCAGTCTGACAGGTGGCAATACATTTTCAAAAGGAAGAACTTTAAAAATAAAGATGAACATGTTGCTGTTTAATTAAGTTTACTGAACCTTTGGGCTATTGTAATGTGTGAGATGCAATGCCCCTAACTAACAGCAAGTGCTAAACATTCAGCATCTATTTTTAATCTGTAAGTTTAAGTATCAGTGCAATATACAGTGCTGCTTGAAAGTTTGTGAACCCTTTACAATTTTCTATATTTCTGCATAAATATGACCCAAAACATCATCAGATTTTCATTTAAGTCCTGAAAGCAGACAACGAGAACCCAATCAAACAAGTGAGAGAAAAATAATTTCTTTGTCATTTATTTATTGAGAAAAATGATCCAGTGTTACATATCTGTGTGGTGCAAAAGTATGTGAATCTCTTGGATTAGCAGTTAATTTAAAGGTGAAATTAGATTCAATCTGTGCAGATGTGTTTTCAGTGCAATGACTATCAAATGTCAGTATGTGACCTGTTTTATTCAAAGAACAGGGATCTATCAAAGTCTGATCAAGTTTGCGGAAGTGAATCATGTCATGAAGAAAAAGGGATTACTGAGGACCTCGAAAATAGACTTGACACACACACACACACACATATATATATATATATATATATATATGTAACAATGTATATATATATATTAGGGCTGTCAAACGATTAATCGTGATTAATCGCATCCAAAATAAAAGTTTATGTCTACATACTATATATTTGTGCACTGTATATATTTATTGTGTATATATAAATACAAACACATTCATGTATATGTTAAGGAAAAATATTTTAGATTTACATTTATTTATTATTTATAAATGTAAAATATTTATATTTATTTATAATCTAAATTGTATACAGGTATAAATATATATACATATAAATATTTTGTTTTAATATATACATGTATGTGTGCATATTTATATGTACATAATAAATATACAAAGTAAACACACATATAGTATGTATACATAAACTTTTATTTTGGATGTGATTAATCACGATTAGTCGTTTGACAGCCCTAATATATATATATATATATATATATATATATATATATAAACAATGAATCGATTCGATTCACGATTCATAGGGTTTCGATTCGATTCAAGAACGATTTTTACAAATTCAGAACGATTCGATTCGAGATCATTCACAATAAAATTAGATGCGATTCGATTAATAATGATTCGATTCTGCATACTTTAAGTGTGTTCACAGGATTATTTAAATGCCTTTTCTAAATTCTTTATATGCCTATTCAGGGGACAAATTACACTTCTGCCTTTATGGAGTCAGAGAGTAAGGGCAAAAAAAAAAAAAAAAAAAAAAATATATATATATATATATATATATATATATATATACGACATAGCATATGTAGAAATTTACCCTAGTGAAAAGTAATATATTTAAAATACATATACTAATACTAATACTAATACATCCCTCGAGACTTTGACATAAAAATTAATAATTGATAATTTAATTAATAATAATTAAACTTTATTTGAATTTCTTAATATTAAGTCTAAAATGTGTTTTAATGTCACTATTGCTGAGGATTGTATTCTCTTTGAATAAAAAGGTCTTTAAATGAAAGATATTTAAAGTGTCCTTAAAATATACTTGCATGTGACAGATAACGTAAAACCTTGCGCTCTTATTTTAAGGTTGCTGTTAATGCTGCGGTTGTTTGAACCATCTCCTTCGCACTTTCGTTTTAAGGACATTAAGTTAAAACGTAATTTACGTTTACTATGGAATTGTGCGTATGGAATTGTGCGTTTAGACACTTACATTGTTTATATATATATATATATATATATATATATATATATGTGTGTGTGTGTGTGTGTGTGTGCCTCCTCATTTTAAAACACCACTGCACGCCACTGGTATGTATGTATGTATGTATGTATGTATGTACCAAGAGCACCTTAAAAAACCACAAGAAGTTTCTTGTGTTTCTGCTAATTCTGATTCTGATGGTGTCAACAGACATGCTACTGACTATAAGTACATGTCAGCTTATTCTAACCCTAACCCTATCAGTCTGCTAATACTGTACTAACACTCTAATGGGAATAAGTAGATATGATGGTATATGATACTGATAAGCTACTAAATTTATAGTAGAAACTTAAATTTTCTATAAAGCTGCTTTGCAATGATTTGTATCATGAAAAGTGCTTAAAAAGGAATACAAACAGATGTATGTGCAATGTTATTAGTAGTCAACAGAATGTGTTAAAGAGACCCTCAAAATAAAGTAAAACCCCAGACTTTAAATACATTTTTATCACAACAAACTCATGCAGAAATGTGCGCCTTGCTGCTAAGAGATGCTTGACAAATACTGTGAAAACAATGTGTGTTCTAACATGTATGATATTCAACAGCAGGATGGAATCATATTATGAACCTAAAACCTATCTGAGTCTGTGCCATCATACTCTATGAAATTTTATGTTAATTCTGTCAACTCAAATCTGAAGACTGGCTCTGATTTTCAGCAACTATGATTTTTGGTGCAATTTAGCAGCTTAAACTTCAAAAATGTGCAAGTGTAGTATAATAATAATTAAAAAAACACTGGATTCAGTTTCAGCAAACAAGGAGAAGAAAAAAGGAAAAAATTGAAGAGAAGAAAAATCGATAACACTTTACTATACAGGTGCACAAATAAGCATTATTTCATGCTTAACTAATGCAGAGATAATCTATGACTCATGAAGAACTAAACCATTTATTAATAATTACTGCATAAGCAACAAATAAAGATTCCATATGATTCATAGATTAAGTAATCAATATATTGTTATTAGTTATCATAATGTATTAATTCCCTAATAACTTATTTTATTAACTAATAGTGTCAATTCATGTGTTAATTACCACAATGGGTTTAAGCCATGCATTCCAACTTCCAGTTTTCTGCTTTAATTAATAAATTAGCTAATGATTTAATATGTTAAGTAATATGTCATTGTGGTTCTAAATCCATTATTACAATGGCATATTACTTAGCAATTAGTTAATAGTTTTGTGCCACAAGTTAATCATAACATAATGATATTTTTGCAAATCATTAGCTAATGATTAATTAAAGCAGACAACTGGAAGTTTAAATGCATGGCTTCAACTGATTGAGGCACATAACTAGCTAATTTTATATCCATAACCACAATGACATATTACTTAACAATTAGTTAATAGTTTTGTGCCTCAACAAGTAAAGTCATAACATAATGGTACATTTGCAAATCATTAGCTAATGAGTAATTAAAGTAGACAACTGGAAGTTGGAGTACATTTAACCACTGTGGTAATTAACATGAATTTGCATAATTAATAAAATAGGTTATTAATGAAATAATACATTGTGACACATTTAACTAATAATTTATTGATTTCTTAATCTATGAATCATATTGAATGTTCATTAGTTGCTGATGTAGTAATCATTAATAAATGGTTTAGTTCTTCATGAATTATACATTAACTCATGATTATCTTTGTATTAATTAAGAATGAATTAATGCATATTTGTGCAAAGTGTTACCTAAAGCTGTTCACTGTAAACTTCCTCTCTTAACAGGTAAAGCAGGAAAATCCTGGACATAGGTGTTTTTGCAGTGCCTAAAATGTTCAGTCCTTTTTTTCATTACATATTTTACACACTACATCACTGACAGGGGGAATTCCAGTAGTACTGGTGAACCAGCAACAATTTATTTATCCTCATTCTTGTTTTGTGGAATTTTAATCAGCTGATAGTATTTCTTTGAATGTCTTTACACTTTCCTTATTGTTTATGATACACATGCTGTAAGCATGACAGGTGACAAAAAAAAATTCAAAAGGAAGAAACTAAAAACAAGATAAACATGTTGCCGTTTCATCAAGTTTAGTGAGCCTGTGGGCTATTATATGTGAGATGCATTGTCTCTAACTAACAACTGGTGCTAAACATTTAGCAGTTGCTGAATGTTTATTATCAGCATAACAATAACTGTATATTATATATTCTATGGTTCATGCAGAGCAGCCACTAGTGGAGTGGAAGGTGGTGATGATTATTATTTTAAAGCATTCAAGCACAAGATGCAAAAGAACTCAACAGCAGCGTCTTACAGACAGCATACAAATACAGAACCAATCTCTCCTTTGCGCCCTCCTGCGCCTGGATGAAACAAATATACCTTATAATAAACCAATAGGCTTAATTCCACACCTATGCATACAGCATGCTTGCAGAGAGCTGCATCTCACAGCTCTTGAACAGTAAACTGAGTTTTGCCTCTTCTTGCTCTTGAACTGACAAATACATACAAAATTATGACCAAATACCCGTTTTGGTGAGTATCCTTAAAAAAAAACTGTCGGTTATGAGTGAATATACACAATTGAGAAAGAAATTTGATGTGTATCATTATATTGGATGCATTGTCTCTTAAAGCTGTGCCTAATTAATGTAATGTGTAATTCAGGATTCATCTTTAGCTGGTTTATTTAAATATCTCTTAAAGGTGTGTATGCCTTTCTTCTTTCAGACGAATACAATAAGAGTTAAACTGAAAACTTTTCTGGCTCTTCCAAGCTTTATAATGGCAGTGAATGGTGGTCGATATTTTGAATTTATTATCTTAATTAGCTGTTGCAATGAAAAGTTCTCCACACAGCTCTGTGGGGTCAATAAAGGCCTTCTAAAGTGATATGATGTGATTGTATAAGAAAAATATCCATATTTAAAACTTTATAAATCATAATCTCTAGCTTCCGTGAACTAACATACTAGCATTCAGGAGAGAGTGCCATTCAAGCAAATGAGGTAGGACGTAGGCGCAGCGTAAGCTCTGGTCAGAAGTGACGAACACGTAAATGCAGAGTATAGAGCAAAACAAAACACCCGTCACAAATTAGAAGTACAAAACAAGGATTTGTCAGAAAAATTTCAGACCATTTTGACATAAGCCTGGAGGAGACTAGTTTTCCTTTGCTGTAAACAAATCCTGGTTCCCTATCAGTCTCTCCGAGTCACAACGGAGACCTACGAATTGGGATCTCACTTAGAGAGACCCCACTTCTACTTTGTGTGTAAACTAAACAAGCCAATGCACATTGGCATACGCTGACTGTGCCCAGCTGCAGCTGATCACAGCGTGAGTATAAATAGGCAGCTGGTGCAGCGCATAGTCAAATTTTCACTTTGAAGCCGATCGTCTACTTCAAGGAAGATTGATGACTGTATGAGTCAAGAAGCAGTGTTCTTTTGTGCAGGCAGCACAGTGTTGCGCTTCCTTTCTGGATGCATTTATTACCTGGCATGATGGTCATGATCGCTGCCTCACGTGTCTGGGCACTTTGCACGCTGAGGCAGCCTTTGTGGATGAGTTATGTTCTCATTGCGGGAAGATGACTGTCTCCGATTTGCGGACCAGACACCGTTTCCTGCAAAGGGGCGGAGTACCAGTTCCCCTGCCCAGATCTACCGTTCCCCCGGGAAACGCCGGGGGACTCTACCTCTGGTAGGGAGCTGACTGGTCTTACGGTGATGGTGAGGAATGCCCCAGGGGGAAATCCTCCTGAGGCTCCTCCTTCCACCAGCACTCCACAGCCAGTGGAGCTGCCAGATGAATGAGCTGGACCTCCCAGAGGCCCATATCATATACTCATATCCTTTGAAGCTCCCCCCCGACGACCGGATGTCGATCGCAGCATAGGAGGGTGAGCCAGACCTCTCTGGGGAAGATGATCCTGGTGCAGGATCGTCCTGCGGGCGGTCAGGTGTGCTGGGTACGGACCCTGAGATGTGGCTATGGTTTCCCAGGCAGCTGAGAAAGCAGGGCTTGAGTGGAAACTTCCATCACATCCCGAACCTTCTCGGCTGGATGAGTGGTATCTCAGGGTGGCTCGCGCTGGTTCTCAGGGCCCCACCCCAGTGCCTTTCTTTCCGGAGGTGCATGATGAGCTCACTGGGACATGGACGGCACCTTTTACTGCCAGAAACTGTTACAGTAGAACATCCTCCCTCACCACCCTTGATGGCGGCCCAGCACAGGGGGTATTCAGCGGTTCCTCTAGTGGAACGTGAGGTGGTGATGCAATTGTGTCCCAGTGCCATGTCCACCATAGTGGTCCAGGAATGTCATCGCTGGCTGTGTCTGGCAGACATGAGTGAAACCGACAAAATCAGGTTCCTGTATCCCAGACCGATGCGATTAAAAACCTTAAGCAGGAATTTGCTCAGTCAATGTTGAACTGCTTGAATACATTCAAGAGCAGGACGGCTCTTCGTCGATTGGTGTGTGTGATTGGTGTCACAGAGAGGACCCCCGAAGATGCCCGATCAGAGTTGTGCTGTCCTTCTTGCAGCAAGGGTTGGAGTCAAGGGTCAGTAGGGAAGCATGACCTGGTCATCAGATTCCTGAGCGGGGCAAGAAGGTTAAATCCTCCTAGGCCCCTGCTCCAACACACATACTATGCACTTTTCAAATAAGCCTGAAGGACTTGATTTGTTGGATCAGGTGTGTTTAATTAGGGTTGCATCTAAACTCTGCAAGGCTCCAGCTCATCCAGGACATCTTTGACCATTGCGCCTCATCTTGGCAATTTTTTTAGATGTTTCCAGGCTTCTTTTCCATTCATCAGGGCTGTGACTTTGCAGTTGTATACTATAATGCAAGCCTTTTGTTTATAAAAGCAAAAACTTCTGATGTTTGGTCTAGAGTGAAAGCTGTAGCCCCTATCATAGACCAAGTGCAATACGGCGCCAGGCGCAACGCAAGAGTTTTTTGGTAGTTTCAGACAGAAGCAGTGATCATTTTCATGTCCAGCGCCACATTGTTTGAACAGCAAATGCATTTGCACCCATGGGCATGCTGGTCTGAGTATAGGGGTGTCAAAATCAGAAAGATGTCTGTTAAAGATCACTTGATCTAGAAAGCATCTGCTGTGTACAAACATCTGACAGATGTCTGTAAGATGTCAGTTTTACATACATTCTAAATCTTAAAGACATCTATTTGACACCTGATAGGAAACGTCCTATAGATGTATTGCAGATGAGCAAACACTCTAATAAATATGTCTTCCGGATGTAAATGCAGATATCAAATAGACCTCTCCGAGATGTATGTGTACAGGGGCACGGCCTGCAAAAGGTCCTGCCTTCTTTTCCCTTTCATAGGTGATTCACTGCTGCATCACAAGCTAATGCTGTGGGGAACTGTACATCAAATACGTCTGACTGCCAAGCACTTTTATTTAAATAGTGCTTTGTACAATACAGATTGTTTAAAAGCAGCTTTACAATGTTATACAAGAAAAATGTAAGCAAGCCCAAAGATCGACAGTGGCAAGGAACCAAAACTCCATCTGTGACAGAAATGGAGAAAAAACCTTGGAAGAAACCAGGCTCAGTTCTCCTCTGGCCAAACAAAACCAGCATGGATTAGAAAGACAGCTTTGTGGACAACTAAATGAATCAACCCAAAAGAACTTGAGAGCCTGGAGTCGAATCCATGCCCAAACTATAAAATGCCCATGAATTTCAGTAGTACTGATGGATCAGCAACATAATTTATTTATCCTCATTCTTATGTTTTGTGGAATTTGAATAATTTGAATGCTGATGGAATTCATTTGCATGTCTTTTTACTTTCCTCATTTTTTACGATACGAGTGCTGTCAGCATGACAGCTGACAATACAATTTTAAAAGGAAGAAACTATATAACTATACTAGATGCTGCTGTTTAATCAAGTTTACTGAGCCTGTGAACTTGTTACTGTATGAGATGCATTGTCTCTAGTGTTAAAGATGCAGAAGTGTTTTAGTCTGTTTAAATAGGTTTAAGTATATCAGTGTAATACATAAAGTGTACAATAATTGTATGTTATATATACTGTTTGTATTGGTACTTGCAGTTTTAAGCAGTTTGTTGTAGCAGAATGCAATAGGACAGTGCATGTTTATCTCACAGCACTTTAAGATGGGGTTTGTAAAAAGCTGCATACTGGACACCAAGCTGGTACACACATGTAAAAGAACACAGTGCTGCTCTTCACTATCGAAAAAAAATAAATACAAATTATATACTTCTTTAAATCACAGGCATTGGTTACCACAATTTCAGATAGGCCTATATGACTATTTCAGGTTTATTTTGGTTTACTGTACAGCCTAAGTTGTTTATTTTAATGTTATTTTAGATTTAAATAATACGGTTCCCCCTCAGTCGTTCTCTACGACGTTACGTCAATGACGTAATATTGGGGATCGGCTACGAGACCCTATCACCTCTGAGCTTAAGAGAAAAAGCCAATGAAATTGGCGAGTGGAATTTGCATGCCGCGCCACTCCCCCGGACATATGGGTATATAAGATGGCGGCGTGCATCCACTCATTCAGATTTTCTGCTTCGGAGCCTCGCCTGTGTGAGCTGCTGCTGAGAAGAGAATACTACGGAGAGAACGACTACACTGTTCCTGCTCCTACTTACCCCTGCTCGATCGTGTTACCGGCGCTGCCGGCATCTGTGCCATCCCAGCGATTTCTGGCTGTTGCCTTCCCTGGGGCACGCCGATCTAAAAGAGCAAATTTCTTACACGGTCGTTGATAGCATCTTCCGGGATGTCTGTCCGACCGTGTGCTTCTGGATGTGGTGGCTTTTTGTCATCTAATGACGGTCACGAACGCTGCCTCTCGTGCCTGGGCAAACAACACGCTGAGGCGGCGTTTGTGGATGGTTCATGTGCTCACTGCGAGCGCATGTCCATGGCTACGCTTAGATCGCGCCTCTCGTTCGCGAGATGGCGCCCCTCATCCTCTACCCCTTCCAGTTCGGCGGGCCGCCCCGGCTCCTCGGCTGCATTGGTTAGAGGTGAGGGAGATCTGAGGGTGACAGTGCCGAACGTTCCGTCGGGTCAGCCCCCGCAGAAGTCCGGCCCCTCAAAGCGTGGTCCCGTGGAGATGCCGAAGTCTAGCACTCGCCCGCACGCCGGGCTTAGTGTTACCTTTGGTGCTCCAGAGGATGACAGAATGTCCATCACTGCGTCAGAGGAGGGGCTTACGCCTGTTGAGGCGGACGCTTCTGCGGGACAGCTCCCCCCTGTGGCGGCGGCTGTCCAGTCGGAGGCTGACGCTGAACTGGCGGCCATGCTCCGTCGGGCGGCCGCGAGCATCGGTTTGGAAGTGTCTAAAGTGCCTTCCCCCGAACGCTCGCGGCTTGATGATTGGTATCTGGGCGCGTCCAGTGACGTTACACCTCACTCCGCCCCAGTACCTTTCTTTCCCGAGGTGCATGAGGAGCTCACTAAGACATGGAAGGCCCCCTATTCGGCCCGTACACGTCAGGGCTCCTCCCTTCTCACTACCCTCGACGGCGGGGCAGCCAGGGGGTACGTGGACGTCCCTCAGGTGGAGCGTGCGGTTGCGGTGCATCTATGCCCGCAAAACGCCGCCACCTGGCGGGACCGTCCGCGTCTCCCGTCCAAGGCCTGTAAGCTTTCGTCGGCTCTGGCCGCGAAGGCTTACAACGCCGCGGGCCAGGCTGCCTCGGCCTTGCATGCGATGGCCACCCTGCAGGTCTACCAGGCCAAAGCACTAAAACAGCTGCACGAGGGTAGTTCTGACCGAGGGATGATGCAGGAACTGCGTTCGGCTACCGACTTCGCCCTTCGGGCGACCAAGGTAACGGCGCGGGCCCTTGGTCAGGTGATGTCTATGATGGTAGTCCAGGAGCGACATCTCTGGCTGAACCTGGCGCAGATGGCTGACGTCGACAAAGCCCGCTTTCTCGACGCCCCCGTCTCCCAGGCCGGCCTCTTCGGCGACACTGTCGGGGACTTTGCCCAGCAGTTCTCGGCAGTTCAGAAGCAGTCGGAGGCCATCAGTCACATCTTGCCACGGCGTGGTTCCACCAAGACGTCGGGTGCCAGGCCTCCAGCTGCTCGTCGCCGAGGGCGCCCCCCTGCGGCCGCGGCTTCTGCTCCGCCCCCTGCACCACCGGCTGAACCAAAATCTCCCCAGCCTGGGCGTCGAGCCACCCGCAGGAAGGCGGCGCAGCCCGTGTCTCAGCGGCCCGCTAAGACCACCCGCAAATCCACGAAGCGCCCCTGACACGGGCTACCCAGAGGTGGAGAAGTTTGCTCTTCGGGGGACAACGACATCTGTCCTCCCAGCCCTGGGGGAGGGCCGGGGCCGGAATACATCGCTGCTGCCACTGACCTCCGAGTCAGTGTTACCCAAATATTCAATAAAAGAGCAATTTCCTTCATCTCTGGGCCTAGTGCCCCGAGTTTCGTTCCCGAGCGACGCCTCGCCTCCTCGGACTCGGAGCCTGAATTCGCCAGCGCGGGAACCAGGGAAGGTAAGTGCTGCCTCGTGCAGCCCAGCTTCTCTCCAGGACGCCCCGCTTCCTGGGTCGAGCCCCTTCCCCCTTCCCCCCCCCGGCTGCCCCACCTCTGGCACGCCCGTTACTGTCCCACTGATCCCACTGGCACGCAGGCTGGGAGCCTGGCTAGCACTTCCCAGCCCGTCCCCTTGGTTGATCAGGACAGTACGGCTCGGCTACGCGATTCAGTTCGTGAGGCGCCCGCCCAAGTTCAGAGGCATCCGTTTCACATCTGTCCGCTCGGACACGGATGCCTCTGTTCTACGGGCGGAGATTGCGGTTCTCCTGGCGAAGGACGCAATCGAGCCTGTCCCTCCAGCCGAGATGAAATCGGGGTTCTACAGCCCTTATTTCATCGTGCCCAAGAAAGGAGGTGGGTTACGACCGATCCTGGATCTTCGAGTACTGAACCGGTCCCTTCACAGGCTACCGTTCAAGATGCTTACCTCGAAACGCATACTGTCATGCGTACGGCACCAGGATTGGTTTGCAGCCATCGACCTGAAGGACGCGTACTTTCATGTCTCGATCTTGCCTCGACACAGACCGTTTCTTCGGTTTGCTTTCGAGGGTCAGGCATATCAGTACAAAGTCCTCCCCTTTGGCCTGTCCCTGTCTCCCCGCGTCTTTACCAAGGTCGCGGAGGGTGCTCTCTCTCCCCTCTGACGGAGAGGCATCCGTATCCTCAACTATCTCGACGACTGGCTCATTCTAGCTCACTCGCGAGATCTGTTGTGCGAGCACAGGGATCTGGTGCTTCAGCACCTCAGCCATCTGGGGCTTCGGGTCAACTGGGAGAAGAGCAAGCTCTCCCCTGTGCAGAGCATCTCTTTTCTCGGGATGGAGCTGGACTCGGTCACTATGACAGCACGCCTCACCAACGAGCGCGTCCAGTCGGTGCTGAATTGTCTGAAGTTTTTCAGACACAAGACAGCGGTCCCTCTCAAAAACTTCCAGAGGCTCCTGGGGCATATGACAGCCGCAGCCGCAGTTACGCCGCTCGGGCTGCTTCATATGAGACCGCTTCAGCGCTGGCTACACGACCGAGTCCCGAGATGGACATGGCACCGTGGCACATTCCGGGTAGGCGTTACCCCGGAGTGTCGCCGCCTATTCAGCCCTTGGTCAGACCCTGCGTTCCTGCGGGCCGGTGTGCCCCTAGGACAGGTGTCGAGGCATGTTGTAGTCAACACAGATACCTCCATGACCGGCTGGGGTGCTGTGTGCAACGAGCAGACAGCCTCGGGCTCCTGGACAGGACCTCGACTGCAGTGGCATATCAACTGCCTCGAGTTGCTAGCCGTGTTTCTGGCGCTCCGACGGTTTCTGCCGTTGCTGCGCCACAAGCACGTGCTTGTCCGCACGGACAATACGGCGACCGTAGCGAACATCAACCACCAGGGTGGTCTACACTCCCGTCGTCTCTCGCAACTCGCCCGCCATCTCCTCCTCTGGAGTCAGACGCGGCTCAAATCGCTGCGCGCCATTCATGTTCCAGGAGAGCTGAATCGTGCAGCCGATGTGCTCTCACGACAGCTCACCCGTCCTGGAGAGTGGCGACTCCACCCCCAGACGGTTCAGCTCATCTGGAGTCGATTCGGGGAAGCTCAGGTAGACCTGTTCGCTTCCCCAGAGTCCTCCCACTGCCAGCTCTTTTACTCCCTGACCCAGGCCCCCCTCGGCAGGGACGCACTGGCACACAGCTGGCCTCGGGGTCTTCTCAAGTACGCCTTCCCCCCAGTGAGCCTCCTTGCGCAGACCCTGTGCAAGATCAGGGAGGACGAGGAGCAGGTCCTGTTGGTTGCGCCGTTTTGGCCCACCCGGACCTGGTTTGCCGACCTCATGCTCCTCGCGACAGTCCCTCCCTGGAAGATTCCCCTGAGGAAGGACCTTCTTTCTCAGGGGGACGGCACGATTTGGCACCCGCATCCCGATCTATGGAACCTACACGTGTGGCTTCTGGACGGGACTCGGAGGACCTCACTGGCCTCCCCCAGGCCGTGATAGACACTATCACTCAGGCTAGAGCCCCCTCTACGAGGCAGGCCTACGCCCTGAGGTGGGGTCTGTTCGTTGACTGGTGTTCCTCTCGCCGAGAGGATCCACGAAAGTGCTCGGTCGGAGTGGTGCTTTCCTTCCTGCAAGAAAAGTTGGAGCGGAGACTGTCCCCCTCCACTTTGAAGGTGTATGTCGCAGCGATTGCGGCATACCACGATGCAGTGGGTGGTTCATCCCTGGGGAAGCATCACCTGATCGTCAGGTTCCTTAGGGGTGCGAGAAGGATTAACCCTCCTAGATCGCACCTTGTACCCTCTTGGGATCTCTCCGTGGTCCTCCAGGGCCTTCGGGGAGCTCCCTTTGAGCCGCTCAGTTCAGTTGAGCTGAAGTTCTTGACGCTCAAGACTTCGCTCCTGGCTGCGCTGGCCTCCATCAAGAGGGTAGGGGACCTGCATGCATTTTCGGTCAACGAAGAGTGCTTAGAGTTCGGGCCAGGTAACTCTCACGTTATCCTGAGACCCCGGCCCGGCTACGTGCCCAAGGTTCCCACCACTCCCTTTCGAGATCAGGTGGTGAACCTGCAAGCTCTGCCCCAGGAGGAGGCAGACCCGGCCTTGGAGTTGCTGTGTCCCGTCCGTGCCCTGCACGTTTACGTGGACCGCACCCGGAGCTTCAGACGCTCCGAGCAGCTCTTTGTCTGCTTCGGGGGACAGCAGAAGGGGAATGCTGTCTCCAAACAGAGGTTGGCTCACTGGGTAGCTGATGCCATCACCTTGGCGTATGAAGCCCAAGGTGAGCCGTGCCCCCTAGGAGTGCGAGCCCACTCCACTCGGAGTGTTGCTTCCTCCTATGCGCTGGCGCACGGCGCCTCTCTAGCAGACATCTGTAGAGCTGTGGGCTGGGCGACACCCAATACCTTTGCGCGGTTCTACAACCTCCGCGTTGAGCCGGTGTCCTCCCGTGTGTTGGGTAACATCAGGTAATTTGCGGGAGGACAGCTCAGGTGTCGGCTTGCTGCGCCACTCCTCTCGGATCCGTGCGCTATTTTCCCCAGTTGTTCCCATGGTTGAACTCTGGGTCCCCGCAGTACTGGACTAGACGGAGTAGTCCATACTGTGCTCCGGAGCGGGGCCTCCTTCACCCCCCTCCGGTTGTGGCATCATGTCTCAGTATCTCCACGGAACCTTCCGTGTTTCCCCAGTCTAGTTGACTCGTTTTAGAAAATTCCACATGACTTAACCGTCATCGTGCTCCGCCCCCCAACGGTTGCCTCAGAACTAGCACCCCTGGTGGGCCACCACGTGGTCTACAGGGCGTGGGGACGGTTACGCATTGAGCCCCTTGCTCCGACACGCTTGCCTGCCGGCATTGGGTCTCGACTGCGTAACGCAGTTCAGGATTGTGGCGTTTTCCAGAGGTCCCCAATATTACGTCATTGACGTAACGTCGTAGAGAACGACTGAGGGGGAACGTCTCGGTTACGAAGGTAACCCTCGTTCCCCGAAGGAGGGAACGGAGATGTTACGTCCTCTTGCCACAATCCTGGACTGCGCTGAAGCCGGGTTGCGGCTCGGCTCCTCAGCAAATCTGAATGAGTGGATGCACGCCGCCATCTTATATACCCGTATGTCCGGGGGAGTGGCGCGGCATGCAAATTCCACTCGCCAATTTCATTGGCTTTTTCTCTTAAGCTCAGAGGTGATAGGGTCTCGTAGCCGATCCCCAATATTACGTCATTGACATAACATCTCCGTTCCCTCCTTCGGGGAACGAGGGTTACCTTCGTAACCGAGACGTTTCTATTAACTCACCACCCACCACCCCAATTTTATGCAAATATTAGCTGAAAATGAATGTTTTGGGTAGCACTTTATTTTGATGGTCCCTTCTGAACATTCTGTTGACAATAAGTAATGTTGCACCTACATGTCAACTAACTCTCATTAGAGTATTAGTAAATTGTCTGTTTAATATCTGCTAACTTTTCATTGTGATCGTCTCCCAACAGACATTCTACTGACTATAAGTAACTTTGCAAGTACATGTCAACTTATTCTAACCCTACCAGTCTACTAATACAGTACTAACACTCTATTGAGGGTTAGTGGACATGCAGGTGCAATGTTACTTATCATTAACAGAATATGTTAAAGGGACCATCAAAATAAAGTTTGTTGTTTTGAATGTTTAATATTTTTAAATGTATCACATAATGATAGACTGTGCATAATGTAAGCCACTGAGAGACCACAGGCAATTGTCATTGCATGTTTTGCATTAATAGAAAGATTTTAATAAATATAAAGATGTTTAATATAAAATGGATTCCAATCAGATATGTGCAAAAAGCATATATGAACTGACAGTCTGAACAAGGCTTCAAAAACACCTTTTCAATTCTCTTGACAAACAAAAAAAGTCCATATGCCATAGTATGAAGAAACTATGCTTTTAATCACATGATGAGAGCTGGAGTTCTAGCTACACCATTTTTCGATGCTGTTTGCAAATGTTTGTTGGAACCGTGGTTTCAGAAACACCAAATCTTTGACCTGTGTTGGTAATGAGACAGAATCTGCAACCACAGGTTGGCTAACAACACGTATGGGGAAAACACCCCTGTTTATTAAACTGTCCTCAGAATCAGCAGGTTTGAATTATTTTGAAATTAAACACATAATGCTCTGTCACTTCTGTCAGATGTTAGTTCAGTCACTGGTTTTAAAAAGCATCTTGCTTTTTGCACTGTTATCTCATTCATTAATGTAATTTCCACTATATTTGTTGAAAATATGAAAAGATTAATATGAAATATATTCTTATGAAAAAGCAAGCAAAGCAGGAGTGGGATAAAACACCATTATTTTATTTTAGGCAATTTAATCATAAAGATCAGGTACACAAACAGGAAACATTTTAAAACAGAGAATAATTTGAAGAATATTTGGAAATTTTCATTTAATATATATAATATGATTAAACCGTGATTCCAATACAACATTTTCTTTCAACTTTCAAAAACATGATGTTTCTAAAAACATCAGCAAAACTTTTTTCATTTAATCATTGCTATGCAAGTTACATGAAGATGATCATTAATAGTACTCATATTGACTCAGACTACAGCCATATTCAAAATTATCGGGTGAGTTGCATAAAGCCAGCCGTCCAACATTCTCTCTCAAAGCATTTATGAATGATGGTGCACCATCACTGTAGAGGAGCCGATTCTCAGCAATATTTACTACTGCCTTCACCACATCTTCCATGGCTTTTACCACAGGCTTCCAGAGAATGAATCTTTGTGTTTGCTTTTCCACTGCAGTGACTCTTCCACTAAAAACACTCAGAGAGTTCACAGCTTCTCTAACCTTTCCCTGTATATCAGCTGTGTCCTCTAGATTCTTTTGAACCTTTTTAATCTCTACCTCAATCCTATTCAGTGCATTATTGGTCTGCTGAATTTCAAACTGTGTCCAAAAGATCTTTGACTGGTATTCCAATTGATTTGCGTAGTAATAGTTTACTCTTTCTTTACACTTTTGTTTCTCCTCTTCCGCAGCTCTGATGGCTTTTGAAGCCTCATTTGATCCCTGTATTCCCTTACTCATCATTATTGGACCTAGAGGGAAAACAGAAATCTCATGAACACAAAACAGTTGCAAATGTTCATAATGTGGTAGGATCAAAGGCTTTCAACCTTGGGATCATAAGAGATGCATATGGGGTCAGACAAGATTTTTCAAGCATATTTTGTTGTATAGCCAATATTTTACATATGCAGCTTTTTAAATATGTGGGGAAATACTCAAACTGTAAGATCCATTTATGCAATCTGGTACAAACTATTACTTTGCTAGTGAAATTTTAGATATCTACCACAGATGGAGATATATTATCATAGTCCAGTTTTCCAGAATTTTTTTTTAATCTTGTTCAAATTACATGTTCACATTATATTGACTTGTCTTGACTTTACATGCATGTAATATAAGGAATATGACCAATAATTTGCTGAAATATTAGAGGTGCTCCATTTTCATAGCATGAAAAAAAATGTTTTATAACTTTGTGAAACATTAGCAAACCACTAGTTCCCTTATCAGTCGGTCTCTCCGAGTCACGTCGGAGACCGACGGATTGGGATCTCGCTTAGAGAGTCCAATCTACTTCGAGTGTAAACTAAACGAGCCAATGCACATTGGCATGCGCTGATTGCGCTCAGCTGCAGCTGATCACAGCGTGAGTACAAATGGGCAGCTGGTGCAGCGCATAGTCAGCTTTTCGCTTCGGAGCCGATCAGTTCGAGTCTGCAAGCAAGATAACAAACTTCAAACGAGTCACGCTCTACAGACAGCTCGTGTGTGTTGGCGGCACGGCGCTTCAGCGGCGGTGGTCTCCTTGTCGAGTGGATTTAGCACACATTAGGCTGCACTACCCCCTTTTGTGTTGCTTCGGCCATCTTCCCTGTGCGCTTCAGCACCTAAAGAGCAGTTTCTAAAAGAGCATTCACGGGTGGCTCGCCTTTTTAAAGGCGGCGTTGCATCTGTACCAATTCGACGTTATGTCGTTAGGATGACGACATGGGGTCGGGGTATAGATGCATTTCCACCTGTGCGTTTCTGGATGCGGTCGTTACCTGGCGCTAGGTGATGGTCACAATTGCTGCCTCACATGTCTGGGCATTAGCATGCTGAGACAGCTTTTGTGGATGAGTCATGCTCTCATTGTGGAGTATGACCATCACGGAGTTGCAGACTGCCAGTTCCTCTGCTCAGATCTACTGTTCCCCCTGGCAATGCTGGGTGGACTCTACCTCTGGCGGAGAGCTGACTGGTCTTACAGTGGCTGTGAGGAATTCAGGGGGTTCCTCCTTTCACTGGCACTTCGTAGCCTATGGAGCAGCCAAAGGGACAAGCTGGACCTCCCCGTGGGGTACCACTCGTATCCTTTGGGGCTCCCCCTGACGACCAGATGTCGATTGCTGCATCGGAGGGTGAGCCAGACCTCTCTGGGGAGGATGACCCGAGCACACTGTCACCCACCGGGCAGACAGTAGTGCCGGATGCGGACTCAGAGATGATGGCTATGCTTGCCTGGTCCGCCGAGAGGGTAGGGCTTGAATGGAAACTTCCATCACGTCCCACATCCTGTCGGTTGGATGATTGGTATCTCGGGGTGGCTTGCTCTGGTTCTCAGAGCCCCACCCCAGTGCCTTTCTTCCCAGAAGTGCATGATGAGCTTGCTGGGACATGGATGGCACCTTTTTACTGCCAGAAACCGCTCCAGTGGCACATCCCCCCCCCTCACCACCCTTGAAGACGGACACGGCTGTCCCGTCGGTGGAGCGTGCGCGCCGCTTCCACCTGGCGGGGCAATCCGTTGCTCCCTTCCCCAGCCCATGGGCATCTGTCGGCTCTGACCGGCAGTGCCTATGTGGCCAGTGGGAAGCTGGCTCCGTCTTACACGCTATGGCGTCGTTACAGCTCCATCAGGCCAAGGCACTGAAGGACCTGTACGAGGGTGGTTACAATCCAGAAGTTCTCAGTGAACTCTGCACCGCCTCGGGCCTCGCGCCACGTGCGGCGAAGGTGACTGCGTGGTCTCTGGGTTGTGCGATGTCCACTATGGTGGTCCAGGAACTCTGGCTGTGTCTGGTCGACATGAGGGGTACCGACAAATGCGGTCCACAAACGGGCGACCCAGAGAGGGATGGAACTGCTCTTCAGGAGAGGGTGAATGCAGGAGGGCCGGGTGGAGAATCTTTCAAAAAAAAAAAAAAAAAGGAAAAATCTCGACAATAGAGCGGCTTCCTCCATCTCTGGGTCGGGCAGTGTTGGACGGACCATCTCCGGACTTCACTCACCCTCCCCTCTCGCCAGTGAGCAGCAGTGGATGGTCAGAGAGCGCTGCAAAATGTGCTACCCCCATCCAGTCTGCCAGAACGCAGGTAAGAGTCTCTTGCACACAGCACACAGACACTCAGACCCCGCTTTGGACCGGCACCGAGACGCCCGGGCGGGGTCCCTGCGTTCCATCTTGCTGCACCACCGTGGGTATGTCGATGGTTCCGTTGGTGCCACTCGTATGTTACCTGAAAGCCTGGTCAGGTCTTCCCGGTTCATCGTGCTGGCTCCTTCGGGCCATTAGACTCGGCTATGCGATTCAGTTCGCCCGGCCCCTCCCAAGTTCAGCGGCATCCGCTTCACCTCAGTGAGGGCTGCGGACGCTCCTGTTCTGCAGACAGAGATCGCTACCTTGCTGGCGTAGGATGCGATAGAGCCGGTCCCTCCAGCCGATATGAAGTCGGGGTTCTATAGCCCCTACTTCATAGTACCCAAGAAAAGAGGTGGGTTACAATCAATCTTGGATCTGCGTGTCCTGAACCGAGCACTTCACAGGCTCCCGTTCAGGATGCAAACGCAGAAACGCATCTCCAGGTGTGTCCGTCCCCAAGATTGGTTTGCAGCGATCGACCTGAAGGATGCATACTTTCATGTTTCGATTCTTCCGCGCCACAGACCATTCTGCGGGTCGCGTTTGAAGGCTGAGCATGTCAGTACAATATCCTTCCCTTCGGGCTGTCCCTGTCCCACCGTGTCTTCACGAAAGTCACGGAGGCGGCCCTGGTTCCCCTCAGAGACCAGGGCGTTTGCATCCTCAACTATCTCGACGACTGTCTTATACTGGCACAGTCTCGAGACCAGTTGTGCGAGCACAGTGACACGGTGTTAGCACACCTCAAGCCCGATGGGACTTCGGGTCAACTGGGAAAAGAGCAAACTCTTGCCAACGCAGAGGATCTCTTTTCTCAGGATGGAACTGGATTCGGTCGAACAAACGGCACACCTCACGCAGGAATGTGCCCAGCCAATGTTGAACTGCTTGAATACGTTCAAGAGCAGGACAGCGGTCCCATTGAAACAATTTCAGAGGCTCCTGGGGCATATGGCAGCAGCAGCGGTCACCCCGCTAGCACTGCTCCATATGAGACCGCTTCAACATTGGCTCCTCGGCCGAGTCCCGAGGAGGGCGTGGCAACACGGCACTCACCGGGTCAAAGGAACACCGGCCTGCCGCCAAACCTTCACCCGTGGTCAGACCTCGCCTTTCTTTGGGCCGGAGTGCCCCTAGAGCAGGTCTCCAGGCATGCTGTGGTACACACAGATGCCTCCACCACCGGCTGGGGGGCGCCACGTACGACGGGCAGAATGTGTCAGGGGTTTGGACGGGCCCTCAACTACACTGGCACACCAACTGCCTAGAGTTGCTTGCAGCACGCCTTGCCTTGCTTCGTCTCAAAGGGCGCTTGCGAGGCAAGCACGTGCTAGTCCGCACGGACAATGCTGCGACCGTTGCGTACATCAACCAACAAGGTGGTCTGCGCTCCTGTCGCATGTCGCAACTCTCCCGTCTCCTCCTCCTCTGGAGTCAGAAGCATCTGAGGTCGCTTCAGGCTGTTCACATTCCGGGCTTGCTCAACCGTACAGGCCGACAAGCTGTCACGAGTTGCTCTTCCCAGAGAATGGCGACTCCATCCCCAGACAGTTCAGCTGATTAGGAGACGTTTAGGGGAGGCTCAGGTAGACCTGTTCGCTTCACCCAAGACGTCCCACTGCCAGTTGTTTTACTCCCTGACCAAAAGAACTCTCGGCTCGGACGCACTGGCACTCAGCTGGCTGCGGGGCCTACGCAAATATGCGTTCCACCCCAGTGAGCCTTTTTGCACAGACACTGTGCAAGATCAGGGAGGACGAGGAGCAGGTCCTGCTAGTAGCACCATACTGGCCCAACAGGACCTGGTTCCCAGAACTTATGCTCCTCATGACAGCCCCTCCCTGGCATATTCCTCTGAGGAAGGATCTACTGACTCAGAGACGGGGCACCTTTGGCACCCGCGACCAGACCTCTGGAAATTGCACGTCTGGTCCCTGGATGGGACGCGGAGGTTCTAGGTGATCTACCCCAAGGGGTGGTAGACACCATCACTTCGGCGAGAGCTGAATCCATGAGACATGCTTACGCCTTGAAGTGGAACCTGTTCGTCGATTGGTGTTCCTCTCACGAAGAGGACCCCCGGAGATGCCTGATCAGAGTCGTGCTATCCTTCTTGCAGCAAGGGCTGGAGCGAAGGCTGTCTCCCTCCACCCTCAGAGTCTACGTGGCTGCTATCGCTGCACACCATGACCCCTTAAATGGCAAGTCAGTGGGCAAGCATGACCTGGTCATCAGGTTCCTCAGGGGGGCGAGAAGGTTAAATCCTCCCAGGCCCCCCTCCATACCCTCTTAGGACCTGTCCCTGGTGCTTACAGCGCTACAACAGGCCCCATTCGAGCCTTTGCAGGCAGTCGAGCTGAAATTCCTTTCAATGAAAGTCCTGCTCCTGCTAGCATTGGCCTCCATCAAGAGGGTAGGGGACCTGCAAGCATTTTCGGTCGACGATTCGTGCCTAGAGTTCGGGCCGGCAGATTCCCAGGTAATCCTGAGGCCCCGGCCTGGCTATGTGCCCAAGGTTCCCACTACTCCCTTCAGGGACCAGGTGGTGAGCCTGCAAGCGCTGCCCCCGGAGGAGGCAGACCCAGCCCTAGCTTTGCTTTGTCCCGTCCGAGCCTTAAGATGCTACGTTGACCGGACACAAAGCTTCAGGACCTCAGACCAGCTCTTTGTCTGTCACGGAGGCCGGCAGAAGGGGAATGCCGTCTCCAAGCAGAGGATGGCCCACTGGATAGTGGATGCCGTCACCCTGGCTTATCAGGCACACGGTGTGCCCTGCCCGCTCAAGGTATGAGCTCACTCAACTAGAAGTGTTGCATCGTCCTGGGCGTTAGCACGTGGCGCCTCGCTGGCAGACATTTGTAGAGCTGCAGGCTGGGCGACCCCTAACACGTTCGCTAGATTCTATAGCCTTCGTGTAGAGCCAGTATCCTCCTGTGTTCTCACCTCAAACCGGTAGAAGCACTGAGTGGACCTGGCTCGGGTCGGCTTGCTAAAACCGCTCCAGAGTGTCCAAATAGTAGACCCTGTTGAGCTCCTCTGTCCCCTCGGTGCCAACATGGCGGAGCGTTCGGCGCCAGGCCCTCACTCAATTGAATCCTTGAGAACCGGGTCAGGGCTAGGGCCCACATGAAAGACCTAAAATGGATCCCATATGTGTATTTTCCACGGTACAGCCTTCGAGCCCGTGTTCCCCGGCAAGAAATTGCCTCTAGAGGATGCAAATCACCTCAATATTCCATATGTTCCTGAAAAATGAGACGTATGTGTAAATGCTTCCAACCCCTATGAGGGATGAGGCTCCGCATGTCCCAGTGCTCCAGCCTCACTGCAAGAGGGTAGTGCTAAGGTATACAGTGACTGGTATTCTTGTTGCGAGCCCCCGCTTAAACCATAAAGGGGGCGTAGAGGCTCGCTCAGGACACTGGAGGAGGACAGCAGCCATGGCGCTTTCCATAGGGATCCCAATCCGTCGGTCTCCGACGTGACTCGGAGAGACCGACTGATAAGGGAACGTCTCGGTTACGTATGTAACCCTCGTTCCCTGAAGGAGGGAACGGAGACGTCACGTCCCGTCGTCATGGCTGCTGTACCGCCACTGTACTGCCGGGCCCCGCTCGGCTCCTCAGCGAAAACCTGACTATGCGCTGCACCAGCTGCCCATTTGTACTCACGCTGTGATCAGCTGCAGCTGAGCGCAATCAGCGCATGCCAATGTGCATTGGCTCGTTTAGTTTACACTCGAAGTAGATTGGACTCTCTAAGCGAGATCCCAATCCGTCGGTCTCCGACGTGACGTCTCCGTTCCCTCCTTCAGGGAACGAGGGTTACATACGTAACCGAGACGTTCTCATATCTTTATTTTAAAGTTGATTAAAGAAGTTGACAAATATGTGATACTTGTGAGATCCTTTTGAAATGATATACAGTTGTGGAATGCAAACATGAGGAAACAACAAATTCGTAATGGACCAAAAAAGACCTTATCAGTTATCAGAAGTAGTGTAATTCTCACCAGCAATCCATCCAGCAATTGGTATTGCAAGTAGTACTGCCCCTGCAATTGAAACGTCCTCATGTTTTTGCCTACTTTCTTCTTCCTTTTGTATGGTATATCGTGCTGATTCAACGTTTTTTTTAGCCTGCTCCAGAGCATCTTTTGTATTCTTTAATGATTGTTCCATAGATTTCTTGTTGATTTCTAGTACATTCAAAGCCAAGCTTTTTTCTTTCTTCTGCTTCTCGACATTTTGCTTCTCTCTAATAAGTTTGCACATGCACTCATCCAGATTTTCCAGTTTTCCTTTAATCATTGTCTCTGATTTTTGTAGGCACTGCTCAGCATTCTGAATATGTCTCCTGATTTGTTCATAATTGGAGCATGTGTTAATGGTGGGATCTACTGTTGCATCCAAGAAACACTTGCAGATGTTATAGACAGAGAAAATTCCCTCATTCAGAGGTCCAACAACTGACTTAACACTGCAGATATGAAGGTATGGAGAGGGAGAAAGACTTAAATGGAATATACAATACTTTGCCATGTTTAATTTAAAATATATTATTAATGCATAATATCATTATTGACGTCACATCACAAGTTAGATTAAATAACTTACTCAAATGGGAGTAGTTGGTTCATTTTCCTGTTATATACAAACACAAAGGGGGTATGAAATACTTAAGTAATATGATAATGCAATAACAATCATTCAAGAGTGAGCTGAGCTAGTCGTAAAAGTAATAATAACCCAAACTTTTGTTAAATGTCCCTAATGCACCTCATTTTCAGAGAGAATTTAAAATACAAATGAGCTACTATTGTTGTTTATATACTGTCAAGTTAAACAGTTTTATTACTACTGTCTGTAAAATAAGAACATTTCAAATGAACATATGTGGTCACATTTAATTTAATCTTTTTTTATGTTTAATCTCATGAGTACTCTCTGTGTTGAAAATAAATTTATTTGTAGTTAAAATAAAAATAAGCAAGTATCAGGTATCTCTGCAATGTCTATAAGAAGTGCATTAAAGTTGAACATGTTTGACATAGAATGCATAATTGATCAAATTACTTTTATAAAATGCAATTTCCTTACCCTGTCCAAAAGTAAGAGTACGTGTTACAAGTTGATGTGTCTTGAATGGGGTGAATGGTTGAAATGAATGAATGCTGCCTCCACCTGGTATTTAAAGCCTTTCCCCTGCCTCTAGGCAACGGATGGTAATAGACCTTTGTCAAGGTAGAGACCATATTTAGTTTTACACAAATTAAAATGTTAGAGATATGGTAATATTAGGAAACCATTGCATTTTAAGGCGAGACACTGCAGGCAAAAACACAGTTTTTTCAGTCACCTGTCAAATTTGAGATTTTGGGCTTTTTGGGTTTTCATAAAGTGTGTTTTCAGACTAGTGGAAGGAAAACACCCAAAAGACACTGTTAAGTGTTTCTTTTACAGCATTTTATCTATTTGTGTCAATAGATTTCAATTACAATACATATTTTTAAAGCCCGTTTTCTCAAAATGAGTTTTTTTCTCCTACACTGAGCCATAAATCTCCACTTCAGTAGCATTTACACACACCAAACTTTACATTTTTATTCCTGTCTATATCCTGAAGGTTTTTACAGAGGGATTTGTTCATATATAATTTGCTTGATTATATACAACATTTTATTCCCCCCAAAATTGTAAAAAAAAATATACAGTTTTTTGTCTGTTCTAAGTATTTTCTGAATTACGGAGTGACAAAATGACATGTGCAAAATTCCCTTTGTAAAAACATTTGAATCTAATATGCCAAACAAATTAAACAATAATTTTTAAACTGAATTCATCCAGTGTTTGAATTTTAGTACTAGAAATGTTGCAATTTTCAATAAACAATGCCTCATTTGCATATTTAAACCTAACATTTTAGAAAACGTGTAATACAAAAAATGCTTGCAATTATCAATGTAATCAATCAACTTGATAAGTAAGGTGATAACTATTAGTTATTTTTTTTACCCTATTCACCTGCAGTGTCTCCCCTTAACTGAGTTAAATTCAAACTGAATAATATAGGTGCATTTTTACCAAAACTAACCAAAACTTATCTAAACAAACCTGTCATCATAAATACACTTTTTGCAAATGTATTTATTTATTTATTTATTTATTTGCTTTAAAATGCATTTGTATGAGAACAGTAACAGGTCCTCTCAGCATGTCTAATACCATTCTCCAAACTCTCAGAAAATTAACACAACACCTTAGCAATGCAACTTTATTAAACAGATAAACACATTACAGTAAGATGTTTAATGCTTCTTAAAGGAGACTTTTCTGCTCATCAAGGCTGCATTTGTTTGATTAAAAATACTGGAAAAAATGTAATATATTTAATATACTTTAAAATATAATTTATTCCTGTGATGCAAAGCTGAATTTTCAGCATCATTACTCCAGTATTCAGTGCCACATGATCCTTCAGAAATCATTCTAATATAATGATTTATTATCAGTGCTCCTTAATTGTTTTATTTTTTATTTTTTTGGAACCTGTGATATTTTTTTCAGGATCCTTTGATAAATAAAATGTTAAAAAGAACAGCATTTATTTGAAACACCTTTTTAATGGTAATACAGGTCCTTCTCAAAAAATTTGCATATTGTGATAAAGTTCATTATTTTCTGTAATGTACTGATAAACATTAGACTTTCATATATTTTAGATTCATTACACACAACTCGAAGTAGTTCAAGCCTTTTATTGTTTTAATATTGATGATTTTGGCATACAGCTCATGAAAACCCAAAATTCCTATCTCAAAAAATTAGCATATCATGAAAAGGTTCTCTAAACGAGCTATTAACCTAATCATCTGAATCAACTAATTAACTCTAAACACCTGCAAAAGATTCCTGAAGCTTTTAAAAACTCCCAGGCTGGTTCATTACTCAAAACCGCAATCATGGGTAAGACTGCCGACCTGACTGCTGTCCAGAAGGCCATCATTGACACCCTCAAGCAAGAGGTCTGTGGGAAGGAAAAAGTGTGGCAGAAAACGCTGCACAACGAGAAGAGGTGACCGGACCCTGAGGAAGATTGTGGAGAAGGACCGATTCCAGACCTTGGGGGACCTGCGGAAGCAGTGGACTGAGTCTGGAGTAGAAACATCCAGAGCCACCGTGTACAGGCGTGTGCAGGAAATGGGCTACAGGTGCCGCATTCCCCAGGTCAAGCCACTTTTGAACCAGAAACAGCGGCAGAAGCGCCTGACCTGGGCTACAGAGAAGCAGCACTGGACTGTTGCTCAGTGGTCCAAAGTACTTTTTTCGGATGAAAGCAAATTTTGCATGTCATTCGGAAATCAAGGGGCCAGAGTCTGGAGGAAGACTGGGGAGAGGGAAATGCCAAAATGCCTGAAGTCCAGTGTCAAGTACCCACAGTCAGTGATGGTCTGGGGTGCCATGTCAGCTGCTGGTGTTGGTCCACTGTGTTTTATCAAGGGCAGGGTCAATGCAGCTAGCTATCAGGAGATTTTGGAGCACTTCATGCTTCCATCTGCTGAAAAGCTTTATGGAGATGAAGATTTCATTTTTCAGCATGACCTGGCACCTGCTCACAGTGCCAAAACCACTGGTAAATGGTTTACTGACCATGGTATTACTGTGCTCAATTGGCCTGCCAACTCTCCTGACCTGAACCCCATAGAGAATCTGTGGGATATTGTGAAGAGAAAGTTGAGAGACGCAAGACCCAACACTCTGGATGAGCTTAAGGCCGCTATCGAAGCATCCTGGGCCTCCATAACACCTCAGCAGTGCCACAGGCTGATTGCCTCCATGCCACGCCGCATTGAAGCAGTCATTTCTGCAAAAGGATTCCCGACCAAGTATTGAGTGCATAACTGAACATAATTATTTGAAGGTTGACTTTTTTTGTATTAAAAACACTTTTCTTTTATTGGTCGGATGAAATATGCTAATTTTTTGAGATAGGAATTTTGGGTTTTCATGAGCTGTATGCCAAAATCATCAATATTAAAACAATAAAAGGCTTGAACTACTTCGAGTTGTGTGTAATGAATCTAAAATATATGAAAGTCTAATGTTTATCAGTGCATTACAGAAAATAATGAACTTTATCACAATATGCTAATTTTTTGAGAAGGACCTGTATTAGGAAATCGTTTCATGTTAAATGAGTTGCTTGATGAAATGGCTGGACTTTAAACTGAATAATATAGGTGCCTTTTTACCTTAAAAAAAAAAAATATATAAATGAAAGATACAAAGAAATTATGCACTTTAAATTAAAGTATTACAGTTTTTATTAATCGATTTGACACTGTTCTCAAAACTGTAAACACTTTGTAATTTTCCTAAACAAATAGTTTTTATTCATTTCATACAAATTACAAATCATGTGAAAGAATATGTAAAATAAATAAATAAGTGTTTTTTCTCCAATAAAAATGTTTAATGTGTTTACTCACGCTGGCTTTGTTTTAAGTTGTATTACTGTAGATATACAGGTACACAACAGCAGAAAAAATCAGGATAAGGATTGAGAAAAACTATAATGCAAAGGACGAGAACAGAACTATATGGTGTTTCTGGGTAATTAATGTCTCATTTGGGGATGCATTTTATTTTGTAACTTGATTAACATGTTCCGTATAGTCCTTTGTCATCCCTTCCTCATTTTTTGCTTCTGACTTTTCATTGAAGTTTTCTGTTTATGGTTGTGGTTAAGAACAACCTCATTTGTATTTCCTCATAACATGCTTTCTAGGATACACATACCATCAGTTTGACAGGTGAAAATGCTTTTTCATGCAGAAAATGTAAAAAATGAGGAACAGAGTTTCACTGAAATTCCCATTGTTGATCTGTTGATACTAATGTGATATGAGGAAATGTAAACTATCTAAACAAACTTGTCATCATAAATACATTTTTCTTCGCTTTCTTTGTTTAAGTTTAGAAACTGACTAATGAAATAAAGTGACAGAAGTAAAATTTTTATTAAACTGATTATATTTTGGAAATATAATAATAATTTTTGTGAAGGGGGAAAATGTTGTTGGTGTTTTCTGCCTCTGTTGTTAATTTTATCTGGAAACTGCAGGAAAATGTCTTTGATTTAATTTTGAACATAATGAGCAAAGCCCTATAACTAGTTATCTAGCAATTTATGATGGTTCATATAAAATGCAATCTATGCAATTACAGAATGGTTAAACATGCTCATTACAAGATACTTGTAGTGGCTAGAGCTTTGAAAATTAAATTGTCCTTTTTCTGTCAATACTGTGGACTAAATGAAAGATATTTGCTCTAGAATCTAACTCTTTTATACATACGTGGGTTTAGTTTATGTATATGTGCAGTCATTCAAGCCCATTTAATTGCATCTAAAAGTGCTATTATTATTTATTGAATGATTTATTTGGCATTTGTAGCGTCTCTTTAATCCATTGCGCCAGAAGTTTTTGGCTTTTAAAATTCTCAGTGAAAAGCGCAGTTAGGATTGTGTATGGACATTTTCATAGAAATCTGATTACTCTTAGACAATACACGTTCTCATGGAGGACATATGGGAATGTAAATCAGCAGCCAAATGGACCATCTCACTATTCATTTGCATATTGCCATTGTCCCCTTAGTTGTTCTCTTGGCTGATTCCCCTTGACCCCCAAGGACAAACCCCACAAACATGTCAACCTGACCTTAGCACAGCTGACCTCACCTTCACTCCTCCCTGAAAGAAAGCTGCCTGGACCAGCACCTCGACCCACAGTCTTCTCTGCCTGGAACTGCACAATCAATCCTGCCATGACATATTAATTCCTTTATTACGTTTTCATTTAAAATAAATTATAATAGCTGTGCATTTTGCCTTAAACAGAAGTTTTCTTTTTAACTACAGTTTTTAAGTACTTACATGTTTAAAATCCAAATTAATTTTCAGGTATTATAATTACTTCCTTGTTAAATCTATATATCTTTTTTGTGTTTTTGTTTTGGAACCAACACATTGTGACATATTACCTGCTGAATTATTAAATAATTTATGTTATATGTTGAATTGAATCCTACGACAGACAGACGGACGGACGGACGGACGGACAGATAGATAGAAACAGAGAGACAGATCATAGATAGATAGATAGATAGATAGATAGAAACAGACAGAGAGACAGATCATAAATAGATAGATAGATAGATAGATAGATAGATAGATAGATAGATAGATAGATAGATAGATAGATAGATAGATAGATAGATAGATAGAAACAGACAGCGACAGATCATAGATAGATAGATAGATAGAAACAGAGACAGATCATAGATAGATAGATAGATAGATAGATAGATAGATAGAAACAGAGACAGATCATAGATAGATAGATAGATAGATAGATAGATAGATAGATAGATAGATAGATAGATAGATAGAAACAGACAGAAAGACAGATCATAGATAGATAGATAGATAGATAGATAGATAGATAGATAGATAGATAGATAGATAGATAGATAGATAGATAGATACAGACAGAGACAGATGATAGATAGATAGATAGATAGATAGATAGATAGATAGATAGATAGAAACAGACAGAGACAGATCATAGATAGATAGATAGATAGATAGATAGAAACAGACAGAGACAGCTCATAGATAGATAGATAGATAGATAGATAGATAGATAGATAGATAGATAGATAGATAGATAGATAGATAGATAGAAACAGACAGACAGATGATAGATAGATAGATAGATAGATAGATAGATAGATAGATAGATAGATAGAAACAGAGACAGATCATAGATAGATAGATAGATAGATAGATAGATAGATAGATAGATAGATAGATAGATAGAAACAGAGACAGATCATAGATAGATAGATAGATAGATAGATAGATAGATAGATAGATAGATAGAAACAGAGACAGATCATAGATAGATAGATAGATAGATAGATAGATAGATAGAAACAGACAGAAAGACAGATCATAGATAGATAGATAGATAGATAGATAGATAGATACAGACAGAGACAGATGATAGATAGATAGATAGATAGATAGATAGATAGATAGATAGATAGATAGATAGATAGATAGATAGATAGAAACAGACAGAGACAGATCATAGATAGATAGATAGATAGATAGATAGATAGATAGATAGATAGAAACAGACAGAGACAGCTCATAGATAGATAGATAGATAGATAGATAGATAGATAGATAGATAGATAGATAGATAGATAGATAGAAACAGACAGACAGATGATAGATAGATAGATAGATAGATAGATAGATAGATAGATAGATAGATAGAAACAGAGACAGATCATAGATAGATAGATAGATAGATAGATAGATAGATAGATAGATAGATAGAAACAGAGACAGATCATAGATAGATAGATAGATAGATAGATAGATAGATAGATAGATAGATAGAAACAGACAGAAAGACAGATCATAGATAGATAGATAGATAGATAGATAGATAGATAGATAGATAGATAGATACAGACAGACAGAGACAGATGATAGATAGATAGATAGATAGATAGATAGATAGATAGATAGATAGATAGAAACAGACAGACAGATCATAGATAGATAGATAGATAGATAGATAGAAACAGACAGAGACAGCTCATAGATAGATAGATAGATAGATAGATAGATAGATAGATAGATAGATAGATAGATAGAAACAGACAGACAGATGATAGATAGATAGATAGATAGATAGATAGATAGATAGATAGATAGATAGATAGATAGATAGATAGATAGAAACAGAGACAGATCATAGATAGATAGATAGATAGATAGATAGATAGATAGATAGAAACAGAGACAGATCATAGATAGATAGATAGATAGATAGATAGATAGATAGATAGATAGATAGATAGATAGATAGATAGAAACAGACAGAGAGACAGATCATAAATAGATAGATAGATAGATAGATAGATAGATAGATAGATAGATAGATAGATAGATAGATAGATAGATAGATAGATAGATAGATACAGACAGAAAGACAGATCATAGATAGATAGATAGATAGATAGATAGATAGATAGATAGATAGATAGATAGATAGATAGATACAGACAGAGACAGATGATAGATAGATAGATAGATAGATAGATAGATAGATAGATAGATAGATAGATAGAAACAGAGACAGATCATAGATAGATAGATAGATAGATAGATAGATAGATAGATAGATAGAAACAGAGACAGATCATAGATAGATAGATAGATAGATAGATAGATAGATAGAAACAGACAGAAAGACAGATCATAAATAGATAGATAGATAGATAGATAGATAGATAGATAGATAGATAGATAGATAGATACAGACAGAGACAGATGATAGATAGATAGATAGATAGATAGATAGATAGATAGATAGATAGATAGATAGATAGATAGATAGAAACAGACAGATGATAGATAGATAGATAGATAGATAGATAGATAGATAGATAGATAGATAGATAGAAACAGACAGAGACAGCTCATAGATAGATAGATAGATAGATAGATAGATAGATAGATAGATAGATAGATAGATAGATAGAAACAGACAGACAGATGATAGATAGATAGATAGATAGATAGATAGATAGATAGATAGATAGATAGATAGATAGATACAGACAGAGACAGATGATAGATAGATAGATAGATAGATAGATAGATAGATAGATAGATAGATAGAAACAGACAGACAGATGATAGATAGATAGATAGATAGATAGATAGATAGATAGATAGATAGATAGATAGATAGATAGATAGAAACAGACAGAGACAGCTCATAGATAGATAGATAGATAGATAGATAGATAGATAGATAGATAGATAGATAGATAGATAGATAGATAGATAGATAGATGGTAAAGTGCAAGTCTTCACCTTAATGATTTTTTTCTTTATTATTATTTTTTTTTCACTGCTTTCAGGAAGCAGTCCTGGGACATTCTGCATGCCCTGGATCTCACATAAACATGGTACATAATACCAATAAGAGTTTGAAACAGATGTCACAAAATCATTCTTGTTAATAAGCATGGACCGTTACACATTAGCGGGTTCTCTGCAGATCTGGGCATGTCAACTAAAGACCGCTCCATGGATTTCGCACAAACCCTCATCAATATCCTTTATTATTTCGCAGTTCAATGTTAATGTCTTGTTGAAGCCCCTGTGTCAGCAGCTGCAGTCCCACCGCCCCCTGCTCTTTTCTCACCCTCCTCTCCTCTTGTGTGTTGTCCAGCTGCTGGTGATCCCTGACCTCCTGACCCTCACTCCTGACCTCAGTGAGTCTTTCCCACGCCACACCCTTTTGTGTAAAGTTTGCCATGGCAACACAGTGGTCAGCAGTAATACATGCGCTATCCTGCTAAAGGAACATTTCATAAAGGAAGTGATTTGACTTAGAGTCACTAAGCCCCTAAGAGTCAACACACTAGAGCTGATCAGGAATATATTTAAGAAATCAACTATTCAAGTGACGTAAATAACATTTAAACTAGATTTTCAAATTGCATCCTCACAGTATTAAGGCATAACTCTGGTGTTCTGAGAGGGTACTAGAGCATTACTAGGTGGTTGTTTGTACAAACACAGGTGTCTTTTTCTTCAGTTTAAGTCAATGTGTTTTTCTGCTCATTCTTTCACATGCCAGGCTCAAATTGTATTCCTAAAAACTAAGAGAGGTAAAATTATGATTTCTCAATAAGCTACATGATTTAAAGGGATAGTTCACCCAAAAATCTAAATTTTATGTTTATCTGCTTACCCCCCCGGGCATTCAATATGTAGGTGACTTTGTTTCTTCAGTAGAACACAAACAAAGATTTTTAACTCAAACTGCAGTCTGTCAGCCATATAATGGCAGTCAATGGCTACCAAATCTTTGAGAGTAAAAAAAAACATACACAAACAAAACCAAATTAAACCATGCGACTCGTGCATTACACTGATGTCCTAAGACACGAAACAATCGGTTTGTACGAGAAACTGAACAGTATGTATATAATCTTTTACCTCTGATTCACCACAATGTTCATCTGTCCTGAGCGCATGCACAGCATCCGACAAGTGACATGTGTACGTGCTCTGGCATAGCATACGCAAGCGCCGGAAGCGATCTGTGCTTATACGTCGCTCATTGTTTAAGAGATTGCAGACGTGTTTACTGACTCTGTGAAGATTTAAAGACATTTAAAAGTACAGGTAATCGCAATGGAAGATGATTTTTATATATCCTCAGGCAACGTGCATTTTTCAACTTGGACATTGTGGTGAATCAGACATAAAAACATATATATATATATATATATATATATATATATATATACAGACTGCAACAGTTTGAGTTAAACATTTTCTTTTATGTTCTACTGAAGAAACAAAGTCACCTACATTTTTGGATGCCCTGGGGGTTAACAGATAAACATCAAGTTTAGATTTTTGGGTGAACTATCCCTTTAAGGATTCATTTAAAACTCACAGTGCACAAGCGTTTAAAGGGATCCCTGGGTATTAAGACTTTCATGGCTTAACATAACATAAATTATGTCTCTTACTGAAAACCCATAAAAGATTTACATTATTTGAAAAATCCACATTGTTTTATACAACGTCATTGTTTCGATGACGTAAAATGGCTGCACTCTGTGAGCTACTGACGCTACCTGTTGCTTTTTTTATTGCAACACAACTTGGAAAATTAAATACTGATACAATGGCCACAGCTACTGAAAGAGCTTATATGTGGTGATGGATATAAGCATAGGCTTAAACCAAATGCCTTACCATATTAAGTGAAACTCATGCTAAGAAACTCCTTTAGTAGCTGTGGCGTCATGACAAGCGCCAGCATGTTTACATCCTGCCAGGATGGCATCTAGCATTTTTGTCTCTACCATTTGTAAGCTATTTCAGTAGCTGTGTTCAACTACAACTCTCAAATGTATCAGGGTTAAAGTGGAGAGCACAAAGAGGTGGATCTTTAGGAAGTTTTATTCGTCCACAGGATAAGATCCAATCATTTTCTCCTTGTCTTATCTTGTTGCCCTTTAACTGAAGATTACAACCAAATGTCACACAATGTGGTATCGTATCAGTATTTTATTTTCCGAGTTGCTTATTCCAAGTAAAATTAGAAACAGGTAGCAGCAGTAGCTCACCAGTGCAATCATTTAACATCATCAAAATAATGGCGCCCCCATAGTCCAAAATATGTATAAATATTTGTGAGATTTTTTTAAATAACATAAACCTTTCATGGGTTTTCAACTGCGTATTTTAGTAAGAGACATCATTTACATTATATTAAGCCATACAAGACTTAATACATGGGTTTCATGCCATGTGATGACATCAAGCATTAAATTACATTTTCCTTGACTATTTAATAGATAGATAGATAGATAGATAGATAGATAGATAGATAGATAGATAGATAGATAGATAGATTTTAGTGACAACTTTAATATAAGGTCTTGAAAAAAAATCAGTTTGCTCAAGCAATATTTTATAAGTCCAACTCAAGGGTTTGAGACACTCTCTCCAACCGATTAACTATCTGCAGCATTGTCACACAAACCAATGTAGTTATTCTTGCATCCATCCACCTGTCATCTCTGCTTCTCCCTCTCTCTCGACCCCCCCACCTCCCAATCCTGTGTCACTTTCTCCATGTATTGTAGTACAAGAGATGTTCTCTTTTCAGGCCTGGTCTCTTAGGCAACCCCACTGCTGCATGTAATGAGATGGATAGAAGGAAAGGGAGAGAAAGATGTGGACACACACAGATACCGACAGAGACAGAACAGGACGCTGACCAAGACGGTCACTGACCACAGAACTCCTGTATGGATTTATCAACAACATTTGAAGTTCATCAGTGATGAAATTGGACAATGGAACTAAAGGTAAGGTGGAAAAGAATCAGTGTCATGTATATTAAACAATATGGTAATTTAACTGGAAGTACTTTATTTGATTTGGCATCACTGGGATGAAAATGTTGATACTCTGAGTCAGAGTCAAGATTACGATAATTAGTATTTTAGATAGAAACTCTTTTTTTATTTATATATTCTAACATAATATATAATTTTATTATAGTATAATATATAATATAATAATCAATTTTCTCTCATAATATCAGTAAAGCATCAGATTTTTTTTTTTTTTAACACAAGTTTATGATTTATATGTATGATTTACTCTCTGTTTCAGAAGACTGTTGGTGTCATCCTGTTATCTGTTTAGCAGTTGGACAGAGTTGGATTTTTGTGGCCCTGTGGCTCCAGTTTCTCCTATCCTCTACAACCTGGCAGTCAGAGACTGATTGTCCAAACGCAATTCTTGTGTCTTCCTGATCATTGTGCAGGAGTTGTGGATGGACATCACGCCTCCGGCTAGTCGCACTCATCAGTCTGGAATACGGGTCTTATGGGATAATTGACACATAAATTCTGTCATCATTTACTTATTTACTTTTGTCATCCCAAAACTGCACAAGTGACCACAAAAGAAAAGTATTTTGAAGAAAGTGGGTAAAAAAACAGTTGAGAGCAGCCACTGACTTCAACAGTATAGAATACAATAGTGGCTAACTGTTTGGATACCCACAGTCTTCCAAATACCTTCCTTTGAAGAAAAAACTGTTTTGGAACGACATGAGGATGAGCAAATGATGCCATAAAGAAATTATTTTTGGGTGAACTCTTTTGGGTGAACTTATTGGGGTCAAATAAAATCCTTCTGGAATAAAACAGTATCGTTTTTGACTTTTATCGTTCATTTGGATTTTTTGTAACTGTAATTTTAATAGAACCATCCTTGTACTGTAGTCATGTTTTGCGAATGCATTTCCATAAGTAATCCTAATGATGACTTGTGCGAGAAATTTCAATGAGAATCACATTTCTTAAGGATTTTTTTATATTTGTATTTATTTTTACTGAAAATAGGAAGTGTGTGAAAGATCTGTTATTCACAATGACAAACGGTTAAGTTAATTACGTGGGGTGAGTTTCTCTAGAAAGGGGTAAGGACAACTTGTGTGGAAGATTTAAAATGGAAGATCAAGACAATAGTAAAAGTAAAAAACTGTTTTGGAACGACATGAGGATGAGCAAATGATGCAAAAAAGAAATCATTATTGGGTGAACTATTTTGGGTGAACTTATTGGGGTCAAATAAAATCCTTCTGGAATAAAACAGTATCGTTTTTGACATTTATCGTTGATTTGGATTTTTTGTAACTGTAATTTTAATAGAACCATCCTTGTACTGTAGTCATGTTTTGCGAATGCATTTCCATAAGTAATCCTAATGATGAGAAATTTCAATGAGAATCACATTTCTTAAGGATTTTTTTATATTTGTATTTATTTTTACTGAAAATAGAAAGTGTGTGAAAGATCTGTTATTAACAATGACAAACGGTTAAGTTAATTACGTGGGGTGAGTTTCTCTAGAAAGGGGTAAGGACAGCTTGTGTGGAAGCTTTAAAATGGAAGATCAAGAGAATAGTATTATTAAAGAAATGCAAATGACCAGGTCAAAGCACAACAGGCCCACTGACCAGGCTAATCTCAGTTAGACACAGTGAGAGTGAGAGAAAGAGAGCGAGCGAGAGGGAGGGAGGGGGGAGAAGACAAACCAATAAAAAAATTAAAAGTGTATACACTGAAGTGTAGAAACACTTTCACTCTATTATTTTTACAAATATTTACAAAGAATAACAAGTCATTTAATTAAACAACATTGCGTGTGTGTGTGTCCTCGGTAATTATACTGATAAATGTTAGATTATTTGATAAGAAAAATATAAAATATAAGATATTGTATAAACAATATTTTTGTTTTGTTTTTTCTTCACACTGCTGTGTGACTTATTACAATATTATGGATTAATTGGCAATCCCTTCATTTAATAGCCATTGAATCACACTGAAAAAAAGGCTTATCTTACTTAGTATTTTTGTTTTGTTTCTAGTCAAAATATCTAAAAATTCTTAAATCAAGATGCGTTTACTAGAAAAGCAAAATGATGTGAGATATTTAATCTTGTTTCCTGGAATGGAAAAAAATGTAATTAAGTGAATTCTGCTTAAAACAAGTAAAATTATCTGCCAGTAGGGTAAGTAAAATACTCTTTACTTACCAAGCAGTGTTGGGGGTAACGCATTACAAGTAACACGAGTTATGTAATCAGATTACTTTTTTAAAGAAGCTAGTAACGTAATTTGCTTTTTAATTTACAAGTTACTTTTTCAAATAAGTAATATCAGTTACTCTCTTTCCCATTTATTGACTGATAAGTCTCCTGTCCCCATGTCCCGAGAAATCGAAAGTACAGAGACATTGAGTGCTGTAGTTAAATGTAAACATGCATTATGCACAGATTTAGTATTCATCAAAATGAACAGTGAAATACAAACTCTGGCACAAACCTGCAATAATTAAATATGTTAAATATTTATATATTTATGTATCTAATCCCATTTTATTAGCTTTGCTGTTGACCTTTGATGATCCAGTTCAACCATACTAATAAGCAAAAATGACATTAGATAAACTAACATTTATGCTGGTGTGAAACGGCTTTTACATTAGCTAAAAATATAACTTTTTAAATGAAAACAAGCAAGCAAGCCCTGCCCAGATTTAGAAAGTAATGTGAAAGTAACGCAAAAGTAACTTACCGCTTTACTTTCTATAAAAGTAACTAGTTACTAAAAGTAAAAAGTAACTAGTTACTTTTTAGGGAGTAACGGAATATTGTAATGCATTACTTTTAAAAATAACTTTCCCCAACACTGACTGCTTTTAAGACAATATTATTTTTATGCATTTTGCATCTTGATTTAGATACTTTCACTAGAAACAAGACAAAAATACTAAGTAGGATAAGTTTGTGCAAGTAAGATAAACTTGTGCAAGACCTGATGATGATGTTATCCAGCATAATTTGAAATAATTCCAAGAAACATCTGACCTTTTATTCAAAGAAGTTGCAAAAGTAACGTTAAGCTCAGTTCAATGTTTCTCAGTTCTAAACTTTTCTTTGTTTTCTTTTAAAAAAGATCTCTAGAAACAAACTGAATTTAATTTCTTTTAAATCACATCATTTTTACAGAATATTTCAAATATATCCAATGAAAAGACCATGGACCTAGATAATATTGACTACTTTGTACTAGATCTTCAAAGTTTACCACTAATCCAAACAGAATTGAGCCAAAGCACATCAAATCATTGATTTTTGCCATATTTGCTTAAATTTCTTTCAAATCACATGACTTTAGAGAAGGCACTTTAGGTGTATATCCAATGAGAGAGCACAGACCCTGGTTATGCAATGACAGAACTCTGATAACCCCCGTTCATCACCATAATAACATTCACCCAGTTGCTCTGATGCAACATTTGCATAGCAGAGTTAAGAGACTGAAATCTGCCTGGAATATTCTGTTGCTCACACAGGACTCACCATGGAGGTCCACATGCGTCCTCTGTTCTATCTGCTGCTGTGCATATGTTCTGCTGTTCAGGGAGAGAATAGAAAGAGGCAAGTATTATAAAATATTATTATCATCATCATTATTATAGTAGTAGTGATGACACCTAGGCTGTACACCATAAAAATAAAAATAATATTGTTGACCAATACCAATGTAGGTATTTTGATATTGTTGTAGGCTATTGTTTTAGGTAATGCATGCTTTCCAAAATATTACTAATATGCAATTTAATGCCAGTTGAATGCATTAGAAGTTTTCTCTTTTTTTATTGTTAGTTAGTGTTAACTAATGCAGTTAGCTAATGTTAACAAATAAAACCTTATTTTAAAGTGTTACTGTTTAATTACACTGTAGCAACATCACCTTAAAATAAACCCAAACTCGCATTCAGATCTAGCTTAATTTATACCATGATGAATTGAAATCACTCCATGCTTTACATATTGTCTTCTTTATTCTTTGAACACATTTCAGAAGAATGTATGTATCGTTCTCATGTATATAAATCATTTTTTAGCTAAACTGAATTGAAATTGACTTGGTTTCTCTCTCTCTCTCTGTGTGTGTGTGTCAGATTCTTAATCACTGCTCCAAGTGTTTTTCATGTTGGTGTGAAAGAACCCGTATGGATTCAGGTGGGGGAGGCATTGCTTGGCAAACCCATGTCCTGTCAGTTAGAAACAGAGACGCGTGTTCCCATGTCTACAACGGAGACCAAAACAATCAGCACAAAAGGGCAGTTTGAGAAAGTGAATCTTGAGGTAAGGAAAATAAATGTGTAAATGAATGAACACATTTTCATGTAATTTAAGATCAAAGACCAGAATTTTTGCACTGAATAATTGATTCGCTTTTTGAAACACCATTTCGAATTATAAAATAAAAATGACATGTATACTCATTCTGTCAAGCTCAAGTTACAGTGTATGAGTCTTATTTTCTGTGTATTTCCTCTTCAAGATATTTAAACATAAATCTTCAGAACTGAAATCGATTAATGGAGAGCCTCCCTATCTCAACCTGGCATGTGAGGCTGACGGTCAGAGATGGCAGACCCGCGTCCTGGTTTCTAAACACAGTGGCTACATCTTTATTCAGACGAACCAACCCATATACAATCCCACACAGAAAGGTACAATTAACATCTACTAATGAGCCAACAGTAAGAAACTGAAGCTCTATAAAATTGTAAAAAATCCAGAAAGTCAAAAAATACAAGAATGATACAACAACAAACATGACCATTAGTTTGTAGTTTAAAACAGTGTGAGGAAATAGAAGAAGAAACACACTGAAATATTCAGAAAACACAGAGCTGAACACATACGCAGCTCTTAGAACATCGGGAGAATAGACAAGTCAGAAAGAATGCCTCAAATTTCTTTAATAATAATTCAGGTTTAATAAACATTCAGGTTTTATCTCTCACTGTTTCTCAACAACAGGTCCACAGTTCTGAATTAAAAAAAAAACCCTGTTTGCTATTTCTAGTTTATAAGGGTGCTTTCACTTCTGTAGCTTGATTGCTTTTTTCCGAAACAGGGATTAAAATCATTACAATGATACTTTTTATTCTTGGTGTGGTTCGCTTTCACACGGCAAAGTCTCTGGCAGAATTTATCCAGTCATTACTCGCCAGTCGTTACGTTTGTCCTGTAGTTTAGTGACTCAGTCATTAGGTTTTTGCTCCTTTCTGACAAAAAGGACTAAAATCTGTTCCAGTCATTAAGTGTGTTTAGTCGTGTGGGTTAAACTATGTAAACTATCTTTCAAGTGAAAACATTGCAGAAAACAAATAAAATATAAAAATTAGATCAATCAAAACTAATACTATTAAGCCAGGGTTGAAGTCAAGTCACCGTTATTTATATATCACATTTTACAATACAGATTGTGTCAAAGCAGCTTTACAGTATCAAATAGGAAGGTAGTGTGTCAATAATGCAAAAGGAAGTTCATTATTGAATTCAGTGATGTCATCATCCAGCTCAGTTCAGTTCAAATAGTATACAATATCGCTGGAAATTAAGTGTCCCCAACTAAGCAAGCTAGAGACAACAGTGGCAAGGAACCAAAACTCCATCAGTGACAAAAATGGAGATAAAAAAAACTTTGGGAGAAACTGACCCCAGTTGGGGTGTCAGTTCTCTCTGAACAAATGAACAAGTAGTTTGTTAGAGCAAAGTCAGATTGTATAGAGGGTTCATCAGGTTCCCGTGGCTTTGTGCCGATGGCCGTCTAATTGACGAGGTCTTCACTGTCGGCTGAGTGCATACCATAAAACCATAAAACAGATTGGATCCATGTGAATTCTACACATAATGGTATATTTTATTGCGATATGGATAAGAATGTGGCTGTCATACGATGACACATGCAGCTTTACTGAGCTCAATAGCTCTGGCCCAAGCTAATATAAACAAAATGCTATTGGACCTTCAACAAAATAATATTCTGGGAACCAAAACTAATGTTCCGGGAACATTAAAATAACATTAGGGAAATGTTAGAATAATGTTTCACAAACCAAAAACTAACATTCTGTTGCTGTTAAGAAAACTTACCTGGCTAACCAAAAGCAAACCATAAATAATAATGTTCTGGGAACCAAAAATTCTTATCTGGGGTTGTATGTATTTTTCTGTTGTGTTTTAAACCTGGTTATGTGTGTTTCCCAGTTTGGTTCAGGATCTTCACTCTGGACCACGCCATGCGACCAAAATCAGAGATAATTCATGTCCATATATATGTAAGTAAGAAAGTACGGTTACACATTATTTTACAGTGTCCTTATTACAGTATAATTGCACATGTAAGCACTTAGTAATATTAAGTAACAATGTGTACTTTAGGATTAGAGCCTGTTTTAGGGGTAGTTGCATTTAATTATGCTTCATTTACTGTTATTACTATAGTGCATGTGTAACAAGAACACTATAAATAAAGTGTTACAGAAACGTCAACTCAAATTCTTGCCATCATTTATTGAGCAAATCAAGAAACTGAAGAGCTCTGTCTAACTGACCTTTATCTTTTGACACCATTTCACACAACATTTTGTTGAACTGTTTATCTGTTATTGGTACCTCTGGTATTCCTCTGGCCTGGTTTACCTCATACTTTTCTAACTGTTCATACAACTAAAAAGTTTTCATTCCCAACCCTTTTCTGTTAGCTGTGGCGTCCCTCAAGGTTCTGTCCTAGGTCCTCTATTTTTCCAAATCTATCTTCTCCTGCTTGGTAATATCTTTTCTAAACTTGGTATTAAATTGAACTGTTATGCAGATAATACACAACTTAATGTATCTACTAAGCCTAACTCCATTCTTCTACCTCTCTGTCTTACTATCTTCACTAAATAAAAACCTGCTATAGAATAGTCTAATCTATTTTTCTTTATCCTTTGATGGTTCCTTCATTTCTCCTTCTCACCAGGTTAGGAACTTGAGGGTCATCTTTATTTGAAGCTCACATAATATATAAAGTACAACCTGGTCTTGTTAGTTTCAGCTTTGTAATACTGCTTGCCTTCGTTCATCTCTCACCCCACACAGTATTGCCATTCTTGTTCACTCACTTGTCACCTCTCGCATCGACTACTAATTCTCTTTTATTTGGTTTACCACACAAGCTTCTCCATAAACTCCAGCTGATTCAGAATTCTGCTGCTCATATCATAACCCGGACTCCATCCATACAACACATTACTCCATCTCTTCAACAGCTTCACTGGCTTCCAAATTTCACATTGGATTTAAAATTCTTCTTCTCACATATAAAACTCTCCATAACCTTGCTCCACTTTACCTCTCAGATCTCATTCAGTCCTACACTCCTTCTCGAAACCTTTGTTCTTCTTCACTGGTTCTCCTCCATACATCCACATTTTGTTGCTATTTATTGTTCTTAATTGTTGTTTTATTTATTGCTTCTGATGTATGGTGACCTTGAGTGATTTGAAAGGTGCCTTAAATAGTAATAATTATTCTTATATCCTTAGAATGCTGATGGGAACAAGGTCAAGAATTCGATGTACAATGTTGTAGACGGTGTTCTGTCATATGACTACCACATCCCTGATATTTCGAAGTACAATCTCATTTTCTATCAAAAAATTGTGGCATAAAAAATAAATATTAGCATGCTCTTCACTCTTTTAAGATGGCAACATTGTGAATCTGCTGTATTTCTATAAGCCCATAAGACTTTTAATTCAATCTTTCCAGACCAGGTGTGTGGCAGATTAAAGCACACTACAAAGGTGATGAGGAAAATGCTGCAGTGCGTGAATTCAAGGTCCAGAAGTTTGGTAAGTGAAACTGAACAATTGGATTCACATTCACATTTGTGATCCTGGACCACAAAACCAGTCGGGGTCAATGTACATATATGAGTCTGTAAGAGAGACAGTGGGGGAGAAAAAGAGTATGTGCTTTTCATACATAATATAATGTAATTTTGCGGCAAAAACATGGAAATAATCTGTTGTTTTTATCCGGTTGTTTACTGTATTTGTTTGGCCAGTGTTGTTGTAGGTTTTGTTTATTTTGCACATATATATATATATATATATATATAATACACTTTTCATTGATGTATGGTTTGTTAGGATAGGAGAATATTCATGAGATACAACTATTTGAAAATCTGGAATCTGAGGGTGCAAAAAAATAAAAATTCTGAGAAAATCGTTTCTTTGCAATGCATATTACTAATCAAAAATTACATTTTAATATGTTTACGATAGGAAATTTACAAAATATCTTCATGGATCTTTTCTTACTATCCTAACGATTTTTGGCATAAAAGTTTTGCTGCTTACGTTTTTGGTCCAGGCTCACATATTGTCTTGCAATTATACGTCTCTTTATTTTTCAGATATTATATTGCATCTAACTCAAATACAATGCATTTTTGTCAGTTCTTCCCAGCTTTGGAGTTTCTATTCATTTAACGAAAGCCTTTCTGCTTGTGAATGATGAGACATTTATATTCACTATTAAAGCCTCGTAAGTTCACATTTAGATCAAATAATCATCTTAGAGGTATAGTTCACCCCAAATTAGGAATTGTGTCATTATTTATTCATCATTATGCTATTCCAAATCTGTATGGGGTGTACTATTCCTTTAAATGTATTAACATGAGATGACAAAATTTGGGACAGTAAATGTAACTGTTGTTGTTGTTGTTGTTTAATCATTTAAAAGATACACATATGGCAAGGTCATTAATGGTAGTTTCCACTGTCGATTTGGAATAAAAAAGGACAAGTCCGAGAACAGCGCTGGAGAAATCGAATTCATCAAGGGACTAGAGAAAACTGGATCTGTGAGAATTTACATCACTTCTTGAGTCTCCAAGTACATTAACAGATTACTATACTTACTGATCACTGTTTAATATTGTGTTTTCTCCTTTTTTAGGTGAAACAAGGCAATGCTGACGTTACAGTTAAAATCTCAGACCTCAGAGAAAAACTGAGTTCAGCATTAGACGAATTGGCAGCGACTCGGGCCCAGTTCTACATTGCTGTCACAGTAACAGACATTTTAAGTAATCATATTTTAAGGTCAAGTTCACTGAATTGAAATTGTACAAAATGTTGATAAGTTCTTGATCTAAAACAACTGTGCACCCCTCATTAGGTGGTGAGGTACAGGAGTCAGAAGCTTTCCTTCCCATTGTCTTGATCCAATACAAGGTGGATCTGTCTCGGACAAGGTCTTTCTACACACCTAAATATCCACTTCAAGCAGTGGTAAAGAAAACACTATCTGATACAGTCAAATCTCTATTCTCAATACAATGCATCAAAATGATACATAATCATAATGGTAGCTTTGACTATATCTGTAACATTTTGTGCTAGGATACAAGTGTTTTCTGTTTTTGACTAGGCCACAGTCCGTCACCCAAACGGTTCCCCAGCTGAAGGTGTTCAAGTGGAGTTACATGTTTCAAGCGCCATGGAAAAAAATATAGTTGTTAAAACTAATAAAGAGGGAGTCGCATTTAACATTTTCAACTTGGAAGGAACACCATCTTCAGTTTCAGTGCAGGTTAATACGTCCAAAAAATTGAGATTTTTTTAATGCCTATTACTCTTGTTTCAGATTGCTTCCAAAAAACAGCATGCAATGATTGAATGACTGTGTGGGCAGTGTGAAACAGGCCTATTTTTAAAAAATAAAAGTCCTGTGTTGTGTAAGCTGTATATTTTTGACCTATTAATTTCAACAGGCAACAGTGGATGGTTTCAAGACAGCCAAAGAAGTACGCCCACTAAAATCCACAACAAACAGTTTCCTGCATATTAGTGTGACTAATAAAGTCCTGTCAGCAGAAGATCATCTGGATGTTACATTTTATATCAGTGGCAAACCAGAAGATGGGCAAGTATATTATATGGTAAGTAATGTATTACAATATAAAGTGAATTTATATTACATCTGGTAGAACATCTTTGCCTTGTATTCCAGTCTTTTGTTGTTGTTGTTGTTGTTGTTGTTGTTAAAGCAACAACGTCATACACAATTTTCTCTTTCACATTTATCTTGATTTAAGAATGTGTAGGTTTTTTTTGTGGAAAAAAGTTCTCATTAAGTAATTGATTATGTTTTTGTAATAAAGTTTTATTAACATTAGAACTCTTGCAAAATGTATGTCTCTTCAGATTCTCAGCAGAGGCATGCTGCGATCAGCAACGTCTCAAGCATCAAGTTCTGTAGTAAAAGCATTCATTGATATCCGTCCAGAGATGATCCCATCCTTCAGAGTGATCGCCTTTTTCTATGACACAAATGGTGACATCATTGCAGACTCAATATGGATGGATGTAGAGGACAAGTGTGAGGGAAAGGTAAACAGACATCAAAAAGTATTCTGCAATTTCACCAGTTTTTTGTACGTTTTGTACGTCTCTAATAAAATACACGGTATATAAAAACATACGGTTCTGCTGTCCCTCCTCCTATTTAGCTTGAGATAAAACTACAAGGCCATCATGAATATGAACCAGAAAGTACAGCTGAGCTAGGCATTAACGTAGGAACGCAGGAGAATGCAAGAGTGGCTCTACTAGTTGTGGACAAAGCCGTTTACGCCCTGGGTGCTCAAAACAAACTTACTCCAAAACAGGTGTGTTTTTCTGTCAAAAGCTTAGACCAAATAGACATAAAAAAACGGGATGGCTTATATTTTATCTGTTCTTGAGTTATTTTACTGTTTCTCATTTTCCTGTGTGAAGGTGTTCACCTCCATGCAGTCTTATGATCTGGGGTGTTCGTATGGCGGTGGAGAGAACGCAGCTGCTGTTTTTAATGATGCTGGCCTAACCTTCATCTCCCATTCGACCACAACCCGTTCAATGATGAGAAAAGGTGCCAAATAATGCTCTAGAAAGAATCATACTATGCTTATTTTCTGTACATGAAAGAGTTGTTACAATATGCAAATAATATTTTTCAATTCATTGTGTGTCTAGGTTTCAGCTGCGAGTCTGGTTTTAGACGCAACAAACGTTCTATAGATATTCAAGCAGAAATGGCTAGAAAAGGTATGGTACTGTCAGTATGAATATTTGCTTATCTTTCTTACCAATTCTTTAAGCATATTCTTTGGTCATTTAAAGGTGCACTCAGTATTTTTATGCTTCATTTGTCATATGGAGGCATTTTCGACTTACAGTTGAAGTCAAAAGTTTACATAAACCTTGCAGAATTCGCAAAATGTTAATTATTCTACCAAATTAAGAGGGATCATACAAAATGCATGTTGTTGTTTTTTAATTTAGTACTGACCTGAATAAGATATTTCACATAAAATACATTTACATAATAGTCACACAAGAGAAAACAGTGATTGTTGGAAATGGTTCAAACACACAAAAATGCTGAAAAACCAAAGAATTTGTAGGACCTGAAGGATTTTTCTGAAGAACAGCAGGCAGTTTAACAATTCTGGACAAACAAGGAGCTCATGAACAACCCTTAAAGTTGTCTAGTTACTGTCAATTTCTCCTGCTCATCACTTTTGTTGTGTAGAAGCTGCATTTAAGAAAGCAGAATTGCAGAAATGTTGTCGCCATGGCTTCACCCTGATTCCTATGAAGTTTACTTGCGAGGAACGAGCGAAAAGAGTGAGCAAAACAGAAAGCCAAGACTGTGTGAAAGCCTTCAAAGAGTGCTGTGAGTTTGCAACCAAGCTAAGAGACAAAAAGAGGAAAGAGGACATGAAAACAGGGCATGGCAGAAGTGAGTATAACATGTTAACAAAAAGCTATCGTGTACAAGTCAGCTGTGCCACAATCAGTGCAATGAAGTCATTTGATTTTTTTCTTCCTCAAATGATTCTCCATATTTCACTTCCACAGCTATTGATTCTAATGAAATTGAGGAATTCTTTGACTTTGAGATAGAAACAATTCGCAGTTATTTCCCTCCAAGCTTTGAGTTCAAACAGATTGATGTGAAAGGAGCTGTTAAGTAAGTAATATCTCTGTAATTAGAAAGTATAAATGTAACATTTATACACATAAGATCTGACACATTTTAAAAAAATTCTGTAAATAGTTTCCTGAAACAGTGTTAAGATCTTGAGTAATGGTTTAATTGCGCAGTGTCTTTCTTCCAGGCACAAAATCCATTTACCACACTCCATCACAACTTGGGAGATCCAGGCTCTCAGTTTATCTTCATCCCATGGTAAATATCCCTCTCACTGCCATCAAATTCAATTTAAATTCACCTGCACTCTAAGAAATGCTTGGTTAAAAACAACCATTTCTGGCTTATTTGGCAGTCACGCACAGGGTAAATACTGGACACATGCTGGGATATTTTGGGTTATACATTAACCCTGGATTGCCAAATAACCCAGAAATGGTTGTTTTTTGACATAGTGCTGGGTCAGTTAAGAAAAATGCACTCTAAATTTAATCTATCTGTTTTAATCTATGTAGGACAATAACAGTTCATATAAATATTTTTTTGTTATTCAATGTCAAGTCAGTCTTTTACAATCATAACATATTCAAAAAAATTCAGTAAAGGTTTTAGGATGTGACAGGAGCAGCAAGAGCAGCTAATCTTTTGAGAAGAAAACTGCTATAGCCTAAGTCAGCTGTTCCAGTTTGTTAAATGACTTACATTAATTACCCTTGCTCGTCTTTGGATTACTCTTGTTTGCTAGCCGCCCGCCTCGACCCCTTGCATAGACATTTACTATTCTCTGTATCTTCTACGTTGTTCCTGTTTGCTCCCCTCTGACCTTGCCTGTTGTACCACGCTTATTTGTATTAGTAAAGTTGCACATGGATCTCTACTGTACTGACTCCTGTGTTACAATGCCACCTTGTCTGTTCGATATTTAAGTTTTAACAAGTTTAAGTTTACATATAACAGCAAGGTCGCATTGTGTTTCAGCCCTGGTTGTGCATTCGTTTGGCGTCAGGTGAACCTTCCACATTGTTCACTTGAGTGTAGATCCAGTGAATTCTGCATTTGTAGATGACTAGCATTCCCAACAGATGTTAGCTAGGATGTGCAGGAAACGTGAGACTACAGATGTTTTTGTGTTTATACAGTAAGAATTTGATATACAATGGATTTTTTTTTTTCTCAGGACAGAACACCAATGATCACAAATGTATCCAGTTTTAACCCATTTGTGCCCAATTTTTTCTGAATGGTTTCATGCATATAGTTGTCTTAATAGTCTCCTATGGGAACATGCTCTGCATTTATTTTCCCCAGGTTTTTTGTTTGTTTGTTTGATTGTTTTGTTTTGTTTTTGTGTTGTTTTGTTTTGTTTTTTGCCTGGTGGGGTAATATGTTGTATGCACTCCTTCAGTGTCAATTTTAAAAAGGAGGAGAACATTTGGCATCTAACTCAAAATAACTGCTTTCAACAGCTAAAACCAGTCTAAGCTGGTTGGCTGATCTTAGCTGGTTTCCCAGCCTGGCTAGTCTGGTCAGGTTGGTTTTTGCTGGTTGCTCTAGCTGGTCTCCCAGCCAGACCATCTAAGGAAGTGACCAAAACCCCTCTAAAACCAGCCTGCTGACCAGCTAAGACCAGGCTGGATGGCCAGCTAAAACCAGCCTAAGATAGTTGGCTGGTCTTAGCTGGAAGTAGATGGTTTTAGCCAGCCTGGGGAGTCTGGTCAGGCTGGTTTTAGCTGGTTGTTTCAGCTGGTCTCCCAGCCAGACTAGCTAAGGAAGAAAACCCCTCTATAACCAGCCTGCTGACCATCCAAGACCAGGCTGGATGACAAGCTAAAACCAGACAACCAGCTTAGGCTGGTTTTAGCTGTAAGTGTTGCTTTATTTGGTTGTTTACTTGCATGTCATTGAGACATAAAACACTGATCACATCTAGAAAAATACTTACATAAGGAAAATGAAAACTAGAAACTGTGGCAACTATAGTTGCCAATGGGCGTAAATGGGTTAACCAGTTTGGCACAGACTACCCAAAATTGGGTTATCCTGACCCAGCACTGTATGTGAGAGGGTTCATTATTTGTATTAACAGTAAAAATGTCCCAGCTGCTGTATTTGGTTAAAAAAAAAATTTAGAGTTTAGTATTAAATTATTTACTTTTATTGTTTGCAGGTTTCTGTGTGGCGGAGCCAGTTGACCTTACTGTATTTAAGCAATTGTTTATTTCCTTGAGGCTTCCCTATTCAGTCAAACGCTTTGAACAACTCTCTATAGTTGCAGTGATCTATAATTATGGCAAGATGGAAAGGGAGGTTGGTTTAATTTATTTATTTTACTGTAGTCATATATCACATTATTTAATAAATTTAATTTAAATTGTTTGTAACAATGAATGTTACATTATACATAGTAATACAGTAGATTAACGATTACTGAGATTTATATATCTCTTTCTTGGTCAGCTCGTTGTGCAAATGCAACAAGTGGATGGTCTTTGTTCACCGGGATCAGCTTCTTCTTCTTCTGCTGTACAAATCAATCTGGGGCCACAGTCGTCTCAAATTGTGACTTTCCCTGCTATTCCCATGAAAATGGGTGAAATCCCTATCACTATTGTACTTTATGAAGTTGAAGATGAGGAAGGACAAAAAACAAGTGTGGATGCAATTCGAAAGATGCTTTTGGTCAAGGTAAGGGGAAGTAAAAATTGATCTCATATCCTTTCAGTGATTCTAATATCTATATTTTGTCTTTCTTCTCATGTCTCAGAATGAAGGAGTGGAAATGAGAGAAGAACAGACTTATTCTATTAATCTAGATGGTGAGTGTTCACTGTTGTTTGATTTTCACATATTTAAAATCTGTGGCATGGTCCTCACTTGTGTATGAAAACCTGAACTCTGCTCATCAGGTAGAAGTGACCGGCACTTGTCAATCAGTGGATTTTTCCCAAACAACACTGTTCCTGAAACAGATGTCAACCTGTTTGTCAAACTAGAAGGTTCAAAGCAACATGTTAAAAGTTGTTGTGAATGCTTTCGAATTCTCCTTTACTGATAATCCTAATTAAACTTTATTAGTCATGGTCAAGCCAAATAATAACTACTGTGATATATTCTTAGAATAAACAAATTTTCTTCTTAATGCAGAAGAAGTATTTGCCAAGTCCACTGCTGTTCCATTACTGACACCATCCAAGGTGGAAAATCTGATCCGGGCTCCTCATGGCTGTGGAGAGCAGACTATGATCCGTATGTCTCCTACTGCCTTCTCAGTTCGCTACCTGGACAAAAGTCAACGCTGGCATGAACTAGAAGCAGGATCCAGGGACAAAGCACTAAAATTCATTGAGCAAGGTTCAGTGTACCTGCATGCCACATAAGAGAAAACACACATACACACAAAATGGCAATTCAACTGATTTTTCAGTGAATCAGGCTGTGAGGGATAAAAGTACATTACAGTCTGTCTAACCAAACATGGTAAAAAAAAAATAATAATAATAATAAAAAATATTCATCAAAATCAAAATCTTTTCCTTTGAATGATTACAACCAAATATCCATCACAACCTTGTTAGCAAGAAAGAATGAATCAATTAATGTATTAATTCAATTTTGTCTTTTCTTACCAAAATCTACAATTCAACATAATTCGGTTGTGTCAGGTTATACTCTGCTCTGACTTATATTTTACAAATAAAACTTTATTCTGGCAGCTTATGATCGGCTTTTAACATTCAAAAAACCTGATGGATCCTATGGAGCTTGGATAAACTATCCCACAAGTACCTGGTAAATTTGATATGCTTTTATATGCCAAAAATGTGACTTGTTTTGTGCTGCAATAGCCCCATCTCATGTCTATGTTTAGATTTTGAATTCCAAACCATTTCAAATATTAGACTGCTTCTCACTTCTCATAGGTTGACTGCGCTGGTGGTGAAAGTGTTGTCTCTTGTGACTGAGCGACAGATAGAAACTCTTGAACAGCAAGGAATAACAGAGAAGTTGGTTTCACAGGAAAACATCCGCCAAGCAGTCAAATATCTGATTAAAACACAGAACTCAGATGGGTCCTTTACTGATGCTAAACCAGTCATTCACCGGGAAATGCAGGTCTGAAAGCCAGTAAACCAAGGGGTTTTGCCAAAAGCTTTACCTTGTCAAACACTTATTAAATCATTAATGTCAAGCATTGCAAAACAGTATAAACAGTAACTGCATTCCTGTGGTATTGCACCAAATGTGCTGATATTCAGTGTTTTTGTTGTAGGGAGGTATTGGAGGAGTTGAGCAAGATGCCTCTTTAACAGCTTTCATCACGATAGCACTTAAACGTTCCCTCTCCTTCTTTGACAAAGAAGAAGAAGCAACCGATGTGGTTGGAGGACAAGTAATAGCATCATTTACACTGGCCTCAAAAAGTATTTGGACATTTGAAGGGATAGTTTACCCTCTGCAGCCATAACAGAAAAAAACAGAAAGCTCAGGAATGGCCTCTTTGGCCATGACAGGGCAGACAGAGTTTAGGAACAGCCTCCTTGCAATAGCTCAAGGGTGTACTTACATTTGGGTGCGCTCTGGAGTGGATTCATGGGCTAAAACGGGCTCTGGAGGGGACTCATAAATGGGAACGAATTCTGGAATGCACTTGTAGACTTGGGAAACTCTGGAGTGAACTCATAGACCAGAACTGACTCTGGAGAGGACTTGTAGACTGGTGCGAGCGCTGAAATGAACTCATAGATTTGAGTGAACTCTGAAGTGGACTCATACAGTGGAATGAAGTGGACTGTGAGGGTTCCAGGGCTGGAGAGGGTTCTGGATTGCATTCTGAGGGCTCCTGGGCTGGAGCCAGTTTCAGAGCAGACTCATGGAATGTAACAGGCTCTGTAACAACCGGTGCTGAGGCCCTTAAGATACCAGCTGCTCTGGCCAAAATCAGAAGTGTAATCGCCAAACTAGCAATCAGTCTTTGGAACGCCTGAGTGTCTTCTAGTGCAACATTCTTAATGACCGGGAACACAGGAGTGGCATCTGTGACAGCTGAAGACAGTGACGTGACATCAATGATGGCTGGAGGTTCTGATATCGTGGCCATCTTGAGAAAGGGCTCTGGAACCGCCTCCTCTGAAGCGAACTCTGGAACTACTGCAATGCACTTAGCTGCCCTCCTGAGTCAGAGATAGTAAAGCCTCACTATCCTCTGGAGGTGTTGTAGCAGACTCGGGCATCTCCAGAGATAAACGATGAAGCTCAAAAATTCCAAAATTTGAAGTCCATCCTTCTCCCACAGAGGCAAGGGGAAATCAAGGCATTCATTAAAGATGTTCAAAAGCTCAAAAGTGCCAGCCCCACCGCAATGGTCCAAAACATTTCAGCCAAGCTTCCTACTTCCAGCCCCTGTTGGCACAGATCTTTTTTGTAGCTGGAGGAAGAATCCGAATGTCCATGATCCTAAAGCTGATAAACACTGACTTGCTTCTGGATCTGTGAAGGCTGAAGTTGTCTGTCATGGAAACACACTGAAACTTTGTAGAAGATTATCCAAGTGCAGCTTTTAATAAAAAAATTTAAAAAGGTAAGAAGTACTAGTAAAAACACAGAGTAGCAAGGAAATACTTTACAACAAAAGCTAAGTAGCTAAGCATGGAATATTCCAGGTTGGCTAATTGCACACAGCTGAAAGTAATGAGGTCTGATAGTCAGTGCAAAGAGTGATGGGAAGTGGAGTCCAGAACAGACAGATAATGATCCGAGAAGAGAGCCGTCTGGTGGCTGACATGGGCACACCAGCAGATGGCTTTGACAGACATGAGGATATGCAATTAATGACAGAATTTTCATTTTTGAGTGAACTATCCCTTTAAGTGTCCACTTTACTTTCATGGCATTACTGAAAGTATACAGAGTTTTAACCCTCATAATGCATTCATATTGCATTTCGGCAAAGAAACAAAACTTTGCAAATGCTTAATTTTTTTTATTTAAAAGACGATCATTAAAAATGCGCTTTTTTATGTATGGTATGTATGGAGTACCATTATGTGTCAAAAATACTTTATGTAAAATTATCCATGTATGTTTTATTAGTGTCAAAGATGGGTCAAACATGCCATTATGAGGGTTAATAAACAAAAGAAAACTAACACTGTCTTTTAATGCTCACTAGGAGAAAAGCATCTCTCGTGCCACCAACTTCCTCCTTAAACGAGTCGATGATCTTAAAAGACCTTATGCATTAGCCATTACAGCGTACTGTTTGTCTGTCTGTCTCACTGACCGAACTCAATCATTGTCTGCCTGGAGTAAACTCAAGAGTTTTGCAAAACCAGGTATTATACCACAAGTGTTTGAAACTTTAAATATCTACTGTATATTAGTCATTCATTATTATTATTATTTTCTGTGAATTCTTTCCTCTCACCTGCTCACCTGATCTAATTAGTGGGAGACTGTCTTGTTTGGCAAGATGATGACAATATTCGAGTGTTAAATGAGGCTAAAACTTACCTTGTGCCCTCCGGAATGGCGTTAACAGTAGAGACCACCTCATACGCTCTCCTGACTGCACTAGCACACAGTGACTTAACAACAGCACATGCTGCTGCCTGCTTCTTGTCTTCACAAGAGAACTATGAAGGAGGTTTCAAATCAACCCAGGTGGGTCTAATGAGACTGAATAATTATTTTTCCCCAGAGTATATAATCTTTGTATTTTACTCTAATTCCAAAGTTTAAAAATGTAAAATAGAAATTATAAAATGCTAATAATAAATCCTCGGGGTTTGTTTGTTATTCAAACTCATTTTAGGACACTATCATGGCTTTGGAAGCCCTATCAGAGTATGCACTGAGTATACCAGAAGCCCCCATCACTACAGTCAATGCAGTGTTTACTGTTAAAGGAAGATCAGAGATGGAAAAGATGCTTTTGGATGAAAATGAAAAAAAAGTGGAAAAAGAGTTAAAGGTAAACTGTCTGTTGAATGAATGTCACTTTTTTTTCAGGTATAACACATTCACATTTATAAGGAATTGTGTGGAAAAAAAAACCTATAAGGTTACTATAAGGTTAAATTATTATTTTTTTCTAATTTAAAAATGAATGTAGGTTCAAAAAGGTAGCTAAATAACTGGGAAAGTGATACCTATGATTTCCATGATGCAGTAAATGCGGATTGGAATCGTGGAATCCAGAAAAAACAGAATTTACTGTGTAATGCGGAATGTCACGAATTTGCCTAATTTTAAACGAATAAAAAATAAATAGGTCAGTGACTATTAAGCTGCAAAAAGACTTAAAGGAAAACTCCACTTTAAAAAAAAAAAAATAAAAAAAATAGGCTCATTTTCCAACTCCCCTAGAGTACAGATGAGTTTTACCGTTTTTAAATCCATTCAGTCGATCTCCAGGTCTGGCGGTAGCACTTTTAGTATAGATTAGCATAAATCATTGAATCTGATTAAACCACTAGCATCTCGTTCAAAAATGACCAAATATTTTTTATATTTTGCCTATTTAAAACTTGACTCTACTGTAATTACATCGTGTACTAAGACCGACAGAAAATGAAAAGTTTAGATTTTCCAGGCTGATATGGATAGGAACTATACTCTTATTCTGGCGTAATAATCAGGGAACTTTGCTACCATACCATGGGTGCAGCAGATGCAATGATACTATGCAGCGCCTGAAAATAGTCCCCATCTAGGACTATATTCAGGTGCTGTGTAATATCATTGCGCCTGCTGCACCCATGGTACGGCAGCAAAGGTCCTTGATTATTACGCCAGAATGAGAGTATAGTTCCTCTCCATATCAGCCTGGAAAATTGTAACTTATATATTGTATCATATTATATACAAACAAACTTAAATGTCTGCACAGCAAACATTCAAAATAAAACCGTGGTTTAACTTGAAGAAATTTTGACAGAAATAAAAGACTTAATGTAATGATAGTACTACTACTACTAATACAATTATTATTAAAACATTATTTTTCAAAGAATATTTAGCAAAATATATATTTTTTTTACCATAAAAATGTAAATACACACAGTATTATTGAAAAAATAAATAAATAATATACCTTTTTTATATATAAAACCAATTAGAAATGTATTTTATTATTAAATGTATTGAAACCATACAAATGGGTTAGAAGATCCAGGGGGGACATATAATTGAATTTGGGGGGAAAATGCATGTCATTGGGCCTTTAAAAATATGTTTTATAATAATTGTTGTAAAATTGTGTATGTTTCATGACTTCAGTTAATTAGACATGCTTTTTGATTAATAAAATGCAATTTAACCATTAAAACAGACTCTAAATTTAAATTAATCTCTTGTCCTCCAGGTGTCACTGTACGTTTACACATTCTTATCACCACAGATTCACCATGACCTTTTTTTTTTTTTTTTTAGTTTTTACATATTTTATTCTTCTGATCTGTTTATCATGGTATTTCTTTTATCTTTTCAGAGACTAGTGGGAATGGGAATAGATGTAAACCTTTCCGGTAAAGGAAAACTTAAAATGAAAGTAAGAAGTTTAACAAACCTTTCCATAGTGTGTATACATGGAGTCAGTAAAATGCATTACATTGATCAAAAAGTGACAGTAATAATTTTTTTTGTTTTGTTTTGTTACTGTAGGTGGCAAAGGCTTATTATGCTCTTAAGGAAGACTCCAACTGCGCTGATTTGTCAATAACCGTGACCGTAGAGGGAAAAGTGGAATACACAAGTGAGTTATGAACTATCCAGGCCAAAAATGTCATGTTGAAATAACTGTGCAATTATTCTTACAGAAATATTTTTTTAAAAGGTAAAGTACAAGAATCTTACAATTATTATGAGGACTATGAACAGGCAGAGGAGAAGCAGGAGGAGGAAGATCTCCCCCGGTCAGCAATTGAGTGGTTTGATGCTCGCAGCAGACAAAAAAGAGACACCAAGCAAAACACGCAAGATGAAGTTGTCTATAAAGTGTGTGTCAGGTGAGAGAAAGTACTTCTGACAAACATCAAGTCATCGTTATCATAATCTACTGTTTTGGAGTTTATTAGGATCCTCTGTCTTCTCTCATAGTCACACACAGGGCAGGAACCTCTCTGGAATGGCCATTGCTGACATCACTTTACTTAGCGGCTTTGAGCCGATCAATACAGATCTAGAAAAGGTCAGACATAATCTTATGCAATGACTTTGCATTTTTTTTAAATAAATAAGGAATTATATTGAAAAAAAAATAGATTACTTATAATATTATTAAATAAAACGTGTAATCCTAGTCTTCGTCCTTAGTCTAAAGTAAGTGGTCTTACTGTATTTCGCTGTCCTCTATTGTTTCCGTTGTTTCTCTAACATTCTCTCCAACAGCTAAAAGACCTGGTGGACAGGTATATTTCTCACTATGAGTACACAAAAGGAAGAGTGCTGTTGTACTTCAATGAGGTAAAATGGCCACAAACACACAGTCATAGTTAATCATATCTCCCTAACTTAAAAAGTAGTTCAAGTTGTCTCTCTGTCACCACTCAGATAGATGATGGTGAGGCCTGTATAGCATTCGGAGCCAAGCAAACCGTGGCCATTGATTTAGTTCAACCAGCTCCTGCCACCTTTTATGATTACTATGAACCAGGCAAGCTATTCCACAATTTCAATTCAAATGTATTTTACTGGACTAAGTTGTTAAAGATATGTCACTATTGATATTTTTAATTATTAATAGAATACCTTCAGTAGGTCAGCATTTTTTTATTATTATAGAAGAAAATATTGCTTTACGGCTTATCATTTGAAAAACTGACAGGAAATAATAGAAACACAGGATCCTTAACGCAAATTGATGGTATTCACAGCATTAAACTACTTGGCGTTCTCACTCCCAACTCGTCCCATATTGACCCTTGGTTAGGACCCCTTGGCGTCACATTTTGACACACAGAGTACCCCTTCAGAGTCAATAAGCTGATGCAAAAGGTACTGGGAATTGCATCGTCATGTTTAAATTATATATTGGGTAACAATGTGTGATTTTTCAACGCAAACAGTCACAACAGTTTTATTTATATTACACTATTTACACATTTATGAGCATGTAACCCAACCCCTACCCCTAAACCTTATCATTTGTCAATAAAACACATATATAACAGGTAGATACAACAACAGTCACAATTTATTTAAAAAAAATATGAATATTCCAAGTCTTCCGAGGCAAAACGTTTGATTTGTGAGAGGAACAGACGTGATTGCCGTCTCAGTCCACGCTAAAGCTCTTGTTTGCCGCAGCAGTGTTGCCAACTTTTTTCTATGGAAAGTAGCTAAACCTTGCTTGAAAAGTCGCCAAATGTCACTAGATGACGTCATATCCTAGTTAGCATATTCATGATGTCAGTTCATCATATCGTCATGCCTCTCTGTGCTCACATACTGCATTTTAATGCAGTCAAATTCTCAATAAAATGTTTTTTATTGATATATTTCATAGATCATGTTGTCAGACAACGGGGTAAATATGGAATAAGTAACTGAAACACTGCCCAATAAGATTAGATAACCAGCTCTCGAAGATATTAATCTACATTAAAATGCTGGTCGTACAGGCAGTAGGTCATTAACAGTAACAAACACAACGTAGGCAGAGCAAGAGAATGGTCAGAGTCCATGCAAGGGTTGAGGCAGGCAGCTAGCAAACAAAGGATAATCCGTTGACAGGCGTGGGTCAGAGATCAATAAGCAACGGGAAACAATCAAGGTCAGCAAACAGGAAAACAAACATGGGAAATAAACGCTCGGAATTGTCAGCCACGGCAAAACCAACATGTCCTCCAATTTATACGACCGACGTAAGTCGTTTTCACAAATCCTCAAATACGTCTCTACAGAGCGTATTCAACATCAAATACGTCTCTATAGAGCGTATTCAACATTTGCTCCCTTATCAGTAACAGGTATCTAATTCAACCTTAGCATTATGTGTAGGTCAGTTAGTAGCGCGTTGCACTGCGAAGTGGTATAATCATATGAACACAGGTTCGATACCAGAGAATGCATATGTTTTTTTTGGGGGGGAATATGCACTAGAAATCATGATTTTGCACTATTTCTGTAAGGGGTAGGTTTAGGGTGGAGTTAGGTGTGGTCATTTATACGAATTACACCTAGTAAAACACGTTTAAATTACCGTGAAATCTGTATAAAAACTCATACGTCATTCCATGACGTCAGATCCAACGCGACACTGTCATTATTTTTACAACCGCTAGAGGGCGCTTAACTTTAAAACGTAAACATGGGTCGTATTTGGTCCATTCAAAAACATACAACTGCGTTGTATTTTCTTTGAGGACAGTCTCGCAAAACAAGACTTTGCAATGAACTGAGCGTGAGCATGGCTTTTATAGCCTGAGTGATAAGGGGAAATGGCTGACACCTGTCCAGGTGATCATGGGGTTATGGGAAGTGGAGTTCATGATAAAGTTCTAGTGACGGTTCCCTCTGGTGGTGAAGGGAGAGAGCCACAGAGGTTAGATTCGTGACAGATTGCATCATGCTAATGTTTGGGAGTATCTTTTGAATAAGATGTGAGCGTGTTAATGGAGCGGGATCATTTTCAGAGATTAAAACCTTATGTTTTACTCTCTTCTTCACATAAAAATATCGTATGGCTTCAGAAGACTTGGAATGCAACACGACTTGTTTTGTAACTGCTTGTTTATGGTCAGCTTTTGCAATAAATTCCTGTGCCTGTGGCGTATATTTGCCTGTGTTTTATATTTTTCAGAAGTGGGTAGGTTTAATGTAGGGATGGGTTTAGGGGCTCCAATCAAAGCATACATTTATATAAAATTATTAATATTTTTTTACAAATGCATGCAAAACATTAAATTAAGACAAAATTGAAAACAATGGAGGACCCTGCGCATCGAAAAATGATGTTGAAGGGGTACCCTGCGCGTCAAAATGCAACGCCAAGGGGTCCTGACCAAGCGTCAATATGTGACAAGTTGGGAGTGAGAACGTGTTGGATTGGTTTCATGCTGCATACATAGCCAATGAGCTTGATGATTTACATTTAAATGGCTGGTTAGCATTCACAACGCACATTCAGAATTTCCCTGAAACCCTCCACCTCCCCAGCTCCACCTGTATAAATTTCCTAAGGGTTGTTATAAATGGAAATGTTATAAAGCCATTTAAAACCAACATTAATACAAAGAGTACATGTATTTTCACAGACAGGAGATGTTCAGTGCTGTACAGTGCCCCCAAGAGAAGCAAGGCGGTGTCTGTCCTGTGCTCAGATGATGTGTGTCAATGTGCAGAAAGTAGGTTCTCAGTCATTTGTTTGCCCTTCAAACAACAAACATAAACCCATATAAAAACCAGTGAGCATATCTACACCAATCCGATGATCATTTACTGTAGAATCGCTTTGAGTTCTATACTTCATAAAATGTAATAATGTCTGTTTCACCAGGAGGGTGTTTCACAGAGAAGAAAACAATTGACATGGAAATCACCAAAAAGAACAGATATGAATATGCTTGTTTCTACACCAACATTGACTATGGTTTGTGATTCCATATTTATAAAACAAACATTAACGAAACCTAAGAGAGTCAAGTATTTTCAATAAAATGTTAAGAAATTGTGGCGGAGGCAGATCTGACCTTTAATTTTCTTCTTTTTCTGACAGCATTTGAAGTCACTGTAGATTCAGTTACTGAAGAGAGCAATTTTATGTTGTATTCAACATCTGTGACTGTGGTCCTCCGATTTTGTAAGTTATCCTTTTTTTCCTGAGTGTTCACATGCATTGCAATACAGATCATGACATGAGCATTTTTATAAAATACATTTTAGATAAAAAGGACACTGTGCTGAGCTTGGTAATCTACTAGATATGCTAAATTAAACGTTTAACCTCTGAACCTCAGTGGGGGACTTGACCGTGACCACAGACAGCACACGGGTGTTTGCCAAAAGAAAGCACTGCAAGGGTGAGCTGGAAAAGGGCAAGACATACCTCATCATGGGCAATGATGGCCCTACCAAAGACTCAAATGGAAAGTAAGTACATTTACATGTATTTATTTAACAGTCAATATATGTCATATTGAAATAGGATGTTTGGGTGAAACATTTCTGCGCATTTTGAAGTATTGCATAAGAAACGAGTGACTGAAATGTCAAAATCCTTTAATTCGCAAAAAAGTTTTTTACGCTACAAAAATGACAGATCGTTTCACTAGATAAGACCCTTATTCCTCAGCTGGGATTGTGTAGAGACCTTTAAAAGTGTATTGAAACTGAAATTTTGGCCCTTCAAGCCGCTGATCCCTAATGAAGTCCACTATATGGGACTATATTTTATTATATTGACAGTCCTATATTGCATCTTTAAAGCTAATACAAATAAACTCTCTATCTCTCTCTCAGCATGCAGTACCTGCTGGATTCAAAAACATGGGTTGAGGAGAAATTGTCCATCACAACATGCAAAGCATCAGTCAACAAGAAATACTGCAAGGAATTTAAAGAGTTTGTAAAAGAATACCAAGTTAATGGATGCAACGTGTAGTCTGAACTGCAATTGGGGAAATGTAGTTACTAACATATCACTACAGCAGAAAAGGATTCTACATTTATTCTGAATTGTAAACTTGCTTTTCTTTTTATGCTACAGATTGCATATGTTTTCTGTCATCATTATTTCAAATAATTGTGCTTACAAGACATTTTAGAGACAGTATCTACAAAGCAATCACAATAACATCCATAAGGTCAAAGTCATATTTTTCTTCTTCTTTTATGTATATGAAACACTCTGTGTTTAAGAGACAGCTCAGCAAATCAAGAGTGACCACACACACAGATAAATCAACACAAATCAATGTAGGTTTGAGGCCTCCTTCACATACTCTCACTGAGTTTCATGCCGCTCCAGTCTTTGAGACTTGATTCGTTATAGTGGGGTGATTCAGCTTCCCAGCATAGGTGTATTTATTTTTTTTGAAGACTCATTTCACTTGGCATTTAAGAGTGTGAGAGGGGCTTCTGTGCTCACGGTAAACTCGGTAACATCTGCAGGCGAGCGGCGGGCGGGTGCGAGGACGTGTACAACAGCGCGCACACTCCGTTGAAGAGGGGGCTGAAAGTGCAGCACGTCAGAGAATCCATATGAAGTGGCTAAAACCTCAACTGCAGAACGGATAGTATCGCCCACTCACGAAAAAGCAGACACTTCATTCAGAAGATACCAAGAGGAGCTGATAACTCTACGCTAAGATAGCGAGGGATGGAGAAATTATGTTTGTGACAGACTGACTAAGATAAGATGAGAATTGAACCCGTTAATTAGTTCCACAGAACTTGAGTAGAACTTGAGCAAATACTAAAAGCATTCGATTTGATAAAATTGTGTTACTCCCTTGGTTCATTAAACTGCTCATTTTTCATTTTTAAATTGATAAAGGCATCTGCTTAATGATTCAATATAAATGTAAATATATAGATTGATGTTCTGACTGATTTAGTCATAAATTCAAATGAAATTCACACTAGTGAACATTTACACACTTAAAAGTTGTCTTGCAATCATCACAATCAATGTCACAAAAATAGCAATAATAATTTCAATAGAAGTCTAATACAATCTCCATTGGAAGCCAAACTGATGTGTGTGTCTGTGTTACGTTTCTTAGTGCTCGGCATGCTAAACCATTGTTTATTATGGTAGGAAAGCTTCTTTGAATCTTTCGGAGGAGGACATAAAGAGGTGAGAGCGCTGAGAGTAGAGAAGGAAAGGAACAGACCCAGGCTTTATGCTCTCATATTATTCTAATCTCTGAGAGTAGGTCCAACATAAGCAACACGGTGGGATTGGCCATCACTTCAATCAGACTCAGGTCAATGCTTGCCTTGTTTGTGCTGTCACCATTAAACTTCTCGTTATGTTTGAATCAGTAAAGCCTGAACAAATATGCAGACTCAGAAATGCACATATTTTCATTTGGAAAAAGGTCAAATGCTGTATTTAGGTAAATGCTTCTGCATCTCTTAACATCACATTCATTGACTTGTTATGCATATCTTGAATTTTTAGATGTTTTTAGCATAACCTGCCAACATTCAAGTCGGTGCAGCCCAAAATATATTCAAACGCAAATCAGCAGTCAGCAAAGTCTGATTTTCATGCCCAACTTAAACTGGTAGGTTTCTAGCTGCATTAGCTTGTGCAAGCAAGTAGGCGATTTCTTACTATCAACAAACCAGCTACAACCTGATTATACCATTTTAAAGGGTAATTCACTGACAAATGACGAGTAATGCCAGCAGTTACGTACACAGTATGTCACTTCTAGAACATAGTAGCTAGCTGGTTTCTAGCTGGTCTAATAGATCAACAAATTTAGAAGAGCAACAAACCAGCTACCAGCTGGTCATGTAATTTTTAGGTGATCAAGCTGGTTTTTAGAACATAGTGCTAGTTTCTAAATGGTTTAAGCTGGTCATTAGCTGGTAGATCTTCATCTTAGACCAAAAAACACAAACAGCAGGTAATTGTGCTCAAGCTGGTTTTTGGGACATGGCAGATGGCTTCTAGCTGGTCATTAGCAGGCAGACCATCATTGGGTCAAAAAAACAAACATACAAGCCAAAAGCAGGTAGGTGATCAAGGAGGGTTTTGGAACAGTGCTTGTTTCTAGCAGGTTTAAGCTGGTAGATCATCATCATAGACCAAAGAAACAAAAACATAAACAGTTTTCATTTGGTGCAAGCTGGACATTAGAGCTGTCATTAAATTTTGTTAATCAAGTAATCAATTAGTCTGACGATTAATCAAGTAATTGGGTGACTATATATACACTGTAAAAAATGACAGTGAATTTAACAGTAAAAAACTGTAAAAATGCTACAGTAAAAACCTGTTAAATGATTAACCGTAAAAGACTGTAAAATTTACAGTGAATAACCGTACATTCCCAGAATTCCCTGCATTACAATTTGATGTGTTTCTGTTGAAATAACTCTTTCTTCTTAGTTTTGTCTTAGCAGGTTTGTACATTAGGGTTGTATGACATTTAATGTTGTTAAATGAATGTTTATTGCATTATTTCAGTTTCATGTGTGTAATCATGATTACACATTACACACATTACAATTGTATCAGTTAATGAAATTACGGTATTTATTTGTAAATTTACCGTAAACCGTAAACTCTAAAACATTGCTACCGTATTTTTACGGTAAAATTCTGCCAACCACAGCTGCCAGTTTTTTACCGTAAATTTTACTGATTTTTTTTACAGTGTATATATATATATATATATATGTGTGTGTGTGTGTGTGTGTGTGTGTGATAAAAGCAGACCTAAGTGAACAATAGCTTTTAAAATTACTTAAAGGGGTCATCGGATGCAAAATTCACTTTTGCACCCAGTGGTTTTTATGTCATCTGCAAAAATAATTTCCTGTTTTTTCAAATCAAGCCATTTCCAGCTTCTTGTCAGTGTGGCATCACACTGTCAGAGGCCGCTACCATGATAGATAGTTTGACACAGGCATCTTACCTCAGACCCTTCTTGACTGAGCTGTAACAGTCCGATGATCGCCATTGTTTCAATGCCAGAGCAGGGATGTAGACAAGAATGGCTCCTAAGAGAATGAAGTGTTCTTTTGTTGGATGTAATAATGAACATAGTAGTCCTCATTTACTCCTGACATCTGAACACCTCTACATAAATTGCGCGAATCATCTGTGATACAGCTTCAGAAGTGAGGGTTTTTTTTTATGAATCTTTGCAATTGCCGTTCCTAATAACGTGCTAGTTAGCAAGTTTTGCGGCTAAACGTGCTAAAGTAAACAATGGCTCCTCACTCCACAGAGAGAAGAGCGGGCGGGGTAAACAGAGCTCATTTGCATGCAACAGTATTTGTTGACTTTTTTTGCAGAGCTGATTTTGACAAGGTAAAAGGGTGTTTTTTACACTACTATTGAGAATTTTTAACCAAAGTATATTATACTTTTCATTAAGACCCTAAAGAATCATATGATTTGATCATTTGAATCATTTGATCAATTTGTGGAAAATGGACATCCGATGACCCCTTTAAAATTCATATATAATAGCAATGAGGCAGTAATAATTAGTTCAAATAAAGTATCAAAAGCAAGTAATTATGTGGTTTTATTGAACAAAACTGTTAAAATACATAATGTATAATTAAAAAATAGAGCTAACATGCATTATGCACTATAATAAATGACTGCAGAGGGCGCCTACGGCCTGGAGACTGTTTTTACACTTTACTGTACAGTAAACAGTAAATTGACTAAACACAATATTTACATTAAATGTCCACTTAATCTGTACTATTTGGCTACTTTACTACAGAAATGCTGCAGCCAGTCAGATTACGCAATTTTAGGCTGATTTTAGCATAATTTGCTTGACGTAGGGTGTTGTGGGAATTTGTAAACAACAATGGGTGTCGAGATGCAAGATTCAGTTGTTTTATCTTGTGTATTGTGTCATAGTGGATGACAACCGATGGCATGTCTCGTCTGTGAGTTTCATCTTAACTGCAGCACTGGCCAATAGAAGCAAAGAAGTGTCTTCATTAAAAATGAAGTTAAAAATTAAATGTTATAACAAATCAAGGAGAATAGCACAAAAAAACAGAGAAATAAAAGGCCAAACTGAACCAGGATTTCCAGGGCAAGAATCTTGACAACATTCATGTTTGTTCTTATCATTTCCAGTCAGGTAGGTGAAATATTAGGCTAATATCTGTATGTATCTTTACCACCTATTAACTTTAGTCAAAATATTGCACCCTTTTGTGCTAAGTCCTATTTGATTCAGAAGCTTTCACACATTTTTAAATTAAATTAGCAGAACAATTCAGTAGTACATTAACCATGCAATCCATGCTGTTGTTTACATCCAAGTATTGCTAATATGGCTATGCATCTGGGTAACTGACCAAATCATGACTTAAGTGCAAACCCTCTATACGTTTCATGGATTCTCGTCCGGTGAATGCGTCACTTCTGGTATTTTTCAGGTTACTCGATACGGGCAAAATGCAATCGAGGATTTTTTTAAATCAAGTATGCAAACTAAATCAAGGAATCTAGACAGCCCTACTGGTCATTAGCTGGAATTCCATCATGGACAAGCAACAAATCACTATTACTGACTTAAGAGTATATATTTATACTTTTAATGGCATCAAAGCATCTGTATTATTATTTTTAAAATATTGAGATAAAAATGCACGTGTTACCCTTTAATTAGATTAGCCAACACAGGTATATTTAGTCTGTTATTTTATGAAGCCATTTCTCAAACAGCAAAAAAAAAAAAAAAAATTGTCTATAAAAGCAAATGCAAATACAACCGGTTTAAGTAGTGGTAAATAGAAAGTTTTCCAACAAATGAGCAATACTTTATGAGTTTTGGCTCATGAATTCCCAGAAATGCTTGTCAGTAGATGGGTGTTTTGTTAGGTGTGTATACAGCTCAAGGCTTGGCACCACTTTGACTAGGAGGGTAAGGTCAGGTCAACAACAGAATGGTGGTCTCACTGATGTGGGCCTGCTTTAGCGTGATATAAATATCACACAAGCGAGGGCGCTAGTGAGCACTGGCCACCCATCAAGTCCCATCAGGTGACATGACAAACACTCTCTGTGCTCCACCAGAGGATCTTTCTAGCAACTCTCATCAGGTGCTAGAAAGGAAAAGTACAAGCCAGATCATTGTGGAAAGGGTCTAAAGAAGTGTATATGGAGTTATTTTAGATAAATCTGTCCAATATGTGACAGAGATTTTCAACTATTTTCTACAAAATGTGTTTCTTTGCTTATCATGCAATATGGGTAAAACACTGTCAATGAAAAAAATGTAATTTAATTTAATTTAATTTAATTTAATAATTTTAATAAAGAAAATTACAGTTAAAGTCAAAAGTTTACATACACCTTGCAGAATCTGCAAAATGTTAATTATTTTAACAAAATAAGAGGGATCATACAAAATGCATGCTATTTTTTATTTAGTACTGACATGAAAAAGATATTTCACATAAAAGACATTTACATATTGTCAACAAAGAAAATAATAGTTGAATTTATAAACAAGACCCTGTTCAAAAATTTACATACACTTGATTCTTAATACTGTGTTGTTACCTGAATGATTCACAGCTGTGGGCTTTTTTTGTTGTTGTTGTTGCTTTTTTTGTTGTTGTTGTTGGTTTTTTTTTTTTTTTTTTTTGGTGATATTAGCTATTGAGCTTGTTGTATATTAGCTTGTTTGTCCTGAACAGTAAAACTGCCCGCTATTCTTCAGAAAAATATTCCAGGTCCCACAAATTCGTTGGTTTTTTCAGCATTTTTGTGTATTCAAACCCTTTTCAGCAATGACTGTATGATTTTGAGATTCAGCTTGTCCACACTGAGGACAACTGAGGCACTCATTCAACAATTACAGAAGATTCATACGCTCACAGAAGATGCTTCAGAAGGAAACGTGATGCATTAAGAGCCAGGGGTGTATACTTTTGAAAAAGAATGAATATGTGTACATTTTTCATGATCAGATGCTACAGAAGATACATGTTTCTCAAAAGTCAAAATAAGTTAAATGTACCCTAATCTTCATATTCAAAAACTGCTAAGATCATAGATAGATTCATAAACTCAGTAAATCTGTTAACTGTTTAGGGAATTTCTTGTCAAGAGAAAACACCCATAAAGCCGTTCCAGAGCAGGGAATATGCTCAATGTAAATTTGCAAGGAGGCGGAGTATGGAAAAACTTTAAGTAGGAGATTTGATTGCCCCGGGTGCCTTTGGCTAGTGGAGCTCCTGTCTCTCTTTCTCCATTAATCTCAATCAGTCACAGGAGGTTCTCAAAGCTGATGGAAGGAGCCTCATACAACACAGAGCAGGACAGAAGCAGCTCCAAACACAGGTAGGACACACTTATTACACTAGAATCACTGTGTTCATTGCCATAATCAATGATTGGTAGTAAGAATTACATTTAATTTAAGTGGGCTGGATGTTTTGTACTGTAAAATAATGGTCAGTTTAAGATAAAATTGTAGATGTAAGTTAAGAATTAGATCATTATATATATATATATATATATATATAGGATCATTATGTATATTTATTAATAGTTATGCATACTATTAATAATATTTTTTAGAATGTTTACATCCTTTAAAATAAATAAATATAAAGTTTTCAGTTAAAAAAGTTTTCAGTTTTCAAAAAAAAAAAAAAAACACTGTAATTTTTTAGGTCTAAACAGAAGCCTTTATGTTTTACTTCACCTCTAATTATTTAAGAATTTTTTGGATGCTTCTGTGGTGAACGCTTAGACTAGAGTATTTTTTAACTGGAAACTAGCCCTGGCAGTTTTCAGTTGGCCTAAGTAAAGATTATGTAAGAGTTGAGTCAAAGACATACAGTCCCTGTGAGAGGAAGACAGTGCAGCTCTGTTGCTGTGGTATAGTCGCACTGCTGATAGAGGTTTGAGAGCTTTTCCAAAAATGCGGTCTTGAGCTCAGCCAGCCCAGCTCATCTTAGCCTGACACACATTTGAAAGTCATGTGTTTTATATACACAAATCGAGCAATGAATGAATGAATGAATGTGTGAATGAAACTGCATGCAAAAGCAAACTAACTCAGCTTTTCTCTTTTTCAGGGAACACATATATTATATCACAAATACCTGTGATAAGACAGGACAATAAATACCAAAAAAAAACAATTTCAGCTTTTTATAACCAGTTCAAACCATTTATTTGTATGAAAGACTAATCCAGCATAAAATGTTAATCTCAATAGTTTTTCTCCTAATTCTAAATCCTTTGCCTACTCTTCAAGGCACACTTAGAGAGAATAAAAATGACACTATCAATTCTAAGGACCACACTATTAGCCATAATGTTCCCAAGCTAGTAACCGCAACATTAACCACCAAAGTGAAAACCCAGGCTCATGCTGATTATTCAAAAAGTAGTACCGCCAATCAGACTCTTCCATCCACCCTGAAGCCTGATGTGGATGGTATCCAAAAACCTATGTCTTCTCTTCCAGACGTACCAAATGAGAAGAAAAATTCTGCTACTAAATCAAAAGTGAATGCCATAAATATTAATATTCAGAAACCAGTAACTACATTATCAAACACCAAAACAAAAAACCAAACTCAATCTGTTTCTCCAAAAATTAGCAGCATAAGTCAGACTCTTCCACCCACTACAAAGCCTACCGAAGATAACCAGAAACCTAGGCCTGCTCTTCTAGGCAAACTTAATGAAAAGAAAAATTTTACTGCCAAGTCAACACCCCACACCGGTAGTCTTACCAATCTACCAAATCTAGTAACTGTGGCACAAAATACAAAAATAAAAAAACAGACTCACCACACTTCCACAAGAATAAACAGCGTCAATCAGACTCCACTAGGCTCCACTATTCAGGGTTTAAAGCCAGCAAACAACAAAATTCGAAACCAAACTTATTCTGCTTCATCAGATCTCTCATCTACACAAAAGCCTGCTGTAAATGGGCCTTCTCTTCAAGACACACTTAGCGAGAAGAAAAATTCAGCCAACACTATAAATGTTAATGTTGAGAAACCAACTACATTATTAAATACCAAAATGAAAGACCAGACTCAATCTACTTCCTCAACAACTAGTAGAGTGAATCAGACTCTTCCATCATCTACAAATCCAGATGTGGACACTGTCCAGAAACCTGTGCAAAGTGTACAAAACACACTTAGTGAAAAGGAAAATTCTACAAGTAAGTTAGCCGACAATATAAATGTTAATGTTGAGAAACCAACTAAAATATTAAAGAACAAGATGAAAGACCAAATTCAATCTACATCCTCAGCAATTAGTAGAGTGAATCAGACTCTTCCATCATCTACAAAGCCTGATGTGGACAACGTCCAGAAACCTGTGCAAAGTGTACAAAACACATTTAGTGAGAAGAAAAATTCTACTACCAAGTCTACAGTCAATTCTGAGAAACCAGTAACTACATTATTAAATACCAAAATGAAAGACCAAACTCAATCTACTTCCTCAACAACTAGTAGAGTAAATCAGACTCTTCCATCATCTACAAATCTAGATGTGGACACTGTCCAGAAACCTGTGCAAAGTGTACAAAACCCACTCAGTGAAAAGGAAAATTCTACAAGTAAGTTAGTCAACAATATAAATGTTAATGTTGAGAAACCAACTACATTATTAAAGAACAAGATGAAAGACCAAACTCAATCTACATCCTCAGCAATTAGTAGAGTGAATCAGACTCTTCCATCATCTACAAAGCCTGATGTGGACAACGTCCAGAAACCTGTGCAAAGTGTACAAAACACACTTAGTGAGAAGAAAAATTCTACTACCAAGTCTACAGTCAATACTGAGAAACCAGTAACTACATTATTAAATACCAAAATGAAAGACCAAACTCAATCTACTTCCGCAACAACTAGTAGAGTGAATCAGACTCTTACATCATCTACAAATACAGATGTTGACACTGTCCAGAAACCTGTGCAAAGTGTACAAAACACACTTAGTGAAAAAAAAAATTCTACAAGTAAGTTAGTTGACAATATAAATGTTAATGTTGAGAAACCAACTACATTATTAAAGAACAAGATGAAAGACCAAACTCAATCTACATCCTCAGCAATTAGTAGAGTGAATCAGACTCTTCCATCATCTACAAAGCCTGATGTGGACAACGTCCAGAAACCTGTGCAAAGTGTACAAAACACACTTAGTGAGAAGAAAAATTCTACTACCAAGTCTACAGTCAATACTGAGAAACCAGTAACTACATTATTAAATACCAAAATGAAAGACCAAACTCAATCTACATCCTCAGCAATTAGTAGAGTGAATCAGACTCTTCCATCATCTACAAAGCCTGATGTGGACAATGTCCAGAAACCTGTGCAAAGTGTACAAAACAAACTTAGTGAGAAGAAAAATTCTACTACCAAGTCTACAGTCAATTCTGAGAAACCAGTAACTACATTATTAAAGACCAAAATGAAAGACCAAACTGAATCTACTTCCTCAACAACTAGTAGAGTAAATCAGACTCTCCCATCATCTACAAAGCCTGATGTGGACAACGTCCAGAAACCTGTGCAAAGTGTACAAAACACACTTAGTGAGAAGAACAATTCTACTACTAAGTCTACAGCCAGTACTAAGAAACCAGTAACTACATTATTAAAGACCAAAATGAAAGACCAAACTCAATCTGCTTCCTCAACAACTAGTAGGTTAAATCAAACTCTTCCGTTATCTGTAAAGCTGAATGTGGACACCATCCAGAAACCTCTGCAAAGTGTACAAAACACACTTAGTAAGAAGAAAAATTCTACTAGTAAGTCAATCAAGATGATCAATGTTAATGTTGAGAAAAAAACAACTACATTATTAAAGACCAAAATGAAAGGCCAAACTCAATCTGCTTCCTCAACACCTAGTAGGTTAAATCAAACTCTTCCATTATCTGTAAAGCCGAATGTGGACACCGTGCAGAAACCTGTGCAAAGTGTACAAAACACGCTTAGTGAGAAGAAAAATGTTACTACTAAGTCCATCAAGACTATCAGTGTTAATGTTGAGAAACCAACAACTACATTATTAAAAAACAAACTGAAAGACCAAACTCAATCTACTTCCTTGACAACTAGTAGCATGAATCAAACTCTGCCATCATCTACAAAGACTGATGTGGACAACGTCCAGAAACCTGTGCAAAGTGTACAAAACACAGTTAGTGAGAAGAAAAATACTACTACCAAATCAACAGTCAATACTGAGAAACCAGTAACTACATTATTAAAGAACAAAATGAAAGACCACACTCAATCTACTTCCTCAACAGCTAGTAGAGTAAATCAGACTCTCTCTTCATCTACAAAGCCGGATGTGGACACTGTCCAGGAACCTCTGCAAAGTGTACAAAACACGTTTAGTGAAAAGAAGAATACTACCACTAAAACAGTCAACACTGTTACTCCTAAAGCTGAGAAACAAGTAACTACATTATTAAAGAACAAAATAAAAACCCAAACTCAATCCACTCTTCCGTCCTCCTTGAAGCCTGCTGTAGATGCTATCCAGAAACCTGTGTCTTCTCTTCCAGCACTTAGTGAGAAGAAAAATTCTACTTCTAAGTCAGCGACCCAAACTATTAGTCATAATGTTCCCAAGCAAACTAGATTAGTCAATACTAAAATGAAAAATCAGACCCATCCAACTTCCTCACAAATTAGCAGTGTCAATCAGACTCTCCCATCCACCACAAAGCCTGCTGTGGATGAAACCACACTTAGCAAGAAAAATTCAACTGTCAAGTCAATGCCCCAAACTATTAATGCTAATGATTCAAAGCCAGTAACTACATTGATACAAACCAAAACGAAAACTAAAACCCAATCTACTTCCTCAGAAATTAGCAATGTCAATCAGACTGTTGCATCCACTGCAAAGTCTATGGATAGAGTCCAGAATCCAACTACAGACAAACCTGCAGAGAGTTCACCAGTTAAAGTAGTCATCACTGAGGGCTGTGTTTCACAGAAATCTCAGACAGATGTAGGTAATGTAACCAAAGTACAAGAAACAGAGCTGAGTTTGAATCCTGGATCTCCTCTGGTTATGACTCATCACATCAACCTGGTACAAGGAGCCTGCACAGGAAGTTGTGAGACAGAGATGGCCACACTGAAGGACAGAGTTGAGTTTCTTGAGAAGGAGATGGCAGCAATTAAAAAAATGTGTAAGTAAAATTATGCACCAATAAAGATCGTAACATTTTAGCTAAAATTTAGGTAAAATGGTGAAACAAGCATTAGCATTCACACAATGTACCATCTATCTTCAGGTGTTCAGTGCTCAGGAGAGCAATGCCCTAACAACTGTAGTGGCCAGGGCAAGTGTGAAGAAGGAAAGTGTGTTTGTTTCCAGGGCTTCAGTGGCCCAGACTGCAGTGGCAAAGCCTGCCCCTCTAACTGCAACAAAAAAGGGAAGTGTGTGAAGGGAAAGTGTGTGTGTCAGACTGATTATACAGGCCCAGACTGCAGCAAGGGTAAGCAAATCATATGGGAACACAACACATATTAAATTTTAATGTTAAATGGAATGGTTAATTACAAAATCCAATTATCATCATGTTGTGCCAAACAAATAAGTTTCTTTCTTTCACAGACATAAAAGGAGAATTTTAGCAGAATGTCCATGCTGCTGTTTTTCATGTGAAAGTGAATTGTGATAAGGGGCTGTTGAACATCAAATATTTAAAAAGCAATCAAAATGAATCAAAGTTATCAACATAACCCTAACAGCACACGTACATCTTGGTTACATTCATTGCTGCTAGTTCTTTGAAGTTGGCTTGATGTGTCCTGGCCTTTAGAGAGTAGGAAGGCCTGAAAATGGACACAGAGGTTCCTTTGGTTTTGCTTGACACATGAGTAACATTGGATTTGTGATGTTTCACAGAACTAAGATATGCTGTAGCCATAATGTTATTTATTAGAGACAGGACAGATTCATCCATACTTGTGCGAGCAGTCAAATACACTAGCAGTTAGCCTGTGTTGCATGTTCATGCAGTGTGCTTCTTTTGGGTAGGGATGTGTTTGTTTGGTTGTTTCCCTTTTTTATTTTGATAGGACAGTATGTAGACAGGAAATTAAGTGGGAGAGAGAGGGGATGGGGATGGGATCGGGAAAGGTCCATGAGCCAAGATTTAAACTTAGGGCGCCCGAAGTGCAGCTGCACTATAAATCAGGGGTGTGTTTTTTGGGAGTCGATTTCAAATATCACCAGTGTTTCTCAGTGTTTCCTACTTAGACCCTGGTCCAAATCCCCTCATTGTGACTTAAAGAGCAGCAGGAACATCTTGCTAATTTTTTTCATGTTGTGTTTCATTTTGGGCTAAATTATTTCATTAAGAATGTATTTAAGTTGCTCTCTAAATGATTTCCCCAGCTGTTGACAAGAAGATCACAGTAACTGTTGAAACTGTGAGTATGAAGATACCCACTGCCAAACCTGACACAAAACCTGTGAAGACAAAGCCAGACAAGACCATATTTGTGAAAAGGCTAGATGCAACGGTCCCAAGGAAAAACACCACAGCTAAGCCAACAGCGAAGCCAAGTCCAACTGTGTCCCCAGATAAAGCCCAGTCCAATACCACAAAGAGAGACAAGATTATTAAGACTATTGGGCAAGTTCTGCTGAGGAATGAAGATAGACGTCAAGAGCAAGCAAAAGAGGGCAAAACAACAATCATAAAACTGGATTTTAAACAAACAAAAACTAATTTTACTGACAAGTCCAAAAAAAATAATCTTAAAGATGAGTCTGTCTATCAAAATGTGACTCAAAAATCTGTGATGAAGGTTAATGGAACCTCTAGAGTTTTAGAGAATGTGTTCAAAGGCACCAAGGAATCATATAATGCAACTGTGTCCAAGAAAAAGGTCACAATAAAACATACAGGTCATCAGCTGAAAGAAAGCAAGACTGTTAATGTTACATCTACATCTGAAAAAGACAAGAAGCTATTGCACAGCAATGTAACAACAGCACTCCAAACAGAGAAGAAGTCTGATAAGCATGTAAATGGGACAAGTTTTGAATCCAAAACTCATTCAAAGCATTTTAACAAAACTATTAGCAGATTATCAGTCATTGGATCAGTTGAGGTTCATAATATCACTTCAGCTGGGTTCATTATGTCTTGGGAAGCTCCTCAAGGCATGTTCAAGAACTTCACTATAACAAGAAAGGAAATCAGAGGAAATGAAGATACTGAGAAAATTCATGATGGAGCAGCAGCTGAAAATGTAACTGATGTTCAAAGGCCCGGTTTAAACAGAACATCAACTAAAGTCCAAATTAGCAACCCTGATGGAAGGACTGTGAAAAAGTTCCCCCAAGTTCTTGCTGGTACAGCACGGTCGTATAATTTCAAAGGCCTTCAACCTCAAACACGGTACTCAGTTTCCTTGTTTGGCTCTGGTCTTGGCATACGATCCAAAATTCACCGCCTCACATTATCCACAGGTAGGTTTCCCATGCTTCCTGCTTTGGTTCACTGCAATAAACACCAGTGAAGAGCATTTACTCTCCTGCGGTGTGCTCACAGCACTCAAGCATGCTTAAATTTCTAATGAATACATGGAATACAGTACCTTGTGTATTTTAAATATTGATGTTGGCAAGACCCACTCACTCTATTTTAGTCATAAATACTAGGCATGATTTCAGTGACATCAGGAGTACAAAACAGCCTTAGATTTTCTTTAGCTGTCAACTTAAAGAATTTCCACTGCTGAAATTAGCGATCTGTACTGTATTGGTGAATGGTGACACTCAAACTTCACCATTAAATCATTTTCAGACTAAATGCACCAATTGAATACTTGGGTAATATGGCATATAAATGTTTCAGAACTGTAAAAACATGCAGATTTTTTATATCATTACCCTTAGTTTAAACGGCACCAGAGATTTCACCCCCTTACCATTTTATTTTCCAGGCCCTGAGCCACCAACTGACTTGATATTCAGCAATATAACAGAGACTTCCTTCTCAGTATCCTGGACAAAACCTAAAAGCATAGTAGCAGAATTTAAAGTCACGTACACCAACACTGTGACTGGTACTGTAAATGTCTTCAAGTTATCCTGCTTTACTGCTATGCCTGTCGCATTCTACTCAGCAAAATATGCTTTACAATGCTTTACCCTTTTATACTGCAGGCGAGAGTGGCTCCATGTCTGTTGACTCCCAGCTGTCCCATGTTCTCCTGTCTAAGCTCTCTGCTGGCTCCACTTATGACATTACCGTGAGCTCAGTTCTGGAGACACTCCAAAGCGAGCCAATCACAGCCTCCGTCACTACAGGTGTGAACAATGCTTAATTTTTTTTTTTTTTTTGTCTCTTTTCACTTGATGTTATAGTTGATGTTTATGCTGATTTTGTAGTCATGGATGTCTCTTTCACATTTTTATAATTACTAGTGCCAGATTCTCCTACTGAACTAAAGGTGGTGAACATCACAGACACTAAAGCTCTGCTGGTATGGAAACCATCGCAAGCTAAAGTGGACAGCTATATTCTCAGTTATGGGACTACAAAATGTAAGTGAAGTCAGACTTAATGGCTGGAAAAAGCTGGTTGTCCACTAAATCATCATTGCTTATTCAAGTTTTTTCTGCTTTCTAGCTCCTAATGTGACTATTACAGTGACATTATCTGGCAGTACTGTGGCGCATCAGCTTAGAGGACTCCACAGATCTTCCTTATACATGGTGAAAATCACAAGTCAAGTCAACCGGCTCCAGAGTAGACCAGTCTCCATAACGTTCACAACAGAAATTGGTGAGTAAACTGTCACAATTCTGTTTACATGCCCTCAAGTCAACTTTAATGACACAAAACACTATAGAAGTAACATAAAAGTAATTTATAAAGAATTTAGTGTTAAGACTGGATAACTAAATAGTCAAAATTAAAATTCAATATCAGCTGATTAATAAAATACAAACATCCTTAGTTTTACCTTTTTATATGTTATATATTGTTATATGTGCAAATAAAAAAAAATGAACCCCTATGACTGGTTTTGTGGTCCACAAGCTGAATAAATAAGCTTTCCACTGATATATGGTTTGTTAGGGCATTATTTGGCTGAGATATGACTATTTTAAAATCTGGAATCTGAGGGTGCAAAACTATCAAATATTGAGAAAATCACCTTTGAAGTTGTCCAGATGAAGTTCTTTGCAATGCATATTACTAATCAAAAATTAAGTTGTGATATATTTATGGAACATGATCTTTACTTAATATCCTAATGATTTTTCGTATAAAAGAAAAATAATTTTGACCCATATATATTGATGGCTATTACACGACAACACACAATGAAAGTGCTATATGAATGTCTCATTCTTTCATTTATTACTAAAAATACAGTTGAAGACAAAATTATTAGCCTCTTTTTTTTTTTTTCAAATAACTCCCAAGTGTTATTTAACAGAAAGATGTTATCAACACAGCAATTCAAAACATAATACTTTATTCAGGAAGCTTTTAGGGTTTGTAAAACAAATAGAAATAAATGTATAACCAAGAATTTTAAAAAGTCTACTGGTCAAAATTATTAGCCCTCTGAAGTTAATAGTCAATTGTGTATCCCTTTTGCTTGATAACAGCCTTTAGTCGTTTGCTGTAGTTCTTAACAATTTTCAAGCATGTCTCCTGAGAAATGACAGCCCATTCTTCCTTAGCAAATCTCTCAAGCTCCTCCAGATTTGTTGGCCTTCTGGCACAAACAAAACTTTAGTGTGCCCCACAGATTTTCTGTTGGATTCAAGTCTGGGCTTTGTGCAGAAGTGAGGTATGCTTTGGGTTGTTATCATGCTGGAAGACAAAATGTTGACCCAAACCAAGTTTTCTTGCAGACTGTCTGAGGTTGTCTTTCAAAATCTTCTTATAATCTTCCTTTTTCATGTTTCCTTCAACCCTGATGAGATACCCTGATGAAACATCCCCACAGCATTATACTCCCACCACCATGTTTCACTGTGGGAACGATGTTCTTGGGGTTGAAGGCCTCTCCCTTCTTTCTCCAAACATAGGCAACATCTCTATGGTCAAAAAGCTCTAGTTTTGTCTCATCTGACCAAAGGACACGTTTCCAGTATGCATCACATTCCCCCAGGTTGTCCTTAGCAAACTTCATTCTAGCTTGGAGGTGTCTCTTCTTCAGAAGTGGGGTCTTTCTTGGTCGGCAACCTCGCAGTTCATTCCTGTGCAGGGATCTAGTGACTGTGTTCGTTGACACATCAATTCCAGACTTGGCTAGGTCATTCACTAGTGTCTTGGCAGTTGTTCTTGGGTCTTTAGAAACCTCTCTCACTAGTTTTCTTTCCAAAGTTTTTTCAATCTTTCGCTTCCTGCATCTGCCCGTCTTGTTCTCCACTGTGTTGGTCTCTTTAAACTTCTTGATAACGCATCTCACTGCAGTTCTTGACACTTGAAAATGCTTTGATAAACGTGTATCCTTCTCCATATTTATGAGCATTAACAATTCTTTCTCTCATGTCCAAACTAATTTATTTTGTCTTTGCCATGAAGACAGTGCATATTATTTTACTAGTTGTTTCGCAAGATACTAATCCTCAGCTTAAAGAGCAATTTAAAAGCTTAACTAGGTTAATTAGGTTAATCAGGCAAATTAGGTTAATTTGGCAAGTCAGTGTTTTGTTCTATAGCAAATCAAACTAATAATTTCTAAAGGGGGCTAATATTGACCTTAGCAGTATTTTAATTTCTTTTATTCAAGCAACTATAAGAAGACTTTCAGACTTTCAAAAACATTTCAAAACATTATCTTGCTCTGTTAAACATCACTTGGCAAATATTCTAAAAAAATGTAAAATTTCACAGGGGGGCTAATATTTTTGTCAACCGTATATACTTCAATATTCTATACAGAATCTGCCATGTCTTGTTTTAATCCTATTTTGTCATGTCTATATGTTTTTTAGGAGTTAAGCTTCAGGTTGTGACTCCCGAAGAGGTGACCTTTCACTCAGCTGTGATTTCATGGAGGGCTCCCCGTGTGGCTTTCAGAAGTTATAGGCTCACATACCAGCTGAGTGAGGATATCAAGGTGAATATCAATAACTCAATAGCAACCAAGACAAATTTAGCAGCCCTCCCACTGACCCCTGCTTTGTATTAACAGGAGGTGATTTTAAATCCATCTGTGACGCATTATGAGCTGAGTGGGCTGGCAGCCTTTTCAAACTATACTGTGAAGATAGAGGCAGAAAGAGATGGACAGTACATCAGTTTTGTCTCTGCTGACTTTACCACAGGTTTGTAATGTTCTGTTACTTCACTGCCTCATTTTCACTCCTGGTTGCATTCTGTCTTTCAGATATATGACTTTCTTTATTTTTGTGCTGTAGCCCAGCGTCCACACCCATACCCCACAGACTGCTCAGAGGTACAGTTTAATGGGAAGAAGGAGTCAGGAGAGGCTGAGATTTACCCTGAAGGGAAGGATGGAGAGCCAGTCTTGGTCTACTGTGACATGGAGACTGATGGAGGAGGCTGGACAGTAAGAAACAAAAGCCTGTAAACTGAAGTATAAATTTCTACTGAAACTTGTATATAATCACACATCTGTAAATGAAGTTGATACTCAAGCATATTCTCAAGCATATTAACTTGAAATGTATTGAATAACACACTATAGTTCATAAAATAATAAACTACTTTACATGTGCTTTTCCATGTTAATCACAACCTGGTCTCATGGCAAAAACAGAACTGTGGGAACTTTTTTGCGAGACGTAAAAAAAAAAAAACCAATAAGTATATCACTGCAATTTTCAACAGAAATGTCCACTGAGTGGCGCTAAAAGAGTGTTCAGTTTTTTTCCCCCGAAAAGATGAATGTAAATATGGTACATTTTATGGTAAAGACTAGATGGTATACATATGTATTGTACAATAATTACTGTTTTTGCATTATTGTAAGGGGCAGGTTTAGGGCTGGGGTAGGTGTAGACGTTAATAAAACAAACTAATAGGTAGTTTATATTTATTGTTAGTTTCTGGTTTTCACAGGATTCGTACCCAAGGATTCCACACCCAAAGTCCAACTCTGCACTGACTAAGCTACCTAGCAAGTTTGTTACATCTGGTGTTCTGACCATTTGTGCTGCCCTTTCATGTACACCTACCACAACCCTAAACCTACCCTTACAGTAATGCTAAAAAAAATAAAAAAAATAAATAAGAAAAACAGTGTTGGTAGTATAATCTGAATAATTCGCTGGAAAGCAAAACATATGGAGCTGTAATCATAAATGTGTATGAAAACAATTGCAAGTTTACAAGTGCTCACTGTTTTACCACCACTAGTGTTTCTTTCTCTTGGAAACTTTAGTGATATTTACCTTTTTGGTACGCATTTCGCATCTTGCGAAAAAGTTCCCATAGATACGTTTTCGTCGTGAGACCAGGTAGGTTAATCAAAATTCTGTTCTGGGCAAAAAAAATCCTCCTCATCCATGCAGCCTAGCATGGAGAGATCCAACATAAATGTAGCAAATACCATTAATGATCTTAATGACAGTTTAAAATAACAACATAATTTGAGATCTAATTAAACAAGGAATATAAGAAGGCCAAGTTCTGACTGTGGACAAAAGGAGGAGCTGGGGATGGAGGAGGATAATTAGCTCCTGAGCAATGCGATAAGATGCTGAATAAGAATGATTGGACCAATAATGCTCCTCATTTCCTCTGAGAAGGCAAGGAAGGCAGTGTCAAAACATAGCATTCAAAAGTTTATAAATCACTAATTTTTCTAAAGAAATATTGTCCAACCACAACACCAGCAGGTATAGTTACAGCAGGAGTCCATTTCACTCCTCAGTCCATTGAGTTTTAACAGAAGCATGCAGTGACTTTTCTAAAGTGTAATTGAGATGAATTGGCGAAATTCATGTGAGAGAAGGCAATGCCTCTATTGCTATATGCTTAGATATGACAATAAAAACAATATAATGGCATTAATGGGAAGACTAATTTTTTTAGATGTAAGTAAGTCTATGTTTATGTAAATGTAGGTATTCCAGAGGAGAATGGATGGATCTACTGATTTCTTCAGGAGCTGGAGAGACTACAGTAGAGGCTTTGGTCTCTTGAAAGGGGAATTTTGGCTGGGTGAGACTGTATTATTTAAAAAAATAAAATAAAGTCTGCATATATTTTATTTATATTTTCAATTTCCCAGGTTCCTACCTAAAGATTATCAGTTTAACTCTTGTGTGGACTTACATTCTTGCACCCTCTCTCCACAGGAAATGATATCCTTCACACTCTGACCAGTCGTACACCAATGAGCCTGCGGGTTGACCTGCGTTCAGGAAATGACACAGCCTTTGCTCATTATGCCAACTTCAACGTTAGCTCAGAGGTTAACCACTATGCAATCGAGCTGTCTGGATATTTTGGTACTGCTGGTAAGAAAAAAAAAAGATCCCACTTTGTATGAAATAAGCTAGTTTTGTGTTAAGACAGATCTGACTCTCTACATTTTGTCTTTTTTCAGGCGATTCCATGAAATATCACAATGGCCGCCCATTCTCCACCAAAGACAAAGACCCAAACATTCTCAGCATCCACTGCGCTAAGGCCTACATGGGAGGCTGGTGGTATAAAAATTGCTATAAGGCAAACCTCAACGGCCTCTATGCCTCCTACTCAGACAACAAGGTACTGCATCAGCAAAGAGTAGCATTTCTGTAGCTTAGGTTTAAAGTACAATGTTAGGAGCATTAAACTATAGCCATTACAACAGGGCTTAAGTCGTAAACAATCCACTGATTTCTGAGTCTTTTTTTTTTTGTTTGTTTCTCAGGGTGTGGTGTGGATAGACTGGAAGGGCAAAGACGCATCCCTCCCATTTACTGAGATGAAGCTTCGACCCTCATCTATCAGTCAAACAATCCTGACAACCCCAACAACCCAAGGTTAAATCTGCAGCGTGAATAGTGCACTTAGTGCAAATACACTGTACAAACTTCTACACACTGCTACTTCAATGTTGTATATAGGTTAACAACATACATACAAAACAAACTTTGCAAAGTAAATATGCAAACAACCTCCAACCAATCACAACAACTTTTGTAAGTTTTTGTTTTTTAAATGTTATGTAGACTTTATGCATGTGTCAATGTACTTGTGTTAATGGAAGTCCATCATTGATATTAACATTTCCGCTACTGGAATAACTGCACTGTCTTGATTTTTTGGTACTATTTTTTTATCTTTTCATATGACCTCTCTATAAAATTGTTTTACTTTTAATGTTGTGAGGCATGTAGACAAAACCAATAAAACTAAGTACTAACCAGACCTGGATTCAGAAGTTAGTTTTTGTGTATTGTTTATCATTTAATCGTATTTTATGTTGTTATATTTCTATTCATGTATATGTAATATTATTTATAATTCTTTAAATGCAGAATTAAAGCCAAATATCTTTATGCAATTATTTGCACGTGATGGTAAACAGATTTATGTTAATATAATGATTCTATGCATTAGTGCACATGAACCCAACAGCATAACTTTGCTTTACAGGCAAATCCTTTTACAAATATCTAGTTCTGCTAAAATGTCAGTTGAAGCGGACTGGTTTAACAGTAGCTCCATTCCTGTGCAGAGCTGAAGGCTTAGATTGTGGTTTGGCTATAGACAGGATTCCGCCATACCTGACACTATACTTCTTTGATTGGTTTTTCAGGGTGGCAACTGTATTTCACTATATTCCTGAGCTTATGCTGAATCACTGCTTTATTTGCAATGAATGGGGCCTTTCCATCCAACGCCATGTGGCAATATATCAGCATGGAGCTCTGCAGTAAAGGTTATACAATAGCATGCACAGTAACTTAGTGTTAGAGTTCACTATTTATACGTACTTCCTTTTTTCGACTAAATACAAACTTTGTTGGTTATAAAGCCAAAAGGGATTTGCTTCCCTGTAATATCATTCATCAAATTGTAATGTTAGTGGTTCATTCCTCTTGCTTTGAGAGTAACATTGAGATGAAGGTCAGGATAATATTTGCCTATCCTTGATGAGAGGATACATTGAGAAACAACACTAAATCATGTGGATTACAGCAGGGTTGAAGTAGGGAGATAATAAAAGTGGGGAGAGTAAAAGAAAAGCATTCAGAAAGTTTTCAGTAAAGAGTCAATAGCATGTGTATCTCAGTGGTGAGTGTTGTGCTGTTACTCTTCATTTTGTGGATGCTTGTGGTCCAGCTCTGTGGACAGACTGACCGGCAAAGAGATGGAGATGCCAAAGCAAGCAACCAACCAGAAGGTAGGAGGTTTGAGTCATTTAAAAACATTTCCATTGATAACCCAAATACCAGAAAAGTGAAGAAGTTTGACAGTTTTAATACGTATGTGTCTTTCCACTGACATAGCGGCTGTACCCAAACTTCTGCATTCCCTCTCTAAGCGCTTTCTTGGACCTCTTTCTTCCTCTCTTCCTGGTCCTCTGTCTCTCCCTTTTCTGGGCAACATGCTGGATCTAGCCCAAGAACATCTGCCCATCCACCTTACTTCACTAGCACAACGCTATGGAAATATCTATCGGCTCAACTGTGGCAACACAAGTAATTATTTATTTTATTCCATTTCCATGATAGCAAAACTCATTGTATCTCATGTAAATGTGGAATTACATAAACTTCACCAAACAGGGGAGATCAGGACAAGTTGTCACAGGGCTTACGTTTTGACCTAACTCAAAAAAAAAAAAAAGGTATCACGGTCAACTTGTCAAATCAAAAAGCAGGTCATGGGTTTTCGAAAAATATATTTTTGCAGTTTGTAACATAGCTATCTTTCAATGTAAACATTCTGCAAAGTTGTTAATCAAAAAAGTGCATGATAAATAAATATAGTCTTAAAAAAACTATTCTGAACGATGATAATTTGTATATATTTTATGTCAGATTTACAGCATTTAAACATACAAATACTTAGATATTTTTAGCATTTTAATGTACAATACTGACACCTAAAAACGAATCCTTATGAATATTGCATTAATTTCATTATTATTGTTGTTTTTAGTTGTCATACCAATGGTCTGATGCTTTCAATTGCATTATTAAATAGTTAAACCGTTTACTTAATGTGAAATCATAACATTTCATTCTGTTTTGTGTGATTTCTGCTGCTAGCTCATTTCCAAGAGTAGGTCTACATAACAAGACTACACATTTAAACCCTTAAAATAAATAACCTTTCTGCAATTGCTTAACTATTCATGTAATATTAACATACATTAACATGGGAACAGACCCAAATTTAAGCCTTTATCAGAAGATCTTCATCTCCATCCCGAGCAACAAGTCCAGCAGCAACAGCGATAAACCCGCGCTGAAGTGCATTTTTTAAATTCAAATATCGCCGCATTAAGAAACCTACTGTATTCCGCCAGAGAGGACTGCGGCTGTTAATGCATCGTCATTTGGATTACTTTTTGATATGGCTGTTGACATTTTTGCATTAAATAAATGATTATGATTGCACTTTTCTGTCTGGTCTAGGTTTGGTGTAAGGGGGCTAAAATCTAAATTGCCTATTAATAAAATGATAAAAAGTCATAGATACAAATATATTAATGAAATTAAAGAAACGTAAATATTTTACATTTTTTAGCTAAAAATATGTAGCTATTTGTACGTTGTAAACGTTGAAATACATCTAAATTGTATGTTTTAGCATCCATAAAAACGTACAAGAATTTACGTTTTGTGCCTCTAAATAAATACCTATGTATAAACAATGAGACTAGATGTTAGATGTTAGAATCTTCTGCTTGTCACCGATATACGTCCCTAGGTAACTTATTAGCATAATCCCCACCTGCCCACAAAATAAGAACACTCTGACCTGCCCACAAACACTTCCGCTAGTTAGTCTGTTTACATCATGTCGAGAAGACGCTGTGTTCTACACTGTGAAAGATGATGATGTGAAGAATCTATGGTTAAAATTATTTTTCCACGATACCACAACGATACCAACCTTTGGTTTTACAGAGGATTGCTTCTCTAATTTTGGTGATTAGCTAAACGCTTGTCCATGAAAAATAAGTCCATACCTTCTTTATTTGGACCAACAAACCTCTCTGAACCTGTAAATATGATTAATACGTTATGTGTACATTTTCAATTGACTGCTCAAAATATCAAGTTTTTTGTGCTAATATGTGATGTATACCTAGTGCAGCTTTAGATTTCCAGGTAAATCACGATATTACTGAAGTCTTACTGAAGTAGTTCTGATGAACCTACTGTTTCCTAAGAATGTGTCGATTAATGTGGACTGTCGTTGTTCTAATTACTTTGTTTAATAATAAAGAATGTAGACATATTTTGGTTTACAAATTGCATTGTTTCATCAGTTAGTCAAATTAGCACTCGGCTAATATATCCATCATTATTATTTTGTGAAGTGTTTAGCAGCTAAACCAGTCTGACCAATCACAGCAGAGTAGACTTATGGAAGGGAGGGGTTTACAGACCAGAACAAATAGTTTCAAAATCATTGAAAAATAATTATAACATTAAATGCAAATTCTGAGAAAATTACAATGTTTTCTAACCTAAGATGCATTTAAATCTGTTTTAGGGGACTCCAACACAATATTAAGGCACTTCAAAATACCAACTCACCTCCTCTTTAACTCTACTAGCAACTGTCAACCTAAAATCTTAACAAATAAAAGGCCGACTGTTGATTTGAAAACATCTGTCACATCAACTAAAGATTATTTAGCATTCAGCAGTGCTAATACCCTTTAGAAATCCTCTTTCTTTTATCTTTTTTTTCCAATTTTAAAGCCTACTACATAATATGGGCAGTATCACCCTCATATAACTAAGGGCACACATGTATGCTGTATTAATTTCAGAAGTTGCAATGAGATCCACATATACATTACCTCAACACATGATTCTTAAACATGGTGATAATCAACATATTCAGTAAAACTATGAACTCTGATCCATGTGACAACTAACTGACAGTGACAACAGCAGCAGCAGCAGTAAAACAATCAACCTGATCTCATGACGAAAACATACCTGTGGGAACTTTTTCACAAGATGCAAAATTCATAGTGCCAAGTAAGTTTTTTTGACATATGGCACTAAAAGAGTGTCATTTTTTCCCCTGGAACTGATGAACGTGCATGTGGTACGTTTTATGTGACATTGGTTTTGTACGTGGCACCATTTTCCATTGAGTGGTGCTAAAACTCTCATATATAATACTCCATGACGTTTTTAGGATTCAGCATCCTAAATCCAACATACCGTACCAACTGAGCTACCGAGCAAGCTTGTTATGTCTGTGTTGTGCCCATTTTCAACCCTCTGCCAAATTATTACTTCCTCTCATTGAAATCACTACATGATTACCCAATCCTAATCCCAAACCTTACCCAACACTTACCAATACTAGGGGGGTAGTAAGCTGGCAGGGGTCAGAATTTGGCACAGCACTGGAAGGCAAAACATATGGAGCTGTAATTATAACTGTGTACCAAAATGATTACAAGTGCTCACTGTTTTACTGCCTCTAGTGTTCATTTCTGTTGGACACTGTGGTAATATGTACTTATTGGTACATAAAAGTTCCCACAAGTATGTTTCCTTCATGAGATCAGGTAGCAAACAATAATAATATTTAACTAATAATTGTTGGGAACATTCACAATATTGTTCAATGTCAAATTGTTTATTCAAATGGCTCAATTTGGAAAGTTGGGAGAACATTTTAGATAATCAAGCATGGTAAACAAAACAACTTTTGCTTGTAGTGTCAGTCTCCATTGTGTCATTAAAATCTGTTCATGTCTTTTATTGTTTTTTTGTTGTTGTGTTTTTTTGCAGCTATGGTCATATTAAATAATAGTGAGATCATCCGCGAGGCTCTGATTAAAAAATGGTCTGACTTTGCCGGGAGGCCTTATTCATATACGGGTAATTTACTTCTATCAGCTACTCAGGATGTTTATCTTTTTAAAAAGCCTATGAATCATATCTCACATGTGTTTCATCTTGTACCTCACTTACAGGTGATATAGTGTCAAGCGGAGGGCGAACCATTTCTCTGGGTGATTTCAGTGAGGAATGGAAGGCTCAAAGACGTGTGGCCCATGGTGCTCTGCAACGCTGCACAACTGAGTCCTTGCACTCTGTCATAGAAAAGCAAGCACACCATCTCTGTCAGGTATAGAATAGGCACATATTGGTGCACACACACTGATACATCCTTTATCATGATGGACTTCATTATGGATTTCCAGGCCACAGATGCACAATTTAGAAAATCACATGCACCCCCTGACACACACACATATACTTGGCTATCTAAATCAGTATAAATAACTAGTATAAATGAAAAGGGGTTAGTTAGTGAACTAAAGGCTGGAACTCACTACATGACTGAATGGATTCATAGTCTGAAGCTAAAAAAAATCAACTAGCGTCAACCTTATCCAGAGTCTAAATCTGGGCATGTAGTGTATTCCAGCCTTAAGAGTAACCCCCTAACATCAGCCAACAAAGACATTTTAATTTCAAAGGCAACTTAATTCCATCCCTTGTGGTTTTGAAACAGGTATTACGGGACTACAATGAAAAAGCAGTGGATTTATCTGAAGATTTTACTGTGGCTGCGAGTAATGTCATCACAACACTAACCCTTGGCAAAAGTGTAAACTATATTTAAATGTTATTCTCCACAATATACTCTGATTCCCAATTCTACAGTCTTACTTGTTAAACTATGCAATCTTCTCTTGTAACAGTATGATAAGAGTTCAGTAGACCTGCAGAAGCTGCAGGACTGTCTGAATAAGATTGTGTCTCTATGGGGTTCACCCTGGATCTCAGCATTGGACTCCTTCCCTCTGCTCAGGGTAACACATTTGATTTTGACTCCCAAGTATCTGGATTTTAGAATTGTTTAAAACAAAGATCCATTTAATTTGCAGCTATTTAAAGATTTTTTTTTCCTCATAGAGATTACCCAACCCTCCATTCTCTCGACTCATGAAGGAGGTAGCCAGACGCGATGAGCTGATAGGGAAACACATTGAGGAGTTCAAGGTAAAAATGAATGGACAAAAGATGCAAGTAATGATCAAACATAGATGATTACATTTGCGAAACACATCTAATCGAGTGCCATTGTGTGATGTGTACAGAAAAGTGACAATAAAGAAGGTGGCACAGTGACTTCCTCACTTCTGCAGTCCTTGGAACCGGCACAAGGGGGAGCCAATCAGATTGTGAGGAGCAATGACACATATTAGAGAAAATGCAGAGACGTTGAATCCTGCTACTGGAGAGTTTAAAGAGTTTAGCTCCAAAATGTTCCACAACACCTGTTTGGAATTTTCTAACAATTCTAAAAACCTTGATTAGCAGGTTCAGTTGTGTCTAATTGGGCTTGGAGGTAAACTCTGCAGGACACCAACCCACCAGAACCGAGTTTGGGCACTCTATACGTAGCATTATGTTGTTAACCTATGAATAAATGCAAACATTGTTGTCTCCTCTACATAGACTCTGACAGACACTCATGTACACATGACCACAGTGGATCTGCTAATTGGAGGGACAGAAACTACTGCTGCCTTGCTCAACTGGACTGTGGCCTTCCTGTTACACAGACCTGAGGTACATTTTTTATCTGTAATACATTGCATTCAGAAAGTATTTACAGCGCTTCCCTTTCTACACATTTTATTATGTGACAGCCTATTCCAAAATGGATTAAATTCATTATTTTCCTCAAAATTCTTCAAACAATACCCCATAATGACAACTTGAAAGTGTTGTTTGAAATCCTTGCAAATTTCTTTAAAACACACACACACACGTACATAAGTATTCACAGCCTTTGCTCAATAATTTTTGTTGAAGCACCTTTGGCACTAATTACAGCCTCAAGTCTTTTTATAAGTATGATGCTACAAGCTTGGAACATCTATTTTTGGGCAGTTTCTCCCATTCCTTATTGCAGTACCTTAAGCTCCATCAGGTTGGATGGGGAGTGTCTGTGCACAGCCATTTCCAGATCTCTCCAGAGATGTTCAGTGGGGTTCAAGTCTGGGCTCCGGCTGGCCCACTCAAGGACATTTACAGAGTTGTCCTGTAGCCACTCCTTAGTTATCTTGACTGCGTTCTTAAGGTCGTTGTCCTGTTGAAAGATGAATCGTTGCCCCAGTCTGAGGTCCAGAGGGCTCTGGAGCAGATTTTCATCAATGATGTCTCTGTACATTGCTGCATTAATTTTCCCCTCAATCCTGACTAGTCTCCCACTTCCTGCCATTGAAAAACATCCCCACAGCATGATGCTGGATGGTATTGGCCAGGTGATGAGCGGAGCCTGATTTCCTCCAGACATGATGCCCGTCACATACCTTTTACTGAGGACTGTCTTCTGTTTGACCACTCTACCATACAGGCCTGACTAGTGGAGTGCTGCAGAGATAGTTGTTCTTCTGGAAGGTTCGCCACTCTCCACAGAGAAACTGTGGAGCTCTTTCAGAGTGACCATTGAGTTCCTGGTCACCTCCCTAACCAAGGCCCTTCTCCCCCGATCGCTCAGTTTGGCCAGGCAGCCCGCTCTAGGAAGAGTCCTGGTGGTTCCAAACTTCTTCTATTTACGGATGAAGAAGCACACTGTGCTCATTGGGACCTTCAATGCTGCAGAATTTTTTCTGTACCCTTCCCCAGATCTGTGCCTCAATACAATCCTATTTGGCAGGTCTACAGACAATTCTTTGGACTTCATGGTTTGGTTTGTGCTCTGACATACACTGTTAACTGTGGGACCTTAACTGTGGGTAATCCTAGGGCAGGCAAAGGGGTCGATAGGCTGGCGGTGGAGACTCGGGAAACCAAGGAACAGACAGGAAATGGCAATGGGAAAACAAACACGGGAAAACGCTCGGAATTGACAGTATAATACAAATCAAAACTTCGCGAAGTGACAGTGAATTTATACTGTACGGTCTATTTATACTGTGAATGAAAAGAGCAATATGGCCAACAGGGGTGAAAGGTGAGAGGTGACAGGAAACACAGAATGGGATTATGGGGAATGGAGTTCATGATGATAAATTTCTTTTACATTGTCATTATGGGGTATTGTTTGTAGAATTTGGAGGAAAACAATTAATTTTATCCATTTTGGAAAAAGGCTGTAACATAACAAAATGTGGAAAAAGTGATACACTCTGAATACTTTCCGGTTGCAATGTACATTCAAGAGTTTTACACACTGGTCTGTAATTGTGGGGACATTTCCACTCCCCTAAACATGACGTGCCATGAAACGTGAGTGGTTGCTTTACCTGCCAGTCATATGGCCTCTTGGGCAGACCTTGGCCATTCAAAGCAGCCAATGTTCCCAGACCTTCTGCCATCAGTCTGAAGGTCTGGCTACACAAGACTATATATGTGACCCTGGAGCACAATACTAGTCATAAGTCACTGGAGTATAGCTGTAGCAATAGTAACAAAAATACATTGTATGGGTCAAAATTATTATTTTTTCTTTTATGCCAAAAACCATTAGGATATTGAGTAAAGATCATGTTCCATGAAGTTGTTTTGTAAATTACCAACTGTAAATATATCAAAACTTATTTTTTGAAAATTAATATGCACTAAGAAATTAATTTAAACTATTAGCCATATCGTGACAAAACATACATCAATGGAAAGCTTATTTATTCAGCTTGCAGATGATGTATAAATCTCAATTTTCGAAAAATTGACCCTTATGACTGGTTTTGTGGTCCAGGGTCACATATTTGGTTTGGTTTCTCGATCTCTAACCTAGCATTAAACCCACTCCTGGTTAGCCTTTGTAGAGTTACCATGGTGAAGAACACCTGTCCATCTTATTGAACACATCTTCTTGCTCAGATTAAACTCAAATTAATCCAACAACAGCACAAACCAAATCATGTTTCCATTCTCTCATTGTTCAGGTTCAGAATAAAGTGTATGAGGAGCTGTGTGGTGTGCTGGATGTGCGGTACCCTCAGTACAGTGACCGAAGCAGACTGCCGTATCTGTGTGCTCTGATCAATGAAATGTTAAGACTTCGACCGGTAGCTCCTCTCGCCGTGCCTCACAGAGCCATACGAAACAGCAGGTGAGCATCAAGTGAAATCACAGCGCTAAACAACACTGAAACAATTACAATCCTCCTCCTTAAATCATTTTTCATGCTGTTTTTTCAACAGGGTTGACTTAGTGTGGGGCTTGTTTTTTTTCTTTGTCATTCACTTTTTTAAGATTCCTGTAAGAAATTTATACAGTCCTCTGTTTAGTATTGCAGGCCATTTCATTCCCAAGAATACAATAATCATTCCTAATCTGTATGGTGCCCACCATGATCCAGAGGTCTGGGATGATCCATACAGCTTCAAACCAGGTACAAGACCACAAATACTGTCCAACTTTTCCAATTTGCCTATTTACATATAATGCAGTGCTCATTAACTGTGACAGTTAATCTGATTTATTGCAGAACGCTTTTTGGAAGGTGGTGGCGGGTCTCTCCGTGCACTGATTCCTTTTGGAGGAGGGGCCCGATTGTGTCTGGGAGAGGCAGTAGCCAAAATGGAGATGTTTCTCTTCACTGCCTATCTTCTACGAGACTTTCAGTTCCTGCCTGCCAGTAAAGCAGAGCCTCTGCCTGACCTGCGAGGCATTGCCAGTGTGGTTCTTAAAGTCAAACCATACACAGTTATAGCACACCCAAGAGAACAGTAACTGATTATGAATAAAGTGCCACAGGAATGAGTCCTAAAACCCAGATACGAGCTGAAGATTGCAAGAGGTGTCGGAAACTTAAAAGTGGTGATGCTAAAGTCATGCGACCATAGGGTAGTTCTTTTATAGTCTAACTTTAGCTTTTTACTTTTGGTGATTCTATTTAGGCTTCAAGTTCATAAAAGCTGTGTTCATTTATATCTTAATAAACAAAGTGCGTAGGAATCTTACACTTTTATTGGCCACAGTCCTTATTTTTTAACTATCCAAAATACATTAGAAAAATCCTGCTGACTTTTTTCGAGGGAAACAGGTTGACGCTAACTTTCAGGTTATTGGCCTGTAAAAATATCATCCCTGCACTACTCTACATAAACTATTTTATCATTTAAGTAACAGCCTGTATTTTTTCCCTATGTATTTTAGCAATTTTTACTATATTGTTTGAACAGAGTTCATTGTTTTTGAGATGCAATTTTTAAACTAATAAAATACATATACATTTGAGAATTTTGAGCTAATAATAAAGCTGATATCTTAAGATGTCTAAACTAAGGAATAGAGGGTTTGCACTTATGTCATGGTTTGGTCAGTTACCCAGATGCGCGCCCATATTGGAGATACTTGGATGTAAACAACAGCATGGATTGCACGGTTAATGTACTACTGAATTCCTTGTTCTGTTAATTTATCCTGTCTAAACTACAGAAAAAACTTGTGGAAGCCATTAAATCATACAGAGAAGGACTTTAGTAAGCAGGAAAGGGCACAATATTTTGACAAACTAAAGTTAATAGTGGTAAAGATACGTACAAGCAGTATTAATTAAAATATTAGCCTAATATTTCACCTGCCTGACCAGAAATGATATGAACAAACACAACTATTGTAAAGATTCTTGCCCTGGAAATCCTGGTTCAGTTTGGCCAACCACAAACACCTTTTGTACCTCTTTTTGCACTCTTCTGCTTGATTTGTTATAACTTTTAGCAATCAATATCACTCCTAATGTTTTTTCTGGTCCAACCGATTAGTACACCCCAAAACAATAATTGACCATATTCAGTAGCAATAATCAGCAAAATATGCAAGTTTCGTTGCATTCTTTCAGTAGCATTGTTTACGTTCAGTGCCGCTTCATATTGCCGAATGATGATGTGTCGTGAAAACACTCTATTATGCATTATGCATTTTTTTTATTTATACACTATAAAGTGTTCATAATTAAGATTTTAAAAATGATAAGTTAAGACACACTCATTTTCTCTATCAAGCAGCTAAATAGCTGGACGCGGATAAGATCCAAATCCTACCCGGGTGGGCTAAGGGGGCTGAAGCCCCGAATGTTTTCAGTAAAGCTCTGAGCTCTGAGAAAGAGATTTCACGCGCATTAAAATCAGGCTGATGGTTGTTAACATAACTAATGATATTCACAGAGTATACAACTTGGCACAAGCTGATTGGTTCATGTTGTGTAAGCAACCAATGAGCTTGCAGCTTAACATTTAAATGGCTGGTAGAAATCACTTGGGTTCCTCTGAAACCCTCCTCCTTCCCCAGCTCCACCTGTATAGATCTGCTAGGGGTTATTTCATATGCTATTTGTGCAGCAGCAGTATGTCTTAAATATTCACAGCACCGTATCGCCATAAGCTTTGGCAGTAGCAAGTTCCTGTACTTGCTTGCAACAGCAGCAGCAATAATCTACAACTACAGCAATAACCAACAGCAGCAGCAATTCAGCAGCAGTGTAGCAGATCTATTCCGCCAAGACCAAATACATTAACATTGTCATAACCATTACCATGCTAAACCTTTCCGAGAGTTGTAATGACAGAAATAAGTTTAATAAATGACAGTGTCAGTCATTAAGAGTTACGATTTATTATTAAGAGATTTTAGTCTCACATTTAAAAGAGTCATTCTATTTTTCTATCATATCATATTTCTGTGTTCTACATTTTATATTTAAAACATTAATTTCATAATATTATTTATGCAGTTTGTAAATGCAGTGTAAATGCATGCAGGAGTTCCTTAAAAAAATATGTGTATGTTACAGAGCCCTGTGTGTTTCATTATACTTGTTCTTTTTTAAAAAATAAGCCATTTAACCAATATAAATTTTAAACATTTTATTTGAAGGACATCTGGGCTAAGCCCCGGTATCCACTCACTAGAACCGCCCCTGATCCAACGCCATTATATTTACAAATGGCAGTGCCCACTCTTACAGGAAGAATAAGGTGGATACAATTGTGTGTCTGTAAAACTGTTTAAAGCCAGGGTAGGCAGTTTCTGTGCTACTAGAAATATAGCATGTTTTCAAACAACCTTTGCAATTGCCCCTTTCACGTGTCACGCTTCCCCCGGCTCAAACATCACAAACACGGTTCTATGATCCACCTTTTTCCTCAGCGCAGAAATGAGAAGAATAACAGCGTGCAGCAAACGGTAAAGTTGTTTGAACTACAAACCAGTGTGCTAATAATTATGATAATACATTAAAATAATATAGAAAGACACACCAATTTGCAATATTAAGCAGGAAAACAAGCTGGTTGAGACTGGAAGCCACACCCATACAATTAAAAAAAAGGTGGATAAAGGTGAAGTCATGTCTCAACGAGAAAAAGTAGATTACTTTCAATAAAAGGAATACTTTTACGTTGATATGGTTTACCTGTCGAGAAGAAATTCTACAAGCTCGTTGTGTCAACTGAAATCAAATTCCTCCCTCTTGTAAAAACACAGCAGGCTGCAGTGACTGGATGGACATTTTATGGCTCTGAGCATTCCACAGAAAAAAAAAAAAAAATATATATATATATATATATGTATATTTTATATTTAGACATTTATTGATTGCAATTATGATGTAAGGATACTGAGGAAAATTACGGAGTTCTTCACCACCGTTGGAGATTTTTGCTGCTGTTCCTCTCTGGTCCGCTAGAGGGTACACACTCTACCCGCTAAACACAGAACTGCACACACTTCCTGTGCCCGTTCGAGATGTTGATAAACAGCGAGCACATGCTGAGCACAATTTTTGACTTTTTGTTTCATGACAAGACTACAACCACTGTGATTTAAATCCTAATATAGTATCCTGACGTTTTGTAGTTGCTATGTCTCTGCTATTCAACGCTGAACAATGAAAGACTTCACTACTCAGGTACGTTATAGTGTGACAATCCGATACAGTTAGAATACACTGTCCAAACAGTAGTAAGTGTATTAAGTAGTAGCTTAATATGTAGTCGCATTGTAATATCTATATACATGTTGCATGTTCGTTTTCATTATAACTGTGCTTTATCTGCAAGTTTGTTGCATTATCCAATAGTTTGTATATTGTATTGTAATTTCGTTGTTTGTATTTCAGTAATGTTATACATCATGTTTGTAGCCCAGTGCACTGATTTATGCAGCCATGTTGTATGTGTTCATAGGGCACCGATGGATTTTATAAGAGAGTTTACCACAGCCATGATATATATGATTTTGTCTCTCTCATCACTGCATGCTGCTTATCAGTTGTTCAAGGTAATCCTCCATTCAGTGTATTGAATGCAGTAACTATATAAATACAGTTACTAAGATGTACTTGTTTTCACAATTATGACTTTTTTTTTCTCTGTTCGCAGGACCACAGAGCTTCATCAGTGGGCTTCTTCCTGATTGGCAGTTCCTCTGTCCTTTTAGTTTTTTCTCCCAGTAACCAAACTATCAAATCACTCCAGAAAGATCTAGAATGGGCAGGTGAATCACTTGGTCCTGCGCTTATTACATTTGACTTCTTGTGGCTAAGTGAGGACCACATCACTGCTCGTATCCTCCTGATTGGCTCTAGTTTTTTTATAATACTCTCTGATTGGATATCATCAGATGGGTTGGTCATTATGTCACGCTGCCTGGCCTTTTCCACCCTCTCCTGTTCACTGACAGTGTGTGCGTTTGCTGAAAATGCTGCAGGGGCAGTAGGGAGTGTTGCCCTCAGTCTGCCTTTATTACTTTCCCCAAGGAGCAAATCTGGCTCTTTAGGTTCCCTCATGTTGTCTACTGATGGACTTCTCAGCTGGATCCTTAAATTCATCATGGCATTAGGATGCTGGACCACTGGGAAGGCCCTTAATAAATACCTTTTTGATATAAAAAGCTGGGACTGACTTAAGCAATGATTTCCAAAGACAAATGTACAGGCCTTCTGTCTTAAGAAGCTAACATTATATTGTATTGTACTACAGAAACTGGAGGGTTTTTTACATCTGTAATCAAATAATAGCATTTGTTTGTAACATATTAAATCCGTTACATTAACATTGAGAGCTAGTAAAATCCATGAGCAATGAATACATTGTTTTAGCATCTTCAACAATGAAGTCTTTGTAAAGAAAGAATGGGACTCTGTTTAAACCAGTGTTGCCATGTCCACTCATTATGAGCAACTTTGGTAAAAGCATGTGACGAATTTACTTATTGATTTAGAGGTTTATTTATATGTGTCATTCTACAGAATTGGTGCAAACTGTTGTCCCACAACCAAAAAACTCATTTAAAAAGCATATAAGAATTCAAATCTTAGATGTTTACTAAGATTCTTCTATTATCTATTGAAACCCACAGTAATATTTAAAATATCAGTAAGCTTAATGTATATGAAATCAACTTATGAAAACTATATATATATATATATATTAGTTCAAAAAAATATTTAATTAAATTAGATATTTAAGTTATATTATATTTATATTTATGTCAGTTTTGGTTGTGACATTGTTTTTTGGGTGTTATTCCATAACATTTAGTTTTTATGTGTGTACAACTGAGAACTGTGCTAGCTAACAATGTGTCACTACTGTAATAGTTACAACAAAAAAAAATGTAATTGGTTCGGTAGAGACAAAAGAGAACACGTAATCAATTTATTTGGGGGGAATAAACTAAATTTTAGCACAATTGTGCAAATTTTTTTGTATGTTATTTAGTATGTGAGTTAAATTCTGTAATATGATGTGGTCGCTACCAAAACATTACTGTTACTACCAAAAATGTCCAGTCATGACTAAAACATGGGATGTTTTGTCAAAAATAAATTATATTAAATTATCAACTAAGATGTTATGATAGTCCTTGGTTATGAATCCTTAAGTGTGAAATCTGTATGATCAACTTTATGCCTTTTGCAAAGAAAGGCTGGATTAAAAATAAAACAAATCTCATAAATAGCACTTGAAATATTGCTAAAAATAAAACTGTTATTGATTTACCTCTAAAAATGTTTTAATAAAATAGTAAAAAATATATTTACACTGTGTTTCAGTAGTGACAAATTTGGGCAAAGTAAAAATATTCCAAAACTTCATGAAATTTCTGAATTAACTGCACAATTACTAGAAATGTGTACCTTGGATATTATACAATTTGCACACATACAAGATTTGTGAAAAACACTCTTGACTTTTTATGTAGAATGGACCATATATGTGAAACGTTTTTTTTTTCCTTCTAAAATGATTCAATTAATAAAATGTTTTTTTTTTCTGAGTGTCAGAAATGCAACTTAAAGAAATAGTTGACCCAAAAATAAAAATGCTGTTATTATTTACTCACCCAAACCTGCATGGATTTACATTTATTCATTTAGCAGATGCTTTTGACTTACAAATGAGGAATGGAACAAATAATTCATCATAATTTCTTTCTCCTGTTGAACATAAAAGAGGATATTTTGTTTAGTCGCTGCAGCTACACATTTGTTTTTCTTGTGAGATCTCAGATCTGACAACACTGTACAAAAGTATTAAATGTTTAGGACTATATTATATGTTATTTGCAGAGGACAGATTGATTCAACAATGAAGCACAGAAAAGAAACATCAGTGTATTCTCTTATGACTTCAACCTGAATTAACAGGTTTAGTGAATAAGTCACTAACTTGTGTAATTTAAATGTTGGATTTTGCTTGGATTAAATTGTATGAAACATGTTAAATAACTTTAAATATTTAATAAAATGTTTTTAACTTTAAACATTAGTAATTCTCTGTTATGTATTTTTACTTGTTACTTTTATTTTTGTAGTCAATTTGCTTAGGATTGTAGTAGCCAAAGCGAAATACAGACATATTATTTCTTGCTCACTGAATGTGATGTTCGTTTAAATATGATGCTGATGCATCTTGTTAATGAGGTGTCCTGCAATCACAAAGGACAGATCGCTTAGATGTAGTGCTTGTAGATCAACACTAATGTAAAACTCTTTTAGGAAGTCTCCATTGAGATATGATTTTACATCAGCCTTAAGACTTTTATTTCTTCAATATTATGACGCTTGTAATAAGGAAGGGGAACCATGGTCCATTACATTTAATAGCCTGGAGGCTTGAGCATAAAGCACTTAATTCATCCTGATTAATGACTATCCCTGGCACTTTGCAAAAGATTGTATCATTAGACAGAGTATAGTATCAATAAAGTCCCCCTTCAATTTATTATAGTAGCAGTATCCATCCTACTTCTGCTTCATTTTGTTTTTGCTACTCTAGCTATGCATTTGACTGTGGAATTGCTCTTGCTCATATATTTTTTAAAACTCCTAACATTCGTATTAAACGTTGTGGGAAATGATACCCTTTATGCTTTATTTTTGCTTAGTAGACTGTTATACAGACAAAAAATAATCCAATACCACATGCAATAGAGGATGTCCCAGTATCTAGGGACTGGAATGTCAAAGAGCTGTTTTGACAAGGGCTTTTTCGACTTGTAAACAACTAGCAACCACCTGGCTGAAACAGTCATCCAGAGCACCACAATAAACAACAAGCAACCACTTTAAACACCCTATCAACCAACCAGACCACTGCAGCAGACACCTAGCAACCAAGTAGAATACTCTAGCAAAGACCCAGACCCAGACACCATCTATAACATCCAAACAAATACACCACAACCATTTTGAACACCATAGCAAACACTCTGGTTACTTATGTAACCTTGGTTCCCTTAGATAAGGAAACAAGTGTTGCTTTGCTGACACTTGCTTTTGCTGAGGAAACTCCTGTTTACTCTGATACTGAGGCCTGATTTGTTCACGTTTGTGTAGCTGCATGAACCAATGGCACAACCTGCCAAAAGGGGTGAAGCCAACTTCTATGTAAGTCGGCTCTGAGCACCATTTTGTCAGAATCTTCGATTGAAGTCACAGTTGACGACTCATGTGCAGTTTTATTCTACGGCAGCCAATGCAATGCTCGTTCACTTATCTCTGGGAACTGAGGTTACGTAAGTAACCGGACCGTTCCCTTTCGAATGGTCTCTCATGTTGCATCGCTGACACTTATGGGGAATGCAATAAATAGCGTTGTGCTATAAGCAGTGCAAACTGGTCGGTTTTTTGTGAACTGCCACCAGGTACAAGACTGGCCATTGGCGTAAGGGATGTTGACGGCCATCAAGGAGGCTGCGGGCAGGCTCTTCTGGAGCAGACCAAGCCTGGCCGAGATCCTTCATAGCCTTTGTTAGAGACGGATCAGCTTACTGTCCATGCTCGGCCGTGTTGACTCCACCAGAGTTGGGGTTTCGGGCTCCTCACCTGAACATGCCTATTCTTCAGCATCCAAAGCGGTCAATGACATGTAGTTATCAACAGGGACTTCTTCCTCAGATGTGGCAAAAGAAATCAAGCCACTTGCAGCCGACAAGGGGTGTTATCCACATGGGTGAAAAACACCAGTGAATCGAGGCATTAAGGGGAGAGTGATGAATGCAGGAGCTGCACCAGGCATCAGATCACTCAACCCAAAGTCAGAGCCTCGCTGCTCCGCTGTTTCTTTCTCATAGGAGAGAAATGAAATGGGACAGCAGAGCGGGGAGGACCACCCTCATTAAAGAAGCCGATCCACGAGTGGAGAAGGGTGAGACTCTCAGAGAGCTCAGCACATGAAGTTTTCAACAACGTCACTGGAGAATTTGCCCAGAATTTTGCTCTTAAGTGCTGGATGGTCACAGGGAAAGTCTTCTTGCTTCTTCTGCTGCTGGGGGCTCCTTCTATGACAGCAAGCTGCTTCTTCTTCTTCTTGCAGAGTCAGCGAGGAGATGATCTTCATTGCTGAAGGAGAAAAGTTCTGATGAAATGGAGTTCAAAGCCAACAGTCGGCTCCACCGACAGTCGTCTTTTCAAATTAAAACAGGGTCTGAAGTGTTTTCGAAAGCCTCCGTTTTCAAGGGTTTTAAACACCGGAGTAGTGTAAATGACAAGCGTAACTGTAGCAAAAGTTATGCATTTTAAAACGAAAGAGCATAACTTTTGCTGAGGTTAAGCTGCTTAAAGTCCAGTGTGAAGTTTCCACAGTCAGTGATGGTTTGGGGAGCCATGTCATCTGCTGGTGTGGGTCCACTGTCTTTTATCAAGTCCACAGTCAACGCAGCTGTCTACCAGGAAATTTTAGAGCACTTCATGCTTCCTGCTTGATGATGATGATGATGATGATTTTATTTTCCAGCAGGATTTGCCACCTGCCCACAAAGCTAAAACTACCAGTACCTGGTTTAATAGCCATGGAATAACTGTACTTGATTGGCCAGCAAACTCGCCTGACTTAAACCACATTGAAAATCTATGGGGTATTGTCAAGAGGAAGATGAGGGAACAGGGAATCTACCATAACACCTCAACTGTGTCAAAGGCTGATCGCCTCCATGCCACGCTGCCTTGATGCTGTAATTAGTGCAAAAGGAGGCCCAACAAAGTACTGAGGACTTAATACAGTACATTAACACACTTTTCAGAAGGCCAACATGTGTTTAAGATCCTTTTTTTATAGGTCACATCACTCACATGAAATATTCTAATTTTGTGAAATACTGGATTTGGGTTTTTTTTGTCTTTAATCCATAATCATCAAAATTGAAACAAATAAAGGCTTGAAATATTTCACTTTGTGTGTAGTGAACTAATATAACATACAAGTTTCACTTTTTGAAACAAATTATTGAAATAAATGGACTTTCCCTCGATATTCAATTTTTTTGGCACATACCTGTATATGACTTTCTTCAATATAATTGGAGTTATATGTAAAAATGTCCTGGCTCTTTCAAACTTTATAATGGCAGTGTATGGTGGTTGAGATTTTGAAGTCCAGTATACAAGAGAGTGGCATTCCAGCGGATGATGTAGAAAGTAGGCATAGCGTAAACTCGCGAGAACCAAGTCCTATTGGCTTATATTAAAATCCTCAGACATTTTTTTTCTTTTTTTTTTTTTTTTTTACAAATCCTCCTTTTGTACTTTGTACAATTTGTGACCGGTGTTTTGTTATGCTTACACTACGGCATTGTCATACATCTGCTGAAACACCAGTATGTCCAAACGAAGCTGGAGAATACAGCTGGAGAATAAAGTTTTAAATGTGGAAATTTTACTTACACAAATGCATCGATTAGCTTCAGAAGGCTTTATTAACCCCTTGCAGCCATGTGGAGTACTTTTTATGATAGATGCACTTTATTGGGCTTCGAAATCTCAACACCTATTCACTGCCATTATAAAGCTTGGAAGAGCTTGTCTATTTGTCTGAAAGAAGACAGTCATATCGGCCAAATAAGGAACAAACACTTTTGGTTCTTCATGAATCATCACAATAGAATCCTTTTCTATGGTTGTCACTTTGAATATAGCAATATCAAAGTGCTTTGTTGAGCACCTGACTTCCTGTTCTTCCTCTCTCATCAATCTCCATTAGTTTCACCCCACTACTGCAGTGCATGGCACCTCTGTGCTGAGCGCACTTAAACACTGCTGAGGAGAGAGAGAGAGGAAGGGGGAGGAGAGAGATGGATATAGAGAGAGGAGGAGAAGAAGGAGGGGGAAAAGGAAGCCAGCAATAGCAGGTTGGACAGATGTGCGAAGTCAAGAGCTGATGTTGCCATCCAAATCCCAGAAACACCGGTGAACAGGCACAAACGCTCCTGCAGAATCACCATGTAGAGCTTCAAAGCTGAAGAATGAGAATGCAATGACTGCAGTTGTTGAGGATCAGTCGCAGCAGATGGTAAGACTCTGCAAAACATTGGGAATAGCATCGTTCTGTGGAGCTTGACAACAATGGGAATGTCATCCAGACTGGATTTGCAGCGGTTTAGTAACACTTGTCTGATTGCATTGCAGTGTGAGAAGAGCAGAGGGATGCTGTGAAGCCAAAGCATTTATTTCCAGCCGCTGTCGTTGTATCTGCACCTTAGGAAACATGTATGCCTTCTATTCTCTACTGGTGTACATTTTCTACACCGTTTTCAAAAAGGAGGAGGAGGAAGCCCTCGAGGGGGCGTGCGGAGAATCCCCGGAGGTATGTGTGGCCGCAGCGGATAGACGCCGATAGACATGCTAATATATGCATTCCCTATTGTCTGCATAAAATGTGTGCAGGTGGAAAAATGGAAGAATTTGATTTTTTTTTATATTTATTTAGGTAAAAAAATACTAAAATGTTTATACAATATATTGAAATATTAAATTAAATAAACGTTTTTTTTATAAAATATCATATATTTAATATAACAGGCAATACAGAAGCTAGTGGCAATTTCACTGAGGTGATAATTCGATAATGCACGCATGCACAGTCACGTATCGTATGTCCTCAGTGGTGGCTTTAACACCTTCCAATAATCACATTCGTCTTCTCCGTAACTGACAGGAGCCTGGCCATGTTTCCATGGAAACAGAGAGCAAGGGGAAGGGTAGCCACACCCCCAGGTTGGGCAAACGAGGGTGTGCAAATCTGAGTGAATCCAGTAAGAATGTTTCCATAATGTTGTTCTAAATACAATGAAGTGCTGCTTCACCTAAACAGTGTCCAACCACAATTGTCTTTTAAATTGCAGGCAGCAGCAGCAGTGATAGTGATGGGACGTCCCTCAGTGATGAAGATGAGGAGTTTGATGAAGATCAAGGATTACCTGCTAAAACACCATTAACAGCTTTCCTGTCTTTTAAGCAAGAGACAGAAAAGAGAAGAGCAACTAATTCTCCAGCAGAACCAAATGAAAAGGTGAAGACCTTCTAACTGCATTCACATTTACCATATGTTTCATAATGGTGGTTATTTGGTGAAGTGGTAGTTTACAAAATGTGAACATGGACCACAAAACCAGTCATAAAGGTCTATTTTTACTGTCTGAAAGCTGAATAAATATGCTTTCCATTGATGTATGGTTTGTTAGGATAGGACAATTGAAAATCTGGAACCTGAGGGTGCAAAAAATCTAAATATTGAGAAAATCGCCATTAAAGTTGTCCAAATGAAGTTCTTAGCAATGCATATTACTAATCAGAAATTAGGTTTTGATATATTTATGGTAGGACATTTACCAAATGTTTTCATGGAACATGATCTTTACTTAATATCCTAGTGATTTTTTGGCATTTAAAAAAATTATAATTTTGACTCATACAATGTACACTCTTAAAAATAAAGGTGCTTCACGATGCCATAGAAAAGAAGAACCTTTTTTTACCTAAATAGTTCCATAAAGAACCTTTAAAATCTGAAGAACCTCTCTGTTTCACAAAAGGTTCTTTGTGGCAAAAGAAGGTTCTTCATATTATAAAAAGGTAAGAAATAATAAAAAATGATCATTCTGACCCATACAATGTGCACTCTTAAAAATAAAGGTGCTTCACAATGCCATAGAAGAACCTTTTTTACCTAAATGGTTCCATAAAGAACCTTTAAAATCTGAAGAACCTCTCTGTTTCACAAAAGCTTCTTTGTGGCAAAAGAAGGTTCTTCATATTATAAAAAGGTAAGAAATAATGAAAAAATTGATCATTTTGACCCATACAATGTACATTCTTAAAAATAAAGGTGCTTCACCATGCCATAGAAGAACCTTTTTTATCTAAATGGCTCCATAAGGGACCTTTAACATCTGAAGAACCTCTCTGTTTCACAAAGGGCTCTTTGTGGCAAAAGAAGGTTTTTCAGATTATAAAAAAGGTAAGAAAGAGATGGCTCTTTAAAGAACCTTTGACTGAATGTGGATTTTGTGGAACCAAAAATGGTTCTTCTATGACGTCGCTGTGAAGAACCTTTTAAAGTACCTTTATTTTTAAGAGTGTATTTTTGGCTATTGCTACAAATATACCCATGCTACTAAGACTGGTTTTGTGGTCCAGGGTCACATATTTGGCACACATCTTATAATGTTCTGTCATTATGAATGATTACTCAAATTTTGTGGGTATTGCTTTTCAAAAATGAATAAAATGGCAAGAAATGAGTCATAATTAGGTACTTCATTAGACCTTATTCAGGCTAGACGCCATAATTAGATTTTTCATGAATTAAAATAAACAATGAATGTACTTTTACAGCCTTTTTTTAGGACACTGTCATCCAAAAGTTTGGATCAGTAATTTTTGTTTGTTTGTTTGTTGTTTGTTTTTTTAAAGAGGTTTCTTAAGCTCATCAAGGCTGCATTTATTTAATCAAAAATAATAATAAAAACATAATAATAATAATATTGTGAAATATTATTTCAATGTAAAATTCTGTGGTGCAGGAATTTTCAGCATCATTACTCCAGTCTTCAATGTCACATGATCCTTCAGAAATCATTCTGATATGCTGATTTGCCATCCATTATCAATGTTGATTTATTATCAATCAGTTGTGCTGTTTAATATTTCAATATTTTAATATTTTTTTTAGTAAATAAAAAGTTAAAAAGAACAGCATTTATTTAAAATATAAATCTTTTGTAACAATATAAACTAAAAAAAAAATAAAAAATTGTCTTTGAAAGAAATGAATACTTTTATTCACCAAGGATGTGTTAAATCAAACATGATAGCAAAAAAAAAATTATATTGTTAGAAAATATTTCCTTTTTGAATAGATGCTGTTCTTTTTAACTTTTTTTCATCAAAGAATCTTGAAAAAAAGAATCACAGATTCCAAAAAAAAAAACTGATAATAAAGTAATAAATCAGCATATTAGAATGATTTCTGAAGGATCATGTGGCACTAGGCTGGAGTAATGGCTGATGAAAATTCAGCTTGGCATCACAGAAATAAAGTATATTTTTAAAACTGTTAAACTATTTTAAACTGTAATAATATTTCACAATATTCATTTTTTTCTGTATTTTTGATCAAATAAATGATAAATAAATACATTTTAGCTGAATGAATATGAGAAATGCTGCATGAAACAGCCTGAAATTAAGTTTTAATTAAGTTTTGTCAATTCATGTTTTTAGAAATGAAAATTTTGTTTTATGGTTTTAGTTTTAGTTTCAGTTAACTATAATAATCCTGCCACCAAGCAATCACCAAAACCCTAGCAACCTTTCAGAACACCTTAGCAACCACTTGACAAGATGACAAGATTTGTACCAGTCACATGTTCTAAAAGAAAGTGGGGAAATCTATTGTAGTTGAAAATGAAATACAATTTGTAAATGAAATGTGTATTATATTAACTGTGTATTTTTTCAGGCGACAGAGTCTCCATTGCTGTCTGTGATGTCACACCTCCTGAGTTTCCTGGAGCAATATTCCCACCTGCAACAGCTTCAGCAGCAGGCAGATCAGTACCGCCTGCAGCTGCGCAGACACCGCGTCCAGCACCGGCGGAAAATGAAGGCCCTGCGTGCCTCATACCGCCAGCGCCTCAGAGACAAGAACAGTGTGATTAACAGCCTGGAGGAAGTGATCACTCAGCAGCAGAGCCCATCGCCTGAAAATGAGGGTGAGACCTTTTGAACCTAAAGAAATAACAGAATCTTAATGTGAAGATTTAAGCGGCGAATGGCAATGAGTTTAATATTAGATGCCTCTTGATATTACCTCCATATTGATTTGTTGAAGGAATTTAAATCTGTTACTGGCCCTGCTGTTTGGTCTGTCTGAAGGTATCAGACTTTAAGTTTCTGGTTCACTTGACAAAGATGCTATTGATTACCACAAAAGAAAAAAAATAATCTAATCAAATAATTATTTTGAACAATCTTAAAGGTATAGTTCACCCAAAAATGCCAGTTCTTTCATTGCTTACTCACCCTCGTGCCGTACCAAACCCGCAAGAACTTTGTTCATCTTCGGAACACAGATATTTTTTATGAAATCCGAGAGCTTTCTGACCCTGCATGACAGCAACGCAACTAACACGTTCAAAGCCCAGAAAGGTAGTAAGGACATCGTTAAAATAGTCCATGTGACATTAGAGGTTCAACCATAATTTTATGAAGCTACAAGAATACTTGTGTGCAAAGATAATGATTTTATTCAGCAATATCTCTTCCGTGTCAGTCTTCACCACATGTTGTGGTTGAACCAATGATGTCACATGGAGTATTTTAATGATGTCCTTACTACCTTTCTGGGCCTTGAACATGTCAGTTGCTTTGCTGGCAGGGTCAGAAAGCTCTCAGATTTCATCAAAAATATCTTATTTTGTGTTCAAAGCTCGAGTTTGAAACGACATGAATAATGACAGCATTTTAATTTTCGGGTGATCTCTCTCTTTAAGATACAAATATTTGAAAAAAAAAAATTGGGGGGAATATAAATTATTCTTGACTTTATTCTTAGGCAGGAAAATAAAAAAATAGCAGAACTATTTTAATATCAAGATTGTGAATACAGTCCTAGGTGGTGTCATTTTTGTTTTCATGTTTGTTGTTGGATTCTGAATCTTGTAGTTTGACATCAATGGTAAAAGAGACAAGGACCTGTTCACATCATGTGAACAGCTAAAAATTGTGCTTTAAATTAGAACACTGGAGAAAAGTCCTAAAAATGGCAGACTGATGGTTTTAGAAACCAGCTGGCAGTGACCTCAGAGCTACGTAGGGCATCTGGACTCTCTGGTGGTCTGTTTCTCCTCAGACATCACCAGATGTTCCTCTGTCAACTGTTACAGCAGGTTTCCTGTCGATCAGACTCACTATTAAACATTGCATGGGTTTAAAGTGGATGTCTCTTGCACTAATTCAATGTCAGATGTACTTGTCTTTGTAGTTCAGTAGATGCATATGATCCTTAATGTCATCAGGATATACTGAGCTATATAAAGCACAGAAGTGTTTTAAAGGAGGACATCGATACTGCCGAACCGCTATCAGATCTGATTCAACTTCATGACAAATGTCCGTCTGGCATCGGGCCTCCCACATGTAGCAATACGAAATCAGCCAACACACTCATTCACAACTATTTTATAGCTATTTTGTATCTAAAGACCCATTTACACCAAGAACGATAACGATGAAGTTAACTATAACAATAACTATATTAGCAGCATCCACACCAACACACAATAACATGCTATCTGCTGCTTTAAAAGCTTGAGTTCTTTCAAATCAGGTCAATTTTGATTGGCTCTCAATGTTTTTGTCAAACTTTTGCTTTCATTTCCTTCTTAGATATTTGAGTTCTGCATAATTATATCTTGACAAACCCTTCACTAGCAATTATCCTCAGCTGTGACTTGAGAGGAAGCTGGAAGAGAAAATATAAGTGCATTTCATGGTTTTAGGAATCATGCAGTGGTAAAGTATCTAGTATTATATAGTGAAATAAAAAAAATGACTTTATATGTTGTTTGGAAAAAATGTATTTCAATTAAAGGAGACAAACTATACAACTAGGGCTAACTGGGCTATGCTAAAAAACAGAAATCTTGCAGATTTTGTCATGATACCCACATATCTGCAGACGTTTATCTATTAGCTATTTAAAACACAGATATGATTCATGTTAATCAGATGGCTAAATGTCATATGGGAATGCATGTGTTTGTTGCTCCATTTTTTTTTTTTTTTGCCATGTAGTAAAAATACCCATCTGCAGGACTGGCACATGGCTACAGCACTTGGCTTGTTTCTCTGTGGCTCACAGAGATGAATAAAACATTGTAAGAGCTGTTTCACTTACAAATGCAAGTGCACTTACAAACACTAGAGCTGAACTTCACGTGCACTGCTGTTAGATATAAATACAGTGGAAAGGAAATTCAAATTTAAACAATGAAGGTACATTTTTATAAATAAAGGTTCTTTACTTGCATCAGTGATTCTGGTTTAAATGGGTCCAATCAGGTTTTTCAAACCTGTATATGTTTCATGCTTCTGTTGAACACAAAAGAAGATATTTTGAAGAATGTTGGTAACTAGACAGTTCACGGTAGCCATTGACCTCTACAGTGTGGAAAAAATACTATGGAAGTCAACTGCTGTTGTTACCAACATTCTTAAAAAAATATCTTATTCTGTGTTCAACTGAAGGATCTGTTAATGAGTAGGGGAGAGTGGGGTAAGTTGAGCCAGTGGGTAAGTTGACCCACCCCCTGTATCTTGGCCATGTATTTTAGAATCATACATAATTTCTGCCAGACCGTGAAAAGGAGAAACACATGGGAGTGTGTTTTGACTTAGAAAAAATTTTGACTTGTCATACTAAAGTTTTTGCATAACAGATGTAATGGCTGTTACATCAAAGCAAATTTATCCAGGTCTAAAAATATTTATGATGCATATAGGTGATTTAGCAACAAATAAAACCATGCAAATCATTTAGCTAAATATTAGCCTGAATTGGTAAGCTAGTTGGTGTTTTTCCAAAATGCCAGTTGTGGGGCAAAGTGAGCCAAATGCTGTGGGGTAAGTTGAGCCAACACTTTAACTTACACCCCACCATAAGGCATTGAAGTTAAATCTCTCTTTCCACCTATAGTCCCTAATGGTCTGCTCGATATTGTAAAAAAGCTACCATGTCAGGTGTATTTTGACAAAAATGTTTATTAGTTTCAGTGACATTTATTCTTTCATTTTTAATTAAGTTTTTATTTAATGTTACTCAACAAACTCTGTTTAGTCTGTTTTAGGGAAGGTTAAAGCTTTGGTGTTCTACGTATTGTTTCAGAAATGCAAACAATTAAAGATTTGATTGGTTTTATGTTAAGCTAGCTTTAAGATAAGAAATACTTTTAAAATTATAAACTCGAATCACTGACTTCCACAACGGTATACACGCATTCGCAACAGAGTCAAGTTCTGGCTTTTCCCCTGACCTCTGACTCGACGTTTGACATATGACGTAAGCCACATTCACAGTGTTAGTTTTGCACAGCCTTATTTGTTTGAAATGGAGTAACGTTACACTGACCAGGAACTCGACTCTCTCATAAACGTCCAAACAGCCGTTGCCGGAAGTCAGTGATTTGAGTTTATAATTTTAAAAATATGAATATTTTTGTTATAAAAACCCATGGATCTGCTTCAGAAGACATGTGTTAACCCCCCAGAAGTGTATGGGTTAGTTTTACGATGGATATATGCGCTTATTGGAGCTTCAAAATAATAGCCACTATCTATCACCATTATAAAGCTTGGAAGAGCCAGGATAAATTTTAAAACAACTCTGTTTGTCTGGAAGAAGAAACTCATATACACCTAGGATGGCTTGAGAGTGAGTAAATCATAGGGAAATTTTCATTTTTGGGTGAACTATTCCTTTAAGCCTGTTCCGCCATCACGTTTGTTCCGCATCACGTTTGCCGTGGCGTCCCCGTGAGTGAGTCTCCATTCATCCTTCCCACCAATCCACTCGCTCCCCTGGAGAGACTGACAGTGCAGATCAGACACCGCCTGCCCCAGTAATTAGTATACAGCACAGGAAGAGACAGAATCTCTGACTCGGCATATCAATAATTAACGGCGGGAATCTAAATAAAATGTTGCAGAGCGGTTGGGCTGCCAGGCACGTTGCACGGGTCTTTGAGTTCAAAACTCAGGCTGTTGAGGTTGTCATTACTTAATGGAGTTTTGCTTAAATATAGTTTATGACCTTGGACCACAAAATCAGTCATAAGTAGCATGGGTATACTTGTAGCAATAGCCAACAATATATTGTAAGGGTCAAAATTATCGATTTTTCTTTTATGCCAAAAATCATTAGGATATTAAGTAAAGATCATGTTTATTTTGGACAACTTTGAAGGTGATTTTCTCAATATTTAGATTTTTTGCACCTTCACATATCTCATTAATTAATTCAGGGTTCCCACAGGTCATGGAATTTCTGGAATATCATGGAATTTTAAAAGGTCTATTCCAGACATTGAAAGTCAGGGAATTTTATATTTATTTTGTCCAAGTCATGGAATATCAGGGATTTTTGTTTGTTGCTATCAATTTTTGTTTACATTTATCAAAATGTAAATTTTGTATACTGTATTTTGTTTTATTGTGTTATTTCACACATTTTGCCTATTGTTATGGTTACGAAAGCATAAAAATACATTTAAAATAAGTCAATTTTTGTAGAAATAGTACAGAAAAATACAGTTCATTTAATGCGTAAAAAAACAAAACAAACAAAAGAAGTAGTGTATGTTTTGTACTAAAAAACATCTGTGATTAAGTAAATAAAGCTTGCAAATGGATGGATCCGTTCATTATAGGTCATGGAAATTAACCCTTTTAGTCAGTGAAAGTCAGGGAAACGTCAGGGAATTTGACGTTTGGCTTGGAGTGGGAACCCTGTTAATTATGTACTTTAGGGCAGGATATGGTCACATTGTAATTTCTTACCATTTTTATTTCTTACACAAAGGCTGTTAATGAAATTAAACAAATAATCTTAAGATTAAACATTAATGTTTTCAATTCAGTGACCTATAAAACCAATTTTTGAATTTTTGATTTTTGAAATCATTCATTTCCAAATGACTCTTAGTCAGTTTAATGAGCTACATTACAAAGTATTACTTTTTTAAATAAAGCAAAGGTTATTGAACTACATTTGACAAGAAAGTGCTATTTCAGTCTGCTTCAACATTTCATGTTTAATTAAATGTGCGTGAAAGTTGTTTTACATTTTTTCCAGTGTACTTTAAAATTCCATTCTAAAAATCTATGATGTGTGTGGTTGTGTGTAGGTGACTGCATGCTTCCTGCAGCGTCTCCGGTTGGACTGCATAAGTTGGTTCAGTCTCTATGCGGGCTGCAAGTAGAGAAGAGTCAGATGAGAGGAGAGCTGCGATTGCTTCATTCCCAGCTTGAGCAGAGGGAACGGGATCGCCATACTAATGTACAAGCTTTCCAACAGCAGGTGCTAAGCATTATATTTTCCCTTGATTCATTCAGTCACTGATTCTATCCATTTATTCGCTCATTCAACCCACCACATTTATTCATGCAATCAGCCATCCATTGACAATCAGTGTTTTTAATAGCACATTTCCACATATTCCTCTCTGTCACACCAATGATCCAGAAAGTATTTTGGGTTTGTAAAATCAGCTATTAAAATCTGTTGACTGTACTTTTCATCCATTTATCTGACAATTCAGTTTCACCCCCTTTGCTCATTTTTCTTTCCAGACTTGCTAAGCTGACAACATTAATTTTGTCTCTCTAGATTGATGAGCTGAAGAGCTGTATTGAAGAAAGGGAAGAGGAGCTGTCTAAACTCAGAGTTGCATCAGTAAGCTTTTGAAAGAAGAACCTGTTCCAATGCTCTGTGTTTGAAACTGAACGTATTAAAAAACAAGGCCAGACAGTCTCAAAATGATTCATGACCAACAGTTTATCTGGGTTGTTTCATCAGATACTTGTTTCCAGGTCAGCTGTGACTTTTTTTGGGGTGTGTGTGTGTGTGTGTGTGTTTCACCAGGGAGTAACAGATTCAGAAAAACGAGTGCTTTGCTTATCAGCAGAGAACGAGAGTTTGAAACACAGCCTCACAATGACACAGGGTCTTCTGCAGCAGCTGTCAGTCATCCCATCCCAGTCCAGCTCTGTGCTCATCAAGGTAAGACTGACTTTTAATGTATTGGGTATACTATGTATCTAGTACATCAAAACTGACACCCTTCTTTATTTTGTGACATTTTCAGGGCACTTCACCACTGTATCATATAGAATCTGGCATTGGCTTGCATGCATTTGTAAAATCAGCAAAATCTGCATGGACATTTTTTACACTGAAATCATTTTAAAGTCTGTTCTAAGTTTAGGATAAAATGATGAACCAACTGAAGCCTATATGTGACAATCAACATCATTTGGCATGTTTCATACAAATTTAGGAAGGATAGAAGTTTTAAAGTTTTAAAGAAATTTGTCCTATTCTGTAGGAAAATGAAAATCTGCGTAGTCGGGTTCTGCAGCTGGAGAGTTCACTGCAGCAGAGGGCAGAGCAGCTGTCACATCTGGAGCACCAGAGGGAGCAAAGCGAATGGAGAAAAGCAGAAGAGCTCAGGAGACGAGAGGACAGCGTAAGAGAGCTGCGACTCGAATTGGACAAAGAACGCAACAAGGAGCCTGTGGTTAAAGTAAGAAAAATGCAAGAATATGAACACAAAACCTTAAAAAGACAGAACAAACTTCTTAAAAATTAACTTTTATTCTTATAGTATGTTACCCAAACTGTGGAGGTAGAGTCGCCTTCAACTCTACGCCAGCTATCTGAAGCCAGACAACAGAATGAACAGCTTTCTGGGAAGCTAAGCAATCAGAGAGAACGATGCCGGCAGTTGGAGGAGAACATCAGACATTCAGATGAAGTCAGCTGCAATTTACAGCACAAGGTTTTTAATCTTTATCTATTTGTGTTGATGATTGTATGTACATATAGTAAAAATAAAAATGCATAAAATACATACATAAAAATGCACACATCTTCATTCTTTTCAAAAGTTTTTACCCCCGGCTCTTAATATATCGTGTTTCCTTCTGGAGCATCAGTGAGCTGCAATTTACAACAAAGGTTTTTAATTTTTATCCATTTGTGTTGATGATTGTACGTACATATAGTATAATTTCTGCTAAAAAAAACTCAACCTCTGTTGCTGGGATCTCAAATATGAATTCTTGAATTATACAGTGAAACCTTTTGAATTTATAGATCAGGGTAAATTTAACTTACTTTGTCTTCTGGGAAACATGTGATTATCTTCTGTAGCTTCTGAAGGGCATGATATTTAGACAAAATAAAAATGCACACATCTTCATTCTTTTCAAAAGTTTTCACCCCCGGCTCTTAATATATCGTGTTTCCTTCTGGAGCATCAGTGAGCTGCAATTTACAACAAAGGTTTTTAATTTTTATCCATTTGTGTTGATGGTTGTATGTACATTTAGTATAATTTCTGCTAAAAAAACTCAACCTCTGTTGCTGGGATCTCAAATATGAATTCATGAATTATACAGTGAAACCTTTTAATTTTAAAGATCAGGGTAAATTTAACTTATTTTTTCTTCTGGGAAACATGTGAGTATCTTCTGTAGCTTCTGAAGGGCATGACATGTAGGCAAAATAAAAATGCACACATTCTTTTCAAAAGTTTTCACCCCCAGCTCTTAATGCATTGTGTTTTCTTCTGGAGCATCAGTGAGCATTTGAACCTTCTGTAATAGTTGCATATGAGTCCCTCAGTTGTCCTCGGTGTAAAAAGATGAATCTCAAAATCATACAGTCATTGTTGGAAAGAGTTCAAATACACAAAAATGCTGAAAAAATTTTTTGTGGGACCTTATGGGCTTAAGAACAAACAAGGGACTCATAAACAACTAGCACAAAAAAAAAACAGCTGTGGATCATTCAGGAAACAACACAGTATTAAGAATCATGCGTACAATCACTTTTGAACAGGGTCATTTTTTATAAATTCAACTATTATTTGCTCTTGTGAAAACTCTCTTTTATGTCAGATATCTTATTCAGGTCAGTACAAAATAAAAAATAACATGCATTTTGTATGATCCCTCTAACATTATGCAGATTCTGCAAGGTGTATGTAAACTTTTGACTTCAGTTGTAAATCTAATGGCTCCACAGATTGCTGCCTATGAAAGGGAGATTGGGAGACTAAGGGAGGAGCTGCTGAAGGAGATCGGTCATCTTGAGGAAAAGAAAGAAGCGGCTGTAAAAGCAGCAGCTAACTGCTCACAGGAGCATCTCCAGAGCCTGCAGGATCAGTTCGCAAGTGAGTTTACTATATATATACTACAAATCTTATGGTTCATGCCTGTTTCTCACTTTCTCACATAAAACTTTCTCATTCTCAGTCCGTCCAAGATGTAGATGAAAGCATTTTAACAGATTATTTCACTCCTCAAATAAAATTTCCTGATAATTTATTCACCCCCATGTCATCCAAGATGTTCATGCCTTTCTTTCTTCAGTCAAAAAGAAATTAAGGTTTTTGAGGAAAAGAAATTCGAGGGTTTTTCTCCATATAGTGGACTTCAATGGGGATCAGAAGTTTGAAGGTCCAAATTGCAGTTTTAATGCAGCTTCAAAGGGCTCTACACAATCCCAGCCGAGAAAAAAAGTTCTTGTCTAGTGAAACGATCTGTCATTTTCTAAAAAAAATAAAAATGTATATACTTTTTAACCACAAATGCTCATCTTGCACTAGCTAAGTGTCCATGACTTCACGCATTATGTAGTCACATTGGTCACGTGTGATTAGCTCTTTGCTTTTCACTCTAAAAAATGGTTAAAAAAAAAAACTCCTCCAACTTAAAAATTGTCCGACATCATTGTTTTACCTTTTTTTGTACAGGGTGTTTGACTTTCTTTGCACGTTCACCTACGTCATGTGACCTTTCCAACGTGATTACGTAATGCGTGAAGATGTGGACACAAAGCTAGTGCAAGATGAGCATTTGTGGTTACAAAGTCTATACATTTTAGACATTCATCCTGCTGATCCCCATTGAAGTCCACTATAAGGAGAAAAATCCTGTAATGTTTTCCTCAAAAATCATTTCTTTTTCAACATCTAGGATGACATAGGGGTAAATTATCATGTAATTTCAATTCTAGAGTGAATTCTTTAAATACAACACCATATGCAGCTTAGTGCATGTTTATTTGTGTAATTTCCAGCCCTTCAGAAGCGCCTGAGTGCTCTCCCTCCCACATTACGCACCATGAAGACTGATTACGCCAGCCTTCGTAGTCAGGTCCGCAACTTTTCGGACTTCTATGGAACGTCTATTAAAGAAGCCAAGAAACAGGTACAAAAACATTGTACTTCTGCAAAAACTTGTACTAAATTTAGAACTTAGACACATTTTATTTGTCGCTTTTATTTATGAACAGATTATGGCAGCTATAAATGAGATGTCAGAGGCCAACAAAGACCTTTTGGAAAAATACAGAAAGGAAGTAGCTCTCCGCAGGAAGTACCACGAACAGCTGGTTGAGCTTAAAGGTAGGCAGTATTGACCATTTTTAAATATTTTTGTCTGAAATACAAAATCTAAAACAACCAAGTTTTAAATTTTACCAGGTAATATCCGTGTGCTTTGCCGTGTAAAGCCCGTACTGAAGGAAGATCAACATGAGGAAGGCCAAGCGGTAGTTGTGACCACAGACCCCAATAATGAATCTGCCCTCACAGTTTTAAGCAAAGGAAAGGCCAAAAACTTTGAACTGGATAAAGTCTTTCACCCTCAGGCCACTCAAGAAGAGGTAGGTGACCTTGATATCATTAAATTGGTCATTTTCATTGCTGACTCTATCTCACAGTAACTCTTCTGATATGTATTTTTGACTATTCTGAGTGTTTATCTCTCAGGTATTCCAGGAAATTGAGCCACTCATCACATCCTGTATTGATGGATATCATGTTTGCATCTTTGCTTATGGCCAGACAGGATCTGGCAAGACCTATACTATGGAGGTAACATACAGGGATCTGTAACTATATACCTGTCATAACACATGGTTCCAGTTTCATACTTTGACCCAGATGATCTGTTTTCATTAATTATTCAATAAGACTGTCAGGTCTCATTAACCATCCGTGTCTGCTCAGGGTACTGTTGAGAATCCTGGCATCAACCAACGAGCCCTGAAACACCTGTTCAATGAGATTGAGGAAAGAAAAGACATGTGGACATACACTGTCAGTGTCAGCTCAGTGGAAATTTACAACGAGGTCCTGAGGTATTGCATTTTACCTTTTTATCATACAAAAAACTATGCTGGTCTCCATCTACATCCTTCTTGATTGTCAAAAACTCATGTGTTAAGGAAACACAGCAAGCTTTTGTTTTATTTTAGCCGTTTGCAGGGAAGTTATGAAATTTGGCACACAGAGGATGGTCTCAATATTAAACCAAAATTTACATTCTGTGAGTTAAGATTTTTCGTAATTTTGAATTTTGTGAAAAATCTCCTTTTTTAAACTCGTCATGGACGGTTTGTCAGATTTTCATCAAAACTGGTTCAGGTCATCTTCAGACAATGCTGGCCAAAAGTTATCAAAAGCTTTTTAATATGACACGCTTTATGAAAACCAAATTGTTTTCATAAAGTATGTTAATTAATATGATGAAATTCATGTACAAATGGACATGAGACTATATCTTCGCATGACCTAAGGGGAACATGAATAGTTTTGGCACAGCGCCACCTAAAGGAATTAATAATTTGACATTATTTGTTTATACTTTCTGACCATTTTGACCAAAAATCATAAAAGTATGTGGTCTTGTTAAATTTGAAGTGGCTTACTGAAACAAACAATACCTAATTTTTCTATGTCAGCCATTTTACGCATGGACCATTTTGAATTTCGGAGTAATTGTATTGTTATGAATCTTATAGAATCACTTTCAGGAAAGTGGTGAAATTTGGCACACAGATAGAGGATAGTTTCATTATTAACCACATCAATTTTGGAGTCTCTAACTCAAACTCTCTAGTGCCAGCAACAGGTCAAAAAGCTAAATTCATGTTTCCTCTGATTTCTTGGATCATACCAAGTTAAATGCATACCAAAAATTAAGTTCTATGGTCAAGATTTTACGCAATTTTGAATTAAAAAAAAAAAAAAATCAAATTTTTCGAACTCATCCTAGACGGTTTGTCTAGTTTTCAAAATCAAAATGTCAAAATCGGCACAGATAATCTTCAGAGCATTCTGGCAAAAAGTTATCAAAAAGCTGTTTGATATACCAAACGTTAACAAATTTGACAAAGTTTGTGCAAAAATGGACATGAGGCTATATCTCTGCAGTACTTTACTGACCAATACTGGATTCTGACCAAATTTGGTATGTGTTATAACAAGCAAAACCTGAGGTCACTTGACATTTCTGCTTGTAACTTCTGACTAGTTTGGCCAAGAATCATATGATTGGTCTAATTAGTTTCAGAATGGCATACCAAATCAAACTATATCTCATTTTCCTATGTCAGCCATTTTAAGTGAAAACCATTTTGAGTTTTGTGTATTGTAGTGATACAATACACAGCAAATTTGTAATCTCTAATTGAGTTTGTTAATATACCAAACCATTTTCGTAAAAAACATGTTAACGAATTTGACAAAGTGACATGAGGCTATCTCTGCAACGCTTCAGCAGATTTTGACCAAACTTTGTATGTGTTATAACAAGCATGACCTGAGGGCACATCAATCATTTTTTAATCATTACTGGTCAAAAGATACACAAATTTGTCATTTCTGCTTGTAACTAATGATCAGTTCGTTTCAGAATGGCATACCAAATCAAATGATACCTATTTTTTCTTTGTCTGCTTTTTTGAGTGTCAGACATTTTGAGATTTGTAGTAAAATTCTGTATTAACAAATGTCTTTACCAGGGGTCACCAACCCTGCTTCTGGAGAACAACCATGCTGCAGAGTTCAGCTTTTTTTATTTAAACACACCTGTTTAATCATTGATAAAGTGTGCGTACACTCAGATTTGATCTTAAAGTGTGTGTACATTTAAATCCATGCCAACACTCATATTTGTAAAAACTGGCTTTGACAGGGAAAAGTGTTTAGCATCACACCAGGGTCCCAGCAGACTTACCTTTTCTTGTCAGAGTACTGCTGGTTTTTGAAAATCTTTTATATGTTAATGACATTGATATGTTAATGACATGTTTTCTTTTTTTTTTTGGTGATCTAACCCTTTATTGCAATTAAATTATTAACCATTTTTTGATTGTTAACATCAGAGATCTGCTCAGTAAGGATGGAGAGAAACTTGACATCAAGATCAACCCTGATGGGACGGGTCAGCTTCATGTGCCAGGACTCAGGGTCATGGAGGTCAAAAGCTTCCAGCATATCAAGAAAGTGAGTTCCAGGTCATCTGTCAAGATATACTGATGATACAGAAAACTTTCTCTACAATCATTCTTATTTTTTGTAGATTTTGGCCATCGCTCGAAAGAACAGGATTACATTTGGAACGCAGATGAACCAGCATAGCTCTCGATCTCATGCTTTGCTCACTGTGACTGTGCTGGGCACAGACCTCGCCAGTGGAGCCAAAACCACCGGTCAGTTCCAACGATTATGAATCTTTAGAGTTCTCATGGCTATCCTTGAATGACCGTAATCTATGACCTCTCCTTTGCAGGCAAGCTTAATCTTGTGGATCTGGCTGGTTCTGAGAGGGTGTGGAAGTCTGGGGCAGAAGGGGAGAGACTGAAGGAAGCCCAGAATATCAACCGCTCACTACTGGCTCTAGGAGATGTGATCCAGGCATTGAAGGCTCACCAAACTCACATACCCTTCAGGAACTCACGACTCACCTACCTTCTGCAGGACTCACTGGGAAAAGGCAACAAAACCGCCATGGTTGTTCAGGTACAAAGATTTACCAAGACTCACTAGTCAAAATGTAATAAATTTAACAGTTAAAATGATCATTTACCCCCAAAAATTTAATTCTGTCAATAATTACTCACCCTCATGTCATTCCAAACCTGAGAGACCTTTGTTCATCTTTGGAACACACATTGACCATATGCACGGAATGTTCTTTAGAACTTGTGCATAATGATAAGCTAGCTTGTAAATTCTGGTGAAGCTCATTTTATATGTGCTATATATAGGTGGAGACTCTTGAAACTCCTCTCCTGCCTCGTTCTTATCAGAAACAGAGAAAAATTATAATTGCAACATCGTAAATAATGAAAAAATTGTAAAAATATTTTAAAGCCTTTATGATTTTTCAACTCTACAGCTGTGCAATCAAATTCACTTCAAAGAATTACCTTTCATGGAAAAAAAATATTTTTACAGAATAACTTTTTAAGATGACATGAATGACATGAAATTACCCTAATAACCAGAAGATGGCAGCAGAGGATCATTTATTGGCTGCAGCTGCCATTTAAACTCCCTAGTTTTTTCAAGTCTTGCTTTTTGATTTATTAAAAATTACTAGTATAACAAATTTTAGTACTTTTACCGCACTGATGTATATAGTATAGCAAGTGCAGGAAGTCATTAAAATAATATAAATTAGCTCAAACACAAACAGCCTATAAGGGTTATTTAAATACTTATATAGCCTATAGTTTACTACAATTTAAATAAGTTTAATATTAATGGTATAAGAATTCAATAATGCATGAATCAACATGAATTTAAAATATTTTAGATTTAATTTAATAACTACATCTTTTACGTTTTATCATGAACCGTAAAAGCAATTAAACAGCTTATATTCAACCAACACAAACTTGTTACTGCTGTAGTTTTGTTACTCTGAATTTAGTCTGAATCATTGAATGCACAGCTCTATTTTTGACATTGGCTTGTCAGTTGTTTCATTTGGTTATTACTGTCAATCATACAGGGTTCCCACAGGTCATGGAATTTTAAAAGGTCTATTCCAGTCATTAAAAATCAGAGAATTTGATACCTTTTTTGTCCAAGTCATGGAATATCAGGGATTTTTGTTTGATGCTTTAAATTTTAGTTTCCATTTATCAAAATGTAATTTTTCCAATGCCGGATTTTTTTTCATTGAGTTGTTTCACGCGCTTTGCCTATTGTCTTGGTTAGGCTATTTTTCAGTTCCATTTTATTCTCTTCCCTCTTGTCAACTGGCTGGAAACAAGACAAAAAAAAATCTAAGAAAAGCATTTTTTGCAGTGTAGGTTGTACCTGTTAAACATGCCAGGAAAATATCAATTTCAAGAGCTTTGGCTACAAAATCACCACTTCAGAGACTGGGTGTTAAAAGTAGACGATAGAAAAGCAACAACTAAATGTGAAGAAATAAAAAGACTGAATGATGAAGTAGATGACAGAGAGAAAATCTTTCAGAGCGGGAAAAGCAAAAAAAAAAAAAAGTACTTTTGTATGTGTGTTAAAATGTCTATGAACAAGTAAATAAAACTTGCAAATGGATGGATCCGTTCATTATAGGTCATGGAAATTCATCTTTTTAGTCTGTGGAAGTCAGGAAAAAGTCAGGGACATTTGGCTTGAAATGGTATACATGGACTTCGGTCCTCTTAGACATACAAAACTTTTCTTCGATTGTAAATGGATTATGTAGAGAAAACGAGCAAAGGACACACCTAGTAAGTGCATATAGTCAATTACGATATTTCTGATGAAATCTGAGAGCTTTCTGACCCTGCATAGACAGCAACATAACTACCACGTTCAAAGCCCAGAAAGGTAGTAAGGACATTGTTAAAATAGTCCATGTAACTTAATTTTATGAAGCTATGAGAGCTACTTTTTGTGTGCAAAATTGTTTCCTTGTGTACTAAAACAATTGTGCTCTTTAAGTTATAAAATTTGCGTAGAAATCAGATTTTTAACTAGCTTGTTTCATGTCATCTACAATGCAAGTGCTTAAACAGTCTACATGTAGCTCATGGGAATGCCATCTGAGACTAATGTAATTTTCTTCAAATACAGCCAATAAATAATGCTCATGTGAAAATAATGTCTTCTTTAGGTTTCTTCTCTTGAGAGCAATGTTGGAGAGACCCTGTGCTCGCTAAAGTTTGCCCAGCGAGTGTGCAAGGTGGAGCTGGGCCCTGCTGCACGAAAAATCGAGGGGGGCGGACATAACGAAAGCAAAAATTAATGCATTCCATTAACCCTCACAAGTAAACACAGGACCAGAAATGGCATCAACTCAAGTGTAGATGGACAAGTCTTGCACTTTTCAGCCTGTGGCTGAGCTTGTGGCAATCCTACTCAAGGGCTACAGTTCTGGAAACATCTGTGATGCCAAACAAACAAAACAACAAAAGTTCCAGTTTCTTCCTGCTACCTAGCCTAGCAATGGCTCTTCTCCACTTGCTGATCTGCATGTCAAAGTCTCACCAACACCCATCACCACCAACACCAAGACAAGCTCTAAGTTCAAGATACCACAGGAAAGACTGGTGAGAATATTTCAGAATATTAAATCTTCTTGTGGAGTCACTACATAAGAGGCCACAGTATCCTAATTGTGTAATGCTTGAGGTTTCTACTGACATTTACTCAAAAACCTTGATATTATTTGGTATAATATATATAGTCTAGGAAGTAATGGCCAAATTTAGTTTTTGTATATGGTTGGTGTGGACTTCTATGATTGTTATGTGTGTAGAACCAGCCAATCTGTTCTTTAAGTGCAGAGGATGTGAGTTCAGCCAAATTGCACGAGATCAAGGTAGGTAGCCTGGTGTTTTAAGATCCAGGCTAATAACCGAAAGATCACATTTTCAGCCCTTAGAGTTATTTGATAGCGCCACTCTGTCACTGAAGGAGGAAATAAAGCCAGGATTTGGATAAGAAAACGTCTGCTAAAGATAAGAACGAATGTATCTATACTTCATAACATATTATGTGCAATAGCTCCTCTTAGTGGTGAGCATCTCATTTTTTTATTTTTATTTTTTTGGCCCAGTTGAGTGTGACCACACAAAACAAAATGTTACTCAAACATTAATATATATTTTCATTAATAATTCATAATAAATATACAGACATACAACATATATTGATATTTAAGTAAATTATATATGATTATTAACTTTCTGGGATGTTTAGGATAAGTTTAATGTTTTTAGTTTTAGCCTTGTAACTATTGCTAAATTACTAAGCCAGTTTCCGCCACGGAATAAAAAATAAAAAAAGGTAATTGTGACTTTTTTCCCTCAAAATTGTGATACAAACACACAATTCTAAAATATAGATGCAATTCTAAGAAAAAAAGAATTGAGAGTTCTCATAGATCTGAGCTTATCTTGCCGTTCTAACTTTATTTCTCACAGTTGTGAGTAATATCAATAAATCTCTCAATTCTAAGAAGAAACAAAAGTCAGAACTGTGAGATAAAAAAAAAAACGCAATATCATTTTTTTATTCTGTGGCTTAAACCGGCTTCCATATGTTACAGAGGGAGATGAGGAATGCACTTTGTCAAAGGCTATCCATACAACTTGTCTTTTAACCAAAAACATACAGTAGGTATCTTTTAAATCATGGCAGAATAATTCTAAAAAAAAAAAAAAAAAAAAAAGACACTGGCTTAAGTACACACACTAATTTATACAAAAAATGAACTTACTCTAAATATCTGGAAGCCAGAATAATACTGCAGATTTATCTTTACTGTTCTCCTCAATTATGATATTGTATTCTTCTCTGTAATGTGTCTGATTTTGGAACTCATTAATTAGAAAGGAGAAAATCCAAACATGAACGTATGAATTTAGCCCTTCTTTATCAGCATTTCCGGTTCTGTTTTAAAAGAAGTGTATCGACATTGGAACATGTTTTTATCACAAGGCCCAGAGAGAAAAATGACAGGACTCAATTTAGAAAAGAAAGAACTGTTTACTTATAAACAACAAAAAAATAAAAAAAGAGAAAACACAAAACACCTGTATCTCTCTTTCTTTCTACATGCCCTCATTCTCTCTCACAAACACACTCACGCTTCTAATCACCTGATCTGGTTGTGTGTACACTCATGCCGAGCTCAGCATACGAAATCCATTTTAAACACACTGCTATGTAATGGGAAATGGGCCGGAAACTTCTAGAAAATCTGTTGTGCAGGACTGTCATTCTTAACACACATTCAATCCGAGTCTCCCTCTTCCACGCCAACTGCTCCGACAGCTCCAGCCAGCTCTTCCTCACTTCCCTTGAGCCGTTCACCTGTGGATTTACACAAATTCCCAGATATAAACAAGCTCTGAACATCAAGTACACATTTCACTAAAGACTATTGTGTGTTCTAGTTCTGATTTAGTGATCCACAGAATATTTAAGATATTACAGAATTTTCATTTTAATTGTAAGTTTAAGAGGCAAAACTAAAGTGTAGTAGTAATGTTGTTTAGTCTGTGCCAAAGGAGCGTATAGAGACAGGAAATCCATATATGATGTCATTAAGAGACATTCAGATCTCCAGGGCCTTTGTACCTCCACAGCAATTAGCCTTACATTAAGCCCTGGCGGAGCTCACTGCAAAAAGACTCTACAGCTATAGTTTACTTATATCACTGATTAAAAAAAAAAAAAGATGGATTATTGCTTCAGTTCTACTTAGTTTTTTTTTTAACCCCACACCAGCCAAAGTATTCACAATTCAGAATTTTTTTTCTCAGAAATGCATGATACAAACTCACAATTCTGACTTTTTTTTCTTAGAATTGAGATACAAACTAGCTATTGTAAGTTATAAAGTCAGAATTATGAGATATAAAATTGTGAATTATGAACTTTTAATTCGTTTCACGAAATAAAAAAATAATAACTCTGAATTAAGATAGGAACTCCACAGTTCAAAAAGTCAGAACTGCGAGATATAAAGAGAAAGGTCAGAATTGCAAGTTTTTAACTGACAATTGCGAGTTATATCACATAATTCTGAGAAAAAAAGGCAATTGCAAGTTATAAAGCCCAATTCTGAAGAGGGAAAAAACTGATATGTTAAGAATATGATTCTGAAGTCAGAATTGCAGAATCTTGCAGTTCTGACTTCATTTCTTAGAATTGTGACTTTATATCTCACAATTCTGACTTTTTTTTCTCAGAATTTTGAGTTATAAAGTCCAATTCTGAGACAAAAAAGTCAGAATTTAGACAAACTCGAAATTTTAAAGAACAGTCAGAATTGTGAGATACAAACTCGCATTTGTGAGGAAAAAAAAAATCTAAACTGCAAGTTTTTATCTTGCAATTTTGAATTTATAACTCACAACTGCAGGTTTATATCATGTAATTCTGAGAAAATAAGTCAGAATTGTGAGTTTATATTACACAATTCTGATAAAAAAAGTTAATATTTTTATTAGTGCTGTCAAATGATTAATTGCGATCACACTCAAAATAAAAGTTTGTTTACATACTATATGTCTGTGTACTGTGTATATTTATTATGTAATAATATGTATGTAAATACCCACATGCATGCATATATTAACACTAGAACCGCCACGGGGTAAATTTTACCCGTATGTGTTTTTCAAATGTACATAACAGATTTTCATTAAAACACTCAAGTCTCCCAGTCATTGACTTTTACTAAAATTGCGTCATTTAAACTTCCCTGGTGTTAAAAAGTGTTTAGATGAGACCAGATCGTAAAACAGGGCATTTATACCTAAAAGCGCCAGCGGGTCAAATTTACCCTCTATATAATACGAGTATTTTCGCGCTGTCATTATCCTGCCGCTTATGTTGTAACATTGTACATTGCTAGGCAGTGACTTTTACTCACTGAATTAGTGGTTATTAGTTTCAAAAATAAAGACAAAATGAATAAAATGAAGGAGATTTATGGATGCCGAAGAGGTATTAGAAGCACTAAATACCATGATGGATTCGGAGAGTCTGGTGCGTCCTGGGTCGGCTCAGCATCTGACGGCTCTTCTGACAGCGATCTCATTTTTAGATGTTTTAGCCTAACGTTAGCCCCACTTATATTGTTCAAACTCTGGACTAATTATTGAATTTTTGTTTTGCCATTTCTATTGTTTATTGTTCATGTGTTGCTATTTATTCTAGTCTGCACGTTCCCTGAAAAAATAAAAATAAATAAAATAATCCAATGAATACAACCGTTTTTTTTTTTGATTACCCGTAGTTTATTGGCGTCGTTCTCTTATTCAAATTATAAATGATACAACTAAACAAATTAATAATTCATTAGGTGAAGCTGTACGTGCGCTTGAATTTGTCATCGCATCATCCTATGCAGTGTGGTGAATTATTACACATTTACTGTCTATAGGCTATTTTAGTTATTTAAATAAAATGATTTGTCTTAATATATTGATTAATGACAATGAATAATAATATTACGGCACCCAAATATGTAGTTACTTTCTTTTAATTATCTTCGTAAGTGTGGACTTAGTTTATATGGACTGTAATGAAAACTGACTGTAGCTTGTATAAAAAGCCTTAAACATAAAATAACAGGACAAAAAATATAGTGGATGACTAGACATTCATTTTTTATGACTCCAGACACTTCTTTATGAAGACAGTGGCATAATACAGTGAAACAAAATGCTCTTTAGTCATATAAAACACTACTTATTTGCGTGGGTAAAATTTACCCGCATGGCGCTTTTAGGTATACAGCGACCCCCGGCGGTTCTAGTGTTAAGGAAAAATATTTTAGATTTATATCTAAAATATTTAGATTTATAATCTAAATTGTATACAAGTGTAAATATATACAAGTATGTGTGTGTATTTATATGTACATAATAAATATACAGAGTAAACACATATAGTATGTAAACAAACTTTTATTTTGGATGTGATTAATTGTGATTAATCGTTTGACAGCCCTACTTTTTATTATACATCATCAGCTGAAAAAATCATTCTAAAAGTGATTCCACTGATATCAATTCTCTGTTATTATAGTTGCATAGTTTTGCCCATGGTCATGGAATTAGAACCATTATTGAAACTCAATACAGTTATCGTTATAGATATAGTCAGTGTGGACAGACCTCAGTCTCGGTCAGTGTGTCATGTCATACTCACGTATAAGTTCAGCAATAGCTTTCTGTGTTCGCCTCTCTAGTTTCTCAAGCTTCTTAGCAACGTCCCTCTTTAGATCCCTATTACAAACACAAAACACAAGCATTAAATGAATGAAAATTTAAACTAAAATGGATCCCAATGAATATGATTGTTGTATGATTGTGCTTTAGCAGCAAAAATGCAAGGTTTGTACCAGTCTGGTTTTCTGGGGGCAAGATTGGCCAGATCCTGAGAACACAAATCAAGAGTGGGGAAAAAAAACAAAAGAGAATAAGATTAGTTTATTTTCAGGCAAGGTCTGCCTAGTGATCCATGTGAGAAAACTTTGCCACTACAAAATAAATTATAATGTGAGCTTGCAGTATAAATTAAACATAACAAAAAGTTTGCAAACTCATTTGCAACATTTCCATTTTTGGTAAATTAATACTTTTATTTATCAGTAAACTAATCAAAAGTGACAGTAAAGCCATTTACAATGTTACAAAAGATTTATATTTTAAATAACTGTTGTTTTTATATATATTTTTGTAACTTGTTATTAATCAAAGAATCCAGAATTACGGTTTTCAACATTGTTTAAAAAAAATTAATGATTTTTAATAATTGAGTGGCAAATGCAAATAGCAAAATAATTTCTGGAGAATCATCTGACACTGAATACTCGAGATTTGCCATCATAGGAATAAATTATATTTTAAAATATATACAAAAATAAAATGACTGTGTTACATTGTAATACTTTTTCCACAATATTATAGTATTTTTCATTTAATAAATGTGGCATTGGTGGCTAAACATTAAAAACATTTTTTTAAAAAATCAATTATTCTAAAATTTTGACTGGTAATGTATGTACAGGTGCAGCTCAACAAATTAGAATATTGTGAAAGTTTTTTTTTATTATAATTTATTTCAAAATCTGCAACTTTCATATATTCTAGATTCATTACATGTAAAGTAAAATATTTCAAAAGTGTTTTGGTTTAATTTTGATGATTAGAGTTTACAGCTCATGAAAGTCAAAAATCCAGTATCTCAAAGTATTTCCTAAGATCAATCAAAAAATGGATTTGCAAAACAGAAAAGCTCAAGTTCTTTAAAGTATATTCATTTATGCACTCAATACTTGGTCAGCAGCACACTTTACAGCAAATGACTTGCTTCTAGCACAAATTACAGCATCAGTGGAAGTGATCAGCCTATGGCACTGCTGAGGCACTATTGAGCCTTCAGATGTAGGGCATGTAGGCTGGCCAATAAAGCACAGTAATATCATGGTCAGCAAACCACTTGCAAATGGTTGTTGCACTGTGGGCAGGTGCTAAAGTCCTGCTGGAAAAGGAAATCAGCATCTCCATATAAAGCTTGTCAGCAGATGGAAGCATAAAGTGCTCCAAAATTTCCTGATAGATGGCTGCATTGACTTTGCACTTCATAAAACACAATGGACCAACACCAGCAGACGTCATGGCACCCCAAATCATTACTGACTTCAGAAACTTCACACTGGACTTCAAGCAGCTTGGATTCTGTGCCTGTTCAGTCTTCCTTCAGACTCTGGGACCATGTTTTCAACATGAAATGCAAAATTTACTTTTATTTGAAAAGAGGACTTTGGAAAACTGAGCAACAGTCCAGTTCTTTTTCTCCTTAGCCCAGGTAGGATGCTTCTGACGTTGTTTCTGTTTCAGAAGTGGCTTGGACTCTTGATGCACTGACTCCAGCTTCACTCTACTCCTGTTGAAGCTCTCCTAAGTGTTTGAATTGGCTTTACTTGACAGTATTCTCAAGCTTGCGGTCATCCCTGTTGCTTGTGCACCCTTGCCTACCCAATTTCTTCCTTCCAGTCAACTTTGCATTTAATATGCTTTGACATCACTCTGTAAACAGCCACTCCATTCGGTAATGACCTTCTGTAACTTACTCTCTTTGTGGAGGGTATCAATGATTGTCTCCTGGACCATTGCCAAGTCAGCAGTCTTCCCCATTAGTGTGGTTTTAAAGAACAAGAGATACCTGAAATTTATACCGTAGGGATTGTCATTTAATGAAACTCAAATGTAAATATTCTAATATTCTGAGATACTGGATTTTTGACTTTCGTGAGCTGTACGCTCTAATCATCAAAATTAAAAAAAAAAAAGAAAAAAAACCTTTTTACTTGTAATGAATCTAGAATATATGAACATTTTGTGTTTTTTTTAAATAAAAATTTCAATAAAAAATGGACTTTTTCATGATATTCAAATTTTTTGAGCTGCACCAATATATTCAGGAAACACTGGTGCTCTCCATATGTCATGTTTGAAAACTGAGACTTCGTATCAAGGGACAAATCCTCTCACCACTTCCTCAATCACAGGCTCTGGGTTTGCAGCTTCCAGCTGGTCCTTGACCTTGTCCTCCACTACAGTAATATGAAACAAGACCAGTCAGACAACCTGTAACCCAACACCTGATCACCTGCCGTAACATTATCACCCAGCATCACAATTACTGAACGGTCTGTTTAATTTGCAGGTATAAACATTTGAAAACATAATTTAAAGGTACAGCCAATAATTTTTCTTGCAGAAGTGTTCTCACCTGATGCAGGTTTTGCTTTGGGCACCTGTCGCTCCTTCAGCTCCTCGTCCTCCGGCGTGTAATTCCTTAGCTTCAGCTCTCTGCAAACATAATTCCAGAACTGAAATTATAACCTATTTATTGTACACAATTAATCAGAGGAAACACCAGTAACCAGCAGGTGGCAGTGTAGATAAACTTTTAGTTTGAGCAGTGAACAGCTGGTGCTATTGGATCTCTGAATCCGGCCTGTGGTGGCATCCAGAGTACATTCGCTCACCATGTGTACAAAGCATCCCTTCATCTTTGTAGCACTAGCTAATTAGCATGTAGCACCTGACTGTGTCTGGGGACTGCAGCCTCACAGCTGAGAGGGGTTGAAACAAGCCCAATTATACAATCACTTAACAGGCAGGTTCTATTAACATCTTTGCAAGTTACAGCAAAATTGGCTGCTGGATTTCCAGGGGAGCATAGAGGGTTCTTCACAGCGTGATCAGAAGATGGACATGAAGGTTTGTTTGAGATTGTCCTATAGGAGACTGAGTATTCATTTTCTTCAAACTGCTCAGTGGTTTGTCTCCAGAGATGTGTGCCCATTTTGTTCTCTCAGAAAAGGCGCTACAGCAGACCCACAATCATCACCACCTTATGAATAAATAATTATTATTTGGAAAAAACTAAGAGGTATACACTCACAAGTAATTAAGGTAAATGTAATTACTTTTTACCTCACGGTTACACCACATGACACATATAGGTCAATAAACTGAAGCTTTTCTTTAAAATGGTACAAAAGTTTTCAAAACCACATGGAACCAACATCAATAAATACATACAAGAGCCTGATTCATATGTCATTAAATTAGATTTCTGAAAAACGACTCTTCTTCTTAAAGGCACAATATGTAATTTTCGCCACTAGAGAGCACATATTCAAAACAAACAACCAAAAAGCTCTGACGTCACATAGCCCACGAACCAGGAATGGCAGCCCCTACGGATGTATTTCCAAATATACAAATAACGTAAAATAAAAGGTAAAACAGCTTCTTTTGTCTTATGTTCCGTTTTCCTCCTCCGTAGCCATAGAAATTATTTGTAAATGAGCATAAGCCTGGAACGCCACAAAGTCGTGAGTCGTGGTTTGAAGCCGTGACTTACTAGCTCAAAAACCTGCCTTGAACGCAGCATTAGTATACAAGTCAGCAAAATGTATAACACTATTCTAGTGGCTTTTGGATATTTTAATAAAAACAACAACAACAAAAAAACATGCATATAGAGCCTGTAATCTGTCATTAATTACTCACCCTCATTTCGTGACATGACCTTCGTTCATCTTCGGGACACAAATTAAGATATTTCTGATGAAATCCGAGAGCTTTCTAACCCTGCATAAACAGCAACGCAACTGACGTTCAAGGCCCAGAAAGGTAGTAAGGATATCGTTAATATTGTTCATGCGACATCAGTGGTTCAACCTTAATTTTCTGAAGCTACGAGAATACTTTAATAACAACTTTATTTAACAATTTCTCCTCTGTGTCAGTCGATAAGTACTCTTCTGAATGCAAAGAGAAGAAATTGTTGAATAAATATATTCATCAATTTATATATTTTTGTTTTATTTGTGTAGAAAAGCATTCTCGTAGCTTTAAAAAAAAAAAAAAACAGTTGAACCACTTACATCACATGGACTATTTACTGACGTCCTTACTCCCCTTCTGGGCCTTAAATCTATCAGTTGCGTTGCTGTCTCCTCCCCTGACTCCCCCCCCCCCCCAAGGTTTGATCGATTTAAGATATTTTGGATGAAATCCGGTAGCTTTGTGGCTGTCCCATTGACTGCCAAGTAAACAACACTGTCAAGGCCCAGAAATGTATGAAAGACGTTGTCAAAATAGTCCATCTGCCATCAGTGATTCAACCATAATTTTACAAAGTTACGAGAACACTTTTTGTACACAAAGAAAACGACTTTATTCAACAATTAGTCTCCTCCACATCACTATAGCGCCATTTTGGATGATAGGTAAGCGAACAGCATACCCTGTTCTCTGTCAGCTGCGACATGCGGACACGCTGTTTTCGTTCGAATCAAAGCGTAAATACACGTATAAAACGTATCCGTGTGTTGTGGCTGACACAGAACAGCGTACGCTGTTTACGTCCATTGGATACTTTCCAAAATGGCGCTATGGTGACAGAGGAGACGAATTGTTGACTAAAGTCATTATTTTTGTTTTTTTTGCAACAAAAAGTATTCTCGTAGCTTAGTAAAATTATGGTTGAACCACTGATGGCAGATGGACTATTTTGACGACATCTTTCATACGTTTCTGAGCCTTGACAGCGTTATTTACTTGGCAGTCAATGGGACAGTCAAAAAAGCTACCGGTTTTTTAATCCAAAATATCTTAAATTGTATTCCGAAGACAATCAAACCTTTTACGGGTTTGGAACGACATGGGGGTAAGTGATTAATGACAACATTTTCATTTTGGGGTGGAGTAACCCTTTAATATGTGTTCCGAACACTGATCTCTATATAATGACTGCTCATTGTGTTCTAAGCTGCCGTTAGGCAGTGAAGCCACTGGAAGTGTTCATTCTGCCATCTTACTATTCCCTACCGGCATAGAGCACAGTGACTCACATGCAAACCACTGACCTAAAAAAAAAAAAAAATTCACCAGATTTGAAGCATATCCTTCACACAGGATTAGTTTTTAGGATGTATATGTAAATAAATTTTTATTTAAGATGTTACCTGGAATGTTTATGGTCTGTTCGGGCAGGATAAGTGATCTTTTGAAATCGTTTAGGAGATGTGTCAGCTGCGTACTTGCAGACACAGGCAACTGATCCAAAACAAAATATATTTCTTCATGTACCCAATTATGTAGGAAATAATAAACATGACCATATATCTGATATTAGTATCTGAAATTGATTTGAATATACAATAAATACAAGCCTCTGTTACTATATTGCTCGTTGTATTGAAATTTAAATCTTTGAAATAAAGTTTAATGCGTTTAAGTCCATATTGTATGTAACGTTAGTCAGCGTTATTTCTATTCCAGAAATATTTCAGTCTCTTAAAGATCACGCAGATTCTGTAATGATTTACTAACTTTCCATGTGAGTAAAATGTTATGTATATGCATTAAATTAATTATTAATTTAACAAACAAATTACATGCTTCAAAATGAATACTGTTAACAAAATTATTGTTGAAACATGCAGTTAGCCATCTGTGCGAATAAAAACACTATAACCAAAGTACATTAACAGTAAACAACTGTACAAGGTGAATTAAAGGAACACTCCACTTTTTTTGAAAATAGGCTCATTTTCCAACTCCCTAAGAGTTAAATAGATGAGTTTTACCGTTTTCGAATCCATCCAGCCGATCTCCGGTTCTCCCGGTAGCCCTTTTAGCATTGCTTAGCATAAATCATTGAATCGGATTAGACCATTAGCATCGCGCTCAAAAACGACCAAAGACTTTCGATATTTTTCCTATTTAAATCTTGACTCTTCTGTAATTTCATCGTGTACCAAGACCAGCAGAAAAATAAAAGTTGCGATTTTCTAAGCTGATATGACTAGGAACTATACTCTCGTTCCGGCGTAATAATCAAGAAAATTTGCTGCCGTACTATGTGTGCACAGGCGCAATGATACTACACAGCGCCTGAATGTAGTCCCCAGCTGGGTAACTTCCAACGCGATCGGCACTAGTTTCAGTCAGCAATTTGATGAGAGGCTGGATTTACCTGTGTGCGATTAGTCATGGCTATGTACGTTGTCAAGGGCTGTGATAGTAAGTCAAAGGTGTACTCTACTCTCATGTTTCATAGAATTCCAACGAAAAACAAGGTACGGAACAATCAATGGCTGACTGCTCTGAACATAGATTTAAAAACACCGGTAGGATCGATCAAAAAACGGCGTGTTTGCTCACAGCATTTTGGACCAGATGACTATATGGAAAACATAGACAGTGTTAGTTCGCTTGAACGATCAGATTGAAAAAGCACTGCTTTTGTCGCTACATGTGAAATGCAGTCAGATTAGCTTGACCATTAGGTGCAGTTTATTAAGTACAGTTAAACTGTTTATGTACAGTTTATGTGGTCCAAAACACAATACTACATTGATTTAGAAGGAGGAGGGTCACTTGAATCACTGTCGCTGGTTTCACAATCAGCATTTTCCCAAAATGTAATTGTATGAACTCTCTACAACACAGGCACTTACTTTCGGTCGGCATGGGCTGGCAAGCCCCACATTTGCACCAAGTTCGAATCGGCTCTCCTCCTCCCTTCTGTTCCGACACACTTTCTTTCCTTTCACGTTCCAAAAGTTCATTTTCATTTTCAGTGTTTTCAGGGTTCAAATAGATACAGTTCAGGATCTGCACCAAAGTAAATATCTTTTGAATCGTCTCTCACAAATGTTTCCATAGTTGCGATGCATGCTCCCTGTGCAAGCTGGTGGGTCACGTTGGTTTGTTGACGGAAGTTAGCCTATTTTCAGGCGCTGCGTAGTATCATTGCGCCTGTGCACACATAGTACGGCAGCAAATTTTCTAGATTATTATGCCAGAACGAGAGTATAGTTCCTAGTCATATCAGCCTAGAAAATCGCAACTTTTATTTTTCTGCTGGTCTTAGTACACGATGTAACTACAGAAGAGCCAATATTTAATTAGGAAAAATACCGAAAGTCTTTGGTCGTTTTTGAGCGCGATGCTAATGGTCTAATCTGATTCAATAATTTATGCTAAGCTATGCTAAAAGGGCTACCGGGAGAACCGGAGATCGGCTGGATGGATTCGAAAATGGTAAAACTCATCTATTTAACTCTGGGGGAGTTGAAAAATGAGCCTATTTGCAAAAAAAGTGGAGTGTTCCTTTAAGGTATACAAAGAAAGCATAAATCTTTATTCAGATTCTGAATGAGCACTCTGTTATTTGTAAAGTGTTGAAGGTCCGATGTTTATCATGTTCATCTGATGTACGTGACTATTGTACGCTATATGAATGTACATTAAACATAACTGTTTACATGCTTAGAACTTTTGCATTGTGAAAATGTACAGTGAGACTTTAGATATAAAAACACTGACTCGTTATGTAATGTTTTCTCAATAAATTGTATAATTTCCTATTCATTCAATAGAATGTACGCAAATATTAAGGAAAAACTAATATGAAGGCACGGTGGCTTCACTTTTATGATGTCATGAGCAACCCAGTTCTCTGTTATAGATCAGTGGTTCCAAAGATGAACGAAGGTCTTTTTTGGTGAACTATTCCTTTAAATATTAAGCATGATTTTGTCTTATTTTAAGTGTATAAGCATTAGACTTTTTTTTTTTCAATTGTATGAAAATGGTATAGGTTTAAAACCATAAGAAACAAACAAGAAAAAGAACATCTTTTTAAACTAGACTTCCTAAAAGATTATTCCTTTTCCTCATCATGGACACTTTTATTTGTCACTGACCCGACTATAACAAGCCCACATTCATCGCCACTTGATCTAAATGAGTGCCAGTAGAGTCAAACCATGTAATTAGATGGGCTGGGACCACAAACAGATTGTTAATGTCAGCTGTGTCACCATTCCTTTTGAAAGCTCTTGGATGGAGGGTTATCAAACCAAAGCGTAATGAAATGAAAAAGCATGTCATCAAACACAAAGCACTGCAACCACTACCTTAATAATACTCAATTTCACAGCCAAACCCTATCAAGGCCCTGCAAAGCCACACTAAATATTATGACCCCAAATAAGAGCAGTGAAGGCTTTTGGAAAAACACTCAAAACAACAGACTGAAACAAAGAGCTGGGAACTCCTCCCTGTCCTCAGCTTTCCTGAAAAGACTTCCTGACCACCTGCTGGAACAATACAGGACCACTGGCTTTCCTCATCTACAGTAGAGCGGCCAAACAATCCAACACTTTCAGAACGTCAACAGCTGTTTGTCAAACTCTAAGTGAGCATTTCAAACATCCTGGAGTCCAGAATAATTTGTGGCCAAGGGATTGGGCGAATTGGCTAGAACAGTATCCTGTTTTCTAATTTCAATCACATACAGAAAGATGGATTAATCCTCAAGGGAAAAGCTCTTGAAGTGCTCAGAGGGACGGAGCTGAATTGAGGGCCTTGACAGTTTAGTGGAAGGTCTCTCGTTTCTCAGAGCCTGCAAAACAACCGAGGGGGCCATCATTTCTTCCTTTAACCTAAAATAAGCAGCAGTGGTACAGTAAATCCTGACCACTGACAAAACTCATTTAGAGAGAACAGAAACAACAAATGCGATGTGGTAAGATGGGTTGCTTTGCTTGGGAACATTTTCAAGTCAAGTTGGACATTTGACATTTGTCCTACTACTTAAGCTGTGACAAAATACTGTCTGGCACAGGTGAAAGGCTGAGCTTCATTCAAACGCTGAGCAGATATTCATTATCTGCCTCACCTCACTTCAAAAGTTTGACAGTTAAAACAAAAAGACCAAACTGTTGCCCAACAAAAGTGGATGTTTCCACTTATTCAGCATTGAACTCTGATGCACAATAAAGTATTGTGCTGTTCAAAAGTTTGGGGTCTGTAAGTTGTTTTTAAAGCTTTTATAGAAGTCTTATGCTTATGTTCAAAAGTACAGCAAAAGTTACATTGTTAAATATTATTACAATTCAAAACTGCATTCTATTTCAGTATATGTTAAATAGAGGAGTGCATGAATAGTTGAAAATTCACTCTGTAATATATGAACTTGTTTTACACTTGTTCTGTAAAATGTGTAATCATAAGCTTGAAATGGTGACAAAAACTTAATTATTGAAAAATAACTTATTTTTCTTTAAATGTCATTTAAATAAATGAACATTCAAATATTTTTGTCAATCTCTAAAATGTTTTAAAATGTATTTATATTATTCAAAGCTGAATTTTCAGCATCATTACTCCAGTCCTCATTCTAATATGCTGATTTGCTAACAAGAAATATTTTTAATCATTAAAAATGTGTTGAAAATCGTTAATTACACTTCCAGTCAAAAGTTTTTGAACTGTAAGATTTTAATTGTTTTTAAAGCATCTTCTGCTCACCAAACCTGCAAAGACAGTAAACATTTTGAAATATTTTTACTATTTTAAATAACTGAACTGAATATTTTTTCAAATGTAATATATTCCTGTGATTACAAATCTGAATTTTTAGCATCATTTTACATGATCCTTCAGAAATCATACTATGATTCAGATTTGCTGCTCAAAAACATTTATTATTATACTGAAAAAAGCCAAGTAGAATTTTTTTTTTTTTTTTTGATGAATAGAAAGTTTAGAAGAACAGCATTTATCTGAAACAGAAATATTTTGTAACATTATAACAACTGTCTTTATCATTACTAAATAAAATAATTTCTTAAGTTACATTTTAAAATGTATTTAAATAGAAAACAGCTCATTTGAATGGTAAAACATTTCAAAATGTTACGGATTTTGCTGTACTTTGGGTCATATAAATGCAGGCTTGGTGAGCAGAAGAGACTTCTTTAAAAAACATCAAATTGAGACTTGTTTTTTTTTTTCAGAATTTGATGAATCATCAAAATCTTTTTTAATCTTGACTTGAGTTAAGTTTGTTGCCACATCAGCTTCACAGGCTATTTCATTTCAAACAACAATTATACATTAGAAAAATAATATAGTAGTACACAATACCAAAATGCAATTATAAAACAAAGTGTACATAAAATTGTAAAAGAGTCCATCTTATAAAACAATTCCTCAAGAGTTTGTCCTGATAATAACCTTTTTAAATCTTTTTTAATTAATGTCTTCTTCTACTGTCACTTTTAATTGAAATATTACTTTTTAAGGTATTAAAATCTAAATGAATTTAGATTAATTCTGACTCTATTTCATCATAAAAAACAGTTATTAAAAAAACCTTTATGACTAGTTTATTCAAGTTTATTGTTTTTTTTTTTTAATAGCAATAAACTAAAATACAATAGAAATTGTTCTTTTGCTTTTCTAAAGATAAGTTGATTATCTTTCAGGTATGGCAGCATAAGAAGTGTCAAAATAACAATTGTGCTGGGTGGTGAATTACCTCTCATTGTTTCCAAACGGTGTTGTCATTTTAATAATGCATGTTTACGGAGACACACCTTGAAACATTCTCTCCCTGGCATCCTCCAATATCACCTCCATTTCAAAAACCAAAGTTAAAGCCTTTCAGCCAGAAAATTATTTATCAATTAAGTGTTAAATAGGTTAACTCTGTTATTTATTCACCCTCATATTGTTTCAAAACCGCATTATTTTCCTCTAAGGAACATAAAAGAAGATCATCACAGTTTTGGAAAGACATGCGCGTGAGTAAACAACACACTTTGTTTTTGGTTTTTTTACATGGACACTGTTAACATGTACTAAGGGAGATGTAGTCCAGATATTAGGTGATGATTGTTTAGAAACATTTGCAAACTGTCAAAGCCAAACAACTCTTGAGCTCAGGGAGGGGAGCACGAGGCTTCTGTGAAGCTGAACATAAACAATGGAGTAAAAAAAGTAAAGAGCTTGAGGCCTTGGCTTGAGCCTAAAATAGAGCTGAGTGCGAGAGAGACCTTTACCTCACAGTCCTTCTTAAAATCATGTAAACAGTGTACGGCTTTGTTATTTATCATCCATTTACAAAAGGCAGTCTATTCAATGAGGTCCTATTTGTTTCTAAATGGTACAACTGGGAATTCAGTTTAGTATCCTTGTGTATAAATTACACTATTTTATATTTGTGTATGTGTGTGTGTGTGTCTGTTTTACCTGTGTCTGTCTTCAGTCTCAGAGTCCTCCAGAGCTCTTTTTCTCTCAGGCTCTCCATCCTCAGGTGCATGTCCCTGTAGTTAAAAAAAAACAACTAGTTTATATGAGCAAAATCCAAATCTCTAATAAGACTAATCTCTTATACACAATGAAAGAGGCAAAGTCCTACTGTGCGCATTTAAGGAAACAAAAAAAAAAATATTCAAACAGTTAATAGGTACTTCCCTGGTTCAAAGTTAAACTCTAACAACATTTTTGGCACGCTGGTAGCCACAGATAATGATTGACATGTTCCTAATTTTTCAAGACAAATCTTGCAGTGACAGGAAGGCATTAGTAATGTTATTGTAGCCTAGAAAGGACAACTCCTCATTCCATTCATTGTGTTGATTATTTCTTTATTCTGTAAGTTACCAGATCAGTTCACATGAGGGGGAAAAACCTTAAACTAGTATAAACTGGTTTGCTGTTTAAACTTTTGACAAGTGTAACTTAACGTAGAGGCATCACTAAACTAAACAGGAAGAGATTCTTGTTATACATTAGTGCAATACAAATTAGTGAACAACCGTATTTGTTTAATGATCATTCAAACTCAAAATACAAAATCAACTGTATTTCCAAAATCGTGGAAAAGAGCAGAGCTAAAATTATTAGAATGCATCTTCTTGTAGACAACTGAGGCTAAAGTGCTTATAAAACAATCCAATACTTTACTGTTATGCTAACTCGCTAACTAAAGCATGTTAGCCCGTGAGCGCGCATCTTCCTGCATTTCTTACAGAAAATAATATTTATCACAACACTCACTTGAAGCTGCCGGTCTCGTAGAGCTTTTAACCTTTCTTTTCTTTTCAAAGCTTGCTCTTGTAAAGATCTCACAGGTTTCTCCATGGTGAAAATAAAGCATGGGTAGCAGGATCGATGAATCTGTATCGAGTATGCAGGCTGTTCAGAGCTTGCTAGAAGAGCACCGAACACATCGATTTTACTACTCAACTTGTCAGACTTCAACAAAAGGTACAATATATGTAATATGTAAATGTTAAATTTTTATATACTATAATACACTGACTAATTACAGTGACAACATAACGATAATATTACATTAGCGATATAATAAAAAGGTATTTAGTGACTATAGTGACATATGACTTCTGATTTTTTTGAGTTTGATGTGTATTTGCTTTAGATTAGATAGAGGGTTTGCATTTACATCACGGTTTGGTCAGTTACACAGATGTGTGGCGATATTGGCGATACCACTGAATACGTTGTTCTGCTAATTTGTGCTGTCTAAACCATAGAAAAAAGTGTGAAAGCTGCTAAATCATATAGAGAAAGACAGTAAGCAGGAAAGGGTGCAATATTTGACAAACTGAAGTTAATAGGTGGTAAAGATACATGCAAGCAGTATTAATTAAGATATTAGCCTAATATTTCACCTACCCGACTGGAAATGATAAGAACAAATGTGAATGTTGTCAACTTTCTTGCCCTGGAAATCCTGGTTCAGTTTGGCCACAAACACCTTTTGTTCCTCAGATTTTTGCACTCTTCTCCTTGATTTGTTATAACTTTTGTCAGTCTATAGTACTCCAAATGTTTTTCCTGGTCTGACCGATCAATACAGCCCAAAACATGACAATTATTGACCATTTTCAGAAGAAATAATCAGCAAAATATGTTTTGTTTGGTTTAGTGGCACTGTTTACATACTCCAGTGTCATATTATTTTCTTTTTTCCCATAAAACTTCTGTTTTTAACACAAGGGAAGTGGATGGTGGATGCTCAAAATGATAAATGGCTGATTTACACCAAAAATACACAACTAAAAACAATACAAAACAATAAAATCAATAGTTTAATAATAGTTTGCAACTGCATATAGACTTTAAAACATCATGACTGTAAAATATATAAGATAGATAACCAATATGCTGCTGTGTGCTCTACACTGTAAAAACAAAAATCACAATTTGTTACCAGCTGCCTTAAAATTTTAAGTTCATTCAACTCAAATAAGTTTATTTAAGTTATTTGAATGTTAAGTGACAACTTAGATATTGGAGTTGACTAAACTAAAAAATTGTTTGTTAAACAGCTGTGTTTGTTACTCGGCTGCCTTAAAATTTTAAGTTGACTCAACTCAAATATCTAAGTTGTCACTTAGTAAAACATAACATTTCAAGTTGACTCAACTTAAAATTTTAAGGCAGCCAGGTAACAAATTATTTTAAGTTGGCTCAACAAATTGTTTTTTTACAGTGTAGTCTGTTCAACTAAGAAAGAACAAGTCAAATTTATAAAGACTGTGCAAATGTTAATGTAAGTAATGAACAACACATTTTAATACATGAACACACACAGCTCTATGCTAAAAAAATAAATGAATCAAAAACAAAGTAAAATCAGAAATCGCAACTAATCTGAATAGAAAAAGATGACCCACACAAGATCGCCAAACAGGCAAACAAACACCCCGAACATGACATGGTGTGGAATGTAGGGCATTGCCATGGCAATACAGCTGCCTCTAGGTCCATCCTCTTCCCAGTGACCAAACAGTCACAAAGATGCACTTAGCAATGGGATTAATACAAACGGTCCATTATGACCCCCTCTCTCCTACATTATCATTTTATTTGATTACTAAAATAAACAGAAAAATGTTACATATTTTATTGTTTAAAGGTAATGGCTTCGTATTGTGGTATACTGTGTGGTAAAAAGGGTAAAATGTGCTTTGATTTAGAAAGGATGTATTGTTTATGCTGTGGTATATTTTAATCTATGTCAAAAGGTTAACGTCAAAAGCATATTGTTGTTTTAGTCAGGCACCAAACACAATAGACCCTTCAGAATTATGTTAAATATGGTGGTGTCATTGCACAAAAACAAATTTGCCAAATGAAAATGGCACTAAATGAGATCATTCAGACTCATTCATTACCAACACAAGGTTATTTGCATAAAGTTTGCATGGGTCCTCAAAGGACCCAACAACCATATTAAATGTAAAATAGTAATATTTTACTCTCAAAGGCTTGAGATTTGAAAAACAACTCATCAAGTCATACTGTTTTTGTGATTAAAATAAGAGGAAGGAGGAATATTAAAGGGGGGTCCAATGTTGCATATTGAGTTATTTCCACAGCTAAAGAGTTGGATTCTTATGCTAAACATGGCCAAAGTTTCAAAAAACAAATGTATAACAAGAGTATTTCTGTGCCAAATACACACTTCCGGGTTTCTTTCAGAAAGTTTTTTTCGATCATGGCTCTGAATGACGTCATGAAAGGTGGAACTCCTTGGCTGCGTGTGAAAGCCTAGGCAGCTGACTTGCTGCCTCGCTGCCCTATCAGGCAATGACTTTGAAGGCTGTGAAGGCAACTCCAGAAACAGTTTCGGACAGGCTTCAGAGGGAGTATAATGTGACGCCATTGCTAGGTTACCTAACGGTTAAGTTGTACATTTTAGAAAATACATCTTGTACAGTTACAGTTGAAGACAAAATTATTAGCCCCCCTGTGAAATTTTACCCTTTTTTTTTGGAATATTTCCCAAGTGATGTCTAACAGAGCAAGAGAATGTTTTCACATTATTTCCTATTATTGTTTTCTTCTAGAGAAAGTCTGATTTCTTATAGTTGATTGAATAAAAGAATTAAAAAATAAATAAATAAAAAACTGCTAAGGTCAATATTATTAACCCCCTTAAGAAATTATTAGTTTGATTAGCTATAGAAGAAACCACTGTAGCCCAGTGACTTGCCAAATTAACCTAATTTGCCTGATCAACCTAATTAATTTTAAATTGCTCTTTAAGCTGAAGGATTAGTATCTTGCGAAACAACTAGTAAAATAATATGCACTGTCATCATGGCAAAGACAAAAGAAATTAGTTTGGACTTGAGAGAAAGAATTGTTAATGCTCATAAAGATGGAGAAGGATACACATGTTTATCAAAGCATTTTCAAGTGTCAAGAACTGCAGTGAGATGCATTATCAAGAAGTTTAAAGAGACCAACACAGTGGAGAACAAGACGGGCAGATGCAGGAAGCGAAAGATTTCAAAAACTTTGGAAAGAAAACTAGTGAGAGAAGTTTTTCTATACACCCAAGAACAACTGCCAAGACACTAGTGAATGACCTAGCCAAGTCTGGAATTGATGTCTCAACGAAGACAGTCACTAGAGCCCTGCACAGGAATGAACTGCGAGGTTGCTGACCAAGAAAGACTCCACTTCTGAAGAAGAGACACCTCCAAGCTAGAATGAAGTTTGCTAAGGACAACCTGGGGGAATGTGATGCATACTGGAAACATGTCCTTTGGTCAAATAAGACAAAACTAGAGCTTTTTGGCCATAGAGATGTTGCCTATGTTTGGAGAAAGAAGGGCGAGGCATTCAACCCCAAGAACACCGTTCCCACAGTGAAACATGGTGGTGGGAGTATAATGCTGTGGGGATGTTTCAGTGAATTTGGAACTGGGAATCTTGTCAGGGTTGAAGGAAACATAAAAAAGAAAGACTATAAGAAGATATAGTCTATGCCTCAGACAGTCTGCAAGAAAACTTGGTTTGGGTCGACATTTTGTCTTCCAGCATGATAACGACCCAAAGCATACCTCACTTCTTGACTGGCCTGCACAAAGCCCAGACTTGAATCCAACAGAAAATCTGTGGGGCACACTAAAGTCCAGAGTTTGTGCCAGAAGACCAACAAATCTGGAGGAGCTTGAGAGATTTGCTAAAGAAGAATGGGCTGTCATTCCTCAGGAGACATGCTTGAAAATTGTTGAGAACTACAGCAAACGACTAAAGGCTGTTATCAAGCAAAAGGAATACACTATTGACTATTAACATCAGAGGGCTAATAATTTTGACCAGTAGACTTTTTAAAATTCTTGGTTATACATTTATTTCTATTTGTATTATAAACCCTAAAAGCTTCCTGAATAAAGTATTATGTTTAAAAATGCTGTGTTGATAAAATTGTCTTTCTGTTAAACAACACTTGGGAGTTATTTGAATAAAAATGAAATATTTTATAAGAGGCTAATAATTTTGTCTTCAACTGTATATATAAATGCTTAACAATACAAAAAGACCTCGATGTCATTGCCTGCTGAAGGTCTGTGTGTCAGAGAAGACTACTGAGTATGGCAGTTCTTTTTTGCTTAAATAAATAAAAGCACTGATGCAAGTATTATTGCAGAACAGGTTACTAGTTTTATTATTAGCAGTATATTATATATATTATTCTTATTTACTACTTATTTGAACCCTTTTAACATTTTTATAAACTACTATTATAATAAATAATATTCCTTATAATGTTTTTACACTATTACTATTCATAAAGTATATCATGGTCAAGATCTCATCTATTATATAAAGTAACAAGTTTAATTTCAACAGAATAGCTTTATTTATGTAGCGTATATGACGCATATGCGCAGGATTGTGGGAAATCGAAGGCAGCGAAGGATACATCTATGCTGCCTTCAAAATTTGATCAGTACCTCTGGAGGCAGGAAGTGAAGCAGAATTTAGTTTTGGACATGTCCTGATGCCTTCCAGCCTTGGATGCTGCCACCGAAGGCAACACTTTAGAGCTTTTGGACATTTCTCTCAGAAGAGCGCGCCCGCGCACACGTTGACCAGAGCAAAGAAAGAGCGCGCTCATTGACTTCACTCGGGAAGTGCGGTTTTGGTCGTAAGACAAAGATAATTTTGCTTAGCTTCCCGAAGAACCCAGCACTATGTGAACAGTGGATGCAGTTTGTTTTTTTCCGGGGCAGCAACAGGGTTTTGCAAGTATGTTTGTTGACGAACATTTTATAAACAAAGCCCAGTTCGACGCTGGATTTGCACATTGTTTGATACTAAAAGATGGAGCTGTTCCAGCCAGTGGCGTTGCAAGGGGCATGTTTTTGGGCAATGTTTTGCCAAAAGCCCCTGATCTTTCTGAAGATGGACCATTCACTTAACAAAAAAAAAAAAGTGTTTTATAATTTTTGCTCTCCAAGTACTAGAAATCAAACTGTCCATGATGAAAAGCAGCCTTTAGAAAGTAGTTTACCGCTTACCTTACATTTTTATTCCACTAAAACACAGCTTTTGAGCCCTCGCTTGATGTTTTTCGATATTTAAATAAATAGCCAGATCGGAACAGATTCAATCACCTATGCAATCTTGTTCCTAAATGACAGGATTTAGCTATATGTCTATTAAAGCCTTGAATCACAATGTGACATTTAAATCTGCGTTCACGCTGCCCAGAGAGAACATTTTAATGCATAGGTCACTGTTTCGGTGTTACAAACATTCAAATAATCACAGAAGTACTGGTTTATAGTTCAGATATAAACTGTCTACAGTAGCAAACAAAAGAGAATAAATCACCTTTTTGAAAGTGACGACCCTTCAAATAAAAAGATTGCATCAATCTTTCTTTCAGCAGGTGGCGACAAGTGACTGATGTAAAAGTGATTCCTTCAAAAAATGTTGATTCATTCAGGAATGAAACAAGTGTCTTCTTAATGAATGCCGTTCCTTGAATTATTTGTTTAACTTTTTTAACAATTCGTTGAACATTGAATTAGACTGTAGCAATTTTAGTAGAAACTCTGTTTAGTTGTCTGTTTTTTTCAGAATCATGATAGGAGAATAGTGATATCTATATTAAAAATAAAATTGTTATTCTCCATTTATCCAGAATCGCGCAGCTGTAGTTGGTCATTTATCCACATGTAATGAAAATAAATAATCTGAAAAGATCTTGTCAGTGATGTTCAGCATCCAGAACATTTAATATATGTTTATTTTGTGCTAAATATTCGACAAATACATTTACATATTTAAATGTTATTAATAATAAAAATACCCTGCAATTGTACTTTTAGTATACTAAACTGGTATACCTAAAGTGTGCTAAATCAGAACAAATAATTTTGTGCTTAATGTAAATTAATTTAAATAATTGTGTGGATGTAGTGCTGAAGTCCAACTAAAGATATAGCTACTGATTATTTGATTGTTTTAAAGTTGAACTATTGCAAGTATACTTCAGATACACTTTAAATATCTTGCATTTAAAGACCGATATTATACAGAGACCATACAATCTTTATTATTAGTGATATTAAAACATATATTAGGCATAATATTAAGAAATGTGCATTGCGCAATAACTAAATACTCCAAATGAAGCTAAATTATAATTTTATATCAGTAAGTGATATGTCAATAAATATGTTAATGGATTTAAATTTAACTTAGTATGAAAAAATATTTTAAATAAATTATGGCAGAGATTTTTAATTTTTTTTAAATGGGGCTAAGCCCCTTATCTCTCCCAACCCTAGCAACACCCCTGGTTCCAGCTATAAAAGATCCCGGTCATGATTCAGAACTGCAGATGGTAAGCTAAACGGCGTCAAATGTCAATGGCAATAGGAGTGTGAGTGTTCGTTAAACTAAGCTCCGCCCACAGTGCGCCTCCAGGAGCTCGGCTTTTTTCGGAGAGAATCGTAAGGATGTGTCTTTCTTTTATAAATAGGATAAAACTAAAGCCTTTTTGGAGATATTAAGGATGCAGTACTACTCTATAGGTACTCATGATTAACATGAGATTTGGTAACACTGTGTTTGTTATTCCCCCTTTAATACTTTCTTAAGACATGGCAGGCCAAGGGTATGTATTACGAAAAAAAAGAAAAATCTGTTGTGTGTGTGTATGCTAATTAATCTGGATCCTGTTTGTTTCTAAATAGTGAACTGAGAATGTGTTTTGTGGAGAATGATAAATACTGCAGTCAATGTGTTGTGTAGAATAATGATGACACTTTGTGACTGTGTGTGTTATGGTTTTACCTGTGCTTTCAAAGCTTTTTCAGGCTTTCCAGCCTCAGGTGTCCACCCCTGTAGTTAAAATAAATTATGACTAATTAACATGAGCAATGTGACAAATGGCGATTATGGTACAAAATCATGCTAAACCCTGAGGTACAATGAATCACAGCCAATGTCCTAATGTTCCAATTTTAATCAAGATAGAAACATCAAAAATTCAGAATGCGTCAACTGTACATAAACAACTTTATGCATTGCACACCAGGACAAACAAACACTCATTACCAAACAAGGCTTAGTTTAATGAAGGACTCAATGAAGGAAACTAAATAAAATCTGTTGTGTTATCCTATTTTCATTTCACTTTATGTCTCAAATTACAGAACAATGTTAAATCTAGCATAATTCAATGAAGAAAACAAAATAAAATCTGTTGTATTATCTTATTTGATTTCACTTTATGTCTGAATTTATAGAACAATGTCAAATGTGATGCAAAAGAGCATGTCCAAATCAAGCATAATTACATGTTGTTGTTTTAATAAACTTATTAGTGGGACTTCATTTGATTTATTATTTTTTATTTTTGTTGTTGTTGTTGTTGTTGTTTTCATTTTCTGAGAACTATACACTACCAGTCAAAAATATTTGAACAGTAGGATTTTTAATGTTTTAAAAAAAAGGTTTCTTCTGCTCACCAAGCCTGCATTTATTTGATCAGAAGTACAGCAAAAACAGTGAGATTTTCTGATTTGCTGCTCAAAAAACATTTATTATTATTATTATTATTATTATGAAAACAGCTTTGTAGAATTTTGGTTTATTTGATCAATAGAAAGTTTAGAAGAACATCAAATAATCTGAAATAGAAATCCTTACATGGCTTTATTATTCTTCCAGAGAAAAAAAATAAAAAAAAAAGTAAAATCTTTTGACTGGTGTACCTTTAAATATGATGTCAGAACATCCAAATCTTTGGAACTAACAGAAAAAAAATTAAATATAAAATATTTTATTATTTTAAATATTATCTTATTTTATTTAATTTTACTGTAATTTGTGTCTGAATTTATAGGACAATGTCATTTGATTTCTGAGACTTTTTCTTTCATTTTAGTGAACTATAGCTTTAAATACAAATCTTTGGAATTCACTTAAAATAATACATAAGAAAATAAATAAATAATCTGTTGTATTAATTTATTTAATTTTACTGTGAATTATGTCTGAATTTATAGAACTATGTCTATACCCTTAAATAGGATGTAAAAACTTCTTTGTAATCTTTGTAATTAACTACAAAAATAAATAAATAATAATAATCATATTAATAATAATCTGTTGTATTATCTTATTTCATTTCAATGTAATTTATGTCAAATGTGATGCAAAAAGAGCATTTTTTATTATTATTATTATTATTATTACTTTTTAATAAACCTGTTACTGTAGCTTTATTTGATTTATGATTTTTTTTTCTTTAATTTTTGGTGAACTATGCTTTTAAATAAGCTATAAGAACTTCCAAATCTTTGTAATTAACATAAAAAAAAATAATAATAATATTAATAATAATTTGTTGTATAATCTTATTTAATTTCACTGTAATTTATGTCTTTTTTTATAGAACAATGACAAATGTGATGCAAAAAAGCATGTCCAAATTCAGCATAATTACACTTTAATAAAATTTTATTAGTTAATAATAATAAAATAAATAACTGGTGAACTGTACCTTTAAATAGGATGTCAGAACTTCCAGATCTTTGGAATAAACTTAAAAATAATAATAAATTATGATGATAATATTTTGTTGAATTATCTTATTTAAAAAAAATGAATGAATAAATAAATACATAAAATTCTATTTTATATAATACAATAATTTTATAGATGACAGGGAAAATGTCTATTTATACACATCAATCTAGCTTATGTATGTATGTATGTATGTATATATATATATATATGTCATTATTATTATTTTCTGTGTACTGGTCTGGAAGCTTCACAAATAAATAAATGCATCTAATTCTGATTATGATCTTTGTAGTATTTACTTTTTAATGCAAATTTGCTTTCTACACTCTTAAAAATAAAGGTGCTTTAAAAGGTTCTTCAAGCGATGCCACTAAGGAACCATTTTTGGTTCCACAAAGAACCATTCAGTCAAAGGTTCTTTGAAGAACCATCTCTTTTTTTATACCTTTTCATAATCTGAAAAACCTTCTTTTACCACAAACAGAAAGGTTCTTCATTTGTTAAAGGTTCTTTACGAAACCATTTAGACAAAAAAGGTTCTTCTATGGCATTGTGAAGCACCTTTATTTTTAAGAGTGTACAAACCAAGTCACCAAGAGAAGTTCCTGCGCTCGAGTGCCATTCTCTGCTAATTCTTCCAACCAGCTGTGACACTATGATGCTCGGTGGTTTTCCTTCATCTGTGCAGCTTTGAGGCTGAACTCCTCCCGGCTATTTCTTGCTGTGCTCTCTACTGCCACTGTATAACGCTCGAGAGAGGAGGGGAGTGGAGTGCGAACAGGGTAATGCGTGCATAGACAAGCGCGTTAACTCCTCTAGAATTCCTCCAACAGAGATGCATGTTTATCCAGCGCCCAACCTGCGATATTTCTCAAATGTTGCTCTCTACATTCTCTAGTTTCTCTGTTTGGAATTGTCAATTTGACCCACCCTCTGTCTAAAAAGAAATGCAACTTTGGGAGAGCTTGGCAACCAGGTAGTGTGGACAGCTGTACAGCAGCATGCTGTTTCTAGCCAACAGTATTCCCTGGATCTTCGCTGAGTCAATCCACGGCCATATCGTTTGTGGATGTATATTCACATGGTTTGATTGACGCCTAAGTGGAGGGAATACACAGAAGGGCGAGGGAGAATGGCTTCGAAAGAGCGACTGTACGAGCTGTGGATGTTATATTACACTAAGGTGAGTCACTCGACACCTGTTGGCTTCGGAGTTTATGCGGTCGCAAACTTGCCGTATTATGTCGCATCCTGCATATAGTTAAAAGGCAAGCATATTCGCCAGAATTCCTTGCCCGCTTTGTGTAGAAACAGTTTCAGGAAGTGCGTCCGTGGTTATTTTTTGGGAAGGTTGCGCGTGCACGTACACAGTGAAAACATTTGTCGCTCACTTAATATTTCATCAGTATGTTGTTGGGAAGAGACTGACAACTGTGATGACAAGGACTGATGATATTTTCGCTAAGCATAACGCATATACGGTTCATCACAACAGGTCAATTTAATGTTTACAGTTATTCTGTGTAGCCTAGGTGTTTACCTGTGTGAGTCAGGTATTGCCATGCCTCTTCCTGCTCACTTCTCTTTCTCTTTGCCTAATGCAGATAGTGTCTTATTCATATGCAACATGATTTGCAAATTATTTGGTTTGTGTATTTGAAACAACTCAACAGCAATATGGGGAAAATATATTCTTTAATGTTTAATGTGAAATCTTTACTTACAGTACACAACATACTTGAATTGTTTATTAGTTTATTTAAAATATGAATGTTTTTGGTGAACTATGCTTTTAAATAGGATGTAAGAACTAATTAACCAAAAATAAATAAATAAATAAATTAATAGTAATAATAATATGTTTTATTTTCTTATTTAATTTCACTGTAATTTATGTCTGAATTTATATTAGATTTTATCCCCCTTTATTTCATTTTTGGTGAACTATACCTTTAAACAGGATGTCAGAACTTCCAAATCTTTAGAATGAACTTAAAAATAATAATAAATAAATTATAATAATTAAAATATATATAATGATAATAATTTGTTGAATTATCTTATTTAATATTATTTTTAAAATTCTATTTTATACTAGTATAATATTATATAATACAATATTTGTATAGTTGACAGGGTAAATTTGTCTATTTATACACATTAATCTAGTTTATCTATCTATCTATCTATCTATCTATCTATATAATTTTCTGTGTACTGGTCTGGAAGTTTCACAAATAAATAAATGCATCTTCTTGAATTGTTTATTAGTTTATTTAAAATATGAATGATTTTAGAAAAGCTTTAGATGTGTTTATAAATTAGCTATGTCTGATTCGCAAATGAATCTTTCTTTTGAATCGACTCCTAACAATTTTTTCATGAACGATTCGATTTGAACGATAGTTCACGAAGCGGTTCTCTCAATTCAATGAGTAGAGAATTGTGTTTACAGTTTGAGAATTGGAAGTTTTATGACTGCTTTTATGAGCTGACTCATGAACTGGGACCCAAACTGTTAATGTTAATAATAAAACGAAATCAAAATAGCATACATTCTAAGAAAAGTAAAACAGTATCCAAATGTGTTAATATAAAAAACTTTTCCATATGTATTTTTTAACAGGTGTTTTATCTGTATCTGTGTTGTCTGTAAACTTTACAGGTAATGTTTTGCCTGGCAGACTACTGATTTTTTCTTTTTTGAATACATTGTAATCAACATCAATATATCTACCCATTTTTCTGAGACATTTGAAATATGTAAAATGCCACGCAAGGATGTCAGGGGCTATGTGATTACATCATAACGTAAAAGAATCGCTGAATCGTTTTTTTAGATGACTGAAACAAACCATTCTGGAATAACCTGATTCGCTGAAATGAGTTGTGCTTCCCTTCGCCATGAATAAGAGATGGACGTGCCACATTAAGAATGGTTTGACAACACACTCTGGTGGACTGGTGCATACAATGACCTCCACTCTTGCACATTTTTGAGAGTGATTCTTTTATATACTAAAAACAAAACGTTAAAGTTAGGCATCCGTGTATTCCATCTGAAACTCAGTTGTGATGGCCACTTTGCTGGTTAGCAGCTGAAGTCAGCTGTAATGGCTCACTATAGCAAGTGTTCTTTATGAATGGCTACCATGGTAACCAAAACAGCAGGTGCAGGATACAAGAAGCACCAGGGGTCACCATAGAGAAATGTCTACTTGCAGATTTGCTACACTGTTTTAATTTGGCGCTCACACTCTTTAAAAAAATATTGTATAGTTAGCAGATTGCATGGAAAAGAAGCTTTATGAATTATGCAATCGTGTTCCACTCTGGTCTTGGCACAAAGATAGGTCTAGTTAGCTGGGAGAGGTTCTCGAGATCTCCCAGAGATATAATTTTAAAAGGAATGCTTTGTCATTTCATTCCCATTTATTTATAACTTCACACGTACAGCAAACAGGGATCCATACCAGACATGCAAAGTAGCTGGACTTGTTCCTCTAACTTGTTGCAGCAGGCATATGGGTCTGCCTTTTTTTTCCGCAGTCATACTGATATAGATGTGATTTTCTGTGAGACAAGGATAAAAGGCGTAGTGTATGTGATTTTTGCAAACCAATATTTATGAGTTGGTTTCCCCCGGCATGGTTGACAGCACAATGCTTTGCAATGTTTTGAATCTTGTTTGAAACACCCATTTAAATGCCTCTGCTGGCTACTGTCTGCTGCGATTTTTAACTAGATAAGATTGAAAATTAGCTTGTTTTTCTCTGGGCTCATGAGGCCTTGCTCTATTTTAAACCCATTTAAAGCTCTCCTCACCTATTATGCAAGACATTTGACCGTAGAATGAGTCCTATGTCCAACCAATGTAATGAGGTCTCATGGGAAGCTTGTAAATTTTAACTGACACAGTGTGTGTGCCCTCTTTAAGTTGTATTTTATTTCCTTTTTTTTTTATTTGTATCATAATTACAATTGCATGTTGTTTTAGAAACTGATTACAGGCATAAAATAAATACAGACAAAAAAAAAAAAATATATATATATATATATATATATAAATCTATCTATCTATATATAATATGTCTTTTTTTATGCATCATAATAATATTGATTCATCTATTGTATATGTAATTTTTAAAGTTTTTTTTTTTTTTTTTGATGTAGTAATCAAAATCTCATCAGATGAAAATTGACTTCATTTTCATTGTTTAGTCTGCTTTTTCTGTTTCGATAATTTGTTACACTTGGATATACATGATTGTACAGTACGGATGAACTCGACGACTAATTTCGCTGCCATAGACCAATTTCGGTGTTTGCAAACTGTGATGTTTTTTGTGGGCGGAGCCTATTTGGTGGCAGAAAATGACAGTTTTTAAGTAGCGGTCTATGGAAGCCATGGAATTAAAGAATAAAAAATATGTAAATTTGAGTTTATATTTTAAAATTCTGGCTTTATTCTCGCAGTTCCGATAAGAAAAATCAACCCAGCATTCTCTTTTTTCCCCTCGGCTCAGAATCATCCGACACTTCTGGCTTTTTTTCCCTCAGAATTGACAATCGCATTATTATCGAGTTAAATTGAAAAAAGTCTGAACAAAGAGATATAAACTTGCATCTGCAAGAAAAATTGTGAGAAAAATAGGTAAAAGCTATGTAAAGTGTTATAATATATACTACTCATACAATATGTCCCCTATGAACTGTATGTGAATATGCATTTTCTAAAAGTAAGAAAACCTCACAAGATCGTAGGGATGTGCGGTATACAGGTAATGGAAAAATATCGGTATATGTTATATTTCAAATGGTTCGATGTCGTCATTTTGCCCATTTCTGTATTTCATACGCTGCTGTTCCGATGCAGTGCTTCCTAAATTGCTGCAAAACCGGTAAATGTGACAACAGAAAAATGCGATGGATCATCAAACAGATGAAACTCAATCAACACGCTCAAAAGTATAAATAAAGACAACAGTAGAAGTGACATATGGCATTATTTTGCATACAAAACAGATGATAAAGGTGAACGAACTGACCTTACTGCACCTGTATGCAGGCATTGCTTTAAATCACCAAGCATTTGTCACTTGCTCATCCTGATCTTTTACACAAATGTAGAGATCGACAGGTGAGTGTATCATTAATCAATCAAAAATTCCAATTTTAAAAACTTTTATTCACAAATGATAGTGGACAGTGGTGAAGTATTTTTTACTTTACTCAAGTAAATTGAAAAAGTATCTGTAGTTTTTCTTTGGAAAATGTTTACTCCATTCCAAAGCATAATGTCATACTTTTTTTTTTCTAAACTACATTTCATAAATAAAAGTTGTTGTTTGTTTTACCTGTTAATAATTAAGAATATTAACAATGTAGTATTTTCTTGTACTCAAGTAAACTTTAGAATTACTTTTACTTGAGTAAAAGTGAGAAAGTAATATATTTCTAATGTAGTAAGTATTAAATATTTAATATGAAACAGTGCAGTAAAAGGTACAATATTAGGCTTTGGAATGTTGTGAAGCAAAGTTTTCTAAAGAAAACTTATAAAGTACAGACACTTGAAAAGTACTTTTAAAGCAGAGTAAAAATACTTTCTGAGTCTGAAATCTAAAAACAGGAGAGACAGAGAGATAATTGACTGTTAAAACACTGTACAGTAAAACAGCCTTTGTTAAAATTCTGTAGGTAAGCCGACCTGACAGTATTACAGCACTTATTAATCTAGGTCAATAATTATTTATAAATGATAAATAAACGAATACATGTTTAGTATGTTAACATTACTTACTACAATATCGATTTGGTATCAATGCCGCGGTATTACTTTCTGGTGTCGTACCGAAGCCAAAATTATGGTATCGAGCCATCCCTAGAAGATAGTAAATGTGTGTATATGCAATCCATTTAAAATACTTAAAGCTGCAGTCCGTAAGTTTTGCCTCTTTGTCGCCCTCTCTGTCTGAAAACCTGCAATTGCAGTTAAGTGCGGAATTATCTTCCATGCGTGGGTTGTGATCCGGCATGGCTCCAGCGCGGATTAATCTAATGTTTTGGTAGCTGTCAGTCACCGCACCGTTGTGGATATTCACTGTACTTAGGAATCACAGATTCAAATATATGGCCCAAATAAGAATTTTCACCGGATATTGTCATCTAAGAGTAAGTAACAAATCTAACGATCGGTTATCTCTTATCACATCAAACTAGCAAGTTATTATTACTGTTATACTTTGTTCTCAAATTGTTCATATTAACAACATCAGCATTGTGTAATTACGTGTATGTAGTGTGTAGGCCTATTAGCGTTTCTGTTTCTGTACAGTCTAATATCTGATTGACATAAAATTCTAATTTCATATCAAGAAATTCTTTTAGCCGAAAAGCAAATCATTCTTCCTTAGGACCGGTTCTCTTTAAAATACAAAACTTGTGTAATCCCACATAGGCTATCTACAATCAAATGCATGTTTAAAACTGGAATAATCACATAGTATAATTTTTCACCAAAAAAGTTACAGACTGCAGCTTTAACTTAGAAAACAAAGAGTCATATAATCCCATATATTTTATTATCCAAACTGATCTTATTTTCTATAAAATGGTTAAAATTTACTACACTGACAGCATTAAAAACAGCAGACAGGCTGAATGACAATGCAGATTCACTCTTTGACAGTAGGTGGCGCTTTTGGACAAGCAGAAATACAACGATTTCTATGGTTGCCCCTGTAAACAAAGCAGTTCTGCACTTATAAACACTAGTTTGTTAAGCATTATACAGCACTAACATAAATGTCAGCTGATCTTTTTTGAAGAAAGTCAGTTCAGTAGAATATTCGTGCTACTGAAATAGTCAATATAATGATTTATTTTTAAAACATAACACCAAAAGTTACTATAATTGTTTTAGTGTTTTTAATGTCGACTAGTAGCTGCTGTTCTATTTAGTCAACTAGTCTCACACATCCCTACTGTACAGAAAAAAAAAAATTGCTGATACTTTTTCATTGTGATTTTAAAGATGTATTCAGTAACATTTTATTTCCAGTGCTGGCAATCATCTTGGACTTATAGTCACCTAGTGGTGTGAATGTTAGCATTGCACCAAGCAGATGTTTGCAGTCAGACATGATTAATGTATTCTGATGATTAATGTAGAGTAAATAGTATTTGGCTGGTCGTGATTTTAAGATGACCCTTTATATGTAGTATAAACCAGTTTTTATTAAGTTATGACAGGAGTCTTTGTCACATGTGAGTCTACATGACTTTACACATATTTTTCATTCTCTTCTTTAATCTTTTTAGTAAGACAAAACTTTCAGAGTTCACTGTTCAGCAAGTGTGTGTTTTTCAATGCTGTAAGACTGCATGTGGCTAAATACTTTGTGCCCATCAGAGGTAGCTGTACACAATCGCAGAAGAACAGCGAAGTTTAGCGCCATGTCATTCCGGCGATTTTGCTGTATTTGTAATAATGTGCCAGCTATTTTTTTCTTTTGGCTGTGAGAGCAACACTGCCTCTCTGTTAGACCACTTCCTCTTGAGTGTGCTGTTCAGAGGACAACATTGATGTGATAAAACCACTTCCTGAGATGGTTGCTACCATTTGTAACCTCCCTGAACAAACTGTTTGTGAGTTGACAAACATGGTACACATCATCACTCCACTTCAGCTGAAGACCAATTGAGGAAGAGGTTTTTAAAACAACAAGTTTGTGTTTGTGTGTTGTGATTTTTGTGAGTTTGATGCTTGACACTCTACACTGTGTGAGCATGTGACGTGTGGACGACCTTGCAGGATGAGTTTGAGCTAGCTGTCTAGATCTGTATTTGAAATAGCCTTTTGCAATGGAAGAAACAAAATATTGTTATTGATTTACCTCAGTGTCATAATCTTGTTTTTTCATGAAATTCAAAAGGAGGTTTAAGGTTCTAGAGCTTCTGGTTTACACACAAGGCAAGCGGATGGTGATTCATAATGCCAAGGTCCAAAAAAGGACAATGAAAGCATTATTGGGTTGGGATGAGGATGAGGGTGCGTAAATGATGACGGAACATAATAAAATCTTTCACAATTCTAAGAAATTGTCACCAACATGAGGTGACAGACCTGCTGGATGGCTAGTGGTTACATAATCATGCATATTACGTTATATTACAACTATTTTTCGGTTGTTTGTTGCTCCTCGCACGTGCTCCTCCTAGGAGGAGGCTAACTTGGCAGGTGTGTGTGTTTTTACAGACAACAAACCTGCTTGTTAATCTGAATAGATTTTAGTATACTGTCACAATAGGGCTGAGAGTCCTTGTGTAGGCAGCAGTGAAAAGACGTCACCCACCTCAATTCTCTGAACTGCCATTGTGTGCCTTTGTTATGTACCTGTAAGTCAAGTTTTTGAGGTTTGCGTCACGTTTAAGACAAATGTTTTTGTACAGTTGCCTTTATTTGACCGTAATCTGGTGTGAATGCCAGCGTTTCGCATGTGAAGCTTTTAAAAGCGTTGAAAATGCTCGTTTTATTTTCCTCTTGCCATTCTGCAAGCAAGGGTAACTTAGTTCACTCCGGGATTATAAGTTCCTGATAATTTACTGACCCCTGTCATCAAAGATGTTCATGTCTGTCTTTCTTCAGTCGAAAAGAAATGAAGGTTTTTGAGGAATTTACTTTCTCCATATAGTGGACTTCAATGGGGATCAGCAGTTTTATATATATATATATATAATATATATATATATATATATATATATATACACACACACAATACTGTGCAAAAGTTATAGGCCACTAGTATTTTTACCAACAAAAAAATTATTTTAAGTCAGCTATTTTTTATTTTTTGTTGTAGTGTGTCAGTATGAAATATCAGTTTACATTTCCAATTATTCATTTTGCCATTAATTGTAATAATCCAGTGACATTTTTGTTTGCACAAGGAGTCTGACACCAGTCAGTGCTCCACACAGAGATCTGATCTCGTCATCATCAACCAGTCTGTCTGGAATGACATGAAGTAACAGAACAAACTGAGACAGGCTAAATTCAGAAAAACTGTGGCAACGCCTCAAAGATGCTTCAAGAAACCTACCTGCAAAGCTACAATGCAAGGTTTTAGGCACTTGTGTAAAAAAAATTTAAAATGAGGATGCTGTCAAAAATAATGTCATAAGTAGATTTTATTTGTCAATTAACTTCTATTAACTAAATGAAATCAACATTTGGTGTGACCATCTTTTTCAATTTAAAGTAGCTTTTGCCCTAGGTGCAGTTGCGCATAGTTTTTCAGATGGCTTTGCAGGTGGGTTTCTTGAAGCATCTTGGAGACATTGCCACAGTTCTTCTGGAATTAGTCTGTCTCAGTTTGTTCTGTTTCTTCATATCATTCCAGACAGATAATGATGATGATGATGATGATGATGATGATGATGAGATCAGATCTCTGTGTGGAGCACTGGCTGTTGTCAGACTACTTGTACAAAAATCTCACTGGATTGTTAATGGCAAAATGAATGTTTGGAACTGTAAACTGATGTTTCCTACTGGCACGCTATAGCAAAAGATGGAATTAACTGACTTCAAACCATTTATTTCTTGGTGAAAATTCTAGTGGTCTATATATATATATATATATATATATAGTATTGTGCAAAAGTTTTAGGCCACTAGAATTTTCACCAAGAAAAAAATGGTTTTAATCACAACCTTTTAATCACAAAATTTGAAGTTGGAGGAGAAAATGAGATGGATTTTTTTCCCATATATATATATATATATATATATATATATATATAGGGCTGTCAAACGATTAATCGCGATTAATCGCATCCAAAATAAAAGTTTATGTTTACATACTATATGTGTGTTTACTTTGTATATTTATTTTGTACATTTAAATGCACACACATACATGTATATATTAAAACAAAATATGTATATGTATATATTTTTATACCTGTATACAATTTAGATTATAAATAAATATAAATATTTTAGATAAAAACCTAATATATTTTTCCTTAATATATACATGCATATGTGTGTATTTATATATACATAATAAATATACACAGTACACAAATATATAGTATGTAAACATAAACTTTTATTTTGGATGTGATTAATCGTGATTAATCGTTTGACAGCACTAATATATATATATATATATATATATATATATATATATAGTATTGTGCAAAAGTTTTAGGCCATTAGAATTTTCACCAAGAAAAAAATGGTTTTAATCACAACCTTTTAATCACAAAATTTGAAGTTGGAGGAGAAAATGAGATGGATTTTTTTCCTAACTGTATCTTTTTGAACTGAAGTAAACAGATATGAACTAGGGCTGCATGATAAATTGAAATGAAATCGCGATTAATCAAAATATGCGATTGTCGTGTGTATTTTTCAGTGAAGCATGGTTCTGTAATCAGCAGTAAATCTTCATCCGAAGGCCAAAGGGTGCTCTCGTTCTCGCACGGAAATTCCAAATACGCCCGAAGAAGAAACCCAGGAAATGCCTTCTATTCTCTTTGCTATCGCTGCAGCTAAATAAACCAGATGTAACTGATTTAACATGACTAATAACACCTTTGGGTGTTTACAAAGTTGTATCATGACTTTGGGGAAAGTTACTTTTAAAAGTAAAAAAAAAAGTAACTAATTGCGTTAGTTGCTTTTTGTGGCAATGCGTTACGTTACTTTTGCAATACATTCAAGTGTTTATAAAAAAGAATGCATGAAGCTAGAATAAAATGTTTTTGATTACAAGCAGATACCCTGGTCTTTCTTTTGATGATTTGTATGTTCAGATATTCATATAGCAAAATACATAGAAATTAATACATAAATAGTAGTATACTACATGTAGTACATGTTGTATACTTAAAGTACGATGTAAAGTTCACTTAAATAAAACTTACGAGTGTACTACTAAACTAGTAGTTTACTGAGACTACACTTCAAAGTGTATCATAAAAAAGTATTTAATTAGTAAACTATCAGTATACATATAAGTTCACTTTTAGTATACTCGCAGTACACACTGAAAACATTGATGTAAACTACTTCTGTACTCAAAGTTTACTACTGTTATACTTAAAGTATACTTAAAAGTATACTTTTGTATACTAGAAAGTAGGGATGTGACGAGATCCTCACAATCCGCACGATTAATTTTTAAAAGATTGCAATCTCAATTCAAACACCCACGTGATCTTATTCCTGAATGACTACGCTTCACGCTTCACTGACTCTTACGATGTGAAACAGGTGTTAAAGACATTCAAATCTGCTCTTGCTGCTGTTGATCCAGAAAGAACAATGCAAACAGTCTTTTTAACCATATAATGATCATTATTTCTGTGTTACATACATTTAAATAACAGAAGTAAGATAAAAGTTTATAGTTTGGGTATAAACACATATTGTCTACAGTAGCGTTCAAAACGAAAGTATCTGAACACTTGTATGTATTGTAACGCATATCCTCTTCCACCAGGAGGTGGCGACAACTGTCCATTTTAAAAAAGTATTTGTCATTGAATCATTCATTAAGGGAATTCCAATAGTGAAAAAAGTCTTTATGAATTGAGACACTGACTCCTCCTTCATTGATACAGATATTTTTAATTTCGTTCAAATAAATATATATTTTTTAAAAGACTTAAGCAATGAACTTTTTGTCCAAAACACTGGTAAATTTCATTTTGTTTAGATTTCTCATCTTATTTTTCTTCAGAATCGTGATCTCCAATTTATTTAAAAAAATCGTGACTCTCAATTTATTCAGAATTATGCAGCTTTAGTTTACATGTTTATTACTGCATGTAATTCATTAAAATAGAAATTACATTTCATAAAGTACAAGTTGATAACAAAATGCACCTACATTTTTTGCATTTTGTGTTTTTCAGTTGAACAACATTCTTTTTTTCCCCTATATATTTCATAATTGAGGATTTAAAAAAAAAATCTTGTCCCACCTCATGGGATAAGTGTCTCGTCACTAGGTATTGCAGTCCAAATTCAAAATATTGGAGACGTTTTTTTTCACCCGGCCCCTCCTACTCAAACTTGACGCACACGCAGGTTGCCAGGAACGAGCGCACCCCACGATGGACAACATTGAGTCTTTTAGACTGTAAGTTGATCAGATAATGTTGCTAATAATACCGCTGTTGGTCATAAAGTGTTTTTGATGGATGTCGAGGCTTTTTTGAACTTACAGAAAGTTGTATTTCCCTCTCAGACCCCTTTCGTTTGCCAGCTTCCATGACTGAAATGAAACGCGCTGTGTTTTCCACCAACTGGCATCCCGGGTTCCGAAACACGATTGGGTAAACTGGCAGTGGGCGGGTTTCACAAATCAAAACACTGTTCTGCATTCCGGGCCAGAATGCTCATTTTTAAAGGAGAATAATTGTCTGTAGTGTTGTTTTACAGATAAACAAGTATGCTAACTTAGCATGTTTCTTGAATATCTACAAACATATTGTGTTATTTTTATGCTTTAGTAGAGTCAAAATCCTACAGATAGCACCTTTAAGTATATTTAAAGGATTAGTTCACTTTCAGAACAAAAATTGACAGATAATGTACTCACCTCCTTGTCATCCAAGATGTTCATGTTCTTTCTTCAGTCATAAAGAAATGTATATTTTTTTAAGGAAAACATTTCAGGATTTCTCTCCATATAATGGACTTCTAAGGTGCCCCCAAGTTTGAACTTCCAAAATGCAGTTTAAATGCAGCTTCAAAGGGCTCGAAATGATCCTAGCCGAGGAAGAAGGGTCTTATCTAGTGAAACGATTGGTTGTTTTCAAAACAAATTGACAGTATATATACTTTTACCTCAAATGCTTTTGGCCTCGTCTCTGTGATGCACATGCGTAGTCTGTGTTGTCCTACGTCGCTGCAGAAGTATCAAACGCCCTTTTACAAAAAGAAAAAGATAAAACAGCGTTATAGGACGATTTTGGAGTTGAAGACGAAAACGAGATGGGAGTTTTTCAACATACAACATACTTTTAGTAGGGGAAGGCCTATGGTCACTTACTGTTCTGTTTTGAAGAATGAAATATCTTCATAAGTAGCGCATTTACATGGCAGTTAGCAATGCTTATCTGCCAAAATTCGCTCTCGTTTTTATCAGCAGAAACAAGATTCATTACAGTCATGATAGGCCACCTAAATGATTTCCATCAAGGTCTGAGAATTAGGCGTGTGAGACATGAGAATGAATCAGCGCTGTCAAACCCAAAGAGCTACAACATGTACTTTGAACGGCAGATTAATCAAAAAGATACTAAAAAAAGTTGGCTACTTCCTGATTTTGTAATGCGTTTTATGACTGTCACATATTTTGTTTGAGTTATTGACACAGCTGCTGACTTCATCACCTGCTTAAGAGACAGAGAATGTGCACACAAACAGACTAGATAAACCATAAGGCTGACATCTATAAGTTTTGACTTCAGGCTTTTGCATTGATGTGCCAATGCTATTGTTTTTGTGGCTTTGTTTTTATGTTGCAAGATCTTCTGTATTACTCAACTGAATGTTTATCTGGAGAGTATTTTGTTTTGGTAAATCTATGAATCTAGATTGATCTACTTGTTTGCCTATAATTGCTGTGTTCAGCAAAATATCAAACACGAGAGTTGACATTCGTCGTTTTGTTGCCTAGTAGGTTGCCTACCTAGACAGAATTTAATTTGGGTTAATAGGCCGCTATTGACCAAAATCTAAGGCAATCTCACGAATCTTCACAATTTGGGAATGAAAATTGTGACTGACTGTTGCTGTGCTTGTTTTGTAGGGCTGCACAATTTGTGATTTGCAAGTATATAAAAATAACTAAAAAACAAATTATAAAAATATTACTATTTAAATATTTATTTGTAATGTAACAAAATCACATATTTAAGAAAAATATAATAATAATAATAATAATTTCTATATATGTTGATATATATACACTACCAGTCAAACGTTTTTGAACAGTAAGATTTTCATGATTTTTTTTTTTCAAGCCTGCATTTATTTTATGATCCTTACTTTTTAAAATAACTGCTTTCTCTTTGAACATATTTTAAAATGTAATTTATTTCTGTGATAAAATCTACATTTTCAGTGTTTTCAGTGTCACTTGATTGTTCAGAAATTTCTGTCCAAGAATATTTTTTTACTATTATTAGTATCAATATTTAAAGAGTTGAGTACTTTTTTTTTTCTCCAGGATTCTTTAATGAATTGAAAGATCCAAAGATTAGCATTTATCTGAAATTAAAAGCTTTTCTAACATATTTTTTAATATACAGTTATTCTTTTATTTTAAAGAAATTTAAAGTTAAAAATTATAGAATTTATTTTAATAATAATATTATAGAATTTAATACTTTTATTAAGCAATGATGCTGATAAAGTTTATAATTTAGAAAAGATTTCTATTTCAGATAAATGCTGTTCTTTTAAATTTTCTATTCATCATAGAAACCTTAAAAAAATCTACTTGGCTGTTTTCAACATAATATTAATAATATAATAATGAATGGTTTCGAGCAGCAAAATCGTAATATTAGAATGATTTCTGAAGGATCATGTGACTGGAGTAATGCTGCTAAAAATTCTGCTTTAAAATCAAATTAATAAATTACATTTTAAATTATATTATATAAAAAAACAGTTCTTTTAAATAGTAAAAATAATTCACAATTTTACTGTTTTTGCTGTACTTTTTATCAAATAAATGCAGACTTGGTGAGCAGAAGAGACTTCTTTAAAAAACATAAAATATCTTACTGTTCAAAGGCTTTGACTTGTACATCACAAACTTTTGGCCAAAAAAAAAAAAAAATATATATATATATATATAATATTACTACTAGATAAACATATAAAAATGACAAAAAAAAACAATTGAAGAAATATTTATATTTAAATTCCTTATTGTAATGTAACAAAATCACATATCTAAGAAAAAATATACATAATAAAATACATGTAAATAATAATAATAATTAATATAAACATCACCAACATTTGTCCAAATGAAAATGAAATATTATTACTACATAATAATAATAATATAAAACTAACTAAACAACTAAATTATAAATTGTACCATTTTAATATTTTATTGTAATTTAATTTGACATTACTTCTGTGTCACAATACTAATATTTTTGGATAACGAAACTTTTTGCTTTATTTAAACCAATTTTTGTTTTTATTTCAATAGTCTAGCAGCCATAGCAGTTCATACCTTGCTAGTATTCTGAAGGTAACATGACTTTGGTTATGGAAGTGATACTACAACTATTCTCTTACCTGACTAAAACCAGGATTCCTTTGTGGTTAAAGAGATGTAACAGTTTTTTTTTTTTTTTAAATTCTGGCATTGATGCCTCATTTTTATGTAAATAACATTTGTGTTTTAATTTTAAATAGACTATGCAGGATTTTTACAGGATTTCACATTTTTAATTTTTCACATTGGCAGACCTGTTAAAGAGCAGTTCAGTATAGGTAGGTAGAAGAGGTCCTGCAACGTTTTCAATGCTGCAGGGAAATCCACTCTGGTTTAAAGAGAAAAACTGTAAAAAGCCCCAGGTGGAGGGATAAGTCCAGGCCTCTGCTCTCAAGGAGCTCCAGTACTTTCCGAGACTTACCCGTGAGACTGTTTAACTATATTTAGCTCCCTTTGACTCATTTAGCAGCTTCAATCATCTGGAAGAAGGCTCATCAGGAACAGTAATTCAACCCCACTACTAATTTCTTCAATGGTATGTCATAAAGCTACTATTTCTTATATAATTGTTTTGATCCCCTAGTTAGTCTATGACCTAATTAAGAGGAAGTTATCATTTCCCTCTTTTACATTAATGTTTCAAAGACATTATTGTGTTTGATTGTGTTGTGGGTGAGGCTAGTAGCCATTGGTGGAGATGTGGGCTGTTTGTATGGAAACTGGTTGAGCCTTTTTAGTTTGGCCAGGTGTGTATAGAGTTAAATAATGGTGAAAATAGTTTAATCTCAAAACATTTTGAATATGTGTTGCCTCAATTCCTCCTGAAGAATATTTGACGATTTTCGCATGTATCCTGATGCCTGTGTTTACTGACTTTGAGAATAATTAATAGAAACCCGGAGAAAAACTCTCTTTGTGTCCGCTGAGCAGCTGCGAGCTCTCGGTGCCGCCAGGAATCTCAAACAGAATGGCTCATCTGTGATTTGCCATCTTCAGAGAACACCACTGGAGTCAAATAGCATTCAAGAACTGACCTGAATTTAACTAAATCTACTTTATCATCACAAGACAGTTAGCATATTAACAGAAAAGGGAAATGAATAGCAATTAGTTCGCATGAATTGAGTACAAATTGGTGTCTCATTAGAGAAACCAATTTGATAAAATATTGTCTAGCTTGAAATTAACCTTGCTTGAAAATTAGTTCATTAGTTTAAACACATCAGTCTCCATATCCTTCTTAAAGAGATAGCTCACCCAGAAATGAAAATTCTGTCATTAATTATCCATCTTCGGAACACAAATTAAGATATTTTTGATGAAATTAGTGAGCTATCTGAGCTTTAACAATGTCCTTACTACCTTTCTGGGCCTTAAATGTGGTAGTTGTGTTGCTGTCTAGGGTCAGAAAGCTTTTGGATTTAATCAAAAGTAGCTTAATTTGTGTTCCGAAGATGAAGGAAGGTCTTACAGGTTTAGAACTACATAAGGGTGAGTAATTAATTCAGAATTTTAATTTTTTCGTGAACTATCCCTTTTAATTACATAACTTTTAAATAAAATTGTGACACCCATTAAGCATTATGAACAGGAAGACATAAATAATCTCATTACAATAGTTTTAATTCTTAAGCATTTTAAAGGAACACTCCACTTTTTTTGAAAATAGGCTCATTTTCCAACTCCCCTAGAGTTAAACAGACAAGTTTTACCGTTTTTGAATCCATTCAGCCGATCTCCGGGTCTGCTGGTAGCACTTTTAGCATAGCTTAGCATAAATCATTGAATCTAGTTACATTGTGTACAAAGACCGACAGAAAATGAAAATTTGTGATTTTCCAGGCTGAGATGGATAGGAACTATACTCTTATTCTGGCGTAATAATTGAATAAGTGATATTATGCAGTGCCTGAAAATAGTCCCCAGCTAGGTGACTTCCAACATGCCCAGCACCAAACCACTAAGGTAATAGTAAAATAGCTGGGGACTAGTGGTGCAACGGATCACAAAACTCATGGTTCGGATCACATTACGGTTTTTGAGTCACGGATCGGACCATTTTTCGGATCAGCAAAAAGGGGAGAAGACAAATGTAATTTGCTTTCCATTTATTACAAGTAGGGCTGCTCGATTATGGCAAAAATCATAATCACAATTATTTTTGGTCAATATTGTAATCACGATTATGAGTGTGTCCAGAACTTTATATGATTGGTTAATTTAAAGATAGCAATACAGTAGAAAAAAAGATGGTGAAAGAATGTAATGATTTTTTTGGGAATGTAATGTAATTAACCGAATGGAAAATAAAACAGCATAGTCCTCACTGTAAGAATTAAACATGTTTGTTTCTTATAAAAACTACAAAAGTCCATCCGTCAAGAGCAGTGAGTGATTTTGTCTTTGTCTTTTGTTGTTTGATTAACATTAACCGCAGAGACGGCAGAAGGAATATTACTTGTGGACGCTTTAAGAGCTGCACGGATCCAATTTACTGTTACAGACGTATTTTCATTCTCAACTGTTTACGTTAATTTGAGACAACCGACGAAGGATTACACGAATAATCACCAAATGCCACATTTTGACATATATTTGCATGTATCTGACCATTTAGGTAACATCTTAAGCTTTTGTTCCGTCTCTGAGCACATACACAGAACAGCGCATATGCTCAATGTATTGCCGCATTCATACGGCTTTCTCGTGCCACAGTGCCTACACACTGTAACAGTTTTGTCCACCACCCTTCTTCCATCATCAATATATTTTACAGGGAAGCCAAAATGCTCCCATAGGGGGAGAGTGGAGTGATTTGTGCCAGGGGGGAAGTAGTTCCACCCCTTGTTTCTGGAAAACCATAGAAGAAATTGGTCATATGACCACATAATTTTGAAAAGCCATCCATTTTACTCATCCTCCAAATAAGAGAGACACATTTCATGAGAGGTAACACATTTTAGCTCAAAAAACGTTTTGTTTTCCTTTCAAAGTAAAATTTCTATGATTAAGGTTTTTTGATTGTAGTGTCTGAACAATTATAGACAGGTTTGAAAACATTTCACACATGTTTTAGTGCTTTAGCAGGCTACATAATGAGTCTATACAGTTAGCATGATGTTAGCTCTTAACTGATAGATCATGCTAGTTTTTCAAACTTGTGGGTCTGGGGTGATTTGTGCCAAAGGGCCTGGGTTAAGTTGTGCCAGTGGCACAACTCACCCCCACTTATGATTATTTTCAACATATTATTAATTTGTAATTGTACATTTTAGCACTTAAACTATGTTCTTAATTTTAGACTAAAACCAATCATGCCTACATACTCACAGGGGATAATCTGGAGAAGTGAGGAGATGGGCATGCCTCATCAGTGTTTGACTTAGGCCTACCTGCCATTTGTTTAATTTAGCTAACACTGATTTCAGTTTTGAGTTTGCACTGTTATTAAAGATAAGTTTTATTAAGTTTTTAAGTGGCCTAAGTCACAATAGGATGTTTAGAAATTAGCCTAGTCACTTTATTCTTATATGTTAGATAGACAGACAGCATTCTATGTATGTCAACAAGCATCTATTGCCAAAGCCTTTTTGCATGAAATGATTCACAAATATCATATATTGTGTACTTAAGTTTTTTGTGTTTTCCCAATAACTACAAAATATGACTTATTCCAACCACTTAATAGGCTGACAACATCTAAATAAACCTTAAATGAGTAATTTTGGATTGAATTTGTCTTGCTTTCATGTAGCATTACAGTTCATAACATTAAAATGTTCTGTTTTACTTCAGAAATCACTGGCACAATTTACCCCAACGTATTCCCCCAAAGACACAACCCCACACCAGGGGCTTTTCGAGTTCTTCTGTTCCTCCGCTAGCCAATACCATTGTTGACTGATTAACATGCCCTGTTCATGTGAACATGACTTCTCTGTGTAATTAATTACTTAAAAAACAATATCGGCAGAAAAAACTGTCTTTTTCTCTGTGATTGTTAAAAATTTAGGATTAAATTTAGGATTATTTACAAATGTAAAAAATTTGCTATTAATCCGCGGGTCCTGCTGTAACCATGGTACGGGAGCAAAGTTCTTTTACGCCGGAATGAGAGTATAGTTCCTATCCATATCAGCCTGGAAAATCGCAGCTTTTCATTTTCTGTCGGTCTTCGTACACAATGTAAATACAGAAGAGTCAAGTTTTAAATAGGAAAAATATTGAAAATCTTTGGTCATTATTGAACGAGATGCTAATGGTCTAATCATGATTCAGTGATTTATGCTAAGCTATGCTAAAAGTGCTAGTGCTAAGTTCATTAACTTACAAACTCAAAAACAATATTTAAACAAATTTTTTTTAATGCATTTTTTTTATTGTTAGTTACCAGAAATAATAATTATACATTATTATCTAAGCTGTATTTATTTCCCATACTTTAGTGCCCATATTGGCTGATTTATTTAAGTTCCAAGCCCTGTTTTGTATCTTATTCATGGTAAGAATCAGAAAGTATTTACTGTTGCAAATGTATGTTTGCCACATCTGCATGTGAATAAAAAAAATGGCGGTTTCATGATATCTGTTTCAGTTCTGAGATCAGCCTTAAATGTTTTCATTTCCCATTATCAATTTTACAAAATTAGTACGTTGGCTGTTGCTGTTATTTTTGACTGTTTGTTTGAGGAAGTGGAATTTATAATTCTGTTGAAATGAAGCAACCCTGACAGATCATCTAGTGGTGTAAGAGAGATTACATGACTGCACACCCTCTGTGTAGACAAAGTACAATAATATAGTTATTCTCGCATATTTCATGTGCAAATTAATATTTTTGTGTCTTCAGAAAAGCGTCCAGAATAGAACATGATTTCTGTAGCTGTCTTGTAAATCTGGTTGTCTCAATAATGAAATCTGTGTCAAGTTCAAAATCTAATTTACTGGATTCTGCTGTGCCAGAGCTTAAAATGGAAAACTCATTAAGGGTGATGATATAAACAGTAGGCAACATTGTGCCCACAGAGACACACTGTTGGCATTTCCCCTGTTAAGCTCAGCACTTAGTTTGGATCAAGTGATCAATCGGCAAAGTGACTCAGTACCAGCTCAACTTCAGTTCCGTGTCATTGGTTTAAGAGTTTAAATGTAGGGTTCATTCCCCATGTGGTTCTTCTAAATGTGCTTTTTCATGCATCTGGTCAAGTCAGGGCATGTCACTTCCACCTGATGACTGAGTCATACCAATGACTGAATCAATGATACGTTGCTCAATCTTTAGGTTTCCCTCCAGCTATAACTAGAAAGCCACACCAAATCTGTTTGTGGGATAAAAGCATGCTTTTACAATGCTCTCAACCATGATTTGTGTACCAAAATGAGAGCATTCTCTGTTGTACAACTGGGCTTTCAACTCCGTCAAGGTCTATAGAAAGAATTCAGTTCAATTACAGCTACAGCATCATCACATTTTTGTAAGTCTGCTTTTGGTAGGATGATGGTTCACAATGCAGTTGTTGCTTTTTTCAGTTTGTTGAAAGTGAATGAGAACTGGGTTTGTCCAGGTTCAAAATGACATATGTGCTGTATACCAAGTCTTCTGAAGTCATTTGACTCTTGTGAGAAACAGGCTGGAATTTGAAGGGATGGAACACCCAAATATCAAAAATTCTGTTATTGATAACTTACCCTCTTGACATTCCAAACCAGTAAGATGGTAGTTCATTTTTGAAACACAGATTAATAATCGTGTTATATCAATAATCGTAATATATAATGAGAAAGCTGTATAAATGTGACCCTGGACCACAAAACCAGATTTATACATCATCTGAAAGTTGAATAAAAAGCTTTCCATTGATGTATGGTAGAACAATATTTGGCTGAGATACAACTATTTGAAAATCTGGAATTTGAGGGTGCAAAAAAATAAAATATTGAGGAATCGCTTTTAAAGTTAAGTTCCTAGCGATGCATATTACTTATCAAAAAGTAAGTTGTGATATATTTACGGTAGGAAATTTACAAAATATCTTAATAGAACATGAGCTTTACTTAATATTTTAATGATTTTTGACATAAAAGAAAAATCTGTAATTTTGACCCATATACAATGTATTTTTGGCTATTGCTACAAATATACCCCAGCGACTTAAGACTGGTTTTGTGGTCCAGGGTCACAAACAAGCTTTTCATTGATGTATGGTTTGCTAGGATATGATGATATTTGACCAAGATACAACTATTTAAAAATCTGGAATCTGAGGGTGTAAAAAAATACAAATATTGAGAAAATCGCCTTTAAAGTTGTCCAAATCTAGGTTTTTAGCAATGCATATGACTTGATCATTACTTGAACATGATCTTTGCTTAGTATCCTAATGATTTTTGGCATAAAAGAAAAATTGATCATTTTGACCCATACAGTTTATTTTTGGCTGTTGCTACAAATATACCACAGTGACTTAAGACTTAAGTTGTCAAAATTAAGTTTTAGCAATGCATATTACTTATCAAAAATTTAATTTTGATATATTTACAGTAGGGAATTTACAAAATATCTTAAAGGAACATGATCTTTACTTAGTATCTTAATGATTTTTGGCATAAAGGAAAGGCAATGCATATTACTAATCAAAAAGAAAGTTTTGATATATTTACAGTAGAAAAATATACAAAATATTTTCTTGGAGCATCATCTTTACTTAATATCACAATGATTTTTAACATAGAAAAAAATCTATAATTTTAACCCATACATCTTATTTGTGGCTATTGCTACAAATATACCCGTGATACTCATGACTGGTTTTGTGGTCCAGGGCCACATATGTAAATAAAAGCCTAAATTAAATATATTCTAGTTCTGTCAAATCGATTAATCATGATTAATCGCATGCAGATTAATAGTTTGTGTTTGAGTAATATTTGTGTGTACTGTGTAAAGTAAAATGTGTATATATAAATACACACACATTATGTATATTTTATAGACATATATTACATATGTTTCTTAAATATTTCTTACATTTTATTTTATTTAAATTCTATTTTGGATGTGATTATTTGTGATTAATCGATTTGACAGCACTAATATGTTCCTTATATAAGATGATCATATCTCTTTGTAAGGTTAAAATAGTCCATGTGATCATAGAAGAGAAGTTATTTTTGTTTTCTTTGCGCACAAAAAGTATTCTCGTAGCTTCATAAAATTAAGGTTGAACCGCTGATGTCCCATGGATTATTTTAACGATGTCCTTATTACCTTTCTTGCCGTTTATCACTAGAACCGCCGGGGGTCGCTGTATACCTAAAAGCGCCATGCGGGTAAATTTTACCCACGCAAATAAGTAGTGTTTTATATGACTAAAGAGCATTTTGTTTCACTGTATTATGCCACTGTCTTCATAAAGAAGTGTCTGGAGTCATAAAAAAATGAATGTCTAGTCATCCACTATATTTTTTGTCCTGTTATTTTATGTTTAAGGTTTTTTATACAAGCTACAGTCAGTTTTCATTACAGTCCATATAGGCTAAACAAGTCCACACTTACGAAGATAATTAAAAGAAAGTAACCACATATTTGGGTACTGTAATATTATTATTCATTGTCATTAATCAATATATTAAGACAATTCATTTTATTTAAATGACTAAAATAGCCTATAGACAGTAAATGTGTAATAATTCACCACACTGCAGAGGATGATGCGATGACAAATTCAAGCGCACGTACAGCTTCACCTAATGAATTATTAATTTGTTTAGTTGTATCATTTATAATTTGAATAAGAGAACAACGCCAATAAACTAGGGGTAATCAAAAAAAAAAAAAAAAAGGTTGTATTCATTACCTTGATTGGATTATTTTATTTATTTTTATTTTTTCAGGGAACGTGCAGACTAGAATAAATAGCAACACATGAACAATAAATAATAGAAATGGCAAAACAAAAATTCAATAATTAGTCCAGAGTTTGAACAATATAAGTGGGGCTAACGTTAGGCTAAAACATCTAAAAAAGAGATCGCTGTCAGATGAGCCGTCAGATGCTGAGCCGACCCAGGACGCAGACTCTCCGAATGGTAGGCTATTTAGTGCTTCCACCTCTTCGGCATCCATAAATCTTCTTCATTTTATTCATTTTGTCTTTATTTTTGAAACTAATAACCACTAATTCAGTGAGTAAAAGTCACTGCCTAGCAATGTACAATGTTACAACATAAGCGGCAGGATAATGACAGCGCGAAAATACATGTATTATATAGAGGGTAAATTTGACCCGCGCTGGCGCTTTTAGGTAAAAATGCCCTGTTTTACGATCTGGTTTTATCTAAACACTTTTTAACACCAGGGAAGTTTAAATGACACAATTTTAGTAAAAGTCAATGACTGGGAGACTTGAGTGTTTTAATGAAAATCTGTTATGTACATTTGAAAAACACGTACGGGTAAAATTTACCCCGTGGCGGTTCTAGTGTTATGGTCAGATAGCTCTCAGATTTCATAAAAAAGATATATTAATTTGTGATCTGAAGATGAACAAAGGTCTTACAGGTTTTGTACGACATGAGGGTGAATAAATAATGACAGAGTGACCTATCCCTTAAAGGGGTTAAAATGAGTTGAGTGTGAATAAATGATGACAGAATTTTCATTTTTGGGAGAACTATTGGGTTATTCTCAAAAAATCTTGAAATCCGCAATGTCAGAACAGCAGCCAGTACATTATTCTAAATTTCTCTGTTTGTGTTCCTCAAGTGTAAGAAAGTATGGTTTAAAATGACATTAAAGTGAATAAATAAAGTTGTAGCGACATGAAAATGAATAAATGTATTCAAAATGTTGTGAAAGGTTGCATCAGGTACACCGTAGCTTATCAGCTACACCGAGGTGAAACATACTCTACCAATAAAGCTGTGGTAGCGGCAAAGGAGGAAGAGAACATGGTGACTATGAGCCCAGCTGAGGGAAGACAGGAAATGTGGCTCAGTTAAAGTGACTTGCCATTTCCTGGTTGCTTGACAGAAGTACAGACAGCCAGAGAGCAGAAAAGAGCAGAGCTGTAAACCAGAGGAGGCATTATGATGGATTCTGAATGATTCTGAGGCTTACAGGTGGACACATTCTGGACTTTTTAGAAGCAACTAGGTGGGGGCTCAGCAGAGACCGGGGTAACAAGAGCCCCTCCACCGCACATCACCTGCCATGAGACATGGACTGGCCCCTAAATGAACAGCAATTGGTAAAGTTCGTTTATTTCCACCTTGAGCAGGTTTATTGCTATTTTACAAGTACTTTCTTTATAATGCACATTGTTTTGGTATACCAGAAGCCCTCTCTGTTTTGCTATCAGAGTGTGTACATAGCAGAGAGTGTTTTATGAAGCTGCTGACAGCCTAACTTCCCCTATATGAGTGGGCGGATCAAGCCGCATCATTTAAGCTAAGCATAGCTCCTCGCTCTTTGAAATGTTTTCCACTAGCCGCTTTCCAATGACAGTCACATGCGAGGGTTTGTTCTTGTTGATACACGCGTTCTTGCTTGTGACTCATTCTTAGACAGAACTTTACAGTAAATGTTATTGTGATCTCTCCATCGAAGATGAATTATTTCAGTAGTTCCTTTCATTTATTGATGACTGAAAAAAAAAAATGTCAGAGTTATGATTCTGCTGCGTTCTGCTTGCATTGCATTCAACATTTGATCAGTGCATGCATTTTCTTGGAATCTAAACCTAATACTATGCATTGCTACATGTTCTACAAAGACTTTGTCTTTTTAATAACCCAAAAGGACATGTGATCTGTTTAACTAGGCCGTCTGAGATAAAATAGCAGATCTGCAGTATGACTGATGGTTTATGAACCTTTGCTGGCATTAGATCCAGTTGTGCATCAAAGTTGTTCCTTCGTGCTCATCCATGACCAGCTTTCTGTGCTCCACCTCATTTTTGACTTGCAGAATTTCATGCTTCACAGCTCAGAAAAAAGGGACTTCTTACAACAATATGATTCAAACAGCGATAATGGGAATTTCTGGTAGATTAGGTTGCAGTGGTGGTGATATCTGTTTATCAAAAGAATTAATACAACTAGATACAATTGTTGGCATATTGTGATGTACACTATCAGAAAAAAAAAAGATATTTAGATGTGCAACAGGTTGTTACCGGAGTGGTACAACTTTGTACCTTGCCTACCAAGAAAGGATGCATGTTAGTACCTTTTTCTGTTTGCACAAACTGTCTAATGTAAGACATAACAGATTGTGCAAATACAACTTACTTTTGTCCCACTGACTAAACCACTGTCACTGCGTTTATTGCATTACAAATTCACAGTATCCACTGTTACATTGCACAAGTTTGCATATGCTGTAGTTTCCTGTTGTGTTAACACAAATGTGTGCATGCTCTGATTTTGGAGATAGCGCCCAGTCATACTCCTGGTGTAAAAGCTTACTACGCATGTGCAAAACTACATAATTTCCAATTTGATTAGTTGTTGGGTTGACTGAGAGATGATTGACTGTACTGGTTAATTAACTAGTCTTAAGAAAGTTCCGAATAATCTGGCTTTGGGATCACCTGACCCCAAGAAGATACATTTCTCAAGGGGCTTTTGCAGTTGATGTTGTTTTAAAAAGTGGAACTTTTCCATTCAGATGCACACACAGAGATCAGCATTTTGTTTGTAACCTAGACCGGGGTTGCCCTGTCAAAAAATGTTTTACAGCCTCTTACTCTTTCTTTTTATCACTGTCTTTCAGAAAGATGTCGTTTACCTGCAGCAGTGGTTGGAGGCATTCGTGGCGTCTTTTGAGAAGGTCATTGATGTGCAGTCGACGGAGCCTCGGCGGTGAGTCAGTTACATTGCTGACCTATCAAAATGTCACTGATGCAGGGAGTTGATCTGTAGGTGGTCAGGTCCAGATGGAACTCTGACTATGATGGTATTTAGAGGCCTGTATTTGCTTAATTGCTCATTTAACGGTTGGTGAGTTTAAAAAGTCCATATTTTGAATACTTTCATCTCATCCTGCAGATCTGATATAGTGAGTCGTAATATTGGCTAATGTAGTGTACACCAGATCTCTGATCTAAAGTTAAGCACATAGACTTTAGGCGTATTGAGCAGTGGTGTCGGAGATGAAAGATCAATTCCAGCCCAATGTAGAGGTTCAGCTAGGGTTGCCTGTTTAAAATTTAAAAAAAAAGATCAGTTACATAAAAAATAACTTGAGGCTGGCTGGAAAAGATTTTGAAAAAAAACACCAAAACAAATGTGATGCAATGCTGTAGATATGCACTAATCTATAGAAAAAAACAGAGCAGACAAAACAATTTTTAGTTTATTATAAAATGTGTGCTCTGTGTGAACAATCCCCAGCTTTAAGTCCATGACGAATGTGCAATGTCTGAAATGACATGATTTTTTATGTTTATTTGTCAGTGGCTTATCTAAACAAATGTGTCACAATGAAACAAAAAAGACAAATAAAATAAATGCAAAAAAAAGCACAACAAACAAAAGGCAGAACAAAGCAAGACAAAAAGCAAAACAGCAGCTAGACAAAAAGCAAAACAAACAAAAGGCAAAGCAAAAGTGAGACAAAAGCAAAATAAACAAAAAGCAAAAAAACACAAGCAAAATAAACATAGAAGCAAGACAAAAGCAAAACAATACAAAATCAAGACGAAACAAAAACAACGAAAAAGCTAAACTCAACAAAAGCAGAACAAAGCAAAAGAAAGACAAAAGCAAAACACACAAAAAGTTAAACTAAAGAAGAAACAAAGCAAAGCAAAACAAACAAACAAGCTAAACAAAATCAAAAGAAAGACAAGCAAAACAAAAACAAGACAAAGTAAAAACCAAACAAAAAGCAAGCCAAATGCAAAACAAGCTTAACAAAAGCAAAACAAACAAACAAGCTAAACAAAAACAAAAGAAAGACAAAAGCAAGAGAAATGCAAAACAAACAAACAAACAAAAAAAACAAAGCAAGACAAAAGCAGAACAGTTAAACTTAATAAAAAACAAAAGCATAACAAAACAAAAGCAAAGCAAGACAAAATCAAGACAAAGGCAAGACAACCACAAAGTAAAACAAACAGAAAGAAAAACAAAAGCAAGCAAATGCAAAAAAGTAGAACAAAACAAAAAAGCAAGACCAAAGCAAAACAAACAAAAAATAAACTAAAAAACAAAAGCAGAAAACAAACAACAAAAACAAAAGCTAAACAAAAGCAAAGCAAGACAAAATCAAGACAAATGCAAAACAACCACAAAGTAAAACAAACAGAAGGAAAAAACAAAAGCAAGACAAATGCAAAAAAAACAAAAAAACAAAACAAAAGCAAGACCAAAGCAAAACAAAAAAAGTCAAACTTAAAAAAAAAAGCTGACCAAAACAATAGCAAGACAAAAGCAAAACAAACAAACAAAAACTAAACTAAAAAAAAAAGCTGAACAAAATAAAAGCAAGACAAAATCAAGACAAAGGCAAAACAACCAAAAAGCAAAACAAAAGAAAGACAAAATCAAAACAAGATAAACTAAAAGCTAACTAAACCTTTTTTTCTGCAGGCTGGAGGAATGGAGCGCCGACGTCCCCCTCCTCCCCAAGGAGGTATTGGTGTTCCTCAGCACCCAGCTGTGGCACAGTGCCCTCCACATGTCAGGGCAGGATCAGAGCAGCACTGCTCCACACCCACTGCTCCTCATCAAGTTCTTCATCATCATCTGCAGGTCAGTACCCACTGAGCACAGAGCGAACACCATCATTCTCTTTGCGATAATGCCCCAGTGACTCAAACCCCTGTTGATAAGCTTCTATTTTCAAACAGCAGGGATAACACAAGGCAGCAGTTTATGCTAAATTGCATAGCTGATGTGGATCTTCCCTGAGTGTACAATAATGCCAATTCTGATGTGAATCTCTGCTTGCAGGAATATGGAGAATATAGACTCTGAAAAGACACCGGGGTTTGTGTTCGAGACAATCAAGCTGCTAAACTTCTGTTTGACTCAGGTAAGAACTCAAAGTCTTTGAAACCATTTCATAGTGGTTTGCACCCCTGCTGACACATTGAGCTATGGCACTCATGGGGGAAATGTGAGTTTGAGTCTCGTTTGTGTCAAATCCAGTTCATCTTCTGGTACATATTAGTAGCTTAAAGGTATATGATAGTATTTTAAAAGGTAATGATTGTACCTAAAGTGTACATATTAGTATTTTCTCCAGTGACAGTTTTTTCCCTTTGTTTCTGAGAGTGTACAATGTCTCAAGGCTCTAATGACCAAATTTGTCTAGTTTTACTCTAGTATTTTTTTAAGCTAGGTCACATTTTTGATTAAGTTTATTTATTCTAATCATATCAATGAAACCTTTGTTCACTTAATTGTATTACTATGTAGCGATTGTTATTACTACATGTGGTGTTATTGTAGGTTTCTGAACTAACAGAACAGGTTGAATCAGAAAGCTTTGGGTGGAAGACCTTGGCTTTATTCAAAGGAATGTTTATGTGTTAAGAAGCCAAAAACAGATGTATGTATGTGTGTTACAGCTGAAGAAGCAGCCAGATGATCAGAGCACTTTACAGTCGGTGGTACAACATGGCCTGCTGCTATGTGAAAATCTCTTTGACCCTTATCAGACGTGGAGGAGACGGCAGGCAGGGTGAGTGTGCATGCTGGGTGAGTGCGCGTCTGTGAGTTGGGCAGGGTGTTAAACCACAATAGGAATGCGTAGGAGCCATTAAGAGCGGCTAGCTCTGTTTCAGCTCCACTTTAACTGTTAATAACACACCCAGTCCTCACCTCTCAGCTCTTAAGCCTTCTTATGCTCACTCACAGCAAAAACTTCCCACAACGTGTGTGTATCTCTTCATGGAGCACTGTTCTGCCCATCCATTAATGTGCAGGTTGTGAAATAATGTATGTTATGAAACAGTCCACCTTTCTCAGCCCCTGCAAACTGTCTACAGAAAGACTAATGAACTATTTGTTAAATGTTTATTAATTGTTAATGTTCCTATTTGGCAAAAAATGAATATTTCCTTGTACTGTAGTATTGCTTTATTGCCAGAAAAATATTATAGAAATATTTGTAAAAAAAAAAAAAAAAAAAAAAATTAACCCACTTGCGAACTAATCTAAGGTTTTTCACCCGATCGGACCAAAACAGTGTATGAAGAGTCTCTGGACAGTGAATATCAATAATTATTAAATAAATAAATAAATAAATAAAACACTTTTGAATCTCCGTCGCAAAGGGACACTAAAATGTTTGAACGGGGCGGGGCCGGCTTTACTAAAATGGCTAAAACTTTATAACCAAATGAGGTATCTTCAGACATCCCAAGTCTCCCGGAAGTTCCGGGAGTCTCCCGTATATTGATAGTGGCTCCCTGATGCCCGCGAATTTAATAAAATATCTCGGAATTTAGACCAAGCAGGCAAGGGCGTGCACGCGAGACATTAATGTCTGCATCGTGAATCTTATAATGAAAGAACGAGAGGGAGTGAGAGAGACCGTGCTGCTTGTGGAACTGTGTGTGTGCTGATCTGGCGCGCGCTAGACAGAGCATCCTGATTGGTAGGGCTCTATGATTTCCGCGATGCAGAAAACGCGTACGGAATCCCAGTAGCTCCTCACTGCGGAATCCATTCATAAAAACGGAATGTATTATTAAACGCGGAATGTCACGGAATTTGTCAAAGTTTGGAAGAACTAATGAAAAGTACGTCGTCAAATCGCGTTTTTAATGAGCATGTGTAAATATTAAGCCGCAAAAACACTATTTACACATGAATCCTGGATGTTCCGCTTGTTTCTGTTTTTATGAATGGAGCAGATGCGCCAGTTTGTTTACTATACATAGTAAAGCATGCGTATCGCTCGCGTGGGGGGGATTTTGGGGGGATGGGGGGCGGGGTGTATCTCCCTGAAATGAGTTTGTGTAGGTTGGGATGTCTGTATCTTGGTGATAACTTGGTAAAAACGGCCATTACTGTACAACCGTTTGTCCTATCAATGTGTAAAATCAGAACGTACTGTCTTGGTCCTATGAGGACATTTGCGTATCTAAAAACATACATTTTGAGCATTATTAGAGGTTAACGGAGGCCGATCGGAACGAAACTCGGTGGGCATGTTTGACTCAAGGCCCACTGTGTCCTAGGTCCTAAGTAAATGCGACGCAACAAGATTCCAGCGAAAAAATTTTTTGGGGTGTCCACACCAGACGTGACGCAACAGACTCAATCAAATATTACAACCAATCAGAACCGCGTGTGGGCGGGAATAGCAATGCACTGGCAACAAAATGGATTAAAAGTTTATAATCTTATTCATAAATATTACAACTTTTAACATTATTAAATGTACATACTGAGTGACTGATACCATCTTTTTTATGGAATACACTTGTTGGTTCACATTGAGATCAAAGTTAGAACGTCTTTGCTTTCATTTATTTTCCAGAACTGAGGTAAACTATCTGTTGTTGCTTTCAGTGTCGCTCTAAAGATCACACAAAATGATATTCAAACTCACATCAGACACATTTAACTTATTAACATAATCAGTACCTGAGATTATCACTGTCATTAGTTTGAATGTTTCTAAAATAGGAATTTTGCATGTTGCGGCGTTGTGTTGCGATAGCGCTTTTTTCAAGGGTGTAAACCTCTATGGTGTGTAAACAATTATATGTTGCATGGTTTTTCACACATATGCACAGTATTCGTGCTAGTCCTAGGGTTTTCGCTCAATCTGGAAAAAAACAGCTCAGTACAACTCTCATGACTCTCTAGGTCAATATTATCAGAAATGTTTGAAATTCACCCTTTAAGCTATAACAGGGTCATTTAGAACAGTGGTTTTCAAGCTTTTTTAAGAGCGACCCTATTTGTACTTTTTAAATTGACGCAACCCATAAAATTTGGCGAGTGTATTCTGACTAACTGAAACGACATTGACTAACTGATTGGCTACAATGTTCAACACTGCAAAACAGAGCGCAAAAATACACGTTGGATTCCGCGTGAGGCAGCTGCCGCTTACTTTTGTTTTGCTGTTTATGTTTATTTAGTTATTAAAGTTCATTTTGCCGGTTCCCGCTTCCTTCCTCCTCGAATCGTGAACTTTGCACACACACACACATACATGCAAATAAACTATAGAATTTCCTCAGATCATCCTGGCGACCCATTTTTAAGTCCCGCGACCCTTGGTTTGAAAACCACTGATTTAGAATATGACCCAAAAGCCTATAAAGCCTAAACAAAAACTCAAAACTTCACGAAACCTGGTGAGCATATGCGACAGGTGATTCTAAACAAGTATGCAAAGTTTTAGAAAGATAGCTGTCGCTGTAACAGCCATAAAGTTGAAAAAACATCATGTTTCTATGTCAAATAACCTGTATTTGCCAAAAATGCTTTTTGAAATCATTGATTTAGTTGGTTACAGGCTTGTTAAATAATATGTAATGTCTTTACAATATGTGCTTAAATGCCTTAAAGCGTTTGAACACCAGTAATCGGTGCTTGCTGCTATATTCAAGAATAAAGTTGAAAAATTCACAATTTATACTATCATCATGGTTGATTAATCAACTTGTACCATGATATATCAAAACACAGTGGTATTACAATCTGGTAACGTAATTGTACTTCCATTATAAATGTTTTAATTATTTAAGAATTAATTATTTTTTGGAGATTTATGCCTAAAACAAGCATCAGGGTGAGGAAATAAACATAATTCATGTCAACAACAGTGTATGAGTAGATTAACCAACTTGTACCATTAGTATGTATTGCTGTTGTTTATTATTATTAAATAACATTTTGAACTCTTTAGTAGATTTATGCTTAAAGCATGAAAATTCATGATATATTCTTGACTATAGATTAAGAAGATGATTTATTGCTGTGTTCTGTAGCTTATTGTTTTAATAGTAAGTACGAATGTATCAAATAATTCCATAAAAAGCTTTGATTTGTGTGTTTTTTCAGGGAGGAGGTCAGTATGCTGGAGAGAAGCAAGTATAAATTCTCCCCTCTTGTTCTACCAGAGGAGCTTCCCTTGCTCTTCCACGGTATGTCACCCACTCCTGCCTTCTGGCACAATCTTTAATTTCCATTTACTCCCTACTTTCATATCCTGGGAGATATCACACATCCCGCCTCCCAGGAGACTAAATTTTGTTTGTGTAGAAACAGCGATCTGATCCCTGGAGTATTAATCCATAGTGATTCAGGGCTCTGTTTTGTCATGTTATTTGCCTTCAAATGTTCTTCATGTAAATCCTTTAATCAGTGGAGTTGTCCTTTTTTTCAGAGATAGATAGTTATGATTTGTTTCTTCTTTTGGTTTGTGTCAAGCACTGTCAGGACATTTTGTAGAATACTGAATATATACTGACTATAGAGAATATATATATAGGGCCAGATTTACTAAGCCGGGCAAATTAGCGTTAGAGTGTAATTCCATTCAAGTGCCGATGGAAGGGGAAAATTCTGCCTGACAATGTGCACATTTAAGATAATTTCCATATTGGTTCCATATTGACCATATTTTCCATACTGCCTGCTTTAAGACATTAAATAATGACGCAAATACCAGTAATTTGACATGCGTGATTCATTTTAATACTTTTTTCAGTGCTCATTTTTCACTGCACATCTTTAGTAAATCCTAACAGAACTATTTTAACGCCTAAAAACGGTTTGCGCTGACACAAGCTGTTAGTAAATCTGTCTCTTAGTCTAGATTTGACATGGGCTCTTTATAAGCTCACAGCTTAACAAATCTGAGAAGCAGCATTGTGTTGCAGCCTGCAGCCAATGGCTAAAACAAATAACATAATCCTGACAGTGATGCAAGCTTTGTTCAAGTGATTATAAGCTCTGCAGATCAACTTCCACACCTATATGTGGTTAGTAGGCAAGCGGCAGTGGGTCCAAGTGGCCTGCGGTCATGAGGCGAGGTAAACTAGTTTCTTGTGATGGAAAGTAGTTTTTCAGCAAAAGGTTTCCTCCACAGTTTTATGATGGTAAATGGGTTTGTTCGATTTCCTCATCTATTCAGCATGTTCTAAATCAAAATGTAGGGTGGCCATATGAACACACACTTCTGGGTTTTGGAGCAAAATTTTGTGTTTATGTCAGTGACAAAAAAATAAGTATCAGATCCACGCTGTGGTGCAACTTGAAACTCAAAAACACTTCAGGTTCACATTTTGATGTTTTGTTTTACTTTGCTTTTTGCTGTTGTTTTTTTCCAGTTTTGTTTCTTTGTTCTTTTTTTTCTGTTTCTTTAACTTTTTCTTTTGGTTTTTGCTTTGGTGCTTATTTTTTTCTTGTAGTTTCAGTAAACAAAGCAACAAAAGCTTTTAAGCACTGAATTGGGTAATTCTGACAAGTCTTTTTAAGTTTGATGTGTTCTGTGTTCTAGGGATGTAATGATATTATCAATATTATCATCTTGATATTATCATGATCACATGACAATATAAAACAATATAGGTCTTCTGGGGAAAAAGTGTAGTTTTTCAAATATTCGAATTATTCATGAAAGGTCTTTAAAGTTGTGTTTTGTCACAGTATCTGTCAAACTGAAAGCACAGTATAGTGTAATCCCTTTATAGCGTAAAGTCTGTTTTCACACTTCGTTCAGGCGATAAGTTTGTGATCCGGTGTTTTCCGAGCCTCAGAATGGCTCAGTTCACAGTAAATGCAGTGCTGTGAGTTTAGCACATGTTTGGAAATGCAAAGACCACCAGTTATGCTTTATTTTCGCAGCAGATGATTACAGCATTTCACTAGATTTGCATTGAGACGTGTTTTGTAAACCTGTTTTCACTGAAGCTGGAGTTTTCCTTCAAAATAAAAGTGCAGTATGAATTACTGATAGCTAGTGGTTTAATGTTACTGCAGTCCAAATTTAAATATCTCTTTCAAGTGTGGAAGTTAGGAAAGAAGTATTGTAATTTGCCTACTCTAGTGTAAAGTAAAAATAATAGCACTTGAAATATTCATTTTCATTTGTTTTACAATTGTGCAATAGTTTTACAATACACGGCTATCACTGTCATAGGAGTAACAATAATATACAATTGTTGTTGTTATTATTATTATTATTATTATATTCTAATTTGTTTGGCTTCTAACCAGGGCTGTCAAACGATTAATGTGATTAATCACATTCAAAATAAAAGTGTATGTTTACATACTATATGTCTGTGTACTGTGTATATTTATTATGTGTATATAAATACACACACATGCATGTATATATTACGAAAAAATATTTTAGATTTATATCTAAAATATTTATATTTATATATAATCTAAATTGTATACAGGTGTAAATATATATATACATATAAATATTTTTTTTAAATATATACATGTTTGAGTGTGTATTTATATGTACATGATAAATATACAGAATAAGCACACATATAGTATTTAAACATAAACTTTTATTTTGAACGTGATTAAATTGTTTGACAGCCCTGCTTCTAAGACACCAGTGTGAAAGTAATTTAGACTGAGACAATATATCACAACTAAAAAGAAGGTTGAGTCCCCTTTACAGTTCAGGTACAAGTCAATTCACTGAGTTTCAGGAACATGGGTTGAAACTCTACATTTTGATAGTAGAATGTATGTACAAAATGTACATAAAGGTGATTATATGTACAAAATATTTTCCAAGTCTTCATTTGTCTTTTTTAAATATTGCAATTATTATCATATTGTGGACTTCATATCACAGTATTATCATATAGAGAGATTTTGATATTGTTACATCCCTACTGTGTTTATTTGAAACATCCGATATTTTTGTATGGTAGGTGATTTCTATTACATGACAGACAGTTCCTTTTTAAGGGATAGTGAAAAATTAAAATCATATCCAACAACACTGGACCACATTTACTATAATTGTATGAGAAAAAATCAAAATATCATCTTCAGTGTTCTAGAAAATAAATAAATGTGCACATTTAGAAAGGCACAAAAGAATTGTTGACAGAATTTTCATTTTAAAATCTCTCCAACAAAAAAGTTTTGGTGCCTTAAAATGTTCAAATAATGACAATTACACAAACAATTCTCAGCTTTAAGATATTTTTGACTAAATAACTGGTTACACCCACAGACTACCTACAAGAGAGTGAACTAATCCCAGAGCCGCTCGTGGTGAGGCTGGTGCATCTACAGGGAGCTGTAATCAGTGGATGCAAGGTAAATTATCCTCTCTGGTGCTTTGCATTGACGTGTATGAGGGATTCAAAGGAACCTCTGATTTTGCGACTACTTACATCACTACAATAGTGTGAAATGTGTTTTTATTTGTGTGTGTGTGTGTGTGTGTGTGTGTGTGTGTGTGTGTGTTTCAGAGGAACGGCCTACTCTCCATCACCCCCCAGGCTGTGAAGGACCTCATGTCTGTGTTGCGTTCCTGGTGCCTCACTCCTGCCTCATCCCCAGAAGAGCCCAAGGACCCTCGGCTGCTCAGAATGACCCTGCGGTGCCTGACTGCAATGATCCACCTTCTGCACTCCAGCAGCCCAGCCGAGAGGCAGTTGGAGATCCGGACCGTACTGGACGGTTACTTCCAGCTGCTAAATTGGAACCGACCACCGGACAGCCAGCAGAGAGATATGCAAACCTGGGAGGATAACCTTATTACCCTTCTCGAACATATGCTGAGTAAGAAAATATTTGCCATCACTTTTTATCCCCAGTTTTTTTTTTTTTTCATTTTCATCCATGACTTTCTTCTGTGGAGCACAATTCAGGATATTCTGAAAAACGTCTCCCCCATTGACTTTAGTTGAAAACAGTACATAATATTCTCTTGTGTTCCACAGAACAAATTAAGTCATACAGGTTTGCAAGGGTGAGTAAATGATGCCAGAATTGGTATAAATGCACCAATATTCCCTAATTTAATTATCTGCCTTTATAAGATACCTAATTTTAGCCTGATTTGAACTAAGAATGCATTGCATGGATTCTTTGTAGAGAAAGCAATTCCAGAATGCCTCCTAACAAGCCATGTAAACAAGTTTATCCAAGATGGTTGAATTGGTAATAGAAATGTTGATTAAAATAAGAATATTTAATTTTCTGTATTTAAAATGTGTTTATTTGAACCAATAATTGGTTATTTTTGTGTTTATTTGACTATCAACAGGTTAATATCAGGCTTTATTGAGTTGAGTCTCCTTTGCTGAATACTATTTGTGAGCAGCTACCTTTGTAGTGTTTCAAAACACTCACTTTTGAGGTTCCATAGCTGTTAGGATGGTTTCACTTTATCTTTTTGTTTGTTTTGTTTTTTTTATTTAGTTCTGTTCTATTGTTTTGTTCTCTTCTGGTTTGATTTGCTTTTTGTTCTGATTTGTTTAATTAAGTTTATTTTTTTGTTGTTTTGTTTTGTTTGGTTTTGTTCTGTTTGGTTTTGCTTTTCATTTTTTGTTTAGTTTTGTTCTCTTTTGTAGTTTTTTTGTTCTGCTCTGTTTTTTTTTGTTCTATTTTTGTGTGTGTGTGTTGTTCTGTTTTTCTTTTTTGGTTTTGTTCTCTTGTTGTTTTTTGTTCTCTTCTTTTTTTTATTCTGTTCAGTTTTATTTTTTTGTTCTGTTCTGTATTTTTCTGTTCTGTTTTGTTCTGTTGTATTTTGTTTTGTTCTGTTTTTGTTTAATTATGTTCTGTTCTGTTCTGCTTTTTTATTTTGTTTTTTGTTTGGTTATGTTCTTTTTTTCATTCTGTTCTGTTTTGTTTAATTTTGTTTTTTTGTTCTGTTTTGTTTTGTTCTATTTGGTTTTGTTCGGTTTTGTTTTTCATTTTTTGTTTAGTTTTGTTCTCTTTTGTAGCTTTTTTGTTCTGTTCTCTTTTTTTGTTTTTGTTCTGTTTTGTTATTTTCTGTTTTGTTCCGTTTTGTTTAATTTAGTTTTTTGTTCTGTTCTGTTTTGGGCACTGTTTTGTGTTGTTCTGTTTTTCATTTTTTGGTTTTGTTCTCTTGTTGTTTTTTGTTCTCTTCTTTTATTCTGTTCAGTTTTATTTTTTGTTTTTTGTCTGTTCTGTATTTTTCTGTTCTGTTTGTTCTGTTTTGTTTAATTCTGTTCTGTTCTGCTTTTTTATTTTGGTTTTTGTTTGGTTATGGGTTTTTTTTCATTCTGTTCTGTTTTGTTTTATTTTTGTTTTATTTTTATTTTTTTATGTTCTTTTCTGAGTTTTTTGAACAAAGCTTACATTGTCAGTACATTACAATATATCCTAATCTCTAAATATTAAGGATCATCATCCTATGCATGACTGGATGATTCTACCCTACAGTTTACAGCATTACAAGACTACAGAAATTTGAATACACCAGTTTTATTAAGCAAATCATTATATATAATGCGGTGTTGTGTTTGCACTGGCTTGTTTGCTTTTTTTGATGAGTTGCGTTGCATTTGCACTGTTTGTTGTGTTGTTAGGTTCTCTATGTCTGTTTGTGTGTTTAGATTCTACATTTGTAAGGGTAGTCACTATTGATTGAAAATTTTAGGTTAAAATTTATGTGAATATGACAAAAGTGTATGGTCAGTGTTTCCTTTAAATACTTTTTGCCTTCACTAGTTAGAATTTACATTATTAATGGTCCTGCAGTGTGACAAAATTTTTGTAATACAAATATTCAAGGTTACTCAATTAATATGAGGTCAACAGACTGCATGCGTTATAATTATAAAACAAGTAGAAAAATGCTACTTGAATAGTTTGATTGAGTACAGCGTGTCACACCAACTTCCTAGAAGTGTTTCATGTAATCAGCACGTAATATGATATTATGTCATGATGTAACTGTTGCCATCTTGCAATACATAAAAAAAAAAAATCCTCGAGGTTGAATATCAACACAACAACGCTATTTCATACATGGTGAATAGTAGAGCTTCTGATTCTAGATATTTAACACAGATCACTGTGTATGATGTTGTTTTTAAACATTTATAATGTGTTTGTGGTGAACTTCCACCCCTTTTGCAGAAGTTCAGAGTAATTGTAGCCAGTTCTCTAGAACGATTTGAATAGAGAAGTTGCAAATGGCCACAAAACACCTATTTGGTTGCATTTAATTTCTTCTCCATGAGTAATGCACACGTCCAAGCACTGTTTAAGTGTGTAAAACTGGCACAGTGTTATCTCTCCAGAAGGCACAGGTCGAAATGACTGAATGTTCTTGTGTTTTTGCCCTGCAGATGCTATCCCAGAGATCCTGCAGTGTTCAGACCGGCCAGTGTTGCAGGCTATCTTTCTCAATAATAACTGTTTTGAGCACATCCTCCGCCTCATCCAGAACAGCAAGGTCAGAAATGCTACTTTTTTTAAACCCTCTGAGATATCTGCAGCAGTGCTTCACAATTACAGCCCTGAGGATTCAAATTAGTCTCATGGCTGATAATAGAAATGTGGTTGTCTGCTAATGTTTGTTTTGACAGATAACAAGCAGACTACTGAATGAGAGTTAGCAAATTTAAACCACAGATTCACCATGGTTCAATCTAGAAGTTGCTTTACTTTCTTTTTCTTTTTGTCATTTATCAAGTAGAAAAAAAGTGACTGATATTTTCAGATAATCTGTACTTTAATAATCTGTACTTTAATCTGTACCGTACTGACATAATTCCCACTGAAGAATGTCAGTATGGATTTGAAAAGCTGATAAAAAGAAGAAAATGAAAAAGTAAAAACTGTCAGGATAGTACAACTGTCCTAATATCAAAAGTTTCAGTAAGTTTCATGAATTTCATTATTTTAGTAAGTAATGTGTCACAAATATTTGAAAAACATTTGTCTGCCAAATCAATGTCAAGTGGTGCAACCAACTTGCAGAAAAAGCAGCCACACCACAGAGCATGTCATCTTTCCCAGAAGTACCATTTTGAATGAGTTTTTATATTGAGTTTTATATGAGTTTTTTATTTTTTTTTATTTCAGTCAGTAATTTTAGTACTTCACCTAAACATATTTTAGTTACCAAGCCAAAATTTCTAATTTTCATTAAATTATTTAGCTAATATGTATATTTTATTTCAGATTTATATCAATTAATGTGCAAAGCAGTTCTTTCACATACATTTTGTAAACAGAATGAAAAGAAAATGCAACTTCACTATTATCAGAAGCCTTAAGTTTAATTTAAAAGTAATTTGGCATAATTATTTGACGAAAAAAAAACATTTGTCTGCCAAATCATGTCAGGTGGTGCCACCAACCAAAAAACATTGGTGTTTTGAAAAAGTTTTTATATGAATATTTAATTTTAATTAAGTCATGTTTATGTGCTTTGGCATAATTATCTGAAGAAAAAAAAAAAATTGTCTGCCAAATCAATGTCAGGTGGTTAGACCCACCAAAAAAACACCACAGAGCCAGGACAACTTTCCCCAAAGATACCAGTGTTATTTTAGTATTATTTTTATACTATTATTGTTTTATTGATGTTTTTAATTAGTTTCCATATAAATATTTTATTTGATTTTGTAGTCTTTTTTATGTGCTTTCAACATTTTTATTTTTATTTCAGTCAGTAATTTTAGTGCTTCACCTAAACATATTTCAGTTACCAAGGCTAAATTTATTTTTCACGTGTGTTTTTAGCTAATATTTTTATTTTATTTCAGTTTTATTTCAATTAACATGCAAGTTCTTTCAGATAAATTTTGTAAACAGAATAAAAATAAAACTACATTTTAAATTGTAAAGTAAATTAATAATATTGTAGTGCAACCAACCAACCAAAAAAAAAAAAAAAAAAAAAAAAAACTATATATATATATATATATATATATATATATATGAATATTTTAATTTTACTTGTTTTTAGTCATTTTTATGTGCTTTCAACATATATGTATTTTTTATATATCTAAATTTATTTTATTTCAGTCAGTAATTTTAGTACTTCACCTACACATATTTCAGTTACCAAGGAAACATTTCTCATTTGCATCTAGCTAATATTTATATTTCATTTTACATTTATTTATATTTGTGTACGGACCAGTTCTTTTTGTTAATGGAATAAAAAGAAAAATGTTGTACAACAGTCCTAATATCAAAAGCCTCAGTAAATTTGGCATAATTATTTGAAAAACACATTTATCTGCCAAATCAAAGTCAGGTGGTGCAACCAACATGCAGGGGGAAAAAAACAGGAAATTATATCATAGAGAGGATCCCTGCAGACAGAAATATATCAGATAGTTTGGCCTTAGATGCACTTACAACCTAGTGCATCAAAATGACAAACAGTAATTTCCATCCTGTGATGAAATATAGGTTCTTCGTCATATGTTTGTATGTGATCACAGTCGGTTTGGGTAAGCTGAGTGGTTTTTGAGTGTGTTGTAACTAGGTATCATGTTGTGTAATGAGGATTTCATAGAGCTGCTCTTTTTCGTCTATTACCTTTGCTTTATCTGTCAGTAAGTAAAATTTCTGCTTGCTTATTTTATCTCTGACTCACGTATGTTCATGTTATGTTTGTGACGCTGTGTTGTGTGAATGTGTGTCTGTCCTGCAGCTTTATCAGAGTAACAGGTTTAAGGTGGAGAGTGAGGGCCAATGTGACCTCACTACACGTTTGCTCACAGAGGCTGAAGTAGAGCAGGTACTTTCCCTTCACCACTGATCAGTGTGGCGTTCGTCAGCAGGAAACCCACCCTTCACTTGACTGACACAAACACAGACACACTGACGAACACACAGACAGATAACTGCTGACTGAGCAACATTAGATTCTGCATAAACAGCGTGCAGTGTTGTCTAGGTGAATATACAGTTGCAAAACATCTGCATGTGTCGTTGCATGTGCCAGTTTGTGGCACAGTTGACTTAAATGTAGCGCAAAATGTGGAACCTAAAAACATTATGATGTTTTTATTGTACCATGGTCAAAAGTTTTTGAACTGTACGATTTTTAATGTCTGTTCACCAAGTCTGCATTGATTTGATCCAAAATACAGCAAAAACTGTACAATTTTGAAATATTTTTACTATTTAAAATAACTGTTTTCTATTTGAATATATTTTAAAATGTAATTTATTCCTGTGATCAAAGCATTACTCCAGTCTTCAGTGTCACACGATCCTTCAGAAATCATTCGAATATGCTGATTTGCTGTTCAAGAAACATTTTTATTATTATTATCAATATTTAAAACAGTTGATAAATTCTTTTTTTCGAAAGATTAGTATTTATCTGAAATAAAAAGGGGAGAAATAATAGAATTTAATACTTTTATTTAGCAAGGATGCTTTAAATTGATCAAAGGTGATAAAGACATTTATAATGTTATAAAAGATTTCTATTTTAGATAAATGCTCTTCTTCTGAACTTTCTATTCATCAAAGAAACCTGAAAAAAAATCTACTCAGCTGTTTTCAACATAATAATAATAATAATAAATGTTTTTGGAGCAGCGAATCAGAATTTTAGAATGATTTCTGAAGGGTCATGTGACTGGAGTAATTATGCTAAAATTTCAACTTACATTTTAAAATGTATTCAAATAGAAAATAGTACAAATATTTGGAAATTGTACTGTTTTGCTGTACTTTGGATCAGAAGAGACTACTTTACAAAAAAAAAAAAAACCTAAATATTACTGTTAAAAAACTTTTGACTGGTACTGTATGTATGTATATATATATATATATATATATATATATATATATAATATTATTATTATTATTATTATTATTATGATTATTATTATTTTTATTTTTTTTTCAGTTAACAATTTTACTTTTAATCTGTGTTCAGTTAGTTGCCAAGGTTGCATTTCTAATTTTCAATAGTTTAAGTTTACCTCAGCATTATTAACAAATGTTTGTAGTTAATGATAACAACACTTTTGTACATTTGAGGTTTTAAGTTTACATCCCCCTTTCAGAATCCACAAAATGTTATTTATTTCACCAAAATAAGAGGGATCATACAAAATGCATGCTATTGTTTATTTACTACTGACCTGAATAAGATATTTCACATAAAATATGTTTACATATAGTCCACAACAGAAAATAATAGTTGAATTTATAAAAAATGACCCCGCTCAAAAGTTTACATCCCCTTAATAGAGTCCCTCAGTTGTCCTTGGTGTGAAAAGATGGATCTCAAAATCATACAGTCATTGTTGGAAAGGGTTCATATGCACAAAAATGCTGAAAAACCTAAAGGATTTTTTCTAAAGAACAGCGGGCAGTTTAACTGTTCAGGACAAACAAGGGACTCATGAACAACTATCACAAAAAAAAAAAAAACAGCTGTGGATCATTCAGGTAACAACACAGTATTAAGAATCAAGGGAATGTAAACTTTTGAACAGGGTCATTTTTATAAATTCAACTATTTATTTCTCTTGTGGGCTATATGTAAAGGCCTTTTATGTGAAATATCTTATTCAGGTCAGTACTAAATAAACAACAACATGCAATTTATATGATCCCTCTTTTTTTTTTAAATTAAATTACCTCAACTATATATACATAGAGAGCACATAGTAAAATGAAATTACCATTTGATACCACGGTACCATATTAGTAAATTTTAAAAGATTAGTACAGTGTCAGTACACAGAGTTGGAGGGTGAGGATCCTGCTTGTGGTGGTTTAGTGTGTGTGTGTGTGTGTGTGTGTGTGTGAAGTTCGTTAGATGTACTTGCACGCCTGTGTCAGCTTGCACGTTGTCTTGCAGTGTGCAGAGTGTTTCTAGATTTTTAGCATGTCTAGTGTAGCTGTGGTGCTGTGGGTGTAACATTTGGTGTGTGTTTCATTTGGTGGTCTTTAGTGGGATATTTGTGGTGGAGTGGTGGTAAATATTTTGAAGGTTAAAGTGAGAAATCGGCTTTACTTTTGCATGTTTTAATCATTTTCATTCAATTCCTAACATTAATTTGCATTCAGTTTGTTTTTAACAGTATCTTGCACTTCAAGGGGGAATGTTCAGGATTCATGAATATCTCATCCTTGCATGCATCTCTCTGAAACTGTTTTGTTAAAAGCAATATTTCAGACAAAAATGTTTACACTACTGATCAAACGTTTGATGTCGGTAAGATTGTTTTAAAGTGTTTTTGAAAGAAGTCTCTTATGCTCACCAAGGCTGCATTTATTTGATCAAGTATACAGTAAAAACAATAATATTATGAAATATATTGTAATTTTAAATAATTGTTATATATTAAAATCTAATTTATTTCTTTTGTTGGCAAAAAACATATATATATATATATATATATATATTTTCAGCAGCCATTACTATAGAGTCTAAATCATTCTGATATGATGATTTGGTGCTCAAGAAACATTTCTGATTATTATAAGGAAAATACTGTGAAATCAGTAAGATTTGTAATGTTTTTTTGAAAGAAGTATTTTCTGCACATCATGGCTGTATTTATTTGATTAAAAATACAGAAAAAAACTTTAATAATGTGAAATATTATTGCAATTTAAAATAGTGGTTTTCTATTTTAATATAATTTAAAATATAATTTATTCCTGTGATGCAAAGCTGAATTTTCAGCATTGTTACTCCAGTCTTTAATGTCACATGAACCTTCAAAAATCATTCTAATATGCTGATTTATTATTAATGTTGAAAACAGTTGTGCTGCTCATTTATTTATTTATTTATTTTGGAACCTGTGATATTTTTGTTAATGATTCTTTGATGAGTAAAACATTAAAAAGAACAGCATTTATTTAAAACAAATTTTATGTTATGCTCCAAGTTTAGGGTCAGTTTTTTTTCTTTCTTTCTTTGAAGAAATTAATACTTTTATTCTGCAAGGTTGTGTTAAATTGATAAAATGAAGGAATTGTTAGAAAAGATTTCTATTTTGAATAAATGCTGTTCTTTTTAACTTTTTATTCATTAAAAAATCTTGAAAAAAGTATCACAAGTTCCAAAAAAATATTAAGCAACACAACTGTTTCCAACAATGATGATAAATTAGCATATTAAAATGATTTCTGAAGGATCATATGACACTGAAGACTGATGAAAATTCAGCTTTGCATCACAATAATAAATTTTATTTTAAAGTATATTAAAACAGAAAACTTTTTTAAATTGCAATATTATTTCATGATATTATTTTTTTTTCTCAGTTTTTTTGACTAAACAAATACAGCCTTGATGACCATAAGAGACTTCTTAAAAAAAAAAAAAAACAATCTTTGTTATAGTAAAATTGTTATTGATATTGATATTGTTGGTCACTTTTGAACAATTAAATGCATCCCTGCTGAATGAAAGTGTTCATTTCTTAAAAATCTCAAATCTCACTGACACCAAACTTTTGAATGACATCGTAATTCATTATTTACTCACCTAAATGTCATTCCAAACCCATATTTTGCTGGTATTTTCTGTGAAAATCAAAAGAAGACATTCTAAAGAATTTTTATTCTGCTTTTATCACTATAGTATTTATAGTGAGCATGTCTGTCAAGCTCTAAAATGGGCTTAAGAACACCATAAATACAGAATGAAACTAGTCTGTATGCACTATATTCTAAGTAATCTGAAGCACTACGACAGCTTCATGTGAAGAACAGACCACAATATTTGTCATTGTTCACTGAAAATTCACTGAAGCTTTGAAATCTCATTCGCATCTGTGTTAAAGGGATAGCTCACCCAAAATGAAAATTACCTCACCTTCATGTTGTTCCAAATCCTTAAGACCTTTGTTCATGTTGGGAACACAGATTAAGATATTTTTGATGAAATCCGAGAGCTGCATAGACAGGAACGCAACTGACACATTCAAGGCCTACAAAGGTAGTGTAGACATTTATAAAAAGACTGACATGGAAAAGACTTGCTACCTTTCTAGGCCTTGAATGTGTCAGTTTATGCAGGGTCAGAAAGCTCTTGGATTTCATCAAAAATATTTTAATTTGTGTTCCGATTAATGAATCTATTACGGGTTTAGAATGACATGAGGGTGAGTAATTAATGACAAAATTTTCATTTTTGGGTGAACTATCCCTTTAAATCCAGAAGGGTCAACTAAAACGGCATTGGTTCTTTAAGAAATTCTCCTATGGGTTTGGAATTACATGAATGTTGACAAACTATATGTTCTTGGGTGAGCTAATCATTTGCTACATGAGAATGTGAATATGAACTAAATGATGTGTGTATTTTGCATATGTGTGTGTAGGTCTGGGAAAAGGGTTCTGACTGCATCACAGTACACGCCATTCGCGTTCTCACCGCCATTATGAGCAACTCGCCCTCTGCCAAGGTATGACATGTCACCGACTCATTTCTTACACCTCCTCGCCTCTCATTCCTTATGTTTGTTCTCCTAAACTGTCTGAAAGGTCAGCTTACAGACGTCTCTGGTCTTATCAGCGTGATAACTCAAAGTGCATGCGTATGATAAATGTGCCCCTTATGCGTGTGTGGTTAATCTTATCAGCACATTTGATGTGGTTCTGCGAGAAACAGGTCACTCCTGGTGACATTACAACATGTGCTTCGTCCTTTATTTTATGCCACTTACTGACAGTTTTGTGTCCTGTCTAAAAGTGTCAATTCCATATCCTGTTTTTTTTTGTATTATTAGTTTATTTAGGTTTCTTTTATCAAAATGCAATGTCATGATGTAGCGTTTTTCCTCCTCAGAGTGAAAGAGCCTTTTTACTACTGCTTCCTTATGTAAATGCCCTTGTTTTTATTGGCTAACCTCTTTATATAGTTTGTGCCACCCTGTTCTTCAATAACACCCTCTTTGCAAAGCAAACATTATACTGTGGCACAGCTATGAAGATTTATGGCTGTTTTCTTTTTATTTGCTTGGTAGTTTCAATAAATAATCTGGGTGGCCCTTGCATTGTGAAAGCTATTTACATCATAGACTTTCTAATTGAACTTGTTTTTCAAGATAGCCTTTAAATATTACAATTTCATGTGAAAACATTTCTGATTTGTATAATACCTTTTACGTTTTGGTTTATTTTACAGAACAGGGTGGTGAAAACACTCATTGTATTGTGTGCTTGTTCAATTGTAATGTAACTATGGGTTACTTTGTCTTCCCAGGAGGTCTTCAAGGAGCGGATTGGCTACTCGCAGTTGTTTGATGTGTTGAAAAGTCAAGGACAGCCCACCAAAAGACTCCTGCAGGAGCTGATGAACATGGTGAGTGAGAAGAAACTGTAAGTGTAACTACTATCACAGATGTTGTGCCCTACATTTCCTTCCTTTCTGACGTTTAGTCAGATGGAATGTGTACTCAGGATTGCTTACCCATAAAGTAATAAATGCTTTCTAGCCATATAATTAAAATGGTGTACTTTCACATGAGTCTTCTGTTAGTACACTATTAAAAGTTGGTTCGTTTCACATGGAGAAGGTCGCTTCATGGCGGCGGCCATCTTGAAATCCTGTGACCAACTGAATTCCATATTGTTTAGAAACAATCCCACTGCATTTAACACAAATTCAACAGATATTTTAAAGAATGCTCCACATCCAAATTTGACTACTTCCATCCTATATAGTATGTGAAAACTGTTATATCAATTGAGTAGCATGATAACAATACAGTATTCCCAAAAAAAGTAATCTGCTGCTTCCACTGAAATGTGCATCCCATAAAGCCACAGGAGAAGAGTCATGTGATGTTAAGCGCTGTCCTGTGAAGATTTTGTATCACCAATCATAATAATTAACTAAAACTCAAACTATTACAAAACATTCATGTTCATTTGAATAAATGTTAACTGAAATAAAACAACATTTAGGCAGCCAAGCCAACGTTTCTAAATTAAAGTTAAAATACCAAAATTACTTAGATTGAAAACAATTAAATAATAATTAAAATAATAAAATAAAAAGTATATACTATGTAGATGTTTAAAATGAATGAATAAATAAATAAATAAAAATGACAAAAACACATAACACAATTTCTTAAACTTGAACTAAAGAAAATGTAAAATATACAAATAAAAAATAATTTAAAATATTTTTAAATAATATAACATATAAAAGAAAATTTAGTTAGTTACTTGCCAAGCCAGTATTTTAATCTAATTAATTTGAGATGATATACTAAAATTACTAAATGTAAAACTAAGAATAACTTAAAACTGAAATAAAAAAGAATAAAAATTATATAGAAAATAAGTAGAACTAATAAAACCAAAAACAATACACAGCAAAACTGCTAAAATAAGATAAAAATGAAAATGTAAAATATAAAAATAAAAACAAATTTTTAAATATTAATAAATACTAAAATACTACCTTAATTGTACTAAAAAAAATCATAATTGTTAATTAAAACTCAGACTATTACAAAATATTTGTTAATTTAAACATTAACTGAAAAAAAAAGTTCAATTTAAATAAAAAATACATACATACATACATACATACATAAATAAAAACGCACAAAAAAACTACACTTCTTAAACTAAGAAAATATAAAACAAAAAATAAATATAAAAAGTAATATAAAAGAAAAAAGAAAATTCATTTAGTTAGTTGCCAAGCCAACATTTTAATTGAATTAAGTTTGATATACTAAAATGACTAAATGTAAAACAGAAAATAACTCAATAAAAAATGTAAATACTAAAAACTAAACAGACATAAAAAAGAACTAAAACCAAGAAAAATTACTAAAATAAGATAAATAACTTGAAATAAGATGAAAATATATAAAATATAAAGACAAAAACTAATTCAAAATATGAATAAATACTATAATACTATATTAACTAAAAACTAAATATTAATCATTATTGTTAACAAACTCAAACTATTACAAAACACTTGTTAATTTCATTTAAATAAACGTTTTTCGAAATTTAATAAAATGGTTGAAATACCAAAGTTGTTAAAACTGAAAATAACTCAAATACTATGTAGACATTTGACTTTAATAATAATAATAATAGTAGTAGTAGTAGTAATAATAATAATAATAATAATAATAATAAATAAATAAATAAAACTGACAAAACACAACCAAAAAACAAAACAATAACATTTCTTAAACTTAAACCAAATAAAATATAAAATATACAAATAAAAACTAATTTAAAATATTATGAAATAATATAAAATATATACAAAAAATAATTTCTCCAAGCAAACATTTTAATCTAATTCATTTAAGTTGATATACTAAAAATGACTCAATGTAAAACTGAAAATAACTTAAAACCAAAATAAAATATATTAAAGATACTAAAAACTAAGTAGACATAAAAAATAACTAATAAAACTGAGAAAAACGCATAATATAAATAAAATATAAAATAAAAAATAAAATACCAATCATAATTGTTAACTACAACTCAAACTATTAGAAAACATTAGTTAGTTAGTAAATAAATGTTAACTGAAATAAAATTTAAATTTAAATATTAATAAATAAAAAAATCACATAGGTAGCCAAGCCAACATTTCTAAATTAAAGTTGAAATACCAAAGTTACTAAAGCTGAAAATAGCACAAATAAAACTGAAGTAAAATGTAGACATTTGAAGAAATAATAATAATAATAATAATAATAAAACTAATTCAAAATATTAATAAATACTGTAATACTATATTAATGGTACTAAAATAAAATACCAATCATAATTATTGTTAACTAAACTTTTTTTTTTTAAATAAATGTTAACTAAAAAAAAAAAAAAAAAACATTTTCATGTTATTAGGCAAAATTAATTGTTATTATAACAGTAAGTACATGCAACGTGTAACAAGGACACCTTAAAATAAAGTGTTACCAAAACTAATTTTCTCATAGCGTCACTTTTTGCTTTCTCCATGTTGTTCCTCTCAGGCTGTTGAAGGAGAGCATTCCCAGGCCATGCAGTTGGGCATCAGTAACGAACAGTCTTTGCTCCTGCTGCTGCAGTGGTTGCCTGATCTGGGCTCTCGCTCTCTGCAGCTGCTGGTGTCCCAGTGGCTGGCGGCCGTGTGTCGAGGAACCCTGTCCTGCCGGACCGTAGCCGTCGAAGCGGGCTTAGTAGGCGCTCTGCTGGAGGTGCTGTCCGAACCCCCGGAGCGGCTTGACCGGCAGTGCTCGGACGCCCTCTTGGGTTTGCTTCAAGACTTGGGATCTCTTTCTCTACGGCCCTGTGAACTAAAGAGTCTACTGAAGCTCTTGCGGACTGAGCCCGGTACACCCCCTCACCCGTACTGTGGGCGAGTGGTAAGGGTGCTTTCTGCCATGGCCGCCCGAGGAGAGGGTGGGTGCAGCGCCTTGCAGTATTTTGACCTTACGCCCCCTATGGCGGGTATTATGGTGCCAGCTATACAACGCTGGCCAGGAAGCGCGTTTGCTTTCCATGCTTGGCTGTGCCTCAATACAGACTTTCCTCCACCCCAGCACCACTACTCAGAATCCCACCTGACAAACCCGGATAATATGGTTCGGATGGCTAAGGGACCACGCAGGAAACAGCTTTACAGGTTTGTTCAGTAATATTTATGATAGATGAGTGTTGTAATAAAAATGTCATCATCTTTTGTAGATTTTCTTGTAGTTGTTTTAGCCTTTTTTATATACACTGCCAGTCAAAAGTTTTTGAACAGTAAGAATTTTAATGTTTTTAAAGAAGTTTCTTCTGCTCGCCAAGCCTGCATTTATTTGATCCAAAGTACAGAAAAAAATATTAGTATATTTTGAAATATTTTTACTATTTAAAATAACTGTTAATAACATTAATTTATTAAAGCTAAATTTTTAGCATCATTACTTCAGTCACATGATCCTTCAGAAATCATTGTAAAATTCTGATTTGCTGGTCATTTGCTGTTATTATCAATATTTAAAACAATTGAGTACATTTTTCAAAGATTCTTTGATGAATAGAACGATCCATTCAGAATATTAGAATGATTTCTGAAGGATCATGTGACTAGAGTAATGATGCTAAAAATTCAGCTATGAAACCACAGGAATAAATTACATTTTAAAATATATTTCAATAGAAAACATTTATTTTAAATAGTAATATTTGAAATAAATATTTTAACATTTTTACTGTTTTTGCTGTTCTTTGGATCAAATAAATGCAGGTTTGGTGAGCAGAAGAGACTTATGTAAAAAAAAAAAAAAAAAATCTTACTGTTCAAAAATTTTTGAGTGGTAGTGTATTAAATTATTAAGTATATTAAATAATATTTTTGAAATCAATTGTTTTAAATCTATAGGTGATTTTAGGTGTCACTGTAATCAGTAATTGCAACTTAACGTTAAAAAGAATTTTACTACTGATGTTTGATTTAGAAAATAAAAGATAGTATATCTTAGCACTCATTACTGCAGTTAAACATGGAAGAAATGCTTATTAAAATCATAGATATTTACCATTGCAGGGCCCAATGAAATCCCTTTAATTTTTTCCAAATTCAGTTTCCTTTTTTTTTTTCTTTTTTTTGTCAGTTTACATTTTTATAGACTCTGTTTTAATGGTTAAATTAAAAATATTAATTGAAAGCATGTCTAATTAATTTAAATAATGAAATGTACATAATTTAACAGTAACTTATTAATTTTAATGGTTTTATTACATTTTACTAATCAAAAGCATCTTTAATTGGTGTTTTTATTGCATTATTATTATTATTATTATTTTTATTTATTTATTTTATTTTATTATTATTTTCTTTTTTTCCAGTATTACTGTGTTGTGTATTTGCTTTTTTTGTATTTAAATTCTGGTAAATATATTTTTCTGGTAAATATTCCTATTAAAATAATGTTTAAATAATAATTTTATTAGTAGTAGTAGTAGTAGTAGTAATATCAGTACATTAAGTATTTCTGTCACAGTTTCTTTAATTTAAACTGAACTTTTATTTTGTTAATCCACTTTCATTAATTCACACAGAACATGCAGAATTCATGTTTAAGTAGTTATTTTGCGGCTTTTCTGTGACATTACGCATTATAATCATTGGTCTCTTCAATTGTTGCTTAAGTTCATCATAATGAGTAAGTGGTGACTACTTGTTACAAAATGCTTGTACATATAGTTCTAGTCTAGTACACTTCTAGAACTAGCAATATTGACAACATGCTGTACTGGTGATCAAAAGTGCTTGTTTTGTGTTGACTTATACCTTTAAAAGCTGTATTGTGTCCTGTGTGTAGTTTCTTCACAGCAAGCGGAACTGGCTTTGAAGCTTTTTTCACCACAGAAGAAGTTTTGGTGGTGGCAGTATGTACTAAAAAGGAATACATGGCTGTTTCCCTGCCCGAACATCCATTCAATGATTGTGCCTGGGTTAGTGACCATACACACAATTCTCACACACATTAACACAGGCAGTTTAAGGAAGAGAAAGCGACGCTTGTATGAAAATACACACTAGAAAGATACTGCTCAAAATGGCAATGGTTGAAAAGAAACCTTACCCTTTCTCTTTACAAAAAGTCAGTCACCTTTTTAATAGCATTAAAAGCATCACATGTATTTTTGTTTTGCTGCAGAATTAGCTTTAGCTTGACTAGCCTCTTTAGCACAATTTCTACTAAAGAAGCTTACTTTTGTATCTTTTAGTTGCTTCTGGATGGCGGTATGTAATGAAACCAAAAATTATATTTAGGCAAAATAAGAAAAATCTACACCTCTTCATTCTGTTCAAAAGTTTTCACCCCTCTGGTTTTTAATGGCTAATTTTTTTCTTCTGAAGCATCAGTGAGCATTTAAACCTTCTGTAATAATTGCATACAAGTGGTTGAAAAGAACCCCCCTTTCTCTTTACAAAAAGTCAGTCACCTTTTTAATAGCATTAAAAGCATCACATTTTCGTTTTGCTGCAGAATTAGCTTTAGCTTGACTAGCCTCTTTAGCATGATTTCTACTAAAGAAGCTTACTTTAAGATATCCAGTGCTGGATAAAGTTATTTTATAGTAAACCCTGGGTATTAATATAGTGTAAATGATGTCTCTTACTGAAATATGTAGTAGAAAACTTATGAAAGATTTATGTTATTTAAAAAAAAAAAATCCACATCATTTTATACATATTTTGAACTATGAAGGTTGCCTTTATTTTGATGATGTGAAACGGTTGCACTCTACTGGTGCTACCTGTCGCTATTTTTACCACAACACAACTCGGAATACAAAAATTTGTAAAATAAAATACTGATATGTAAGTCTTTACTGCTTTCCTAGCGATGAGGAGCAGAGAAAAGAATGGAAAGATTCCTGTGGACAAATAAAAATGTCCTAAAGACCTGTGTCTTTGTTCTCTCCACTTTAGCCCTGATGCCTTTAAGGCTTTTAGTAGACCACAGGATGTAAACATGCCGTCGCTTGTCATGACACCGCAGCCAATTGAAAGATTTTCTCAGCTTGGATTACACTCGATATCTGGGGTGTTTAGGCTCCTTGTGGGGAAAAATCTATGGTACGGCAAAGCCTGCATAGATTTGGTTCAAACCTACTCTTATGTCCACCGGCACCTAAAAGCTCTTTCAGTAGCTGTGGTCATAATATCAGTGTTTTTTTTCTAAATTGTTGCAGTAAAAATAGCAACAGGTAGCACCAGTAGTTCACAGAGTGCAACCATTTCATGTCAAAAAAAAATGCACCCCCTATAGTCCAAAATAGGTATAAACCGATGTGGATTTTTTTTAAATAATGTAAATCTTCCATAGGCGTTTTATAACATATTTCAGTAAGAGGCGTCATTTAGGTTATATTTAGCCAATGCATTATAATATTGCGTTACTTCATAAAAAAGTAACTGCACTACTTAGTTACTTTTTATTGAAAGTAATGCATTATGTTACTTTTGCGTAATCTGTCACTTGGCCTGGGTTTGCTTATTTAATGAAAGTTATATTTTTTGGCAGCTGTAAAGGCCCTTTCACACCAAAAATGAAATTAAAAAGCCTCATTAAGTGCCTCTGCACCTCACTCCCAGTTTCTCTCAACATGTGGGGATGAATAAGTGGGAAACAAAGTAACTTACTTATTTGAAAAAGTAACTTGGATGTTTTGTTGTACATTTAAAAGTAATGTTACTTTACTAGTTACTTGAAAAAGTAATCTGATTATCTAATTCATGTTATTTGTAAGATGTAATTTTTATTTCTGTATTCAGTCTTATTCTCACTCTTCTTTTCTTCACTCTAGCACTCAGTTGCCATTGTTCACGTTCCTGGCCGTCGGCCCTTTGGACAGAACGTGGTCACTGTTTATGTAGACGGAGCGCAGTGTAAAACAGCACCCCTGCGCTTTCCTTCTCTGAATGAGGCAAGTAAATATTATTGTCTGCAGGAGTTCGATTTATTATGTACATGTTTTGTTTCATTTGTCTGTTTGACTATCACCGTTTCAGCCTTTCACTTCCTGTTGCATTGGATCAGCTGGTCACCGGACCACTACCACAATGACTACCTCTCCGACCCTGGCCAACCCGTCTCACTCACCCTCCGAGATGGCATTTGCAGCTCATGCTGGGCCACCCACCCTTGCACGTTCACAGTCCTTTCCTGCATCCTTTGCAGCAGCCGCAGGGGGGCGGCCAGGTTTGAGTCGGGAAACTCCAGTTCACACCATTCCGGCAGGGCTACAGGACACTGCGTGGGGTTCTCCTTCATCACTGGGTGGCCTTTTAGCCACTGTGTTCATCTGCCATGAAGCTCTGCAGCCTGCTCAGGCACGAGCCTTGTTCACTGCAGGTATAAATGAGACATCCACTGCATTCCTAATGCAGAAATTTACATTTTCAACCACAAAGAAACACATTTTAAAGAATGTCTCTGTTTCTCATTTTGCTTTGCAGGTCCCAATAATGTTTCTCTATTCAAAGCTGATGGTGAACCTTCAGAAGTCAACAGTAAACTAGTGTTATATTATACACCACAGGTAATTATTTGCTCAGATTCATCCAGTCGTTCATCTGACTAATTGTTCTGTACATTTCTGATTACATATGAATAAATTTAGTATATTCAAAAGTTCAAAAGTCAAAATAAATATAGAATAAATACAGTTGAGGTCAAAAGTACATACACCTTGCAGAATCTGCAAAATGTTAATTATTTTACCAAAATAAGAGGGATCATACAAAATGCATGTTATTTTTTGTTTAGTACTTACCTGGTTAAAATATTTAACATAAAAGACATTTAAATACATATAGTCCACAAGAGAAAATAATAGTTAAATTTATAAAAAATGACCCTGTTCAAAAGTTTACATACGCTTGATTCTTAATACTTTGTTGTTACCTGAATAATACCTATTTGTTTAGTGATAGTTGTTCATGAGTCATGATAGTTGTTTGTCCAGAACAGTTAAATGGCCTGCTGTTCTTCAGAAAAATCCTTCAGGTCCCACAAATTCTTTGTTTTTTTTAACATGTTTGTGTATTTAAACCTGAGAACAACTGAGGTATTCATATGCAACTATTACAGAGGGTTCAAGAAGGAAGCACTTTGCATTAAGAGCGGGGGTGAAAACTTTTTGAATTTAAAGATCAGGGTAAATTTAACTTGTTTTGACTTCTGGGAAAGTATCTTCTGTTGCTTCTGAATGGCAGTAAGTAATGAAACAAAAAGTTATATTTGGGCAAAATAAGAAAAATGTACACATCTTCATTCTGTTCAAAAGTTTTCACCCCCAGGTTTATAATGCATAATTTTTTCTTCTGAAGCATCAGTGAGCGTTTAAGCCTTCTGTAATAGTTGCATACGAGTCTCTCAGTTCTCCTTGGTGTCAAAAGATGGATCTCAAAATCATACAGTCACTGTTGGAAAGCATTCAAATACACAAAAATGCTGAAAAACCAAAGGATGTGGGTCTTGAAGGATTTTTCTGAAGAACAGTGGGCAGTTTAACTGTTCAGGTCAGGACAAACAAGGGACTCAAAAAGAACTATCTTTCAGGTAACAACAAAATATTAAGAATCAAGCATATGTCAGTTTTTGAAGAGGGTCATTTTTATAAATTCAGTTATTTTCTTTTGTGGACTATAAGTATATAAGCATCTTTTATGTGAAGTATATAATTCAAGTCAGTACTAAATAAAAAAAATAGTATGCATTTTGTATGATCCCTTCTATTTTGGTAAAATATTGAATGTTTTGCAGAATCTGGAAGGTGTATGTAAACTTTTGACCTCAACTGTATGTCTAAACAAATATAATTCAAATATGATTTAAACTTTAAATATCCACATTCTAGGCCTTTAAGAACCAAATCTGTTTGGATTTGTCCCCCAACCATCTCTACGATGGCAGGCTGACTGGTCACAGAGTGGTGAACTGGGATGTTAAGGTCTGTATCTGTCACTGAGCTTCATTATCTTTTAAGATCAGAATGACTCAGCTAGTTCTTACTTTAGTACAGCCTTTTTGTGTTCGCCAGTGTTGGGAAATGTATGTATTCAACACATACTTGTAGAACAAAACTCATAATCTCATACATCCCTACAGAGAGCAGTAAATGTTAATTATGATTTATTATCTTGTACTGTGTAGGATGTTCTGAGCTCAGTAGGTGGGATGGGGGCTCTCCTACCCCTGCTGGAGCAGGTGTGTTTACTGGATCAGGGCGAGACTGTAGGACAGGAGACTTCAGATCTTCTCGGGCCAGAGCTCACATCCTCCAGGGGCCCTGCTGGCATGCTGCTGCCACTGGGGAAGTCATCTGGTCAGTAGTCTCTCAGAGCCGTGACACATGTCTTTCTTTCTTCAGTCGAAAAGAAACTAAAAACCGTCTGCAGTGTCATGAAACATTAACAGCTTGTTATGTGGCTTTTTAGCTGCTTTGCACATCGATGATGTAAATTTTTCTGTAATTGCAGTATGAGTCACCATTGATATTCTCTGAGCATGCTGTTTGATTTTTGCTGTGAGGCAGTGATTCATAAAGTTGTTTTTGAGTGATTCTACATCTGTTTATATATGCCTGTGTGAGAAGCTGCAGGCGAGTTTTTTGCATTTTGCAGTTAAACTTTATATTACCTTTGGCTGTTGATTTCCCATGTAATGCCATTGCAGCTATTTGTCAATGTTACACTTCGCTAATGTGAAACTGATTGCTGCTTTGTGTGTGTGTGTTAGAGGGCCGTTTAGAGAAGAACAGTGTAGCAGCGTTTTTGCTGATGATTAAGAACATGCTGCGCAACCATTCGGCCAATCAGGAGAGTCTGCTTCAGTGCCACGGGCCGCCCATCATCGGAGCCATGCTCGGCAAGGTACGCACACACACACTTGTGAATAAAGAGGGCGTCTGGACGTCTTACAGGACATATTGGTGTATGTGACTTCAAGGCGTAGCATCCTGTTAGGAAACACTTGTGTTAACAATCCAGTGATATTGCACAATACACACACAACCTCAGTTTCCCATGCTTTATGTTCTTATCTGGTGCCAGGAATCTTTGAAGAAATGAATAAGCAAGGTTTGAGTATCTGACGTAAATGCATTCTAATCAAGAGTTCACACGTTTATCATAACAGCATCTTGTTACAATTAACACGTAATTAGTAGAAAAGCTTCAAATCTGTAGGAGCTGCTTAGTTGTCATTACATTGGGGATTAGATCCGATACTTGGCATGTGATATGAAACAGATCATTTGATATGACGTTGATAAGTAAAAATGATATCTGTGGGTGTCTCAGCTGAAGTTCATCGAAACAGATGCTGATTTCTGAGATCATTACTCTCAGCAGTGGATTTTATTGTTCCACAAAATTAAAAGTCATATCTGATCTGCTTTTGATGTACTGTGACTTGACAGGCTTTGAAGAGAGTTTCTCGGGTTTGCTGATAAGTACACAAACTAATAGTTACATAAGTATTCCATCCTCAGGCATAAATATGGGCTGTCAATTAAATGCATTAATGCAGAACAAGTTTCACATTTAATTAAATTAAAATATATGCTTGAATTTTATTGTATTTATATTAATAGTTTGTATACATATTTATAAGAATATGTAATATATACACTCGTTCAAAAGTTTGGGGTCTGTAAGATTTTTCTCTTACGCTCAGCAAGGCTGCATTTAAAATGTTTTTTTTGTTTTTTTTTTCTGTGATGATAAATTTATAGTTTTTTCAGCATCCACTTCACATCTACTCCAGTCTTTGGTGTTGAATGAGGACTTTTTTTTCAGAATGGCTTGATGAATAGAAAGTAATTTCAAGATTTTTCCATTTAATTTTTTTGTATCAATGTAAAAATGTCAAAAGAAAGTGTCAAAAACTGTCACTTTTAATCAACTTGATGCATCCTTGCTGAATAAAAATATTCATTGAAAAAGAAAAAAAAATGTCAAAGTTTTGGAACATTAATATATGTGTGTGTGTATATAATATATATATTTATTATTATTATTATTATTATTATTATTAAAATTTATATTAATTATTTATATATTTTATATATAAATTTTATATTTATTTATATTAATTAAAAAAAACAATGGAGCCTTTTGGTCCACATCTAAATTAGGTGAAAGTTAACCTAAAAAAAATCAAGGCTGCATTTATTTGATAAAAAATACAGAAAAAAACTGTAATATTGCATGTAATATTGTAATATAATGTTTTTACAATATAAAATAATGTTGTTGTTTTTTTTATTTTAATATACTTTACAATATAATTTATCCCTGTGATGCAAAGCTGAATTTTCATCAGAAATCATTCTAATATGCTGATTTATTATTAGAATTATCAATGTTGCAAACAGTTGTGCTGCCAAACATTTTTTTGCAACCTAGGATTCTTTTTTCAGGATTCTTTGATGAATAACAAATTAAAAAGAACAGCATTTATTCAAAATATAAATCTTTTCTAACAATGTAAATCTATGCTATCACTTTTTATTAATTGAACACATCCTTGTGTTCATTAAATTATATCGTAAAGTATATTAAAATAAAAACCATTATTTTATATTGTAATAACATTTTGCAATATTACTGTTTTTTTCTGTATTTTTGATCAAATAAATGCAGCCTTGACTTCTTTAAAAACATTAAATAAAAGGGTGTGTCCAAGCTTTTGACTGGTTTTACACAAACATAATTTAAACACACATTTTTATTTTTGATGTGATTAATCACGATTAATCTATTTGACAGCCTAATATATATTTATACTTCATCGCCTGTCTCACATTCTTTTTCTCCAGGTTCCCAGCAGTATGATGGACATGAGTGTACTCATGGCCTGTCAGTTTCTGCTCAAGCAGGTGTCCACTGAGGGCAACAACGCCCTCCTATCACAGCTGTACCAGTACCTGCTCTTTGACTTCAGGATCTGGAGCCACAGCCACTTTGCAGTCTGTCTGGGTAAACAACCAAAGCACATCACAGTGGCATTAGCTATTGCTTTTTGTGATATTCAACTAATTTGTAAGGATATAGTTCACACAAAAATGAGAATTCTGTCATTAATTACTCACTCTCATGTCGTTCCAAACCTGTAAGATTCATTCATCTTCAAAACACAAATGAAGATATTTTTGATGAAATCCGAGCGCTTTCTGACCCTGTATAGACAGCAACTCTTAACCTTACCTGACTGATGCATTCTAAACCCTTTTGTCCATATATCTGTATTTGTGTTGGTTTGTAGGTCATGTACAGTACTTAACCACTGTCATCAATGAAGGCAAGCTGAAGACTCGCAAGAGGTATGGTGTTCAGTACATCCTGGACTCGATTCGGACGCACTACAGGTACACACTACAGAACTGAAAAGTACTGTTATGATTTCTGGTAGATCTAAGAAACTAAATGCTTAATGAGTGTAGGTGAAAGATGTTTTTAAGTGTTTTTATTTTGGGTCCACAGTGTGGAGAAGGATGGCAGTCCTCTGTCTGATGAGAGGCAGACAGTGCAGATCTCTCTTTTCGCTCTGCTGAAGGACCTGCTGAAATCTCCCAGTGCTGAAGAGCTCCACAGTGTACTAGCCTACGCTGCTATAGTGCAGGACGAGCAACAGGTGAACCTCACAAACTTGCTCTGTTCCAAAACCTAGTGTGTTGCTACTAAGTGAAGACTTACATTGCTTCTCTTCTTGCCATTTGACTGAAAATTACAACCAAAGGCAGAGCAATGTGTCATTGTATTAGTATTTTATTTGTGTATTCCAAGTTGTGTTGCGGTAAAAACAGCAACAGGTACAGTTGAAGTCAAAAGTTTACATAGACCTTGTAGAATCTGCAAAATGTTAAATATATTACCAAAATAATAGGGATCATACAAAATGCATGGAATTTTTATATAGTACTGACCTGAATAAGATATTTCACATAAAAGATGTTTACATTTACTCCACAAGAGAAAATAATAATTACATTTATAAAAATTAACCCGTTCAAAAGTTTACATACGCTTGATTCTTAATTCTGTGTTGTTACCTGAATGGTCCACAGATGTGTTTTTTTGTTTAGTGATAGTGGTTAATGAGTCCCTTGTTTGTCCTGGTGCTGGTACTGGTGCTTCAGAAGGAAACACAATGCTTTAAGAGCCAGGGGTGTAAACTTATAAACAGAATGAAGTACATTTGCACAGATTTGCACAGACATTTTTGTGTATTTTTTGTGCATTTTTGTTTATTTAGTACTGCCCTCCAGAATCTACAGAAGATACACTATACTGTCAAAAGTATTGGGACTCCCCTTTCTAATGAACAGGTTTGACTACTTTAGAAATTTCCATTGAGTACTATTCTAACATGACAATGCCTCTGTGTATAAGGCATAGAGAAATGAGAAATTAAACATAGAGAAATGTTTAATTCAGTCAGTGTGGAAGAACTTGACTGGTCTGCATAAAGCCAAGTCCTAGCTGAACACCTCTGGTGTGACTTTAAATTCAGACCTTAAGCCAAAATCTCAGACCAAACACCAATGACTTGTGCATATGGGTACTGTCTTTTTAGAAACTTCCAAAACTGAAGCAACAGAGATGGAAATACAGTTTTTAAATTATGCTTGCTGTTGCTACAGTTTTTTTGAAGTGCCCTTTTCTGCTCTAAAGAAGGGGGTGTCCCAATACTTTTGTCCATATAGTGTATATACAAGTCATTGGTGTTTGGTGATGAGTTTTTGGCTCAAGGTCTGCATTTAAAGTCACACCAGAGCTGTTCAGCTGGGATTAGGACTTGGCTGTATGCAGACCACTCAAGTTCTTCCACACTGACTGAATCAAACATTTCTCTGTGAGCCTTGCCTTATACACAGGCATTGTCATGTTAGAATAAAAAAGGGTCCTGTCCAAACTTTTGCTATAAAATTAGAAGGACATAATTCCCTAGAATATCATTATATGCTTAAACATTAAGATTAGTACTCATGGAAATTACTAAAGTAGTCAAACCTGTTCATTAGAAGGGGTGCCATGTACTGTACTGACATGTTTCCCAGAAGACAAAATATGTCAAATTTACCCTGACCTTCAAATTCAAAAAGTGGCCCAGTAGCTCACCGAGTGCAACCATTTCATGTCATCGAAATAATGGTGCCCCCTCATAGTCCAAACGATTTATAAAATAACATAATTTTCCCTCTCTGTAGTTGATCAGTATTCTGGATGTGTTACACACTGTATTGAGGAGTTCTCCTTCTCCACGGGAGCAGGCCGTGACGGTTCTTCTGGAGAAAGGGGTGGAACAGCTCTACTGTCTGCTTCTCAAAACCAACTATGGCGACGAGGCTCGTGAGAGAGTATTCAGGGTAAGAACGAACTTGCACTTTAAATGGTGACACTTTGAACTTTTGAAACCAAAACGATTAGATCAGTATCCTCCAGAATGGTATGAACACATCTCTCCTGCTCTCCTGCAGGTCTTGTATAAAGTCCTAAAGAGTGAACGTATACCTGAGCGCAGTAAATTGCGCATCAAACTCAAGGACTCCAGCTACCTTGGGCTGGTCTGCTCTTTTGGAGATGTCCCCATCACCATGGGGACTGTACGCTGTCTGTATGAGCAGGTGTTAGCCACAGGTAAACTGAAGAAAAGATGGATGGTAGTTTTCAGATTTACACTTTGGTATTGATTGGTCTGTTTTGTTGTCTAGATCCCACTCCGAATTTTAGAGACCTGTTGGCAGTGGCATACCTGTCCCATCGTGCTGACCTCAGTGTCCGACTAGATATCTGTCGTAAGGTGAGTGACTGATGGAAAAAACAACTAAAACCAGTCTAAGCTGGTTGTCTGGTTGTCTTCAGTAGACTGGTTTTAGAGGGGTTTTGACTGCTTCTTTATCTGGTCAGGCTGGTCTTAGCTGGTCAGGTTGTAAGACCAGAGTAAACAAGCGGAATGCCAGTCTGACAGGACTTGATCAGCTCAAACCAGCTAAGACTAGCCAACCAGCTTCAACCAGTATTGACGATAAGCTTTTTTATGGGGTGTTTTAGCTTTTCAGTTAGACTTTGGTTAGCAAAATTGCTAAAAGCTAGCATAGCGCTAACTGGTTGGAATGGCTTTTGCGTATAGCTAGATATCAAGCTACACTACCAGTCAAAAGTTTTTGAACAGTAAGATTTTTAATGTTTTTAATAGACTCTTCTGCTCACTTCTGCTGCCTGCATTTATTTGATCCAAAAGCAAAAACTGTAACATTTTGAAATATTTTTACTATTTAAAATAACTTTTTTTTATTTGAATCTTTTTTGAAATGTAATTCATCATTACTCCAGTCACAAGATCTTGAGAAATCATTTTATTTTCCATCCTATTATCCATATTATCCATTCAATTATTAATATTATTATTTTTTCGGGTTTCTTTGATAAATAGAAAGTTCAGAAGAACAGCATTTTTTGAAATAGAAATCTTTTGTAACATTACAAATGTCTTTTATCATCACTTTTGAAAAATGTAAAGCATCCTTGCTAAAAAAAAAAGTATTTTATATTTCTAAATTTTCCCCAAAAAAGGTTCCAAGCTTTTGAATGTTATAGTGTATAATGTTACAAAAGCTTTTTTTATTGAAATATTTATTATAATAATAATAATAATAATAATAATAATAAAATGTTTCTATCTTAGAAGAATACAGACTTAGTGAGCAGAAAAGACTTCTTTAAAAAACATTAAAAACCTTACTGTTCAAAAACTTACAATCAAAAATACAATCTGTCTGACAATACAAGGTGCACCCGCTTTACCTCAAAATACAGTCCATCTGACATTTACCGTATTGCCCTGAATAGGTAAAAGCTGACCCTGGTTATAAGACACCTCCCCGTTTTCAAGATGTACCTTTTGGAAAAAGGCTTTTTGAAAACCAAATCTTGTGTTTTATTAAGAAAAAAACATACATTATACATTAAATACATTACTATTTCTTGGCACACTTACTCGGATTTGGCGCCACCTATAGTTGTGGGTGTATTATTGACTTGTCAAAGTCTAGACCCTGAATTTAAGACAAACTGTTTTTTCAGATGTAGTTCCAAAAAAAACAAACAAAAAAAAAAACTTGTCTTATATTTTGGTCAATACGGTACTTGCTAAATGCAACACAATGACTTAGAAATGAACATTTTGAGCACTTTTTATGGTATGACTTTCCTGGAATGGTATGTTTTTGGCTGCATAGTTAGTAAATTAGTAAATTAACATTTCTCTCTCCCTCTTTCATCTCTGTAGCTCTTCCACTTAATCTACTCCAACGAAGAGTATGTGAAACAGCTCGCACGTCAGTCAGGCTGGCAGGATGTTCTCACCAAACTCTACATTAAAGAATCATATGAGTCTCGCATTCTCAGCCAATCCAATTCATTATCCAGCCCCACCAACTCTCTAGACCCTGCTCTTTCCAGACCCGTATTTCGTCGTGAGGACAGCGTGATGGAGGACGCTCGCCAGAACGTCTACATTTCCCTCACCCCCCGCCATGAAGAGTTCTTCGAGGAGGAAGAAGGAGAATCTCAAGATGCGTCTGAGGGCTACTCCGACCTCTCCCAGTCCCCTCCGTCAACCGGACAACTCAAGAGCGATTCCCTCCACTTTAAGCCATTTGATTCAGGAGAACAAAGCAGTCATTCGTCCACCATGTCCAACACTGTGGACATTCCGTCGTCGTCCCGTCTGCTGGAGGAAGAGGAAAGCGCGTATCAGCCGCTCTCGCCCTTCAGCTCACCTTTTGAGCTGGAACTTCAGAAAGGACCTCAGACACCTGTGGGTAGCCAGCCAGAGACTCCGTCTCCTCTGGAGCACAGTAAGAGCTTCCTAGGCTTGAGGCCACGCAAGAGCTCCAGTCTGTCCAACGTTCTGGACGACACAAGCTACAGCACCGAACCACCAACAGACACCATTTCCAACACATCCAATCCACAGGTACATGCTAAACACTTGCTTACTTGTTGTCACTCACTCATTCAGTGGACTGTAGGGAATAGTGAATAAAGGTTGAGATGAGATAACTACAGACACAGCAGACTGAGGGTTTAATTAAAGACAAAATAAGAAGCAAGGTCAAAAAACAAGTAAAAGTGAACAATGTTACTTGTTCAGTGTTTAAAAATAGCTATTATTTTCAGCTAATGTGCTAACAACCACTCAGAGCACCAACAGCAACTGCAGAGCAATGCCCTTTAAAAACTTTAATCTTTTTTGGTATATTTAGACAGAGCGTTGACTTCAATGGTTGACGTGCCGTGTCTGAAGCTTGCTGTTGACGTGTCCGTCATAGCCAGTCACATTACGTTTCTGGTGTTGCATGAACATAGGATAATCTGATTGGCTGACGCCATTTGTTGGTGCGTGAAAAGTTGAAAGTTTCTCAACGTCTGCCGCAAGCAATGACGCTAGCTTGAGGCAACAGATCCACAGTTTAGTTCGACAAAGCATGGTGTCACCCAAAAAATTTTAACCGTTGCAAAAGGATGGCAAAACAGGCCACTTTTAGTAAAACACCTATAACTCCTGAACGGAATGAGATCTCTTCGCCAAACTCTGAACAGTTATATAAGAGCTCAATCTGAGGTTACAGAAAAACAATCACAGAGCTTGGCCACTTGGTGGCACTATTAGAGGGGGAAAAAAAGGCTATAACTGCGCAACCATTTGTCCTGTCAACTTGAAAATCTGTGTGGACGGTCTTGGTCCAAAGTGCCACAAGTGTCTTATTATGGCGATACTGCAAATTTTCAAGGGAGTAAACAATTGTACATTGCGTGGTTTTTCACATATACGCGCAATATTTGTATTATACAATAGAACTCCTCATTCCGGACAACTAAAGTCCTTCCACTCAGCGGCCATCTTTGAAACGCCTCTCAGGCATGCAAGTGCAGCTCCTATCTCTTTAAATGGGGATCAAAAACATAAAATTCTCCAAAACTGTTCAACAAGTTTATGATTAAATTTCATATTTAAAATCACCAATGAAATCTGACAAGAGCTGCCTCATAAATATGGTCCCTTGTGCTCCAATAGCATTAAAAAGCGCTTATTTTTCAGGCTAGATCAGCCAGTGCGCATGAGCAGTTCTGAGCGCACGTCGGACACCGATTGTTTCTATAGCAACCTTCTAAAGGACTTCTAACGGCAGCTGCAGTGATGCGCTGACTTTACTAATCAACAATTGGCTCTTTCATTAGGAAGGTGGGGCTTTGTGGCCATAATGACCTCTGCATTTTTCCCCATTCAAAACTATACGAGTGACACGTCTTGGGTATTCTATAGTCTTTTGGGACAACTTTGCCTCTAGAACCACTGCTGTCAATTAAATTGTTTGTTAAATGATTGAGAAGATGTCAAAAAACTACTTTTGCGAGCTAGTCCTAGGTTTTTTGCTCTGGAAAAAAAATATATTTACCCTTTGGGATGCTATAACAGGGTAGTTTACAAATGGGGCATGTCAGCCGTGCCACAGAATGTTTCAGAAGCATCAAAAATGATGGGTAGTGCGGTGGCTGCGATATATGTAAACCTACGAACATCTGTCGCCATGACTTATTGCAAGAGGAAAAAAAATTGTAGCATAACATCAGATAATGGAAATTACGATGTTTCACAATAGTTTTTATTTTTTTTATAAAAATCATTTATAAAATGTTGCAAAAGATTTGCACAAATCTGTAATGGAAAGTGATTATATAGTAAACAACAAACACCTGGTGATCATAATCAGTCAGTCCACAAAGTCCAGTTTAACATTTAATAATTCAAAGTCTACTTCTGCCAAACCCTATGATAAAATGTGTTATTGGGTAGAAATTGGAAGTAATTAAAAAGAGGGCCTTGAAAGTTGTTGTGGACAGTGGAGTCAAAGAGCTCAACTGCTGCTGAGTTCTACTTTGTGATTACTTTAATAACTTTGATAGCTGTGAACTTGCCTCTTTATCTCCCCCATTAGGCTCCTGAAGAGGAGTTGTGTAATTTGCTGACGAACATCGTCTTCTCTGTGCTGTGGAGTGGCACTGAGGGGTCTGAGGATGTGATATGGAGAGAAAGGGGTCAGGTGTTCTCTGTCCTCACCAAGCTTGGCTCATCCTGTCAGCTGGTGCGGCCACCTGATGACATCAAACGCAGGTCAGAAGCTTAAAACTTTAATTCTTTAAAACTTAATGATTCAGTTATAATGACAGCTCATAAAGAATAGAGAAAGAAGGCACTGCATTAGCAATTCTTCTGTCCCAGAGAGATAAAATTGACTGACATTTTTTTCAGACTGATAGAACTTTGAAGATTAACTTTTTGAAATTGGATGCACCTTGAACAATCTTCTAAAGTATTTAAATGCGTAGCTTGTTGGGAAAAGTGCTAGCTCCATTATGAGAAAACCTACTGCATTTGAAATCCAATAGAGATCAGTGAGCTGAAACTGAAGGGAGGTGCTGTACATGAAAGTGTTTTCTGGATTCCTTTGGTTCAGATGAGGGCAGGGTGGGGATCTCTGGAGGGCAGACGTTCTTTGCACTGCTGGGCTATTGCTTTTCTTTGGTGTGGCTCTAGCATTGCATCACCATAGAGCTTGTTTTTACTTTAAATCTTAGGGTGTGCCTGTCTGATGACTTGTTCAAGACATTGTATTCTGTTTGTTTTGCTGCTGTGAACACATATTATAAGCTGGTGAGGGTGTTGCGGATACATTATTTGCCTTTTGTGTGTTGCAGTTTGTTGGAGATGATGCTGGAGTCATCACTGTCAGATTTGAGGGATTCCCAGGGTGGGTCTCTGCCCCATGTGCCTTCTTTGCTCCGCCTCCTCAGACTGCTCCAGGACTTCCTGTTCGCCGAGGGCACTGATAATCAAACACTATGGAGTGAGAAGGTGGGGAATGAATGGATGAGTTCTCACTCCGATTTTATAACTTACATACTCGTATTCCAAAGCCAGAAGAGTTTGAAACAGGAACTTGAAGGAAATCCTTCAAATATCCTTTAAATATTTTTTACCCCATCAAAACAGTAGTGTATAACATAAATTCACAACATATAAATCTCTTAAACATACAGTTGAAAACAGAAATTTACATACACCTTGCATAATCTGCAATGTTAATTATTTTACCGAAATACGATGGATCATACAAAATGCGTGTTATTTTTTAGTACTGACCTGAATAAGATATTTCACATAAAAGACACAGCTGTTTTTTTTTCTTCAGTGATCGTTGTTCATGAGTCCATTGCTTGTCCAGAAAAGTTCAACTGTCCGCTGTTCTTCTGAAAAAAAAAAAAAAAATCTTAGTTTTTTAGCATTTTTGTGTATTTGAACCCTTTCCAACAAGGACTGTATGATTTTGAGATCCATCTTTTTAGACTAAGGACAACTGAGGGACTCATATGCAACTATTACAGAAGGTTCAAACACTCACTGATGCTCCAGAAGGAGAAACAATGCATTGAGAGGTGGGGGTGAAAACTTTTTGAATTTAAAGATCAGGGTAAATTTAACTTATTTTGTCTTCTAGGAAACATGTAAGCATATTCTGCTTCTGAAGGGCAGCACTAAATAAAAATTAATATATATTTAGGCAAAATAAGAAATTGTACACTTCTTCATTCTGTTCAAAAGTTTACACCCCTGGCTCTTAATGTATCGTTTTTCTTTCTGGGGCATCAGTGAACCTTTGGACCTTCTGTAATAGTTGCAAATGAGTTCCTCAGCTGTCCTCAGTCTGAAATGATGGATCTCGAAATCATATTGTCCTTGTTGCAAAAGGTTCAAATACACAAAAAAGCTGAAAAACCAAACAATTTGAGGGACTTGAAGGATTTTTCTGAAGAACAACAGGCCGTTTAACTGTTCAGGACAAACAAGGGACTTGTTTGATAGTTTGTTGATAGTTTGTGAAAAACTATCACAAGACAAAAAAACAGCTGTGGATCATTCAGTTAACAACACTTTATTACGAATCAAGCATATGCAAACTTTTTGTATAAATTCAACTATTATTTTCTATTGTTTACTATATGTAATAGTCTTCAGTGTGAAATATCTTATTCAGGTCAGTACTAAATAAAAATAACATGCATTTTGTATGATCCCTCTTTTTTTGGTAAAATAGTTAACATTTTGGAGATTCTGCAAGGTGTATGTAAACTGGTTTCAACTGTACATGTACGTGATATAAGTTATAAGTATACAAATTCATTTTGCTTTTTTATTGTATACAATGTTTTTATTTCTGAATGACTGAATGAAGAGTGTGTCTACATTTGTGGCAGATTTTTGAGGGGGTGGTGAATTTATTGGACAGGCTGCAGGCATGGCACACAACCCCTGGGTCAGCGGGGGCCTCTGAGCTCAAAGAGATGTCTCTGATCGGCCTGCGTATCATCACTGGATACATTCAGTGGCAACAGAACCCACAGGTATACATATACACCCATCTTAATAGAGATTACAGGGGTTGTGTTTTAAAATTCTTGCTCTTTGACTTTTACAAATGTGTTTTTTATTAGTTGATTTTGATGAGCTGAACAATTATTATGACAGTGTCAAATAAAACAAACTAAAAATCATTCATGGTGTTGAAATTGGACTCTAGGTGTACTCCCTTTACAGGTGGAGCCTTAAAAATACACACACATAGTCGTGTTCAGGATTATTAGATATGCCTTTGGGCTTTAAAGAGCTTTTCTTTGTAAATAGCTTCAGTTCATTCCATTGGAGAGCAGATGGCCATATATGGGTATATGTGGAGGTTTTTTTATCGTTCTCCTCCAGACTAACTCAAACCCATCCCACACTCAAATTAGATCATATCAACTGAATGAGGAACTGACTTACTGTGAGGCAGTCTAGGAAAACATGTGCCCACCTCGTGGCTCTTTACAGTGTGTTATTTAAGAACATGTTTGTTGCCTATAGGAAGGTTCACATTTTCTGTGCATGTTTATTTTAGAAATGAATTATTTACCTAATTTTAATGTACATTGGATATTAGGCAGGTGTTCATTTTGACCATAAGGCTTGAGGTTGGCTTTGATGTTCACAGAAATTATTAATTGGATAAAATAGTTAACCTCCTTAAAAACATAAATGAAATTGAGCTCATAAAAAAGAGCTATAATAAGCTCTATAATAAGCATAGACAAACAAGTGCCACTCAGAGTGAAAGCCGTGTTTCAGAAGTAGCCCTAGACACAGACAAAAGGCAAACAAGAGTAGATAAACAAGACCAACAAGGGGACATGACACAGGTGTGCATGATCAATAGAAGAAAACCTTTTTATCATAATTTTAAACACTGTGTTTATTTAGAAGGGAATAATAGCTTGCTGTTTATTGCATCTTCTGCATTTTATTAAAAAAAATGTATATGAAAAAAATGTTTTACCAAGGGTTCCCACGGGTCATGGAATTTCTGGAAAATCATGGAATTTTAAAAGGTCTATTCCAGTCATTGAAAGTCAGGGAATTTAATATTTTTTGGTCCAAGTCATGGAATAGCAGGGATTTTTGTTGCTTTAAATTTTAGTTTCCATTTAGCAAAATGTAATTTTTCTATTTGTGTTTTACCATTTTATTCCCTTCCCCCACGTCAACTAGCAATCACTTACGTCAAATACAGGCACCAGGCTGTACCTGATAACTAAGGCAATGTCCACTTCAAAGACTGGGCGTGAAAAGTAGATGATAGAAAAGCAAAACTAAATGTGAAGAAATAAAAAAAAACTGAATGATGAACTTGATTACAAAGAGAAAATCCTTCAGCGTGTTTAACCCCTGAGATCATAAAAGCCATAAATTAATTTCTGTAGAAATGGTACAGAAAAAGCCAGTTTCCGCCACTAAATAAAAAATAAAAAAAGGTTATTGCGACTGATCTCACAATTCTGACTTATTTTCTCACAATTGCGTGATACAAACTCACAATTCTGAGAAATAAAGTGAGAATTTGTAATTGCGAGTTATAAAGTCAGAATTGCATGATATAAATTCGCAATTAAGAGTTAAGTCAGAATTGTGTGATATAAACTCACGATTCTGTGAATATTTCAGTGTTTTTTCTCCTCAGAAATGAGCTTATATCTTACAATTCTGAGGAAAAAAAAGTCAGAATTGCAAGATACAAACTCGCAACTGCAAAAATGTCAGAATTGCGAGTGGCAGAAACAGGCTTCCATAGTTTTGTACTAACAACGTCTGTAAACAAGTAAATAAAGCTTGCAAATGGATGGATCCGTTCATTATAGATCATGGAAATTCAGCTTTTTAGTCAGTGAAAGTCAGGGAAAAGTCAGGGAATTTGACATTTGGCTTAGAGTGGGAACCCTGTTTACCGTTTTTGATTCCATTCAGCCGACCTCCAGGCCTGGCGTTAGCACTTTTAGCATAGCTTAGCATAAATAATTGAATCTGATTAGACCATTAGCATCTCGTTCAAAATGACCAAATATTTTCGATATTTTTCCTATTTAAAGCTTGACTCTTCTGTAGTTACATTGTGTACTAAGACCGACAGAAAATGAAAAGTTGGATATTCCAGGCTGATATGGAACGGATATTATGTAGCGCCTGAAAATAGTCTCCAGCTAGGTAACTTCCAACGTGACCAGCACTAAGCCACTAAGATAATAGTGAAATAGCTGGGGACTATATTCAGGCACTGTGTAATATTACTGCGCCAGCTGCACCCATGGTATGGCAGCAAAGTTCCGTGATTATTACGCCAGAATAACAGTATAGTTCCTATCCATTATCAGCCTAGAACTTTTCATTTTCTGCCAGTCTTAGTGCACGATGTAACTATAGAAGAGTCAAGTTTTAAATAGGAAAAATATTGAAAATCATTTTTGAACGAGACGCTAAAGGTCTAATCAGATTCAGTGATTTATGCTAAGCTATGCTAGTGCTAATGCCAGACCAGATCGGCTGAATGGATTCAAAAATGGTAAAACTCATCTGCTTAACTCTAGGGGAGTTGGAAAATGAGCCTATTTTCAAAAAAAGTGGAGTGTTCCTTTAAAACATTCAGGGGTTCAGCCCCCTTAGCCTACCCTAGCGCTGTAAACTATAATATAGCATATTGTCTAAATCACAAAAAATTATATGTCAGTCAATTGGTGTAGTATATATTACATGAATACAGTAATACATAATATGATTGTACACTCTGTAGTCTGAGACAATAATATTGATTGTATGCTATTCTGAACATATTCGAAATAAAAGTAATTTATACAAAAAAAAAAAAAAACATGACAGTGATATCTGTTTTTTTTTCTCTCCCTCAGGTGTGTGAGATGGCCTGTTTGAAGCTTCATAGCCTCCTGCAAACTGTGTTATGTCTGTCCTGGGAGGAGGTGTGTTTTCTTCTGGGTCGGCTTGGTGCACCACTTTGGCCTGCAAACTCTGGTTCACACCCAGGCGCTGAGGCTCTGCTGAGCCCGCTGGTGCCCATCGTCCGAGCGCTCCTGGACCAGCATGCGGATCGCACCACCCTTCAGAAGATGCTCCCCAACCTTCCAGCCACCAACGGCAGCCCCTCCTTCGCCCAGGATCTTCAGAACTACTGCAGCACTGCTGAGTGGCAGCAGTTCTACCAGAACCACGTCAGTACAGCCCAATCTCCCTCACACACAGACACACTTCACTTAGCAGGAAGCCACATTTAGGCTGTTTACCTCACGCTAAGCTGGCAGCTTCTCTGCCGCAGCCATTTCAGTATATGTTACCACAAACCTGTTTTACCTTTTTTGGATGCAGAATGTCAGAAATAAGTCTCTCGGCGCTCATTCTCAGTCAAACACAAGATAAGCTCATCATTTTGCACAAAGCTCAGTCCTGAAGGATTATACACAGTCTTTCTTTGAAACAACTCTCAAACTTATTCACATCTGTAGCATACTATCATCTTGGATTTATTTAAATTCAGCATTTCAGCATTGGTCCAGTATCTAAGCTGTAGTCTCTTTCTCTCTGAAACTCAGTGGGCGTGTGTTTGTTTTAGCGTGAGGGCACTTTGGCGGTTAATCCGCTTCCATTGTAGTGATGAACTCTTTATTTAGACTCTTTTGTTCGTCCTGTGCCAAAACAAGACCGAAAAATCCTGATTTGTTCTCCTCATCTCACAAATCCAAAAACAACCGAGCGTTTAAGCTAAACAGACATCATGCCAGAGTGACCTGGAGATGATTTATGAAGGCTGGCGTGTGACAGCGTGTGCTTGTAAATCTGCCCTGTTTGGACTGTTCGTATATACAAATCACACGGTATATTATAATGCCTTGAATCGGGAAGTAAACCAGGTTTTACTCTATGTCCAAACATGTATCTGGGTGCAGGGAGGAGTAGAGAGAGAAAAAATGTATGTATTTTGTGTACTAACTTTGTAAAAGCTTGATAATGGCAACAACAGCAATTTGATAGAACATATCAATAGTTATTTTGATTATGTTACAAATGCATACAATTTATTATAAAGTATAATTATTTTAATTGTGGAATTTTATTTTATACATTCATAAAATAAATATTTTAGTAAAATTACTGTGTGTATTAATTTATGTAATTGGATTGTATTATATTATTTTACTTTTTATAAATTAGCAATTTCAAATACATCGTATGCATTTATTAATTAAAGTTATTTAATGTGTACTTATAACAATATAAGTAACTGAAAATACATTTATTATATTATATTATATTATATTATATTATATTATCCTAACTTGGTTATTTACGAACAAATAATTAATTTTGAATCAATTTAACATTTACTTTATTTTTATGCAATCATATATTATATTATATTATATTATATTATATTATATTATATTATATTATATTATCTATTGTAATACTTTAAACATAGATTTAAAATAATTATTTTAAAATTGATGTGTAATTATATTACATTATTAATTAATATGTGCAATTATTCGATTTTATTATATTTGTTTACGAACAAATCATTAATTTTAAATAATTTAAACATATAATTAAAATATTATTTTTTGCATTCGCAGAATTATTATTATATTATATTATCTTAACTATTGGCTGTTTACAAACAAATATTTTTTTAATAAATTGTATAAATTTAACTTGGAATTACATGTATTATTTTATACATTAATATTTGTTGTAATATTTTATTAGATTATATTATACCCTAACAAACTGCTGTTTACAAACACATCATTTTAAATAAATTAAACATTTACATATTTTTTTATGCAATAATATTATATTATATTATATTATATTATCCTAACTATTGGCTGTTTTCAAGCAAATATTTTTCTTAATTAATTGTATAAATTTAACATGGATATTATATATAATATTATATTATATTATATTATATTATATGATATTATATTAATCTTGGCTGTTTACAAACACACAGAGGAAATAACCATTTTAAATATTTGATTTTATATATATATATATATATATAATATATATATATATAATGTATGCCTGTAGGTGGAGCCCACAATGCAGCAGTATGAGCTAGACACTTTTGGCAAGAGTCACGACCTGATGTCCAACTTTTGGAATTCCTGCTTTGATGACCTCATGAGCACTGCACAGAGAAGAGACAAAGACCGTTCTGACTGCAAAGCCAAGTTTCAGGTTTGTTAATGCCATTTTTTTCTGATTGGTAAACATAAGATTGCTGTCCAGTCCCTCAGCCAGCAGACAATAGTTTGACAAGAGTTTCTACTGCTTGGAAATACAGGGATTATTCATTGCATCACAATGATTATTCATCATCGTGATTATTACAAACAAGTTAATAACATGGACTATTTGTGTTGTTCTCTTAAGGAGCTCATCATTGACCCGTATGTAAAACGAGTGCGCACAGAGAACAGCCGCTACCACAGTGTGCAGAAGATGTTTAACAGCCAGCAGGGGGTGGTGTGGAGGCACTGGAAATCACTTCGTAGGTTACTGAGCAGCGAGAGAGGAGCCTGGGCACTCAGGTCTGCATGAATGAACCATTATCACTATCAGACTAAATAAATAAATTATATATCGGTAGAAAGATTTAAAGGGATAGTTCACCCAAAAATGTAAATTCTGTCATTAAGTACTCACCCTCATGTTGTTCCAAATCTGTAAGACTTTTGTTAATCTTCAGGACATAAATGTAAGATATTTTTAATGAATTCAAGAGCTTTCTGACCCATAGACAGCAATGCAACTACCACGTTTAAGGCCCAGAAGGATAGTAAGGACATCATTAAAATAGTTAATGTGACATCAGTGGTTCAACTGTAATTTTATGAAGCTATAAAAATATTTTTGTGTTCCATTGATGTCTGTGCTATTTGTCTGATGTTTGTAGCTCACTGTGTTGAAGTGAGGTTTAGTTGTATATGCTGATGCTGTATATTCAGGGCTTATATTGTGGTGAGTGATGATGGACTGAGTGGAAGTGTTTGTGTTTCAGGGTTCAGCTGGAGGTGAAATGGAAACTGTCCAGTGCAGAGACTTACTCTAAGATGCGTCTGAAGCTGGTGCCAAATTACAGCTTTGATTCCCACAGTGATGCCAGCGCGCTGAGAGATAACATGGGTTAGTATCTCTGAAGAAATATTAACACTAATAATATTAAAGAAACTCTATAGTGAGTAATAGATCTCATAATGACTTTTAATATTTAAAAAAATCTCTATCCTCTTGAACTCTTATTTCAGTATTTCAATATTTATATGTTGGAGTGTTTATTGGTGTTTTTTCCGCAGGAGCTGACAGTCCTCGCAGCTCAACCGAGCCCATCCCTCTCGCTGTCGCCAAGGAAGCCAAAGTTAGCGACATGGAGGATGACAAACTAGAGGATGAGGATATAGTCTTCATTGAAGAGTGAGTGTCCTAAGCTCTTAAGTCTGTTTTATGGGAAAATTATTTCCTCAATGCCAAAGCAGAATCAACTGTTACACGTTTCAATCAACACACGGTGGTTGTTTTGTTCCTGTGTGAATCAGTGTTATTGAGTGAATTCATTTGACTGATGATTCAGCCGTTTTGATACCTGTGTGTACAGCTTTTGAGATGGGTTTAGTGTGATTGAGAGTACGTTCAGCAGGGTGTGATTGTGTGCGTGTTATTTCTCAGGGCGGAGGAGGGCGAGGAGGAGAGCCAGAAAGAAAAGCTGGTGCTCTCAGAGGAGTGTGAGCTCATCACTATTGTTGCTGTGGTACCAGGTCGTCTGGAGGTCACAACGCACCACCTGTACTTCTACGATGGCAGCAGTGAGAAAGAGGAGACAGAGGAAGGTGAGTAACAGCTTGTATTGTGTAGTATATCCTATCATGCCACCAAACCCAATTTTATTGTCTCAGTGATGAGCCTTTATTAATTTTTCACATGAATGTATACACTACAAATCAGAACTTTGAATTAATTCATATTTTCTTATGCTCACAAGGCTGCATTTATTAAATACAGTAAAACAGTAAATATTATTACAATTTAAAGGGATAGTTCACCCAAATATGAAAATTATGTCATTAATTATTCACCCTCATGTTGTTCAAAACCCGTAAGACCTTCATTCATCTTCAGAACACAAATTAAGATATTTTTGATGAACTTTCTGACCCTGCATAGATAGCTATGCAACTGAAATGTTTAAGGCCTAGAAAGGTAGTAAGGACATTGTTAAAATATTCCATGTGACACGGAAAAGAAGAATTGTTGAATAAAGTTTTTTTTTCTTTGTGTACAAATGTATTCCAGTAGCTTTAGAAAATGAAGGTTGAACCACAGATGTCACATGGTTGATTTTAACGATATCCTTACTACCTTTCTGGGCCTTGAACGTGGTAGTTGCGTTACTTTCTATGCAGGATCAGAAAGCTTTTGGATTTCATCAGAAATATCTTAATTTGTGTTCTGAAGATGAACAAAGGTCTTACAAGTTTGAAACGATGTAATTATTGAGAGAATTTTAATTTTTATGTGAAATATCCCTTTGAAATAACTCTTTTGTTTGTTTGTTTGAATACATTTTAAAATAGTATTAATTCCTGTGATAGCAAAGTTACATTTTTTGCAGCCATCTTCAGTCACATGATCCATCAAAAATGATTCTTATATGCTGATTTGATGATTATTTAACATTTTTATTGATCATTTTTTAATAATTTTTATTATTATTATTATTATTATTATCAATGTTTAAAACTCTAGAAAGTTCGATAGAACATCATTTATTTGAAATAGAAATCTTTTTAATAGTGCTGTCAAACGATTAATCGTGATTAATCGCATCTAAAATAAAAGTGTACTGTGTATATTTATTATGTATATATAAATACACACACATGCATGTATATATTAAGGAAAAATATATTTATATGTAAAATATTTATATTTATTTATAATCTAAATTGTATACAGGTATAAATATATATACATATAAATATTTTGTTTTAATATATACATGTATGTGTATGTATTTATATGTACATAATAAATATACAAAGTAAACACACATATAGTATATAAACATAAACTTTTATTTTGGATGCAATTAATCGCGATTAATTGTTTGACAGCCCTACTTTTTAATTATTATTATTATTATTATTATTATTATTATTATTATCAAATAAGTATCAAATGAGCACATTAGAATGATTTCTGAAGGATATCATGGGACACTGAAGACTGTATGAAAATTCAGTTTTGCCATAACAAGAATAAATTACATTTTAAAATATATTAAAATAGAAAACAGTTCTATTTGTAACAATAATATTTCACAAATTACAATTTTTCATCAAAAAATTGCAGCCTTGGTGAGCATAAAAGACTAATTTCAAAAACTTTTTCAAAAAAAACAATTATTCCATTTTGACTGCTAATGTAGAGGATACGATATGTTTCATTGTTACAATGTGAGTGCTCTTGACTGTCCGTCTTTTCAGGCATTGGGTTTGATTTCAAAAGGCCGTTGTCACAGCTAAGGGAGGTCCACCTGAGGCGCTACAACCTGCGGAGATCAGCACTAGAGCTGTTCTTCATCGACCAGGCACACTACTTCATCAACTTCAGGAAGGGGGTGAGCTAGACACATACTCACTGTTGTACTGCAAGAGAAATTACAGTAGAATAGGATGCATAGTAGATGGCCACAAGCATCAGTGGCATTTGGAGTCTCTGTGGTTTTTATCTTTGATCGTTTCTCCCACAGGTGCGGAATAAAGTCTACTCCAGGATCCTGGGTCTCAGACCACCCAATCTGTTCTACTTTGGTTCTCGCTCTCCTCAGGAGCTCCTGAAAGCCTCCAACCTGACTCACGTATGTCCGATGGGATGCCAATATTTTCCATACTTTGAGAACAATAGGCCTTGGTTGAAGTCAAGGCTTAATATTAGCATATACTGCAGACACATTAGGGGCTTCCGCACCACATAGATCTAGGAACTGGCCAGCATGCTGGTTCCTAGAGAACCAGTTTCCCCCTCAGGCCGCTTTCCTGGTTGCATAGACACCGGCAGCAGGAACTCTGAAGCGGCCAACAGCGACATCTCTATTTGCGACATTTACAAACGCCAACAACCAGTAAATGGAGGACGCAATGATCAGAGCTGTTTTTGTTGTTTGTTGTGGGTATTGTGATAACTGAAATGAAATGTAAACACAATTTACGTGATTGAAACAGCATGAAAATCTGACTAAATCTACTATGACAGATTGCAGTGTTACATATTATCAAGGCTGATAAAACACAATTCTGCAGACAACAGGTAGCTAAATGCCGTTATCGCTCTTTTCCATGTACTTGGAGTAAATATTTTTACACAGCTTTTTAAAAACGCTGGGTAGCCAGTGTTTCGTATGCGTTTGGGCAATCAGTGTACACTTACATCACTGGTAGTTCCTGTAGAACTGTTTTAGAGCCTACTCTTCTGCCAATAGTTCTAGGAACTATAAAAAAAAGTTCCTCCAGTGCGAAAGCTCCTATTGAGCCTTGGTGCTTACATGGGAGATGCTGGTTGGATGACTCCCTCCTCTCTCCCAATCAAATTCCTCCTTCTCTCCCCATAGTTTTGTAAACAAAATAAAATAAAAACTGATAGTAAGCCCTATAAACTATTGTTTATTTCCTTTTTTTTTCGATTCCCAGAGATGGGTTTGCAGAGAAATCTCCAATTTTGAATATCTGATGCAGCTCAACACCATTGCTGGACGCACATACAATGATTTATCCCAATATCCAGTGGTAAGTCCTCACATTGCTTTTGTTTTTGTTTGGTTTTGTTTTTTTGTTTTGTATGGTTTTGTTTTTCATTTCAGTTTGTTTTTGCTTTTGTTTGGTTTGGTTTTGTTTAGTTTAGTTTTTTTTTTTTTCTTTTTCTTTTTTTTTAAACGGTTTGTCGTATGCTGTAGCCCAGGCGTTCCCAAAGTAGGGGTCAGGAACCCCAGAGGGTCACGAAACCACGAGGAGGGGTTGCAAGATGATTTTCAGAAATAATTTTTAAAGCATTAGAAAAAGCATAGCATAAATAAAAAATATATATATACAAGTTGGATTAAAAATAAACCTCCAGCATGGAGTTTTGAACTCCAGTGTTACCCACCCAACTCATTATGTAAGATAAGGGTTCGATTTGCCGGGGGGATTTCTGGTCTAATCATCCCTGCCTCTGCTGATTTATTTTTATCCCCAGTGGGGATAAAAAAACATCCACGAACCCGCTCCAAAGACCCAATCTAAATCAAATGATTTGCGATACGCGCTTTGAATTCTCACAATATGCGATCCAATTGTAGCGCTTTGAAACAGTGAATCATTTTGTGATGAAGTGGTAACTTCAGAGTTTCAAAAAACTTTGTTGATGCTCTTTCCACGCTTTCTCTATGTAATTTATTCATTGTTTGAATAACGTGGAAATGAAATCATTACTTACAATGTAAGTAATGATTCAAGCCCAATTTACAGTGTTTTTATTAAAAATGTGATCACGTTAGACACAGTTTACATCGTATTAAAAACATTTTATGACACTCATTATGTGGTACTTGCCTAAAAAGACTGGTTTATAATGTGTGTTGTTAAGAGATTATACTAGGTTAATTAGGCTATAGTCTTACTGGAGTTGGGTCAACCTTAGCCTATGGAGAGAAAAAAAAAATTTTCAGAAGGGTTTTTCATAAATCGCACCCTGGGTAAGATTAATGTTCAAATGTAAGTAATAAAAAACTATGAAATAATATTATGGTTGTTAGACTGTTGTGTTCCTTTGTGTTGTCATTATGCTTGTGTTTAGATAGACCTATAAGTGCATGTGTTCCATTGTGCAAAACGTTTGTATACTTTAACCACCTCAGAGGAAAGAAGGGGTCCCGAGGTACTGGCAATGTTATTTTGGGGGTCGTGGGCTGAAAAGTTTGGGAATCCCTGCTATAGCCTCCCCATCATTTCATTAGCAAACCAATATTTTATTGAATCCATTTAAATGGTTGATTTATACATTTAAAATTTACATTTAAAATAAATAATCTAAATGTGCATGACTGCCACCTCTGGTCTTCATATGCTTGTCTATATTCGCAGTTCCCATGGGTGTTGTGTGACTACACATCTACTGAATTGGATCTGGACGACCCAGCCGTTTTCAGAGATTTGTCCAAACCCATTGGTGTCGTCAACCCTCGACATGCACAGAACGTCAGGGAAAAGTGAGACAGTGTTGCAGTCCTTATTGCTCAATTCTCAGTATCAAAGAATGTGTTGTTAAAAGGTGTATTACAAAACTAGAAATATGGATAACAAAACCAAAAGCCAATATGTGACCCTGGATCACAAAACCAGTCTTAAGTCGCTGGGGCATATTTGTAGCAATAGCCAAAAATACATTGTATGGGTCAAAATTATCGATTTTTCTTTTATGCCAAAAATCATTAGGATATTAAGTAAAGATCATGTTCCGTTAAGATAGTTTGTAAATTTCCTACCATAAATATATCAAAACTTAATTTTTGATAAGTAATATGCATTGCTAAGAACTTAATTTGGACAACTTTAAAGGCAATTTTCTCAGTATTTTTATTTTTTTGCACCCTCAGATTCCAGATTTTCAAATAGTTGTATCTCGGCCAGATATTGTCCTACCATAACAACCAATACATCAATGGAAAGCTTATTTATTCAACTTTAAGATGAGATATACATCTCAATTTTGAAAAAATGACACTTATGACTGGTTTTGTGGTCCAGGGTCACATATGTACATGCTTTATAAATATATTTATATTTCTAGTATGTTCTATAATAAGATAAAGCAGTGTAATGAGCAATCTTTCAGCTGTCTTATTGTTATCGTTTGATTAGATATGAGAGTTTTGAGGACCCAACAGGCACTATCGATAAGTTCCACTATGGCACACACTACTCTAATGCTGCCGGCGTCATGCACTACATGATCCGCACAGAGCCCTTCACCTCATTACATATACAGCTCCAGAGCGGCAAGTAAGACACACACACTCACACTCCGCTGCAATCATAATGTACACTAAAGCCAGAGGTGTCCAATCTTGCTCCTGGAGGCCACTTTTAGCTCAAACACACCTAAACCAGCTATTCAAGGCCTTCAGGATTGCTAGAAACATACAGGAAGGTGTGTTGGGGCAGGTTAGAGCTGAACTCTACAGGATGTTAACCCTTCAGGAGCAGGATTGGACACCCGTGCTCAAGGGTGTATTCCATTTATATTTCAGGATTTTTACATACTGCAAAAGATGTGTTTGTTAAATCTTTCCAAAGCTGTCTAAGGTACAAATGGATATTTGACTCTAAAAAAACTTATAATTAAAGTTAGTTTAATACTCCAAAAATATATTTTTGTTAATATTGTAAACAAAATGTTACGTTTGTTGGCACTCCATCATATTGACCACTAGGTTGCGGTGTTGTTTACCTGGTTTTCAAGTAATCATGTACTTTGTCATATGTTTGGCCTGCACTTATATGAGGGTTTGTGTGTGTTTAGGTTTGATTGTGCCGATAGGCAGTTTCATTCAGTAGCAGCAGCGTGGCAGGCGCGAATGGAGAGTCCAGCTGATGTCAAGGAGCTCATCCCAGAGTTCTTCTACTTCCCAGAGTTCCTGCAGAACAGGAATGGTCAGTGTTTCCTCTCTGCAGCTTCATCTCATTCATGAAAATCACATTGCCACTGCCATATGATTTTGAGTTGTTATATGTCGTGTGCAGGTTTTGATCTGGGCTGCTTGCAAATAAGTCAGGAGAATGTCAACAATGTGTTGCTTCCTTCCTGGGCTTCTTCACCTGAAGACTTCATCAGGAAACACCGCAAAGCTTTGGTGGGGAAACAAACACTGATTTCAAAGCATAAATTCTAAATAAAACAATAGATCTTTTTGTAATAATGTTTTTAAAATACTGTTTACTATGATTAAATTAAACATCTGGCGAGTGAGTCCGATTTTTCAGTAGCTGCTCTGAGAAATTCAAGATAGTCATTAGACTGTCAAAAGACTTTTTAGATGATTTGTGAAAGGAAGTTCACCCAAAAATTAAAATTTACTTACCCTCAGGCTATCCAAGATAAAAATGAGTTTGTTTCTGTATAGGAAAATATTTGGGGAAATTTTGGAGCATTACATCACTTGCTCACCACTAGGTCCTATAAAAAATTGAATGGGCGCCATCAGAATGAGAGTCAAAGCAGCTGATAAAAACATCACAATAATCCACAAGTAACGCACAAGACTCCAGTCCATTAATATTTTAAACGTTTTATGAAGTGAAAAGCTGCGTTTTTAAAATAAACTAATCCATCATAAAGGTGTTTTAACTTTAAACCATTGCTTATGGCCAAAATACCAGTCTATAATAAAAAGTCTATTCTCTGTTGTCCTCTCACATCAAAAATCCCCTGATATGTACTAGCAGTCAAAAGTTTTCAAACAGTAAGATTTTTTATGTTATTTTAAAGGGTACATAACATACATAGTTTCAACTAATCTCATGATAATCTTGAGTACCTATAGAGTAGTACTGCATCCTTAATATCTCCAAAAAAGACTTTAGTTTTATCATATTTCTAAAAGAAAAATACAGCTTTCTGATTTTCTCCAGAAAAGCTGAGCGTGCTTATCGTGAACTATTTCTACTATTTAAAATAACTGCTTTCTATTTGAATATATTTGAAAATTTAATTTATTCTTGTGACCAAAGCTAAATTTTCAGCATCATTACTCCAGTCTTCAGTGTCACATGATCCTTCAGAAATCATTCTAATATGCTAATTTGCTGTTCAAGAAAAAAAAAAAAATATTATATTAGTATCAATATTTACAACCGTTGAGTCCAAAGATCAGCATTTATCTGAAATAAAAAGCTTTTGTAACATTATACGCTATACCATTCAAAAGCTTGGAGGTTTTTTTTTTTTTTTTTTTTTTGAGAAAAAAAAATATAGAATTTTTTTTTTTTTAGCAAGGATGCTTCAAATTGATCAAAAGTAATGATAAACACATTTATTAATCTTACAAAAGATTTCTGTTTTAGATAAATACTGTTCTTCTGAACTTTTTATTCATCAAAGAAACCTGAAAAAAATTGTAATCAACTGTTTTCAACATCATAATAATAATAAATACATTTTTTTAACAGCAAATCAGAAAATTTTAATGATTTCTGAAGGATCATGTGACTGGAGTAATGATTCTAAAATATTAGCTTAGAAATCACAGGAATAAATTATTACATTATGAAATACATTACTTCAATTCCACTGTGGTACAGTGTTGCTATATGGCAACATACCTATTTTTTTCATATTGGTACAGTGTTGCCATAAGGCAACATTGATATTTTCTCATTTTACAGTAAAACTATGTTGGATAATGTTACTTTGTGAATATAAATATGTAATTTACTAACTAAAGATGATGCAAAAAAAAATCCCCCTTGAGAAGAGACATTCAGAAATGAGGTTAACAGAGCCATTTCTAGAGCACTTCAACTGGTGTCCTCCAATATTAATTGCTGCCATATATTGAGGCATATATTCAAATAGAAAACAGTTTTTTAAATAGTAAACATATTTTGAAATCGTACTGTTTTTGCTGTACTTTGGATCAAATAAACTTTTGGATCAAAGAGACTTAATAAAAAAAAAAAAATCTTACTGTTCAAAAACTTTTGACTAGTAGTGCATTTGTTTAAAACTCTTCTGGACTGTTTTTGTTTTTAAACAGAGCTTGAACTGTGCGTATTTCTCTCCTGATTGAGAAGACTCATATTTTAGCCAAAAGTAACGGTTTAAAGTTAACAACATCCTATGAATGAATGTATTGATTACAAGTACGCCGCTTTTCACAAGACATTAACTGAAGGACTGGATTTGTGTGGATTATTGTAGTTTTTTATTAGTTATTTAGTGATCACATTTGGGTAAACTATTACTTTAAAAGAATCAGCTCAGAAAGTCATTTGCTTATCAATGCATCCAGAAAAGAAAACTGACACAATCTCTCTTTGTGTGTCTATGCGTTTAAAGGAAAGTGAGCATGTGTCTGCTCACCTGCACGAGTGGATAGATCTCATATTCGGGTATAAGCAGCGAGGACCTGAAGCGGTGGAGGCTCTCAATGTCTTCTACTACTGCACTTATGAGGGTAAGAGAGCTCTTATGAGCTTGTATTCGTTCAAACATGTTCCTGCATGGAAAATATGACCGATCGCTGTGTGGTTTGGCTGTCAGGTGCGGTGGATCTGGACGCCATAGCTAATGAGACGGAGCGCAAGGCCCTGGAAGGCATCATCAGCAACTTTGGCCAAACGCCCTGTCAGCTTCTCAAGGTGGGACACCAGACAGATGTTTCCATCTCTAGTCAACATAAGCTTCATTTTTTTTCTTTTTTATTACATTTTTATTTATTTTTATTTCAGTTGTAGTTTAGTTTTTCATTATAGTTCTTGAACTTAAATTTATTTAACTTGCAAGTTTTTCTTCTAATGTTTATTTAAAAAAAACTAATGTTTTCATAATTTCTAGTTTTAGTTAATATTAAAAACCCTGGTTCTGAAGGCATTTGTGTAATGTATTGTGGTTATTATGGCTAAAGTGAAACCTCTCTTTGTAATCCAGGAGCCCCATCCTCCCCGCATGTCAGCAGAGAACGCATTCAGGCGGCAGGCCCGTCTGGATATTCTGCCTCCCAACCTTTTCGATCAGCTTAGTAAACTCCGATCTTTTAAGGAGGTGAGTGAATTTATCAGTATTTTATTGGAATTGAATAATATGCTGAAATGCAACTTTTTTTTAGCACTGTGCGCTAATGGTTTGATTTATGGAGTTGCTGTTTGAAGCTGTGATTTGTGTTTAATGTTGGTTCATGTAGGTGGTGAGTGATGGTCTGCCATTAGTGCAAGCTGTGGTGCCCAGAAATCAAACCCGCTCATTTATCATCCCTGGTTCTGACATACTGGTAAGATTATTTCACGATTATGTTCACTTGTAATGTACTAATGCTTGAATAGGATCAGAACCAATTACATGGAGCAGGAGTTTTGGGATCAAGAGGGTCTTAAAAAATGTTAAATAGATAGTTTACCCAAAAATAAAAAATCTGTCATTAGTTACTCACCCTCATGTTGTTCCAAACCTGTAAGACATTCGTTCGTCTTCGAAACAAAAATGAAGATATTTTTATGACATCCTTTTTGACCCTGCATAGACAGTAAGGATCCTTCCATGGTCAAAGTCCAGAAAGGTACCAAGAACATCGACAAAAAATTCCATGTAACAGTAGTTAAACCATAATTTTATGAAGCTGTAAGAATACTTGTAGTGTGTTACTCCATAAAATGGCGCTAAGGTGACACTAGGGCTGTGCCGATAAACGATATCATATCGAATCGCGATAAAATATATGTCCATAACAATGATAAGCTCAAAGCATTTTTACTCGATATGGAATAATATAAGAGCCAATCACACAGCAGAAATATGCAACAACAGCCAAGCAGCGTGCAGCTTTTAACGTTCACGTCCAAGAACAAAGTCAATTTCCTACGGCACTTTGCAGAGCAAACTCGACACAAGGACGAAAAAAATGAGCGGAGGCACCGACAAAAGTGAAACTAACCTCGAGTTATTATCCAAAAATTATGAAATTGTAAAAAGTTAGCACGAATTAAGAGATTCATTATGCAGTGTAGAGAAATTCGTTGATTATGATGAACTAAGATGAGTGACAGCTTTTAATGATTTTTAAGCGAGTTTATAAGTTAAATATTATTTAATAAATCAGAAAAAACACAAGAAGTTAATATTAAGTGACTTACATTGACTATTGTCTAACACCATTGCCCGATTTGGCTTTATTTCGTCGTCAAAATTATCCAGAGATTATTTCCATAAAGACAGTAACTTGCGTCATTTCTGAATGAATCGGCTGTTCGAACGAATCAAATGAATATGATTCAGTAATTAAAATCAACGACTTACCGCCCCCTACCGGCAGTTGTAGTTTTTAAAGTATCTTTTCAGTTATTTAAATCATTTAATATTTCTGTATTCAAAATGGTATATTAAAAACAATAATCTCAACATGAATTTATGAATTTGACTGCCCTCATGCCTCTTCTGAGCCACATGAAGCATATGAAAACACCTACAAGCCACTTTTGTGTTCTTCTGTGCCACCTCTGTAGTACAAATAAATTGTTAATAGTGATTTAATTTGATTGATAACTTATGCTTATTCTAATTGTTCTGATTCTGCTGTTTTAGTTAGACATATAAAGATTATAAATGTATATATTTTTAAATATAACATAAAAGATTTTTTTTTTTTGTTTGCATGATTTTGAAATAATGGAATATTTAAATTTTTTTCTTTCAAAAGATTATTTTATGTGATAACTAACTTAACATATTAACAGGTATGTTTAATGCAAGTTTGTTGACAGAACAAAGATACATTTCTACTTTCAGCATTATTTGTTCTTCAAACATTCTTCTTTAAAAGAAAAGAAATATCAGATTTTTGCAAAGACCACTGACCACTGAAAATGTGTTAAATGTAACAATTTATCCTGGAGCCATATTGAAGTTCCAGTATCTTTGGAACCGAATCATATAGGGCCTTAAAAATGAAGATACCAAAATAAAAGTTAGTTAAGACCAAACATCTAAAAAGGCATTAAGATATCTTTAATACTTTCTGACTTACAGACATGCAAACATTGTTTCCCCAACTTTGAATGGTCACCACTGGCACAAAATGCAACAAAAATGTCAACAGATTTTAATGACAGACCTACCAATCTCTTTATAAAAGTAATATAACGATGCAAGTCATTTTTTACCCTTTGTAATGTGGTATATGCGCAACAGACTTCCGTTTTCTGCTAAACAGGTCTCATTGTTTCTAGATCACGCATTTTGCGTATACCTCGTTAAATATAAAGATGATTTACTTAAGATGCCTTCAGATTAGGGTTTTTTTTATTCTTTTCATACAGTTATATACATTTATATATAAATATAAAATAAAATGTCCACAATAAAAACAGCTAGCTTGTTTAACTGACTACCTTAAAAGTCAGTTGTTATCGCCATTATTTATTATGGCTATTAACACGTTCTCCGACAAGCAGAAGCGATGAGACCTGTTTTCCAGGTTTGGTCAGGTGACGTTCAACATGTAGCCTATTTGGCTCTGAATCTAAGGTGAAAATTGCCATTTTGACCTCCCCACTACAAAATAGTGGATTACTCAGTAAATATTCATCTATGACATTTAATATTTTGGCTTACTTCAGAAAAAATATGAGCAAAATCAAACATTTGAGCCGGGGAAGTTTTTGAAATTTGGTTGATTTGACACGGAATGACCCTATAATAATTTGGTTTGGCTTTAGTAGAGTGACAGTTTGAAAAGTTTATAGTTTGTTTTAATTAAAAAATATTAATTTTTGGAAACAATTCACTCTTTAGGACTTTAGGAACTGGATACTTTACATATTCTATTGGGGGTCCCTGACATCAATAAGTTTGCTGCTGAACAGATGCATCTGAAAGAGTTTTGAATGGATTTGTTCATGTTTCAGGTGACAGTGAGTGCTAATGGAATGATAGGCACTCATAGCTGGCTGCCCTACGACAAGAACATAGCGAATTACTTCACCTTCACCCGAGACCCCACTGTGAGCAATCAAAAGTAAGTTTGACACACATGTACACACGTCTGAACACATTATATATTCATGTTCAGGGACTTAGTGATGTCATATAGTTTTAAAGGCATCAGATTTTGATTAGGCAGAAAGTTATTTTAATAGTGACAACATTAGTCTTTGGACAAGTAATCAAAAGCTTTATAGCAGCTTATAAACAGCAGCTCTTTGACATTAAGCTCTGGTGGTTTGGCTGCTTTGGACTCTATGAATGTTCTTCAGTCAAATTGTGTTCTTTGTAGTAAAAGCTCATTTGTTTTGCCAAGCCTTTCTTGTTGTTTTTTGAGGGGTCTGCTAACATGTGTCGAATTCGATGCTGAAACACAACATTGATCTATTTCCAATGTTCTCTCACTGACAAGCTTAGTCCCATTTGTTGGTACTAACCTTTTGTTTGATCTGTTTTTAGGACCCAGCGGTTCCTTAGTGGGCCATTCTCCCCAGGGGTGGAAATCGGGTCCCAGGTGCTGGTGGTGTCCACTGACGGGCGTCTGCTGTTCAGCGGGGGGCACTGGGACTGCAGCATTCGGGTCACTATGTTAGGCAAGGCCAAGCTGGTGGGCAGAATCTGCCGTCACATAGGTGAGAGCCGTCTGTCCGACACAGACAAACAGAAATAGAACAAAGCCAAGACGCAGCTGTAGGCCTTGGAATGAGCTTGATGGAGTTGTTTAGCTGAATTCTAAATTTAAAAAGCTGTTGTCAGATTTGGCAGAGATGTTTATTAAATCATTTGTTGCTGAAACAGCACCATTATTTATGGAAGCCCGTTTCCGCCACTGAGAATTGTGAGATATAAACGTACAATTCTGAGAAAAAGTCAGAATTGTGTGATGTAAACTCGCAATTGCAGGAAAAAAGTCAGAATTCTGAGATAAAAAGTCACAGTTGCGAGTTATAAAGTCACAATTGCAAGACATACATTTGCAATTCTGAGAAATTAAGTCAGAATTGTGTGATATAAACTCGCAATTCATATCAGTCTTTTATTTCTCCTCAGAAATGGACTTTATAACTCACAATTATGAGAAAAAGTCTGTTTTGCGAGATACGAACTGCCAATTGAGAGAAAAAAGTCTGAATTGCGAGTTATCGCACAATTCTGACTTTATTTCTTGCAATTGTGAATTTATTTAGCAATTCTGACTTTAAAACTCGCAGTTGTGAGTTTATATCTCACAGTTCTAAGAAAAAAGTCTGAATTGCAAAATACAAATTGCCAACTGAGAGAAAAAATGTCTGAATTGCAAGTTAGTATCTCATAATTCTGACTTTATTTTTTGCAGTTGTGGATTTATATCCCATAATTCTAACTATATATCTAGCAATTCTGACTTTAGAACTCGCAATTGTCGGTTTATATCTCACAGTTCTGAGAAAAAAGTCTGAATTGCGAGATACAAACTGCCAATTGAGAGAAAAAAAGTCTAAAGTGCGAAGTTATCTCACAATTCTGACTTTATTTCTTGGAATTGTGAATTTATATCCTCCAATTCTGACTTTAAAACTCGCAATTGTGAGTTTATATCTCACAGTTCTGAGAAAAAAAGCTGAATTGCGAGATACAGACTGCCAACTGAGAGAAAAAAGTCTGAATTGCAAGTCAATATCTCATAATTCTGACTTTATTTCTTACAGTTGTGGATTTATATCCTTCAGTTCTGACTTTAGAACTCGCAATTGTCGGTTTATATCTCACAGTTCTGAGAAAAAAGTCTGAATTGCGAGATACAAACTGCCAATTGCGAGAAAAAAAGTCTGAATTGCGAGTTATTATCTCACAATTCTGACTTTATATCTAGCAATTCTGACTTTAGAACTCGCAATTGTCGGTTTATATCTCACAGTTCTGAAACACAAAAGTCTGAATTGCAAGATACAAACTGCCAATTGCGAGAAAAAAGTCTGAATTGCGAGTTATCTCATAATTCTGACTTTATTTCTTGCAATTGTGAATTTATATCCCGCAATTCTGACTTTATATCTAGCAATTCTGACTTTAAAACTGGCAATTGTGAGTTTATATCTCACAGTTCTGAGAAAAAAAGTGTGAATTGCGAGATACAAACTGCCAATTGAGAGAAAAGTCTGAATTGCGAGTTAATATCTTGCAATTCTGACTTTATTTCTTACAACTATGAATTTACATCCTGTAATTCTGACTTTATATCTAGCAATTCTGATTTTAAAACTGGCAATTGTGAGTTTATATCTCACAGTTCTGAGAAAAACAGTCTGAATTGCAAGATACAAACTGCCAATTGAGAGAAAAGTCTCAATTGTGAGTTAATATCTTGCAATTCTGATTTTATTTCTTACAACTATGAATTTATATCCCGCAATTCTGACATTATATCTAGCAATTCTTTTAGTTTAGTTTATATGACAAAATATTAAAAGAAAGTTGCATATGAGTTTGCATGTGCGCTATAAGATAAAAAAATATATATATATATAAAATATAAGAAAGTACAAGATGAAATTCTGATAGCTTGTAGTACAAATCATTATGATCTTTATTAACATTATAGCAGGTTAGTTACATAATTGCATCTAATTTTAGTTGCCACTCTGCATCTAGTAATATGTCTTAAGATGGTATTTAAAGGATTAGTTCACTCCTGAATTAAAAGCTCATGATAATTTGCTCACCACATGTTGTCCAAGATGTTCATGTCTTTCTTTCTTCAGTCGAAAGGAAATTAAGGTTTTTGAGGAAAACATTGCAGGATTTTTTCTCCATATAGTGGACTTCAATGGGGATCAGCAGGTTAAAGGCTAAAATTGTAGTTTCAACACAGCTTCGAGGGCTCTACACAATACCACCCGATGAACAAAGGTCTTATCTAGTGAAATGATTGGTCATTTTCTAAAAAAAATTAATTAATTAATTAATTAAATAAATAAAACTTTATATTCACTATAGAGCAAGTGTTGTTAAAAAGTATATACTTTTTTTTTTTTTGAAAATAGTTGTTGATTTGCTAGAAAATACCCTTATTCTTTTTCTGAGATCATGTAGAGCCCTTTGAAGCTGCATTGAAACTGCAATTTGGACCTTCAACCTTTTGATCCCCATTGAAGTCCACTATATGGAGAAAAAATTTTGAATGTTTTCCTCAAAAACCTCCCTTTAAAAGTATAAAGCACAGAAGGCATGTAGTAGATTGTGTGCAACAGGTTTTTAGTCAAGTTTTCATGTAGATGTATGGTGCACATTGCTAATTATATCATGCGTTTGATTATGAATAAATGTCATGATGGCTAATTAATGTGGGCATTTTTGTGGGCTATAGATGTGGTCACATGCCTGGCTTTGGATCTCTGTGGTATCTACCTCATCTCTGGCTCACGAGACACCACCTGCATGGTGTGGCAGGTCCTACAGCAGGTTAGCCTTACACAAAACACTTGAGCTTAGATAACAAGTTAATACAATAATAAAAGGGTGTGAAGGGTACAACTGCACCCATGAGCAGTCATTTCATTTGAACTGAATGTACACTAATAAGATAATTAATACATATCTTATAATAATAACACTAATAAGATAATTAAGTTTTTTTTTTATTATGTTAATACTTTTATTCAGCAAGGACACATCGAATTGATCAAAAGTGACAGTAAAGCAGCAAATCAGTATATTAGAATGTTTGCTGAAGGATCATGTGACACTGAAGACTGAAGTAATGATGCTGAAAATTCAGCTTTGCATCCCAGGAATAAATGATGTTTAAAAATATTTTTAAGTATTTTTTTATCATATCAGTGTAACTTTGTTAGACTAAAACAACTTAAAAAGTTGTATAGACCCTAATATTTAAATGTTAGTGTAAATAGCCAGGAAACGAAATCAGATGTGTCAAAATATCAGATTTGTGCTTTAGACCTTAATGTGGGCAAATATGTCTTTGTATTTTTTTTTTAATATCTGGATGATGTGTTGTGAATAATGTGTTTTTTATTTACTTGAATAATAACTTGAAGCAGTATTTACTTAATGGACTAATACTTAAAGACTGTATTCAAATGTTGTCATTAATTAATTTATTACAGTTATTTTATATTACATGATCCTTATGAAATCATTCTAATATGCTGATTTATTATCAGTGTTGGAAACAGTTGTGCTGCTTAATATTTTTGTGAAACCTGTAATTTTTTGATAATTAAAAAGTTAAAAAGAACAGCATTTATTCAAAACTCAAAACTTATATTTTCTAACAATATAAGTCTTTGCTATCACTTTTGATTAATTTTACAAATACTTGGTCAATAACAGTATTTATTTCTTTAAAATTCACTGACCACAAAATTTTAAATGGTAGTTTCTATTGTTACAAAATATGTATGTTTTAAATAAATGCTGGTTATTTTCAACTTTTTATTTATTAAAAAACCTTGAAAATCACAGGTTCCAACAAAATATTAAGTGGGACACAACTATTTTCAACATTGATAATAAATCAACATATTAGAATCAATGAGTGATGGCTGATGAAAATTCTGCTTTGTATTTATATTTACATTTTAAAATATATTTAAATAGAATTATTTTTTCTGATATTTTTTATATATTTTTTACTGATTTTCAGTAATTTAGCTTTAGTTTAATTTAATCTATATGCTGCTATTCTAAGTTATATAACACTACATTGAATTACAGAAAAAAATTGTCATAGTGATTATGTAATATAACTATTGACTGAATTTAGAGTATATTCTCTCTCTATTTTTTTTATTTATTTATTTTTTTTTTGTAGGGTGGGTTCTCTAGTGGCCTGTCTCCACGGCCTGTGCAGGTGCTCTGTGGACATGATCAAGAGGTCACTTGTGTCGCCATCAGCACTGAGTTGGATATGGCGATCTCAGGGTCAAAGGTCAGTTTAGATCAGACCACTTCTTACTTGTCTTGCAGGAGTCACTGCATTGCATTAGGGTTCAAGAGTTAATGTGTTTTTCTTTCGTTCAGGATGGCACAGTAATCATGCACAGTGTGCGTCGTGGACAGTACCTGCGGACCCTGAGACCGCCGTGTGAGAGCTGCCTTTCTGCCCCAGTGGCCCACCTTGAGGTCGGCATGGAAGGGCATATAGTGGCACAAACTGTTATGGAGGGCCGCTCTGCTGGAAAGGTGCTGATTGACAAAGTTTGTCAAAAGAAATTAGTGTTTTTGAGTTATTGGGAGAATGAAAAATAAACACAAGTCTGTGTTTAAAATTTTGTGCTTGTAGGAAAAGTATGCACTGCATGTGTATTCTGTGAATGGTGCTCTCTTAGCATCTGAGACCTTGGATGAGAAGATTTCAGCTTTGCATCTGGTGCCTGACTACCTCATCGTGGGCACACAACAGGGGAACCTTCACATTCGAGACTTGTACAGGTAAACACACCTCTAATGGTTATTTCTTTAATGTATACCACAGTGTTTTTTATATTTGTATTTAGCAAGGACACATTGATTTGACCAAAAATTACAGTAAAGACTAATTGCTGTTAGAAGCATATCAGAATGATTTCTGAAGGATAATGTGACGCTGAAAACAAGTAATGGCTGTTGAGAGTTCAGTTTTGCCATCACAGGAAGAAATTATAAATTCAAATATTCAAATAAAAAATAATATTTTAAAATATTGAAGTTTTACTGTATTTTTGATTAAATAAATGCAGGTCAACATAATAGAGTTCTTTCAAAAACTTTTTTTTTAAGTAGTGTAGGCGTACAGCTGCTCAGCTTAGCATGACCTGATTCATCATATTCTTTGATTTTTTTTTTTTTTCCCATTGTAATAGATGCATTCTTTATAAATCCTATGTGTCATCACAGTAAATCTTCAGCAGCTGGGTTCATGTTTGCTTCTCATTCCTAAGTCTCTTTTTCAATGTGTTTGCGTGTGTGTAGCTTGAATCTGTCTGTGGCGCCGTTGGCCCTGAAGGTCCCTGTGCGCTGTGTGTCTGTCACGAAAGAGAGCAGTCATATTCTGGTGGGCCTGGAGGATGGCAAACTCATTGTGGTGGGAGCTGGAAAACCGGAAGAGGTAAGGTTGAGGGGTTGCCAGTAGGTTTTTAATTTACATGAGTGTAACAATTAGAAAATGTCTGCATATGTAGTAAATATTAAGGAAACAGTGAAAATGTTTTCAAATAATTTATATTAAAAAAATTTAATCCATACAATCAACAACCGATGAACCAAGTCCATGCCATATATATTTTCTTGTTTAATATTTGGTTACATTTAAATAAAAATAATCTTGAAATTGCAAAAATAAAATCAGAATTGCACTATAAACTCGCAATTCTTGACATTTTTTTTCAGAATCGCATGATATGAACTCACAATTGCGAGTTAAAAAATGGAATTACAAGATATAAACTTGAAATTGTGAGAAGTAAAATCAGAATTGCAATATAAACTCACAATTCTGACTTTTTTCTCAGAATTGCATGATATTAACTCAATTGTGAGTTAAAAAATCTGAATTGCGAGATAAAAATTAAATCAGAATTCTGACTTGCAATTCTGACTTTTTTTCGCAGAATTACATGACATAAACTCGCAATTCTGTAACAATCTGAACACTTCTGCATATATTGTAAATATTGCGGAAACAGTGAAAATTAACTTTTTTTTTTTTTTATAATTTCTATTTAACAAAAATTGTATTTATGCAGTCAACAACTGCTGAATAGACACAAGTCCCTGTCCTACATTTTTTGTCCTACAAAGATTTGCCACTACTTCTGTTATATCATGTTTTTACCAAAATGGCATATATAGGGTTATAGTGTAATTAGTTCATCATAATGCACATTTAATATGCAATTGTGTGTCATGAAGTCAGAATTTTGAGTTTATATCTCGCAATTCTGACTTTGTAACACACAACTGTGAGTTTATATCATGCGATTTTGAGAGAAAAAGTCAGAATTATAAGATGTAAACTCACAGTGCGAGGAAAAAAAGTCTGAATTATGAGATGTAAACTCATAAAAAAAAAAAATTGTGAGATAAAATGCTGCAATTGCTTCCATAGTAAATATTAATAGAAACAGTGAAAATAATTGCTTTTTTATATACTATATATGTGTATATGTGTGTGTGTGTATATATATATATATATATATATATATATATATACATACATATACATATACAATTCTGAGAAAAAAGTCAGAATTTCCAGTTTATATGTCACAATTCTCACTTTATAACTCGTAATTGCGATTTTATATCTCGCAATTGCAAGTTTATATCACCCAATCTAAGGAAAATGTAGAATTTCCAGTTTATTTCTCGCAATTATGACCTAAAAACTCACAATTACGATTTTATATCACCCAATTCTGAGGAAAATTTTGAATTTCCGGTTTATTTCTCGTAATTATGACTTAATAACTTGCAATTATGATTTTATAACTCACAATTACAATTTTATATCACCCAATTCTGAGGAAAATGTAGAATTCCCAGTTTATTTCTTGCAATTATGACTTAATAACTCGCAATTGCAAGTTTATATCACCGAGTTCTAAGGAAAATGTAGAATTCCCAGTTTATTTCTTGCAATTATGACTTAATGACTCGCAATTGCAAGTTTATATCACCCAATTCTGAGGAAAATTTTGAATTCCCAATTTATTTCTCGCAATTACAATTTAATATCACACAATTTTGAGAAGTCAGAATTGCTTTACTTTACAACTCACAATTGCAAGTTTATATAATGCAATTCTGAGAAAAAGTCAGAATTTCTAGTTTATATCTTGCAATTCTGACTTTATAACTCACAATTGCAAGTTCATATCACAATTCTGAGGAAAAAAAAGTCACAATTGCTAGTTTGTTTCTCACATTTCTGACTTTACAACTCGCATTTGCGAGTTTATATCATGCAATTCTGAAAAAAACAATGTGAGTTTCCAGTTTATATCTCGCAATTCTCACTTTAAAACTCATAATAAACTCAAGTACGTATCACGCAGTTCTGAGGGAAAAAAAGCCAGTTTATATATCGCAATTCTGATTTTATTTCTTGCATTTGCAAGTTTATATCTCAGTTCTGAGAAAAGTGTCAGAATTGCAGTTTGTATCACGCAATTCAGAGAAAAAAATGTCAGAATTGTAATGTAAACTTGCAATTGCTAGACAAAATGTCAGAATTACCTATTTTTTATTCAGTGGCAGAAACTGGCTTCCTTAAATTACTGTGTTACATAAGGTCACCTTTTCTTGGTTGAAGACATTAACTTGTGTGTAAACTATGTATTAAATTTTCCACTTGTGTCAGCAACTTCTTTTCTCAAGGACTGAAATATTTCAATATTTAAACCTTTGTCTTAATTCAGGTGCGGTCTGGGCAGTTTTCCCGCCGACTGTGGGGCTCCACACGCAGAATCTCCCAGGTGTCCTCAGGAGAGACCGAATACAACCCCGTCGAGCCTCCTGCTAAATGAGCCCCCTCGTGCCTTCAGCAAAACCTGTGCATCCACAAGAGACAATAGCGTCAGCTCTCCTTCAGCGCTCGTCCGCTTTCCTGCCCTTCTAAAACAGAGAGCTTGGGAACAAGAGAGCATAAAGGGAACACAATTGGTGAAACGTGCAATTTTTTACAAATAGGGAAAAGAACATTCTTCTCGAAAATGCAATGGGTTTATACTGCTTTTAACAGACAAACATTCCAAAGAATTTGATCAGGCGACTGTAGGCAACTTTTTAAGTGTTGAGCTAAGACTGAATTTTTTTAAAAGCAGTATGTTCTGTCCTGTGAATCACAGACTGTCTTCTCACTGGCTGGAGTCCGAAGCACTGCGTGATGGATTTAGTCTCTGTCACTGAGTGACAAACCGTCATCACCTGAGCCGTTTTATAGTATAGTAGATCTTCCTATGCTGATTTTTGCTTTTGCTTTACTGACCACAATCAGCACAGCAACACTGGTACTCCTTCTGACACTTGAAAACCTTCTCAAATTGAGCAATGTCATCTATTAAGCCAGATTTTTTTTCCATGGGACAGGCACCAACAGAGATATTTTAGCTCTGTGTATGTATGTGGGTGTGGGTGTTTGTAATGCTTTGCACGGTTACTTGCAGACGCTTTGTATAACGCAATAATTAATGTGACGCCTAAATTGGAACAAGATTCTTTCGCTCTTGTTTAATGATGTGAAGCGCTTTGAGCCCTATGAAGTCTTGAGACTTGATTCAGTACCTCTGGTGCCTTAAAACAGGTAAACAATAGAAATGGCCATAATTATGATTCATTATGACGTGAAATATATTAAAGGGGTAGTTCACCTGAAAATTACATTTTTTTCATCATTGACTCACCCTCATGGTGTTCCAAACCAGTATGACTGACATTCTCCTGAGAAAAAGAAGAAAAAAATGGTTTGAAAATCACATTTTAATATTTTATTGTATTTTTTGGTTCCTACAGTGAAACTAAATGGTTTCAATATATATACAGTGGGTACGGAAAGTATTCAGACCCCCTTAAATTTTTCACTCTTTGTTATATTGCAGCCATTTGCTAAAATCATTTAAGTTCATTTTTTTCCTCATTAATGTACACACAGCACCCCATATTGACAGAAAAACACAGAATTGTTGACATTTTTGCAGATTTATTAAAAAAGAAATATCACATGGTCCTAAGTATTCAGACCCTTTGCTGTGACACTTATATATTTAACTCAGGTGCTGTCCATTTCTTCTGATCATCCTTGAGATGGTTCTACACCTTCATTTGAGTCTAGCTGTGTTTGATTATACTGATTGGACTTGATTAGGAAAGCCACATCCCTGTCTATATAAGATCTTACAGCTCACAGTGCATGTCAGAGCAAATGAGAATCATGAGGTCAAAGGAACTGCCTGAAGAGCTCAGAGACAGAATTGTGGCAAGGCACAGATCTGGCCAAGGTTTTAAAAAAAATGATTTTAGCAAATGGCTGCAATATAGCAAAGAGTGAAAAATGTAAGGGGGTCTGAATACTTTCCGTACCCACTGTGTATATATATATATATATATATATATATATGTACATACACACTGTTGCTCAATTTTTTTTGTTTTTTAAAAAAAGTATTTTAAGCTCATTAAAGTTCCATTTATTTCATCAAAAATACAGAAAAAACTAATAATATGAAATATTATTGCAATTCAAAAATAAAATTTATTTTATTTTAATATACTTTAAAATATAATTTGTTTCTGTGATGCAAAGCTGAATCGTTACTCCATTCTTCAGTGTCGGATCCTTCAGAAATCATTCAAATACACTGATTTATTACTTTTATTATCAATGTTAGAAACCGTTGTGCTGCTTAATACTTTTTCCAAGATTTTTTTGATAAAAAGTTTAAAAAGAACAGCGTTTATTCAAAATAGAAATCTTTTCTAACAATACAAATTTTTACTATCGCGTTTTTTTTTATCAATTTAACACGTCCTTGCTGAATAAAAGCATTAAGTTCAAACTTTGTTACAAAAGTTTTCTATTTAAAATAAATGCTGTTCTTTTTAACGTTTTATTCATCAGAATAAATAATCCTGAAAAAAGCTTCGCAAAAAAGATATTAAGCATCACAACTGTTTCCAACACTGATAATAAATAAGCATATTAGAATGATTTCTGAAGATTAGTGAATGCTGAAAATTCAGCTTTGCATCACATGAATAAATTATATTTTTAAGTGTATTAAAATATAAAACCACTATTTTAAATTGCATTAAAATTTCACAATATTACAGATTTTTTTCTGTATTTTTTAATCAAATAAACAGCCTTGATGAGCAGAAAAGTCTTCTTTAAAAAGCATTACAGATCTTACTGATCCCATACTTTTGAGCAGCAGTGTATTTCTTTTGTGTTTAAAAAAAAAAAAAAGCTTTAAGAACAACATGATGGTGAGTATGATCACAATCTTAATTTTGGGGTGAACTGTCGGTTTACCTAATTAGGTCCTGCTTATAAAAACACCTTTTTTCAACATTGGCACACCTTTATCTCTCTCGCACTTTGTAAACCTTTTATATCCTGTTATATATTATAAAAAGGAAGTGCCTTTCCTGTCACGGATTTGCACAGCCATCACAAAAATCCTCTTAAACATGAATAAGACAGTGACTTACGTGTGTGTTCTTCCACTTCAGGATAGCGCTTTCTAAAATGGCCATAAATTGCACTTGAATATAAAAGTGCTTTTGGCTTCTTTTCATATATAATAATCGTGATGCGGTGCCGCTTAACATGCTGTGCTTATAAACTCATTTACAGAAAATCTAAACCGTAACAGGAATTTTATCCATTTTTAACTCCGCAAAGTGCCTCAACTGTGTTCCTCACTGTAATTATAAAACTATTTGTAATATGTGAACCATACACCAGCTAGTCTTAATTGTCCTGTGAATGTGTTTGTTGGCTGGGGCCACAACTCTGTCTATGTTACCATTGGAATTTTGTGTCTAGATGTTTTTTTTTTCTTCTTTTGACGCACTGAATGCTTTGAAGGCTGTGCTGTGTGAGTGGTGTCTGTGCGACACATGGGTATTGGGGTGAGGGAGCAGAGGACACATCTTGCTGGCTTCTCTGGGATGGTTGCGTTAAATCTGCTGCTCTGCGCTGGATAGCAAAGCCAGCAGAGACAAAGGAAAGCACCGAGCACAACGGCCAGCAGTTATACACTGTATAAAAAAATAGTTTACCCGGAAATTATATATACTTTTTAAAGCATTTACTCGCCTTTGTGTTGTTTAAACTCATGGCTTGCTTTGAGCAATAATGAGTAAGTAACTGACCCTTCGTGGCCATTTTCATTTTCTGCTATTTTGTTCAAAAAACAAACCAGACAGGAGAGTAACGTTGGTGGACTTATGCTACGTTCCAGGCAGCTCGAAATTTGCATTTTTCCCACCTCCTACTTGGAAATAACGTCTGAAACACTGCTTAAAATCAGACATCCGACCTGTGGACTCGGGCCAGATCGATCTACCCTGACCTAAGCATGATGCAATACTTCCACTGAGCATAGTGTGGACTTACCTATGTCAAACTTGAAAATATTAGATATCAAGTTTATAAAATGACACGTTAATATTAGCTTTTTGTCAGCCATTTTCAAAACGAAAGGCAATTTAGTTTTTTACCAAAATTGACAGAAATATGTTATCTTGACATGTGATTTCCTGGAACTCACTTAAGTTGGACCTAGTCTGGTACGTGGCATTAAACCTAAAAAAAAATGGTGTGTACTGACGCATTTGAAACAATACCTTCAGATGTTCATTCATTTTTAATTTGCGTTATAACTAATGAAGAGGAAGAGATGATCAATTCACATGCTGTCTAAACTGAGGCGCTACAGCAATCCGGCACGACACAATAAAAGAGCCACAAAACTGTATTTATTTTAATTTTTTACAAAAATGACCAAATTTGAAAGTTGAAGCAACCCCAATAACGTAATATTTAGCCACTGGAATGCAAATCCAACCAAAAAAAATGTGTATTTTACTATAAATGTATAATTTTTACCAGGGCACCCCCCATCGAAACGCGATCTGGCTATTTTTGAGTAGCAATTGAGCAATTTTGTTGTGAAAACCTGGCAACCCTGCAAGAGAGGAGATTAACATTGGTTTACTTAAATTTGAAAAATGGTGAGTGCTTTGTGACACAATAAAGAGCCAAATAACGGTATTTAGGATCCAAGCACCAAAGGTATTGCTTCCGTTGGCGTTCTTATTATTCTGCTTCTTCTTCTGCTCAGGAAGTGTATGGCAGCCCATAGAAACGCTTGCGGGAAAGTTATGAAATTTGGCACACCGATAGAGGACAGTCTCAACATTAATCATGGCCAGTGTGGAGACTGTAACTCAAACTCTCTAGCACCATCGCTTGTCCAAATTTTCGCTTATGTTTATGTTATTAACTTCAGAGCTGTACATTTTAGAATCCAAACTCTTTTTTTACTCTGACTCCTTGGCTCATGTCAAATCAAATGAACACCAAAATTTTAAATGAGATTTTTCGCATTTTTTTTAATAGTTCAAAAAACCTACTTTTTTTATCTATTCCTAGACAGTTTGTCTGATTTTCACCAAAATTGGCTCAAATCATCTTCAGACCATGCTGGCAAAAAGTTAAATGAAAATTGATTAGGGCTTTGCGAAGGGTCAATTGTTCCAACTACAATGAATGAATACTGAGTCTTTTGGTCATGAACGCACTGTAAAACATGAGCTGTTAACTGCTGTGACTGGAACACTGAGTCAGTTTGATTCATGTACGAATTGTTTATTGAAAAGTTCTCAGAAGAATGATTTGTTCATGTTCATGAATAATGGCTTAAAGTTCAGCATTTAAAGCTACTGTATGAGTTCAGAAGTGAAATAGAGCTTTAGTATGGATCACTTTTTATGTGGTGAATAAGAGCAACCAGAATGAATCTTCTAAATCCTCTTTTTTAATGAGTAAGTAACTGACCCTTTGCGGGAGTTTGAGTTTGAACACAGAATCTGCCATTTTGTCTGACAAACAAACCAGCCAAAAGAGGAGATTAACATTGGTGGCCTTAAACTTGAAAAATGGTTTGTACTGATGTCTTTCCGTGGCTGAAACATGATACCCTCCGATGTTCCTTCATGTTTAATTTGTGCTATAACTAGTAAAGAGGAAGAGATTATCGGTTCATGTGGCGTTTAAACGGTCACAATACAACTAACAGTATTTATTGTTTGAATTTCTTACAAAAATTACAAAATTTGAAAGCTGAGACTGTTTAATACCTAAATTTATACTTCTCTGTCATCTGTCGGCACATTGTCAGTTTCCTATTTGCTCTGCGATGTTTTTTTCACTGCATAAAAACCTGATATAGCAAAGTACCATAAAAGTTGTCCATACAACTTGCAGGTTATATATTACGTTTTCGGGTGTCATTTATGTGAGAAACAAATCAATATTTACAGAGTTATTGCTGAAAATCTTCCCCTCGGATGAGTTGTTAACATCTGTGAATGGAACACTGAGTCATGAACGAATCATTCAGGCTTTGTGAACTGAATCTACATTGAAAAGTTCTCAGAAGAACGATTTGTTCGTGTTAATGAATAATGACTTAAAATTCCGCACTCAAAGCTACCATATGAGTTCAGAAGTGAAATATAGAGCTTAAGTAGTATGGATCACTTCTTATATGGTTCTTTTGAAGCTTTGGTCAACATTCAGTTTAATTGCATGAATGAGAGCAACCAGAACGAATCTTCTAAATCCCCTTTTTGCGTTGCATAAAAGAAAAAGTCATACAGGTTCGGACCAACATGAGGGAGGGTAAATTTAATTTTCCTCAGTAAATTATTTCTTTATTACAACATTGTCCTCTGTATTACTATCATTCATAGTTTAAACACTGCCACTGAAATTATTACTGTAAAATAGCTCAAGGGATTTTTTTTTTAAATGTGCGTTAGCTTTCCTTGTACACAGGGTTTAGTCTTGAAGATCCAACGATAGAATTTTAATGTGTGTTGGGAAACTGAAGCCATATGAGATTAAGGCCTGTTGTTATGAAATGCTTACAACTAAACCACCACCATTCTTGTTATGCAGGAACTATGATGTTGCCGAACAGGATAAAGTATGTTAAGCTCCATGTCTGTTCAAACAAATGACAGCTTCAAAAGAGCCATTTCTCACTGCCTTTTTGTTTGAGTGAATGATGGGATTGTGTAAATGTACATGGTTTCTTTTAATTAAATACATTGGTCTATATAAACTGACTTGAGTTGTGACTTTTCATCTTTTTTGAAGATACAGTTTTAACATCTAGTTCTAAAATATGTCTGTTTTTAAAATATATGGGTTTTAAGATGCTTAAATGTAGGTTGTGTGCTTATTTTCCTTTCTCAAATCAAGTCAAGTTTCTCTCTGACGTCTCAGCCTTTTATTCCCTCCTCCTGTCCTGACGTGTTAAACCCTATTAGAGTTGAAGAGGTCACAGTTACACCACATTTATCTGAGCCAGGAATCCTTTGATCTCCTGATGGGCCGAGCATCCTGTTGGCTGACCCATAAACACCCCAAGGGGTACGTTTGAGTGGACGACAGGGGAAGGGGGGGTCGGCTCTGGCACGGAGGGATGGAATGCGCCTCTTCCAGTCACTACTTGCAGCGGGGCAGAGAGGAGATGGGACATGCTGGTTATGGTGGCAATTCGGCTCTGATCTGTGCGGCTAACAATGGGAGGAGGGCTTGACACCTCGCTCTTAGTAGAACTGGGCATCTTCCCCCACCCCCAAAAAGAAGAGACGGGGGAGGGACTGGGGTTAAAACATCCTGACAATCACTTGTTGTCTGGGTAGTTCCTGAACCACAACAACCTGCAAACAACCACAAAGGCCCCCAGTCTCACCAACCCCCTTATCCTGTCTCTGCGTTGTCAGGCTGTGGAATCATCTTCCATCAAAGTTTTATTATTTCTTTGCTGTGATCTGCAAATTCACACTTTGGTAACAGCTTGCCAAAGTCTTCAGAGAGTTTATAGTCTTGTCCCTGGATTTTTCTGCTGACCACAAACCAGAGATTGCGAACTGTAATAACTTAATGACTCTCTACTGACATGGGCGTTGGCCATAAAAAAAAAGTTCTCACTAAAAATTACAACTATAGCGATAACTATATTATCTATATTAGATATTTTTATAGCCCCCACGCTGATATGCATACACTGCCATTTTGTCGTGTTGCCTCCCATTTTAAAAGCTTGAACTCTTCTGGATTCAACTGGATGTCAAGTTTGTATCTTTTGTCAGCTGGAAAAAAAAGTTCTCTAAGTGATTCCAGTTATATTGTTCATCTGTAGTATTATTGCTATACAGTTGAAGTCCAAAGTTTACATACACCTTGCAGAATCTGCAAAATGTAAATTATTTTACCAAAATAAGAGGGATCATACAAAATGCATGTTATTTTTTATTTACTACTGACCTGAGTAAGATATTTCATGTTTACATATAGTTCACAAGAGAAAATAATAGTTGAATTTATAAAAATTACCCTGTTCAAAAGTTTACATATGCTTGATTCTTTGGTCTTTCAGCATTTTTGTGTATTTGAACCCTTTCCAACAATGACTGTATGATTTTGAGATCCATCTTTTCACACTGAGGACAACTGAGGGACTCATATGCAGCTATTACAGAAGGTTCAAACACTCACTGATGATCCAGAAGGAAACATGATGCATTAAGAGCCGGGTGGCGAAAACTTTCAGAATTTGAAGATCAGTGTAAATATAAGTTATTTTGTTTTCTGGGAAACATGTAAGTATCTTCTGTAGCTTCTGAAGGGCAGTACTAAATGAACAAAATACAATATTTATGCAAAATAAGAAAAATGTACACATCTTCATTCAGTTCAAAAGTTTTCACCCCCAGCTCTTAATGCATCATGTTTCTTTCTGAAGCATAAGTGAGTGTTTGAACCTTCTGTAATAGTTGCATATGAGTCCTTCAGTTGTCCTCAGTGTGAAAATATGAATCTCAAAATCATACAGTCATTGTTGGAAAGGGTTCAAATACACAAAAATGCTGAAAAACCAAAGAATTTATAGGACCTGAAGGATTTTTCTGAAGAACAGCAGGCAATGTAACTGTTCAGAACAAACATGGGACTTAACAACAACTATCACTAAACAAAAAAAGATCAATGGATCAATCAGGTAACAACACAGTATTAAGAATCAAATGTATGTAAACTTTTGAACAAGGTAATTTTTATAAAATCTTTTTTGTGAAATATATTACTCTGGTCAGTAGTAAATAAAAAATAACATGCCTTTTGTATGATGCCTTTTATTTTGGTAAAATAATCAACATTTTTATTAAACTTTTGACTTCAACTGACTTCAACTCCCTGGAACAGATGAACGTACATATGGTACTTTTTTTGTGACATTGGTTTTGTACGTGTCACCACAGTTCTGACTTGAAATGCCCATTAAGTGTCGCTGTAACTCTAACGCTCTGTGGCGTTTTAAAATAACGTACCATCTGCACTACACCTAAACTTACACGACATAAAAGCGCAAGCATGTAATTTTAGCTTGTTTTCCAGTCTGTCATCTTTCATCTCTTTTATTGGGAGTCATGTTGTTCACAGGATTCCTACCCAAGGATTCCGCATCCTAAGTCCAATTCCATACTGGCTGAGCTACCAAGCTAGCTCTTTACGTCTGGAAAGCAAAACATATGGAGCTGTAATCATAACTGTGTTCGAAAACGGCTAAAAGTGCTTGCTGTTTTACCATCTCTAGTGTTCATTTCTGTTGGACACTAGTGATATGTACTTATTGGTACGTATTTGGCGTCTTGAGAAAAAGTTCCCTTAGGTACGTTTTCGTCATGAGATCAGGTACAAAAAAATTTAAACGATCGTTAAAACTTTAAGGTTATCATCCTCAGCATGAACGGATGTTAAGTCTGGTCCAGTTTTTGGTTTGTTTAGGCCTTTCACACATAAGATATTTAGTCTTGTTTCTGAGGGAAAAACTAAATTAAGTGCAGTTGGCTTTTACTTGTGCAGATAATTGTATTTGTTTCCAAGGGAAAAAATGTGCTAAAAGTACATTTAGCTTAAAACAAGATTAAATATCTTATGTCATTTTGCTTATCTAATAAATGCATCTTAAATTAAGAATTTTCAGATATTTTAATTACAAACAAAATAAAATACTAAGTAAGATGAGCCTTTTTTTTTTGCAATGCTGTTAAAGATAACAGCTGTTCTTTGTCAAAGTTGTTTGTCTGCCTGTACAGTGTTTGCTCATCTCCAATACAGACGTCAAATAGATGTCTTATGTCTATAAGATGTTTATGATTTAATGTATGTAAAACTGAAATCTTAAATATGTTTATCAGATGTTTGTACAGCAGATTCTTTCCAGTTGAACAGATCTTTAACAGACATTTTGCAGAAATGCGTGTGCTATCTGGATTGTTTTTAAAGTGATTTTCTCACTCCATACTGCTTTAAAACTAAACTTATTTTGCTTACTGTTATTCGTCTATAGACCTTATTGAATTCCGATGCAATATTGAATTTAACACGGATGAAAATAAAGCTGTGAGGGATAGATTTACACTCTTTACAATGGCACACACTGAATAGCTAAAGGTCCTAGGATCACAATTTTCACAACTCTTTCAAAGTTGTTGGCTGTTCTGGCTTACCAAAACGTTTGGAAAGATTTTTCATGAGCTGAACAATCAGTATGAACACACTGTACTTATATCCCCACAGCCTCAATTTCAGTCCTGCCAACAAGTAAATATGGTGCTACCCTGGCTAGGCATTTGTTTATATTAATGAATAATAGGCCTATTGATTTAGTTGCCTTTTCAATTTACTTACCATTTTTATTCCTAGATCTAGAAATACAATATACAATTAAACAGACAAAAAAGTTTACTATTAAAATTTTTCAGTTACAAGTGTAGCCAAACTGCGTGTAGAACAAAACTGGTCTAAATGTTATCTGTCGGTCTATCTGAGGTTTAGCTAATAGACATTTTTTAACAAAATGTCAGGAAAGAAAGAAATCTTCTCTGTAAACTGACAGGGCATCTTCAATAAAGAAAGGCTCGTATTTACTCTAGCAGTTCCCTACTCACAGTTTCAGTCATTCGGTCCTTAAGGCCTGCTGACACCATGAACGAAAGAAAAAAGCGAAACGAATCGGCGACGAATTAATTGGGCACCGTCTCTTTACTTTATCCCGTTTCTTCTCAGTCATGTCTTTGAAGCGCTGTGATCATTGTATGCGATGGAAGTCTCCATTTGTTTCTCTCTGAAGTCTGGAGACCCCATGCTGAGTTTTACGACGTTACTTAAAACCCCCTCAGATCTGAAAACTTAAGGCACTGTTGTGTCTCTTTTTATCTCAAAGCCCCTACATGAAGCCTCGACTAGGCAAAATGGAGTTTTAATCTTTTCTATTAGACTATTTTTAGTCTAGAAATAAACCACATGCGTCTGAAATGTCAGTGTTACTGCAGTCATTGTAGTAGGCTACACATATTTTAGCAGGAAAAAATTAATAAAACTAATTTTACAAATTGGCAATAAAATGTTTTAAAATGTTTGTGCAACACTGGTCTGTGTTATTGCTGATATGGCCGTGTAATAAAAGAACACTATAAATGGGACAGAATTATTTTCCCACAAGAGCATGTTCAAGAGTTTGATCTATCAACTTTTCTCCATCCCGCTCCAGTCTGTCCAATCACAGTGAGGCGCTGCGCTGCGTGTATCTGGAGGTTTATTTATGTCCATCCCCTTCAGCAAAAGCTATTTAGTCAACAGCTGACCGAGACAAGAGCAGCAGTTGAGTGAAGGTTCTGCACTAACTAGCAGATTTGACTGTGAAGACAGAAGAGAGATTATGTATTGATGTTTTAAAGCTTCAAACGAGGATTATCCGCATTTACTGTTACAGCGCCGTCCATACAGCTTTCCACTGGAAGTCTTGAAGAAAAAAGCTTGTGTGAGAAGAAGACTGTTCATATCTATGGAAGATAGTGGCAAGCACTTTGAACAGGGACTGTAGATGTCTTATGCTTTGTGGTTATGAACATTAGTGGGTTTTGAGCACAAGAGACTCGTTGTATTATATCCCAAACACTGAGGAAAAGTCCTGAAGATGAAGGGAGCAATGGCAGCACTTCAACTCTTTTTGTGTATCTTGGCCGTAAAGGTGAGTTATTCTTTATTCTATTTTACAATGTTTTTTAAATAGCATTTAAACATTTCCTTTAGTTTTTTATTTGAGTTCGGGAGGCTGTATACACTGTTCACGTTTTCCAACGTTACTGGGTCTTTCCAGTAGCCTTTTAATTAGGCTACAGGAGACTAGGGAGTGTTGTAACACTTTTTGCTTTAACGTCTGTAAAGTGTATTTTTTTTGGCTATGTATCTCACATTTTGATATAGTATTTTCATGTCTGCTTTGAACTTAAGTCTTTAGAAACCCACAACTTATAATTTAATAACAATTTAATTCCAATTAATGTTAAGTACAAATGTGTGCAACATACTCCTCTTAGTAACACTAATTTATTTATTAAAGTTTAGTGTGGTTATCAGATTTACTTGTTCAAAATAAATAAACACACACCCTCATCACATTTTAAACATTTTAATTGAAACATGTACACTACCAGTCAAACGTTTTTGAACAGTAAGAATTTAATGTTTTTTTAAGTCTCTTCTGCTCACTAAGCCTGCATTTGTTTGATCCAAAGTTCAGCAAAAACAGTAACGTTTTGAAATATTTGTACTATTTAAAATAACTGTTTTCTATTTGAATATATTTTAAAATGTAATTTGTTCCTGTGATTTCAAAACTTGTTTTTAGCATCATTATTCCAGTCACATACTAATATTCTGATTTGCTGCTCAAAAAACATTTTTATCATTATGTTGAAAACAGTAGAATGTTTTCAGGTTTCTTTGAATAGAAAGTTCAGAAGAACAGCATTTAGCTGCAAGAGAAATCTTTTGCAACATTATAAATGTCTTTATCATCACTTTTGATCAATTTAAAGCATCCTTGCTAAATAAAAGTATTAATTTCTATAACCCCCCTCCCATAAAAAATACTTAGTCCAAGATTTTGAGTGGTATAGTGTATAATGTTAAAAAAGCTTTTTATTTCTATTCATCAAATAATCCTGGAAAAAATTTACTTAACTATTTTAAATATTATTAATAATAATAATAATAATAATAAATGTTTCTTGAACAGTTAATCAGCATATTAGAATGATTTCTGAAAGATCACGTGACACTGAAGACTAGAGTAATGATGCTAAAATTTTACCTTTGAAATCACAGGAATGAATTACATTTTAAAATATATTCAAATAGAAAACAGCTATTTTAAATAATGTTTTTGCTGGATCAAATAAATGCAGGCTTGGTGAGCAGAACAGACTTCTTTAAAAAACATTCAAAATCTTACTGTTCAAAAACTTTTGACTGGTAGTGTAAGTCATATTTTAGTTAAAAATGAATAGATAAGGTAAGATTATAAACATAACAGACAGAGACTTTTTTTTGGCAAGTGTGGCATATAAAAATACACAGGAAACAAGTGTTACAATTAATGTTATAACACCACTTTAATCAGAGAACCTTTTTCAGATGACACCTTTTTCATTTAGCATTTATTGATATATTAACAAATTAAATAGGTCTGACATAAAATGTTACTTTCTTACCTCAAAATAGCTTGTTTCTAATTGGTTAAACTGAAGGTGTTACAAAAGTAAACTGAACTGTGTTTTGAAATTGCTTATTAGTTTGTCAGGGATTCAGTAAAAAAAAACAGTTTATTGCAAACGTGTAGTATTATGCAGAATGTTTTTTTTTTTTCTGATGCTTGTGTGGACTTGTGTTCCTTTTATGATTCGTTTTAATAAACACCGGATTTTGCCTGGCACAAAAGTAAAGTAGTTAAAGACAGGAAAGTAACACCCTTTTGTCTCTTAGGACCCTTTTGTCAACATTCATTCAGTGTACTATTCTGTCCTTGTTCACATCAAGTACAAAATGCTAAATATTTAGCTTTCAAATGGAAAGATATATCTCATCATGTTTTCCAAATGATAAATTATGCTCCCAGAAATACGCCCTGGAGATGTCAACGCAGAGCCAAATAGCCTAGAGATTTATTCCTGTTAAATCGGGAAACACTTAAATAAAAGGCTGCTTTGTCACTCCAAATTACAACAGTTAATCACAAAACAACCAATTTCTCTGTTCTGACAGTTGAACGCTTATGCAAAATGCAAACGATGAACATTTTTGCTTGCTGATTCTGCACTCTTTTCAGGTCAGTGGTAGGTAATGCATTCATTGCTACTGGCCTGATCCAGATCCATGTCTCCTGGTGTGTTCAAACAGTCTGTGGGGGAGCCAGGGATAGCAGCAGACCGACCAACCCCCCCCCTCACACACACACCATGTCTGTTGGTTGATAGGCAACCACAGCTTAAGTATTGCTGGGGCCCGGGATATCCGGAGCATTGTAATTATCATCATTTTCTCTTGGTCTGTGGAGAGCAAGGGGGTTGAATTTGCAGCTCAGTAATTTGACTTTCCATTTAGCCACATCACTTTACTTCATTCGGTGGGGGCAGAATCGCGGTTTCCTCTTGAACTCACAACCTTGTTTTTTTTCCCTCTGTCTTGCTTCCTTGATAGAGAAGCCCACTGTCTCCGGCAGCAAACTGACACTTTTGTAAATGATCTTGAAGTTCTGCAGGCCTGAGGCCATGTTTAGCCTGCCATTTAATGCATTCTGACTCTTTTGTGAAACTGAGCTTCTGCTACTGTTGGCTGCAGTGAGATAAGATAGTGGTCAGTCTCAAGCTCAGTCTCAGTGGATGTCTAGGGTTGTATGTTTGGTTGGTGAGGGTGAAGGGTCAATCACTGTTGCCTCCTGGGGCTCATGGCTCCTTTCATCTTCTCTTCGTTCTCTTTCCGAACTTACTCATGGGCAGCACACATGTGCTCATATATTATAAAGCTGTGGAGGTAAGACAACCTAGGCGAGCAAGGTAAAAAATATAAATAACTAATACATATCACAATACTTCCCAAGTTGACTGATAACTTTGATAACTGCAAAAGATTTCTGAAATGTAATGTTTATGGCATTACGTTCCAAACCTGTACATAAAAGAAGATAAAAGAAGAACAGTTGATAGTCCTCGTTGCCTTCCATAATATTTCTTTCTTTCCAACAGCTGTTTGGTACTTCAAAATTCTTCAGAATATCTTCTTTTGTGTTTAACATAAAAAACTAAATTTCAATTTTGGGTGAAGTATTTCTTTAAATATGCACTGATTTGCACACATTTTCCAGAACTGAAACTTGAAGATTGGATAAAGCCAGGTTCAAATTTGTTGTTTCGTTTGGTTGACATTAGAGTTTTTAAAGGTTTTTGCATCTTATTTTTTTATATTTCTTATTTTATCACTCCATAAATCAGAATAAATGTCATCAGCTAGAAGAAAAATCACCTTTAGGAATAAAATCTTTTGAGAAAATTACCTTTAAAATACACTACCTGACAAAAGTTTTTGAACAGTAAGATTTTTTTATGTTTTTTTAAAGAAATCTTTTCTGTTTACCAAGTCTGCAATTATTTGATCCAAAGTACAGCAAAAACAGTACAAATTTTAAATATTTTTAATTTATTCATTATATTGTTATCATTACTCTAGTCTTCAGTGTCACATGATCCTTCAAAAATCATTCTAACATGCTGATTTGCTGTTCAATAAATATTCATATTATTATTATTATTATTATTATTATAAATATTCAAAACAGTTGAGTACATTTTATTTTCAGGATTCACTGATGAATAGAAAGATCCAAAGATCAGCATTTATCTGAAAAAAAAAGCTTTTGTTGCATTATACTTTTTTTTGGGAAAGTAATTAAAAAAATTAATACTTTTATTTAGCAGGGATTCTTTAATTTGATCAAAAGTGATCAAATTTTCATCATCTGAAAAAAAATGTACTCAGATGTTTTCAGCACAATAATAATATGTTTTTTGAGCAGCAAATTAGAATATTTAAGTGATTGTGTGACTCGAGTAATGATGCTAAAAATTCAGCTTTGAAATCACAGGAATAAATTACATTTTGAAATATATATCCAAATAGAAAACAGCTATTTAAAATAGTTAAAAAAACTGTTGCTGTACTTTGGATCAAATGCAGGCTTGGTGAGAAGAAAAACTTTAAAAACTGGTCAAATACTTTTGACTGATACTGTATAGTAATTTAAATCTGCAGATGCAAATAGATAAAGTGCAAAAAAATTATATGGATGTTTTCTTTGTACTGTTCTAAACAAAGACAAAATATGCAAAAATCTCAAAACTGACCAGAGTATTAAAAAAAAACAATGTTTTTGTCTGTAGTGTCTTTCCTTAAAGGGATAGTTTACCCAAAATGGAAATTCTCTGATCATTTAGTCACTTTCATGTCGTTCCAAACCTGACTGTTTCTTGTGTGGAAGACACAAGACATATTTTGAAATGGTTTTGGACCTTTTATTGTATGGACAAAAACAGATGAGACATTCTTCAAAACAGAAAGTCATAAGTACATTTCAGTTTTTGGTTGAACTAAGTCTTTACGAAAGATCCCATCATTCAGCAAGCATGTGTGTGGGGAGGGTTTGACCTACATTGAGAAAAAAAAACAGTTAACAGTATAAATGTGGCATCCAGACTGACATTGTCCCTCCAAGGAGGGAACGAGATGTTTGGGTAGATCAAAGATGTTTTGTGTGAAGTGGCTTCATTCAAATGCATTATCTCTCTGCATTATGTGGAATCAGCACTTAGGCTGGAAGTGTCTGTAGTGTTTATGCACCCCACCCTCCTCCTCCTTCTCCTCCTCTGAGCTCTACATTCCTGCCTCTGCCCAAATGTTTATGGGTGATATATCATTTGTTTGCACTATTTAGCTAGACTTAGGTACAAATTATATGGTGAGATATTGTTATTGAGGATGTTAAGCACCCCCCTCAGCTTACTGTGTTTGGTGAGTTAAACACCATATTAGGAAACTGACAGAAAATTCCAATGGTACTGCTCAGAAATTTCTCTTTGTCTATCTGTGCCTTTCCTTCCTGTCCGAGAAAGTATGTTTGTTTTTGTTTTATTTGTATTTAAAATTCCAAAATGAGTTATCAAATAACAAAAAGTCATATTGTGAAATAAATAAATACAATTCAAATAAAGTTTTCTATTTTAATATATTTTGTAATCTAATTTCTTTGATGCAAAGCTGAATTTTCAGCATCATTACTCCAGTTTTGAGTCACATGATCCTTCAGAAATCATTCTAATATGCTGATTTGGTGCTGAAGAAATATTTATTATCATTATCAATGTGGAAAACAGTTGTGTTGCTTAATATTTTTGATTCTTTGATTAATAGAAAATGTATGAAATCCATTAAATGTTTTCCTAAATTCTGTTTTATTTGATTTTTTTCAAAATTCTGTTTTTCCCATTGAAATGTTTCTAGATTCCATTTTTTTAAATTTACTTCTTTCTAGATTTTGTTTTAATGGTTAAACATATTAATCAAAAAGCATGTTTACATAATTTAACAGCAATTTATTGAAAGTTTAACAAATGCACTTAATTTTTTTTTAAATAAAATTCTGTGTTTTCCATGAATTTTCTCGATTCCATTTGAGTGGTTTCACTAATTTTTAATAAACATCAAATTATTTTTTTTTCATAAATACTGTTGTGTTTTTAAAATTTTCTGGTAAAAAAAAATAATTGATAAATATTCCTTGAAGAACAAGTTTTTTTTATTTGTAATTTTTTTCAAGCTTTAACAGAACACTTTATACAATCAAGGTTACAGCTTTTTCCCCACGATGACCCTTAACACAGAAATAATTAAACAAAATAAAAAATCTAATAAAAAAAAAAAAATAAAATTAGACAATTTGAGAAGAATTAAAACATTAATTTTAGAGTATTGTACACATTTACAAATGGACAATATCAGTTGTGGAAATAATAAAAATAAATAAATACCTACATAATAATTCAGTTCAATATTCTGACATATTTATAGTGATTTTTACCTAAATATGTCTTCAAACAATATTGGTGATCACCTTTAAACCAGTTCCCACAAATCTCTTTAGAAAGATCAGTGAAGGGGGAGTCTTCATTGTTTCAAAATACGGAATGTTTCCGAAATTTACTGGAAATTTTCCATATTTTTGCAACCAAGTGAACAATAATGTTTTAGTAATAATTTTACTGTTGGTAGCAGTACTGTCATTACATTAAGTAATACATTTCTGCCACAATTTCTTTAAGTTAATCCAAACTTTTATTTTGCTGTAAAGACCTAAAGTTTCTGTTTATATATTTAAAGACAGTTTTTCTCAAAAGAAACAGTAAAATGCTCAAGAGTGTAGTAAACGAAACTGGGTGTCTGCGCCCTTCATTCACACAGAAACACGGAGAACATGCAGGATTCATATTTAAATAGTCTGACCTACTTTTGATTTACTCATCCATAATTTAGCAAATTCCGTGTCCACGTTTTACTACCGTGGACTTGCCAATATTAAAGTTTGTGCTTGATCAATATGGGCTTTTCAAATGAGAAATTCTTAAATGTTTAAATTTGTTTCCTTACGGTACTAAATATTCAGTTACTCAACTCTATAAACCATGAAAAGGTGTATCAGCAACAAGCTCCAGTACAAGAAACTGCTCTTTTTACTTCCAAAGTGAAGGCTGTTGCCCTGTGGGCAGCTGTGTACAAATGTGTATTAGTGTTTCTATGAGATTATGAGCGCTCGTTCAACAGGTTTACACACGCTCGCTCGTCCCAACAGAGATCAGAGAGGAGAAGAGCGAGACATCAGAGAGGCTGTGTGGGTTTTGCTTTCCCTCTTTGGAGGAGCTTTACATGTTAGGCATCTGTTGGCTCTTGTCAGAGCCCCAGGGGGCAGTTGTGAAGCGGAGGGGGTGTGTGAGGGGCAATTTTCCTTAAACATATGCATGTTTAGGATGCCGCAGAACTGACCTCCTCTATCACACCTGCAGAGCTGAGGGGGACATCAAAGTCTTCTCTCCTACCCAAACAGACGCACACACACATCACACCCTCCCCTGAGGTCTCGAGCTGCACTGGTGTCCCCATTGCTGATGCGTCTGTTTGAGATGGGTGCTAATACACATAATGCTCCGTTCCTTATGAATGAGGAGTCTTTTTAAATGTCCTTTAATGACACTCTGCCTCACTCAGTCACTATTTACACCCAAACTGGAATGTTAAAGTCAGAAGGACTGTTGAAACTCACTTCGGGCTCACAGGAAACACTGTGCAATTAAAATGCCTAAACCCTATTTAATACAAAATCACAGGAAAATGTGTGTGTGTTGGAACATAGTGTCCCAAATATGTCAGCGTGTGGACTACATGATATGGCAAGTTCTCCTTCAAATTAAAAGCTGTGGTTTTATGAGGCTGCTGTTTTTACGTGTGTAACTTACGTGTGTCATTTTTACCTATAACACCATCCTGCGTCATGAAATCCAATACTTTTTTCTTATTTATTTTGGATGCTGATTCTGCTTTGCTCTTCTCACAAAATATGATTTTTTGTTGTTGACAACCATTTGAGGTGAAGAAGTAACCAGAGCCAAATGCCACAGAGACATGATAGAAGAATCTTTTTTTTTTTTTTTTTGTCTAACATCTGAACATCTTAACATTCAGATTAACATCTGAAGAACCTTTCTGTTTCACAAAAGGTTCTTTGTGGCAGAAGAAGGTTCATCAGATGATAAAAAGGCAAGAAAGAGATGGTTCTTTAAAGAACCTTTCTTTGTGGAACCAAAAATGGCTCTTCTATGGCGTCGCTGTGAAGAACCTTTTAAAGCACCTTTTTTTTAAGTGTGTATTTGTTCAATTCCCAGCTTATTTTTTACATGTGTGACATTGTTTTATGCCTAATTCTGATTTCAAAATTAGAATTATGGCCACAGCAAGATGTTTCCTGCTAGACACAGAGACAGAAAATTACAGAATTTGTGAAAAAAGCTTATTTATAAACCTGTATGTAGTTCTTTGACATTAATTGAGTATTTAAGCATATTGTTTTTCATTTTACTCCTTTGTAGAATGTAAGTTAAATAATATATTTTGGTTAGTAGTCTTTTTTGCCATTAAAATACAAACTTTTGATATTTGAATGCTTTTGTTATTTTGATAAGTGCATTATACTTATACTTATTGAACAGTGAGATTTTTTATGTTTTTTAAAAAGGTCTCTTCTGCCCACCAAGCCTGCATTTATTTGATCTAAAATACAGCAAAAGCAGTAATATTGTGAAATATTTGTACATTTTTAAATAACTTTTTTCTATTTGAATATACTTTAAAAATGTAATTTATTTATGTGACTTCAAAGCTATTTTCAGCATCATTACTCCAGTATTCAGTGTCAAATGATTCTTCAGAAGTCTTTCTAATATGCTGATTTGCTGTTCAAGAAACATTTATTATCATTATTTATCAATATTTAAAACAGTAAATTTTTTTCAGGATTTTTTGATGAATAGAAAGATCCAAAGATCAGCATTTATCTGAAATAAAAAGCTTTTGTAACATACACTATTCCATTCAAAACCCTGGAGTCAGTATATATATGTATTATATTTATTTATTTTTTTATTTTTTGGAAAAGAAATTAATACTTTTATTTAGTGAGGATGGTTTAAATGGATCAAACGTGATAACAAAGATATTTAGAATGTGACAAAAGATTTATAGATTTCAGATAAATGCTTTTTATTCATCAGTTTTCAACATAATAATAATAATAATAAATGTTTTTAGCATTCTAATATTGTGATTTGCTGCCTAAAAAAACATTTATTATTATTTATTATTATTAGTATTATTATTCCTCTCCATGCTGCATCAGTAAAGTTAGGCTAACCTCCACCTCATCACTACTCACCCCCCAACCATTAAAATTTCTGTTGGCGGTATTTATTTTAATGCTATTCTAACGAGCCTTGTGACATCACAACACCCGGAAAAACAACACTGTAGTCCGAACGAGCCGTTCGCTTTCGTCCTTGAAAAGGGATTTTTTCAAAACTGAAATCTCCCTTTAGAGTGGAGATTTTGTAGATCTTTTTTATGCCCAAACATACACACCACACACTGACTAAAATTCAAAAAATTTAAAAGCATAATAGTCATTTAGTGTCCTAGTATTGTCTATTAGGTTACTAAAAACAAAACAATGCTACAAATTGCACTATTATGAATGTTCATTTGAATGTGACGTGCTTGTGTTTTGCAGGTGGTGTTTGGTAAGGTATGTACCAGTGAGCAGTTTACAAAAACAGGCGCATGTTGTAGCATGTGTCCTGCGGGCACTGGTTTGGCAAGCAGCTGTGGTCAAGAAGACACCAAGTGTCAGCCGTGTCAAGATGGTGAGTGTTTTCAAAATATACATTTGAATAAATGCCTAGATGTGAATGTGAATGATAATAATCACTTTAAATCTCTCATAGGAGTGACGTTCTCAGACTCTGTGAGTCTTTCAGCCTGTCGTCTGTGCGCCCGCTGCCCCCAAGGCATTCCTGAACTAGCACGCTGCACGCCCACTCAGGATACCCACTGTGACTGCGGTGAGCATTTCTTCCTGTGGCGGGATGGTAACAGCACAAGTGGGCTGTGCGCGGCCTGCACCATGTGTGGGCATGGATCCGGAGTAATTCAAACCTGTGGGCCGGTGGGAAATACCGTATGTGAGCAGTGTAAACCAGGGACTTACTCAAAGGAGAAGAGTTACAGGAAACCCTGCGTGCCCTGCTCACGCTGTAGTGATGACGAGGTGGAGATCAGACCCTGCCAGCCGGACTCTGACACCGTCTGTATGGGTGAGTGTGATGGTCATTGTATCCTAGTGTGCGTTTATGTAACTTCTCATTGGTGTATGCAGGAGCAGCATAGTTCTCTCGTAAATGCACAGTGGAGACTGACATGGAAAAGAATTGTTGTTTGCGCACAGAAAGTATTCTCGTAGCTTCATAAAATGCTCTATTTTAATTTTAAAGTGGGATATTAGAATATTAATATTTCTTATTTTGCTAATATTATTAGTAATAATAATAACGTTATTATTATTATTTTATAGTCATACTAGAAAAATAATCACAACATTTTAGCCAAGTTATGCAGCTGTACAAACAAACACAGGAAACATGGAGCTTTTTGAATGATGAAGCAAAAGAAATTAAATTTAGAAAAAGGAAACCCTAGTAATCTGGTTTCATCTTTTATTTCTCATGACAATCAGTGAAACTGTTGAATTTGATGTATTATAAATATTTTAAATATATAAAAAAGTTATATATAATATATATGAAAAGTGAAAAGTTCAATGAAGTCATGTCATGTGGCATGTGGTTCAGCCAACACAAACAAAACATTTTTTAGATTATTTTAATTATTTATAACATAAAAAGTTGGTTAAGATTAAATAAATAATTTAATTAATATTTTACAATATGGTACAAACCTCTTAATAATGTCATTTTTCCCAAATTATGTTTTTTTTTTAGTTTCAATTTTTCTGCATTCCATTTTTTTCCGTTTTATTTTTTTCTAGACTCCAAATTAATGTTTAAAATAAAACACAAACTTAACAGTGATTTATTAAAAGTTTAACAAAAGTTAAATTTTTAAGGCACTATTTAAGGAATTTGCTCTATTCATTAGTTTTTTAACTGTTTATTAAAAGAAAGGCTCATTTAGTCATCTTTTTGAACTGTTCATTAAAAGAAAGGCTCATAGTAGTCATTTGCAATATTCATTCATCTTTTAGAACTGTTCATTAAAAGTATCAGCTTATAAGACTAATTTGTACTGTTCTTTTGTCTTTTTGAACTGTTCCTCAAAAGAAAGGCTCATACGACAGTCATTTGTTCTATTTATGCATCTTTTTAAACTGTTCCTTAAAGGAACATTCCACTTTTTTTGAAAATAGGCTCAATTTTTTTTATTTTGACCAAATTCTGTTCTCTATTAATTTTCTGAATTGCATTTTAATGGTTTCATTCATTTTTAATAATCATCTCTAATTAATAGATTTTTTAAATATACATATATAATTATTTATTTATTTTTTCTGGTAAATAATCCTTTAAAAAAATAACGTTTTAATAATAACTGTATTAGTAGTAGAGTAGTATCATTACATTAGGTAATATATTTCTGTCACCGTTTCTTCGAGCTAAACCAAACTTTTTTTTGATGCGTTGCTGTGAATATATATGAATAAATTATTCATGATATTTGTAAAATATAGTTTAGTTTGAATGAACATTTTTGAAAACGATAACTAAAGTGTACACTCACATCTATTCAAGCTGTAAAGAGCAATTGTTCATTATTTTTACTCAAGAAATTTAAGCTTTTTAAAAATGGTGTAAATGTTTTAAAAACCCATATGAAAACGACAAGAATAAAAAACATGAATTTATTTCTAAGAACTTGGCCCATGCCTTTTGAACTAGTTTGTAGAAAGAACTTTCCTTTTCTGTATCTTGGACCTTTTTATTTGTCAATGATTTTACACACCTGTTCACAAATATGGTTGTCAATTCCAAACACTGACTGTGTGAACGTAACCCGAGATGCGTGTGTGTCTTGGATGAAGATTGTGCCAAGCTATATATAATAACATTTATGCATGTGTGTGTGTGTGTGTGTGTGTGTGTGTGTGTGTGTGTGTGTGTGTGTGTGAGTGTGTATGGTTAGATTGTTAACATGTGGCAGACACCTGTGTTCAGTCAAAGAGAAGCTTTTGAGAAAATACAGCTCTCTCTTTGACTTCAAATGTTCTCTTCTCATTCTTCAGCGAGCTTAGCAACAATCCAGTCATGATCAGATTAAGAAGATAAACACTCAACACAAAGCTCTAAACAGTCAAATGTATCATTTTCGAAAAGTTTTAGTGTAAACTGTCATTAAAAAAGCTTTAACGAATTGTGTGTTAAACTTGGCCCTGAGGTGTGTTAAATTGCTTTGGAGGTTAACCAGCTGGCTAGTGGGTCGCATCCCACGTTGCCCTCTGTTCTCTGTAGGCTGGAGTCACCGGTTAGAGCACTCGACCTGCCGAGGTCAGGGCTGCCCCACCGAGTGTTTGATCCACACAGGCAGCCTGTGGGGTGTGTGAGAGAGCGAGTGGACAAAAGAATGCAGGCATCTGTGTGATAGTGTGTGTGTGCGGGGTGGCCTGCATGATCTATTTCAGGATGGAGTGTGGGGGGCATGAATCCTCTTGACCATTCCACACTGTTCAACATTTCAATCTGGCATTTAGTCTGTCAGCTGTGCCTGCACCCACTGATGATGTGTTAATCAGACTCACAGCAGATGTGTGTCAGATGTGGGTTTCATGTGATGGCTAAAAAGAGCATTTTACTTTTTTTTGCAGTCTAGGTGTTTAAGTGCTTCAGGGCGTACTTGAGTGTGCTTCAAATATCTAGTTATAACTAATATTAGTATAATGAGTTTAGAAAGACAGCACAACTACTCTTTCTTGAAGTATTCATTTTCAGATTCATATTGTACTCTTTTGAACATTTTAAATCTTTATGAAGGCAGTTCAGAATGACCAATTCTGTTCCTTTTTTGCAGTAAAAGACCTCAACATCCTGTCCCGCACAGTTGGTTCTGATGGTCAGCGTGAATACCCCCGATGGCCGACTGTGAATGAGGAAACTGAGAACAGGAGCAGTCCGGCACCAGAGTCCGGATCCCCTCGACTCACTCCACAGGACCAAGGGGTTAACAACAACAACAACAACATCGTAGTCTATGTGTCAGTATTGGCTGCAGTGGTGCTTGGCCTCCTGCTCTACGTCGCTTACAAATGGTGAGATTGTGCAGGAATTTAAACAAGAAAAAATGCACTTTATGAGGTTATACATATGATTTATAGGCAAATTAATTTAGCTTGTATATACTATATTAAAATAAGAATACTAAAATGTGTCTGAGTGAAATATTATTCTTGTTGTTTTTTTTTACTTAATGATGAATGTGTGATTTGGTGTGTGTCCAGCTGGAAGTCCTGTCAGCAGAAGCAGGCTCTGGTGAAAGCACGGGTTGGCGAGTTGAATAATGTCGGGGAAGGAGAGAAATTACACAGCGACAGTGGCGTGTTCCTGGACTCTCACAGCCTTCAGGAAAGCCAGCCGAGCAAAGGTATGAGAGAGCGGCTTAAGTTGAATTAGAAATAGGGTTGGGAATCCATACAGATTTCCTTGAAAGTGTTTTTCTGAAAGAACTGGCTCATAAGAGTCATTTGTTCTATTCATTAGTCTTTTAACTGTTCATTAAAAGAAAGGCTCATTTAGTCATCTTTTTGAACTGTTCATTAAAAGAAAGGCTCATAGTAGTCATTTGCAATATTCATTCATCTTTTAGAACTGTTCATTAAAAGTATCAACTTATAAGACTAATTTGAAGTGTTCCTCAAAAGAAAGGCTCATACGACAGTCATTTGTTCTATTTATGCATCTTTTTAAACTGTTCCTTAAAGGAACATTCCACTTTTTTTGAAAATAGGCTCATTTTCCAACTCCCCTAGAGTTAAACAGATGAGTTTTACCGTTTTTAAATCCATTCAGCCGATCTCCGTGTCTACTGCTAGCACTTTTAGCATAGCTTAGCATAAATCATTGAATCTGATTAGACCATTTGCATCTTGTTCAAGTCATTTGTATTATTAATTTCTCTTTTTAAACTGTTCATTAAAAGAACTGGCTCATAAGTAATTTGTACTGTTCATTCATATTTTGGAACTGATTGTTAAAAGAACTGGCTCTTAAGAGTCAGTTGTTCTGTTCATTTGTCTTTTTTAAACTGTTCATTAAAAAATGGCTCCTAAGAGTCACTTGTTCTATTAATTTGTCTTTTTGAACTGTTCATTAAAAGTATCAACTCATAACAGTAATTTTACTATTCTTTCATCTTTTTCAATTGTTTAGTAAAAGAACCGACTCATAAGTGTAATGTTTACTATTCATTCGCCTTTTTTAGCTGTTCATTAAAAGTGCATCATCATTTGTTCTATACATTCATCTTTTTGAACTGTTCAATCAAAAATTGGCTCCTAAGAGTCACTTGTTCTATTAATTTGTCTTTATTAACTGTTCATTAAAACTATCGACTCATAAGTAATTTGTACAGTTCATTCATCTTTTTAAACTGTAGGAAAGTCATTTGAACTTTTCATTTGTCTTTTTGAACTGTTCATTAAAAGAACCGGCTCAAGTGCAATTTTTACTATTCATTCGTCTTTTTTAGCTGTTCATTAAAAATAGCTCATCATTTGTTCTATACATTCATTTTTTTCAACTGTTCAATCAAAAATGGTCTCCTAAGAGTCACTTGTTCTATTAATTTGTATTTTTGAACTGTTCATTAAAACTATCGACTCATAAGTAATTGGTACTGTTCATTCATCTTTTTAAACTGTAGGAAAGTCATTTGAACTTTTCATTCATCTTTTTGAACTGTTCATTAAAAGAACCAACTCAAGTGTATTTTTTACTATTCATTCGTCTTTTTTTAGCCATTCATTAAAGAATCTGCCTAATAAGAGTCATTTGTTCTATTCATCTTTTTGAACTGATTGTTAAAAGAACCGGCTCATAAGAGTAAATTGTATTAATCAATGAACAGAAGACAAATGAATAGAACAAACGACTCTTATGAGACAGTTCTTTTAATGACTCATAAGAGTCATTTATTCTATCCATTTGTTAAAAATGCTGGCTCATAATAGTTTCATCTATTTGTTTTTTTTGTTGTTGTTGTTGTTTTATTGTTCATTAAAATTACTGTCACACAAGACTCACTTCCTTTTGAGTATCAGGTGACATTGGTTTTGCTGGTCTACCAAAAAAAAAAAAGTTCACATAAGTTATTCATTTTGGGAATCGGGCTACATTGGTCACATTATTCACTAAAAAGAATTGGTTCATAAGTCATTCATTTCAGGAATCTGACTCCATTTGTTACACTATGTTTTGATTCACAAAAAAAAAAAAAGATTCAAAAGAGTCATTTGTTTGTGAATTGAACTACACTGGTTGCGTTAAATGTTGCTTTCACTAAAAGTGTAAATGGCTAATTAGTAATTACGTTCCCATTCTCATTCTCTCGGCAGGCAGCAAACGAGACAGCAAACAGGACACGCGGCTTTATGTAAACCTGCCGCCCCACAGGCAGGAGGAGGTAGAGGGCCTTCTCGGTGATGGGGGCAGTCGAAGCTGGAGGCAGCTGGCGGCAGCACTCGGTTACGAACAGGACCGCGTGGACGTCTTCGGACGGGGCCAGGACCCCATCCACACCCTCTTAACTGATTGGGCCCAACAGGAAGGCTCCACGTTGGGCCTGCTCTGCTCCGCTCTTGCACGCATTGAAAGACCAGACATCATCAGCGCCCTCACTGCCCCCTCTCAAGGAGTGTCAGTGGTCTAAATACTTGAACATGTTCCTCACGCCTTCATGAAAGTGAAAGAGACACTAAAATCACAGAGGAATTGCGTCAACCGAACTCTTTTTCGAATGCCTTGCACTAAGACTTTGAAGAGCGGGATTGGAAATAATAAGGTTTTTATTCAACATAATGTTTCACTTACGAATTCTGCTTCAACAGCTTGAGATGTTCCGCCACCTCAGAACATTTTCTGCTCAAGACAGATGTTTCCTCCAGTATTCATGTGAAGTTTATGCTTTGTACTATCCTCTTTGTAGTGTCAAAACAAACTCCGTTTTCTCCGGGACACATTCATTCAGAACATTTTCACTGTCAGTGTTTTGGGCGGTCGTGGTTTCAGCTGTGGTTGACATTAAAGAAACGGACATTTCGTGAACATTTCTGCGGCCTCGTGAATGACAGTTTTCCATTTGTGCGGAACCTATCATAGCATCGTGCATGCGATTCAGTCGTGCTTTTGTATTTATATTTCAGCGCTTTTACCGTTTGAACAATGGTCAACACCAAAGCCGAATGGAAGATTCAGCTTTTATCCCGTGGCTTGTCAAGGGCAACGTAACACTGTGAGGTGTTTTATGGTTTCCAGAGAGGAAAACCACTAAATGGGCTGCACGAGGGAGTTGTATATTTAGAAATATACAGATACAGTCAAGTTGCCTGAGCGCATGATTCTCTTTGACGAAATGTGTTAGTGCTTGGTTTGCACTTTAACCAACAATGCAACCTAAAAGCAATGTTTTTGTGAGTTATGTGAGAGGAAACTCTCTGGTGCCTTTACTTTGAACGCTCAGGTTTGTGCTTTGATGGTTTACACCACCATGTATGTATTTTAAGGTCATTCTGTATGTTAGTGCTGAGTTCTGGGTGAGACTTGATGGTTTCTGTGCTGAGATGCTTTTCATATTAATACCATTCATGTTATGTCACGTTATCACTTATGTTTGTCCTTTTTAATAATGAAATATTGATTTATAGGTATCTTTGTATTTTTAAAAAAAATAAATAATACATTGTGTGAGCAAAGAAGTAGTATTTTATGACCCTGTGTTACAATGAAAACAAGATCTGGATTGGAATTACAGAAAATATCTTTTACACCATTAACCCAAGCAGTCAAATGTGGAGCTGCTGGGTCTGATTATATTCTTGTTGTTGATTCATTCTTTTGATTTACTTATAATAATACACACTCTCTTTTCTCTTCCTGCACAGCAACATGCTCTGAAAAGCGGTTTTAGAGTGTGCGTTTCACTTTAAAACCATAGCAAAAGGTGAAGCTGTTGTCGGTTTTCGGGCTAATTGCTCAACTTGGCAAAAAAGAGAGCTGTGAGAAATGCAAATCTGTTTGAGGGCCAAAATAATGCTGTGTTAATGCCAACTCAACACCCAAACCAACAACAGCAGTTTCTTGGCAGTCAGAATTTTTTGATGTAATGACACGCAATCACAATAGTGTGCTTTGTTTATGCAATAAACATTCTCGCCTACTTCTTCCTGTGGTTATGACAACATTCAGGAGTGTAGGAATGATTTATAAAGATGGAAGAACGCATGTAAAATCCATTTTTTTCGCACTTATTTTTGCATGTTCCTAAAAACACATTGAAAAAATGCTAACATCTAAATTGGTTTTATGTCAAAAATATTTAATATTGTTTATTAAACCTAAATATATTCATTTATACCAACAAAACATTTATGGGATAAATCAGGTAGAAATAGCTCTTTTGAAGGGATAGTTCACTCAAAAATGAAAATTCTTATCATTAATTACTCACCCTCATGACGTTCCAACCCCGTAAGACCTTTGCTGATCTCCAGAACACAAATGAATATATTTTTGATGAATTAAATCATAGAAATTAAAGTTATAATATTTTGAGAGTATAGCCTGTTCATGCAGATGGCCAGATTGGAGGAGGCTGAATAAATTGGGAGCACCGGGAGAAGTTGCCAGGCCGTTTATTAGACCTATTTGTAATGCACCAGCCATAATAGCAATAAGCTTTGTGCTTTTGGTATTTAAATATAAAACAAACTACTTCCTATGGTTATGTCAACATTCAGGAGTGTAGGAATGATTTATAAAGATGGAAGAACGCATGTAAAATCCAGTTTTTTCACACTTATTTTTGCATGTTCCTAAAAACACATTGAAAAAATGCTAACATCTAAATTGGTTTTATGTCAAAAATATTTAATATTGTTTATTAAACCTAAATATATTCATTTATACCAACAAAACATTTATGGGATAAATCAGGTAGAAATAGCTCTTTTGAAGGGATAGTTCACTCCAAAATGAAAATTCTTATCATTAATTACTCACCCTCATGACGTTCCAACCCCGTAAGACCTTTGCTGATCTCCAGAACACAAATGAATATATTTTTGATGAATTAAATCATAGAAATTAAAGTTATAATATTTTGAGAGTATAGCCTGTTCATGCAGATGGCCAGATTGGAGGAGGCTGACCAAATTGGGAGCACCGGGAGAAGTTGCCAGGCCGTTTATTAGACCTATTTGTAATGCACCAGCCATAATAGCAATAAGCTTTGTGCTTTTGGTATTTAAATATAAAACAAACTACTTCCTGTGGTTATGTCAACATTCAGGAGTGTAGGAATGATTTATAAAGATGGAAGAACGCATGTAAAATCCAGTTTTTTCGCACTTATTTTTGCATGTTCCTAAAAACACATTGAAAAAATGCTAACATCTAAATTGGTTTTATGTCAAAAATATTTAATATTGTTTATTAAACCTAAATATATTAATTTATACCAACAAAACATTTATGGGATAAATCAGGTAGAAATAGCTCTTTTGAAGGGATAGTTCACTCAAAAATGAAAATTCATATCATTAATTACTCACCCTCATGACGTTCCAAACCCGTAAGATCTCCAGAACACAAATGAATATATTTTTGATGTAATCCAAGAGCTTTCTGACCCTGCATAGACAGCAATGCAACTGACACGTTTAAGGCCTAGAAAGGTAGTAAGGACATCATTAAAATAGTCAATTTGAAATCAGTGGTACAACCTTAATTTTATAAAGCTACGGGAATACTTTTTGTGAAAAAAATGAACAATTTCAACAATTTCTTCTCTTCCATGTCAGTCTTCGACGCGCATTCATGACAGTACCACAGTGTTGTGGTACTCTCATGAACGCACATCAAAGACTAACATATTTTACAGATATGTAATATATAATAGATCGATTTTTTAAAGATTTTAAGATTTCTGGTTCACCCAAAAATGAAAATTAGCCCATTATTTACTCACCCTCAAGCCAAACCTAGGTTTATATGACTTCCTTCTTTCATAAGTCATCCACTCTGAGCAGCTTCCGTCTACAACAGTTTGCACAAGCTTGAAAAAAGTAATTATTACATTTTAAATATGGATATTTTTCTTACAAAAACGCATTGATTCACTAAAGCAGTGGTTCTCAACTCCAGTTCTCAGGGCCCAAATAGTCTAAAGACTGCTGAAGACGAACAGAAATGACATATACAGCTCTCTACTCGCTTTACTCGTCATTCGTCAAGTGAGTGAAACACACACACAAATTTTTATCACTATCGTCATCAATAGTTTGGTACAATTGCGTTCATATCAGCAGCGAACCGTACCAGAGTTCACATGAACTGTACCCCAGACCACCCTTTTTAAGCGGACTCGGGTATGGTTCGTGGGTGCGCACCCGAGTTTGGAAGATAGCGTTCACATCAAAAGTGCTAGTGTGAAATGGGCAGAGCAGTGGGCCCCAAGGACTGGAGTTGAGAACCACTAAACTAAAGGAAGCCTTTATTCGCCCCCCAAAGCCATGTGAGGAACATTTTATTATGGATGGATGCACTTTTTTGGACTTGTTTTGGACTGTTGAAGAGAAAAACCCACCTATTGCCATTAAACAGCTGGGAGGAGCCAGAACAATTTTATACAATATTTTTAACAAAATCTAACTCTGATTGGATTTGTCAGAAAGAAGAAAGTCATATACACCTAGGATGCCTTGAGGGTGAGTAAATAATGGGGTAATTTTCATTTTTGGGTGAATTAACCCTTTAAGTGTTTATTCTCAACCCTATGGCTTTCAAAAGACAAAACTAAGAATCAAGCTCTTTTTATTGAGAACTTGCCATTCATGCCAGAAACTTTACACAGCCAAAACTGTCCACCTTTTTTCTCAACGTAGAAGTAAGCTTATGGGTGAGACATTGCTATAGGGAAATAACAACAATAGTAAAGTGCAGTAAACAGTAAAACTGTTTGCACTATAAACCAGTGTGTTCATAATTAAGATAATATATTAAAATAGTATAGTAAGACACCAATTTGCAATATAAGATGCAAACAAGCTGCTTTGTACAGGGGAAAAAATTGGACACGCATGAGACCGGAAACCACACCCATAAAATTTACAAATGGCCGCGCCCACTTTTACGTAAAAAGCGGATAGGCACTGCCAATGTCATGTCTCTTGGTCTGGCGGTAATAAACTGTGGAGGCGTTAGAGTTGCTTTCTGATCCGTAAAACGGTTATTGTTCAGGTAAGCTGCTGTAAACATAATTTAGCTAGAACTCGTGTAGTCTCTTTAAACTGTTGCTCCGCCGCAATATTAATTTACCTAAAGGAGACAAGGCTAGCGCCCTGACGTGGTTACAGCCAGACGTCCCGGTTTTCTGAGGACAGACCCTGTTTTTAATGTCCTGAGTGGAGCAGCCCCCGTTTTTCAGCACGTTCAAAACACCCCGCAAATACACTGTAAAAAGCCGGTCCAGCATGCTGACCAATCATGTAGGCTAGTGATTATTTTTTCACCAACAGAGGGCGCTGCGAGAAGTTCTAAAGGAAGAACTTTACCTGACGATGAGGGCAGAGCATATCATTATTTAGAGACACCGTTATTGGTTTCAAGGTATTCACACACTAATTTTACATTATATGTATTTATTATGTAGTTATTGCACGTAATTGTAACAGACTCTGCAAAAGGTTTGGAACTGTTTTACGCTCAATTTTAAACGCCCCCGTTCAGCCGTCACACCGCAGTTCTACGCACACACATCTTAATTAAAAGCACACCCCAGGTAAAATAAACGAATAGAACAATTACACTAGCCCAAAATACGAAGTAATACCTACGTATAGTTAGGGACAGTAAGATGCATCCCATAAAAGCACAAACACAAACTTGCATTTGAAAATGTAAAAAACGTTATCACTTATTCCTTAACGCAGAAGTAAGCCTATGGGCCAGAGTTTAGGTTAATTTGCCCCTATAGGGAAATGAGAGAAAAATATTAACCTGCAGTAAACGGTAAAACTGTTTGCACTACAAACCAATGTGTTCATATTTAAGTTAATACATTAAAATAATATGGCAAAAAACACCTATTTGTAATATCAAGCAGTAAAACGAGCTGTTTTGTACAGCTAAAAATAGCTGGATGTGGATGAGACCGGAAGCCAGACCCAAAAAATGTACACTCTTCATCAAAAATAGTGTGTAACACATTAAAAATGGTAAAAATAAATTTAAAAATCTAAAATTACGAGAATAAAGTTGTAATATTTTGTGAATAAAGTCTAAATGTTTTGAGAATAAAGGTGACATTTTCTGAATAAAATTGAAATGTTTTTCGAGAATAAAGTCAAAGTTACCAGAATTAAATCGTAGCAATTAAAGTTATAATATTTTGAGAGTATAGCCTGTTCATGCAGATGGCCAGATTGAAGGAGTCTGACCAAATTGGGAGCACTGGGAGAAGTTGCCAGGCCATTTATTAGACCTATTTGTAGTGCACCAGCCATAATAGCAATAAGCTTTGTGCTTTTGGTATTTAAACAAAGTCTCAGCTTTCAAAGTCTGTCAGTTTTATAGCGAAATACAAACAATGTGTCTTGAAATAATGTGTTTTTCACGCTCTTTAATGTGGCGGGACAGATCGCAGATCTTTAATTTCATTAAATTTCATTAAATTATACTGTTTTTGTTATGAAAATTCCACCACCTACACCACAAAAATGTATGTAGCGTCCAGTCTTTCATTCCTCATGTATTTAATTAGAAACAACAAAACGTTCTAAAGGCTGAAGTGGACTCCAACTTGTTAACACATGTATTGTTGTCTTTTTTGAGGTATATAAGTGACTATTCACAAGCAGTTTTGTTCATGGTATAATACAGTAAATGAAATAATATTTAACGTCTTCCATTCATTATTTGTAGCACGCCAGCCACAGTAATTACAATAAATGTTGTGCTTTGTTCCTATTAATTTAACAAGCTCAGCTTTCAAATTGTCAATTTTATCATTAATAAATGTGTTTTTCCTCTTTATTTCAAGTTTATAGCATGATATAAATGTGATGGAACATCAAAAGGAATAAAAAAACAGTATAGCCTAATTTCATGAAACAAATGTCTCATCGTAATCGGAAAGATGACTGATTCACATGCTTAAACTGAGGAGAATGCAGCGATCTCTCATGGCACATTAAAGAGCGTAATAAACGTAGTTTGCCTGTTTACTTTATCCTCGAAACACTTCAGTTTGACTTTATTCTCATAATTTTGACTTTATTTTTGAAATATTCTGAGAATAAAGTCAAAATATTTGAAAATAAAGTCAAAATGACGAGAATAAAGTTGAAGTTACTTTATTCTTAGATTTGTTTTATTTTTGTAAAATGGCACTAAAACACTGTTATTTGTTTTAGACTTTTACTATTACTTTACTATTTCCCATAATGTGGTTTTGATTAATTGTATTAAACCAGTTAGGGGCATTTTGACCTAATGGAACCCATAACAATTTACAAACATGTACAAAAATCTGTCATCTCAGTTTGTTGATTCATTGACTATAACAAGTGAGATTTCAGTACTATTACAAAGCATATTAGCGTGTAGTACATTTCGACCAGCAATCAGGGGTAAAACCATTGGATGTGGGCAGAAAGGACAATTGGTCCTGCTGTCACTGTATAGAAGTTTTGCAGCTTAGCTGTGTGGATTTCCTAGCACTCTCTCCGTTCACATCAGCTGAAGTATGTTAATGATTTCTGTGACTGCTTTGTTAAGTGAGAGCAGAGGGTTTGCAGGGACTTGGGCGGCTCTGCATGCCGTCACGTACTCCAGACGGAGCTGCTTAACTGCGGTCTGGAGCAGCCCAGCGGAATGCCCTGGCCCTGGGAGCTCTGCTCTACATAAAGAAGGGCTCTGCAGAGGGGAGGGAGAAAACCAGCTCTGCTCAGATGGTTTCGGCACCATGTAGGCAGAGTCTGAGCCCTGGAAGAGCCTCTAATGAAAGCAGTGCAGCACTTTGATTATGTGATTTAATAGAGCCAGATCTGTGCTGTGGTGGCAATCACCACATAGGGCTTAAAAGGGTTTGAAGTCAACATGTTTACTTTAATATACATTCTTATTTACATTGTACGCAATCCACCAGGGTACATCATTACAAAGAAAAAAAATTGTTACATAATAATTTGTCTAAATCTTTTATGAAACGCTAATAGCTTTCCCTGCCTCTAAAATGACATTTCTTTTGGCTGACTTCACTTAGGACCAGTGTTGCGGAAAGTTATTTTTAAAAGTAATGCATTACAATATTGCGTTACTCCCTAAAAAAGTAACTAATTATGTTACTTAGTTACTTTTTATGGAAAGTAATGCGTTACATTACTTTTGCATTACTTTTTAGTTCTGGACATGGCTTGCCTGTTGGTTTTTAATATAAAAACATTTGATTCTTAGCAAATGTAAAAGCCCTTTCACACCAAAATAAAATGAAGTGAATAAGCCTAAGGATAAAGGAAAATTAAATTCACACCTGTACAGTACAACTGTAGGAAAAGAAAGTTCAACACTCTGCAGCAATGAGGAAAAAAAGCACAAATGTTAGTTAATATAAAGTAAGTTTTGCTTAATAGTACGCTGCAAAAAATGCTTTTCTTACTTTTATTCTTGTTTTCAGCCAAAATATCTAAAAATGTTCTTGTTTTTTCTGAAAACAAGTCAAAATTAAGTGTGTTTTTGCTCCCAATGGGGTAAGCAAAATAATCTTGTTTTCGGTTTGAAATAAGATTTTTTTTGCTTACCCCATTGGCAGATTATATAAAACACTATTTTTCTAAAAACAAGAAAATAATTATTTACTTGTCTAGAAAATCCTTCTTGATTTAAGAATTTTTTGATATTTTGGCTGGAAACAAGACAAAAAACGTAAGTAAGAAAAGTTTTTTTCAGTGTATGGTTGAATTGGATCAAAAAAGGTCAGCAGCAAAGTCACTGGTTAATAAAATGGGATTAAATACATAAAGGAAACAAAAAGTAACTGCCGTTACTTTTTTGAAAAAGTAACTTGGATATTTTTTATTTTGGAAATGGAAAAGTAATGCATTACTTTACTAGTTACTTGAAAAAAGTAATATTATTACGTAACTTTACTTGTAATGTGTTACCCCCAACACTGCTTAGGACCACCAAATATAATAAAATTGTGAGAGACCTGCTTCATAAAATATAAGACAGCTACAGTTGAAGTCAAAAGTTTACATACACCTTGCAGAATCTGCAAAATAGTAATTATTTTACCAGAATAAGAGGGATCTTTCAAAATGCATGTTGTTTTTTAGTACTATTTAGAAAGTAATAGCTGAATTTATAAAAATGACCCCATTCAAAAGATTACATACACTTGATTCTTAATGATTTTTTTGTTTGCTTGTTTGTTTGTTTAATAATAGTTGCTCATGACTCCCTTCTTTGTCCTGAAGTTAAACTGCCCTCTGGTCTTCAGAAAAGTCCTTCAGGTCTCACAAATTATTTGTTTTTTCAGCATTTTTGTGTAATTGAACCCTTTCCAACAAGGACTGTATGATTTTGAGATCCATCTTTTCACACCGAGGACAACTGAGGGACTCATATGCAACTATTACAGAAGGTTCAAACGCTCACTGATGCTTTAGAAGGAAAAACGATGCATTAAGAGCCAGGGGGTGAACATTTTTGACAAATGAGGTGGTGTACCTTTTTCTTTTTTTGCCTAAATATTTGTTTTTTTCATTTAGTACTTAGTAAGACAAAAGTAAAATTTACCCTGATTTTCAAATTCAAACATTTTTTACCCCCCAACTTTTAATGCATCGTTTTCCCTTCTGAAGCAACAGCGATCATTTGAATCTTATGTAATAGTTAGATACGAGTCCCTCAGTTGTCTTCAATTTCGGCCAATAAGTTTCAGCAGCTGAAAATTCGGTGCATCCCTAATTTATTTATTTACATAATTTATTTTTACATGTTTTTACTTTCACAGACCCTCTTCCTGGACCCAAGTTTAAGGCCCCTACTTTAAGGCTACCATTTGCAGTTAATGCAGCCTCTTTACAACCAACGAATGAGTCTCAAGGATGAACCCTGATGAGCTTCAGAGGATGAGAAGGCCTCTTTGGAAGTAGTAGGTGCCATTTTACTTTACAAGTCAACAGTTTTTTTTATGTTGACTTGTATTCATAACATTAAATCCTAGTCATCTAGGATTAAACACATTAATATTTAATTGCAGGATGCGTATATATAGACACTACGCCACACACAGGCATAAGGTGACCAGACAAGTAAGACGTATTTTAGAAAACAGTTTATTTTATTTTAAAATGTTTTTACACTCAGTATGACAATGTGCTTGCACAGTACTTACAGTGGAGTGGGGTGAGACTCCTATTTGTACATAAAAAAAAAGATCCAAAGTCTTTCTACAGAGAAAGCAAAGGAAAAAGAAACAACACCCCCACCTTTAAAACCCAACCCAACATACGGAGCCGTGGGAGAGTGCGGAATTCTGCATGATGTACGAACACCAGAGCCGCGCCAACGGGACGGAGAACTGGGATCTAGTCGTATCCTCCTGATCCCGTTTTCCGGTCTGGTATATTTAGACATATTTACACAAGACATGGTGGACCCCCACAGTCATTTTACAAAGTCTCTGCTAATGGTCTCAAAAACTAACTCTCAATATATTCACATATAAAGCAATATAATACATGTTTGGAAAAGATTTAATGCAGGTTAATAAGGTGGGGTGAGTTGATTAATGGCCAGAGCTTATGGGATAGTAAACCTGATCAATCCTTATGTGACGGCCACAAAAAGAAGCTACTAACTGCCTGGAGGGCTTCACATTTGCAATTTGTGACATGAATAAAAAAATGTTAATGTAAAAACAGTGTGAAAGACCTTGATAAAATATCATTGCTACATAACCTTTCACCCATTCGAGAAGAGAAACAAGACCAGGGCAAATGGGTTAGATCACAAACCTGCACACTTCTATTTGATATTCTAAAATCCATTAAAACAATGCTGAGCTGGGCGACCCATGGCCAGTGAGTCCACCGTGACTAGTTCTGTGGGTAGTTTATCTGAGATATTATCCTTAGCGTCTGTCCTTTTCCTTCCTTCCTGCCTTTCTTCTCGACTACTATCAGCGAGGGACTGGACCTTTAGCAGAGCAAGCAAGCTAACAAAAGCCCTTGGTAACAACTACAGTAATGGAGTGGGGTGGCAAGGTAAAAGGATTTTAATGGTCCACTTATTCTTTTTTCCCCCCCGCCAACTCTAGAATCTAGAGTTTAAGATGATCCTCTTCGCCCAAGTAATGAGACTTGCCTTAGAGATAATTTTGAGAAGACTAAAAATATCTTGGAAAGAGTCTGTGTAGCACCCTTGGTTTGCGTCCTCCGCACTTCATACCGCAGCAGTTTGTCTCATCTTAAAAAACGCCCCCTGTGCGGGACAGCTCAGGCAACGCCCCCTCCCAGAGCAGCATTTAGGACATGTTTAGAAGGTCAGTGGAACAAAACAACAGGACTTGAGCTCGAGCTGCCCTGTTCTGACGCACTGAAACTGTTCAGGCCAGAGGTGTTCGGTTGGAAAGAGCTGCCAGGAGGTTCCTGGGTTTGCTTCAGGTTAGTTAGTCCAGCTCTGTGTCTTCCTTGGGCCGGTACACAGAACCAAACTTCTGCATGTACTTCTTGATGTACTCCTTGGTCTTGTGTTTGACGTTCTCATTGCATTCAAGGTCTTCAGGGTTCTTGCAAGACTTCAGTTCCTTGTTCATCACCCCATGAGTCAGCTGCGAACAGACAGACACACACACCAAAAGTTTAGAGATGCAGCAGTGACTTCATTGACCACACTGTATTTCAAAAAACAAAGATTTCTCCAGGGGATACATACACTATATTGCCAAAAGTAGTCGCTCACCCCCTTCCAATGAACAGGTTTGACTACTTAAACATTAAGAGTTGTACTCATGGATATTACTAAAGCATATAATGATATTCTATGAAATTGTGTGCTTCTAATTTCATAGCAACAGCTTGGACAGGACCCTTTTTCTATTCTAACATGACAATGTCTCTGTGTATAAGGCAAGGTTAAAAACAAAATGATTGAATGAGTCAGTGTGGAAGAACTTGACTGGTCTGCATAAAGCCAACTCCTAATCCCAGCTGAACACCTCTGGTGTGACTTTAAATGCAGATCTTGTGCCAAAAACTTTGTTTATAACAAAACTTTCCATCTCTGTTGCATCAGTTTTTGGAAGTGTCTAAAATGACTGTACCCACATGTACAAGACATTGGTGTTTGGTGATGAGTTTTTAAATACATGATGCCACAGTTTTGGAAGTGCCCTTTTCTGTTCTACAGAAGGGGGTGTCCCAATACTTTTGTCCATATAGTGAATGTACAAGTCATTGGTATATAGTGATGAGTTTTTGGCACAAGATCTGCATTTAAAGTCACACCAGAGGTGTTCAGCTGGGATTAGGAGTTGGCTTTATGCAGACCAGTCAAGTTCTCCCACACTGACTGAATCAATCATTTTGTTTTTAACCTTGCCTTACACACAGAGACATTGTCATGTTAGAATAGAAAATGGTCCTGTCCAAACTGTTGCTATAAAATTTGAAGCACACAATTCCATATAATATCATTATATGCTTTAACATTAAGACTTGTACTCATGGATATTACTAAAGTAGTTAAACCTGTTCATTGGAAGGGGGTGAGCAAATACTTTTGGCAATATAGTGTATAATGCAAAGTGGATTGAACCAAGATTGACAGATTAAACCAAGGCCCCATTCCATATGGGCCATTCTACATAACTGGTGCAAACGGCTTTCCCACAACCAAAAAATACATTTAAAACAGCATATAAGTATTCAAATCTTAGATGTTTACTAAGATTTTTTTATGATCTACTGACCCACAGTAATATTTAAAATATCAGTAAGCTTAATATATATAAAATCATCATTTAGTGGGTACTGGCAATTGGGAGGTGGCTGTCCCGAACACGAACCCCTAAATTTCAACTTATGAAAATGATATTGAAACAATTTTTGCATTTAAAAAAAAATCTTTTTGATTCCTTTTCAAAACATGAAGTTAAGGCCCATTCACACCAATAGCTATAACTATAAAGATAACGTTCTAAAAATCATTTCAAATTTAAGAGAATAGCAGAGTTCAAACCAGGACTATAACGATAATGATACAGGGGAACGATATTGTTGGATCAGAACTTTTTTTTTTTTTTTTTTTTTTTTTTTTTTTTTTACAGCTGATGAACAATAAAACACTGAAAGCTAATCAGACTTCATTCAAATTTAAAGGGTTTGTGCATTTGAAATAGCATGTGACATTGTTTGCTGTGCAATGTCTGTTTGCTTCTCTACAGAGTAACATAAAACATCAAATAACCTCAGGAAATTAGCGCTAGTTAGATTTATCGCATGTGAGAATACTGCAGGTGCCGGATAGTTTATAGCCTTTATAGCCTTTTCTCACAGCGGGTGAAATAATTAAACTTATCATTTTGATTGCGGAATGTAATCCAAAAAGTTTGTTTATGAAACATAAGTGACTGAAATTAGATTACTCCAGTTTTAAATGTGCATTTGATTGTAGATAGCCCATGTGGGCATACACAAGTTTTGTATTTTAAAGAGAACCGGTCCTAAAGAAAAATGATTTGTTTTTTTGGCTAAAATAATTTCTTCATATGAAATTTGAATTTTGTGTCAATCAGAGAATAGACAGTACAGAAACAGAAACGCTAATAGGCCTACACACTACATACATGTAGTTACGCAATGCTGATGTTGCTAACATGAACAATTTGAGAACAAAGCATAACAGTAATAATAACTTGCTAGTTTGATGTGATATGAGATAACCGATCGTTAGATTTAAACACCTGTAGCGTTTTTCCTCAGTTGGTCAGAACAAAAGTTTTAGACTTGTTACTTACTCTTAGATGACAATATCCGGTGAAAATTCTTAGTTTTTATATGTGTACAGCCGTTTAGAACTGTGCTAGCTAACCATGTGCTGATTAGCATCTTTGAGTTCAAAAGTATCTAAAATCGTCAAAACAGTTTTGACTGAAACATTTGGTGAATTTTCGTAGTCATATCTTTGTTTTTTGGGTGTTATCCAATTAAATTGTCACTATCGTAACAGTCACGACCAAAACATATCATCACAGTTTCAGTAGTGACAAAAGGAAACATGTAGCCACATATTTGGGGGGAAATACACAATTTTATTACAGTTATGCACATGTTTTTGTATTCTACTAAGCTTTAGTAGTGTTTTAGTGTGTAGGGTAAAATTCTGTAATGTGATTACCGTCACTACCGAAAATATGCTGTTTCGACCAAAACATGGGATGTCAGCCAGCGATTAGCACTGTTATTCAACGAAATTGATATTAGATAGTGGGACAGTCTTACAGATCCAAAACAGGGATGATTTTTTTTGTGGGCGGAGCCTATCTGTTGGCAGAAAATTACGGTTTTCAAGTGGCAGTCTATGAAGCCATAGCAGGGTTTTTCCTACATTGAATTTTTTTGGCAGCCACCAAAACTCACCTTAAAGTCACCTTATCTTCTCTTACAACTTGAGACAAGCGTCCCACACATGCAGCTGACATAAACCACACTTTCAGTAAACACAAAAAAAATAATAATTAAAAAAAATCTATCCAATGTTGAATGTTGTTTTGTTTTTTTTTGTATTGACAAATCTTTTGCAATGTCCTAACAGCCAGGATTCCTACACAACGCGTCCGCTAAAGTCCGATTCACGCCCTAATGATACCTTTGAGACGATTCATTTGTGAACTGTTAAAGCAATTTGTCTGCCCGTTAGTATCTGAATCGGTGTATAACAAATCTTTAGTCAGAAGAACATACACATCTGAAATGAGAACGCAAGTGCTAACCCCATTTAGCAAGAGTGGTTAGTAAAATTTAGCCTTAAATCAACAGTATTTATAGGCCTATGACAATGTGTAGTAAGTTACCTATAAATCATTGAGTTTAAAGTTAGATTGGAGTGAGATGAAACTAGATCAAAGCACAAAGCAAGCTGTTGCTAGCTAGCTGCTAATTTTATTAAACTGTATATGGTAAAAAAAAGAAACACTATTACACCTTTTAACACTACGTTTTTAATTTATGATTAGACTAAAATTAATTATCAGGTCTATCAAAAAAGGATTTTCTCTTTCAAAACTAAGAAAATCACAGCTTTTTTTGCAGAGAGGGCAAGAAAGGATGACAGTGAGAGTGACAGCTAAAATCTGTGTCTAATAATTGCATAGTCTGACTCTATATATAATTTGGAAAATGTTTAAAACTGAATAAATAGAACAAGCTAAAATCACAAACTGTTTCTTTGCATTTATTTAAAATGTATTGTTAATATTGGGCTCGTGGATCACGTGGGTATTAGGGTACTCTTTACTGTGTGTGGATGACCATGCCGGTCAGTCACCACCGAAGACCAATTTTGACCCTGGAAAAACCCTGCATTGAATAACATAATAATAAAAATAATAAAAATAATAATAATTAAAAAATAAGTAAATTTGATTTAATATTTAAAAATTCTGACTTTATTCTCACAGAATATATATTTCACAATTCTAAGGAAAAACAACTCGTAATTCTTTCTTTTCCCCTCCCAGAATTGACGCTCTATTTTGATTTAAATTGAGCTATAAAGTCAGAATTAGGAGACATAAACTTACATTTGCAAGAAAAAAAAAAAGTCAGAATTGTGAGATTAAAAAAATGTTATGTAAAAATGTTAACAGTAATAGGTTTAAATAATATTTCATTCTGTAACTGCAGGGCTAATACAATACGTCTATGAACAGCATATGTGAATATTACTAGAAATGCACAATTACTAGAAATGTGTACCTTGGATATTATACAATTTGCATACATACAATTTGAACCAATTCTGCAGAATGGCCCGTATATGAGCAATATCACACGAGTATTAGTGTGATACAGCTGTATATTGGGACAGCCAAAACTATTTGCTCTGGATCAAATAGATTAACAAGACCAAAGAACAAAGGTTCATGAGCAATGAATGGCCACTGCAGCTGATGCCCTCCGAAAACATTGAAGAACATTTTCACATAAACATCATCTTTATTAACAAACCGCATATTTGAAGTCTAAACAAGTAAATTATCCCCCTAAAAATGCCTTTAAACTACATTAAAGATGCTCGCTTGTGAGAAATACTGCAAGCAATAAAAATGGTGCAACGGTTGGAGTTATCACTACAATATTGCACACCTCTCAGCCAATCAGATTTGAGGACAGGAAAGAACTGCTGTACAAAAAAATAATGAAGTATAAGTACGTTCTTTGTCCATTTTATAAAACATGCAGGCACACACGTTACCTTTCTAGCAAGATGTTTGAAGTCTTCTGTGTTACTGATGCGGCCCAGCTTGCAGTCTGGCTTGCGGTACGGATTAAGGCATTGCACAATAAACTGTGACATCTGAAAAGAGATAAGCAGGAGAAATTGAAAAGTTAGACAAGCCGGACACACATGAGCTACCGCTATAATTATCTGGTAAAAAACCCAAGAGAATCTAAAGCTCACCTCCTTGCGGAAGACTTCTTTGCTTTTCTTGGCCAGCTCACTAGACGTGTCTGCCTCGGCGGTCTTCGTAGAGAACTGTGCAAAGGGGGTCGAACAAAAAAAGCTTGAAATGAAATTATACACTGTGAATACTGACAGTTTATTTGACGTCTTACTCATGTAAGGGTATATAATCTAGAGATTGTTTAAGCATTCTTTTCCAAAACATACTTGGGAGTCTAAATTCTACAACGAACAACATTAAATACTGCAAATCCTAGAGTCCCCTTAGGCAGCTGATATGACATGAATGAGATATTAGGTTGAAACAATGCCAAAACTGTCAATACTCATTGTCCCAAGGACTCAGAAAGAAACCAAAGGCCAAAAAAAGTGCACATCAGAGGAAAGGCTAACATTCTGACAACAGACAATAAAACCCGTTGGTAACAAAATCTGTTAAAAGTTTAATAGTTAAGATATTTTGAAGTCTAAAGCGAAAGGGCGATTGTTGAAAAGACAAAAGGGATTCTGCACAGTTCGACTCCCAAATGAGAAACCACACATAAATGAATGCAGTTTCAACAGCTGGGTTTGATTAGCATCAAAGAGAGCCAGAGAAAACACCAGCAAAATCCTGAGAGAGAGAATGAGGCAGAGAAAGAAAGAAACGCGGAGTGGGTGATGGGGGACAGAGGACGGCACTGAACGACAGATCAAAATTCTTATGACCTGTGAGATGACATGTCTTTAACACACTGTTTACTGTAACATGCTTTTGGCTTTGTGTTTCAGCTCGGATTGGCCCAGTCAGACCTCTGGTATATTTGCATCAGATGATGCGTCTTAAAAGCAGATGCCTTTTGAACACCGAGGCAAATTTAAGTGGTCTAAGTGTTTTCCTCCGAACTCCAAATAGCTTTTCTCTATGTGGATGAGCCCCAGCTGCGAACCATTCCATCGTAGATGGCTGGAACAACATCTTCAATTATCCAGAGAGGCTGACACAGTCTCAGGTCCTACATGTGTGTACCAAAGTGAACTCTAGGATAGGGACTGTTAAAAATAACCACGCTTTGATACTTAGTCAACACTAAATCAATCAAAAACATAAAAGAATATTATTTGATACTTAATATGGTACCAAAACTGTCTCACTGGTTATGTTTGTGTGAAAGATCACTTGTGCCTCACGGAAATTTGGTTGAACGCACGTCTTGGTTAAAATATCCATCTTTAATGTAAATACATCTGGTTTGTGTAATAGAAAAGTAAGCAAGATTCCCACCTATCTCCTGTCACCCTACAAAACCCCACCACTTTAACTAATTTATTTCTTTGTTTCTTACAACTTGAAGAGTTTGTTTTCTTTATTTGGCTTTTTGGCTTTATTCAGAGCAGTTTTTAAAACAAACGTGAGACTTTAAGACCTGCAAAGATACAATTAATACTTTTTCTAAATGGAACAAACCCATATAATTTTAAAGGTCCACTGAAGTGCCTTGAAACACGCAGCGTTATTCTATGTGGTGACGTGATTTCAACTGAAACAGGAAAAGAGGGTGAGCCATATCGAACAGCCCCGCCCACTTTTTTAAATGGCCAACAGCGTTCGATTTATATCTGTTTGGGCCAGAGCCGTTGTGCTAGGTTGAGCCGCATTCGACAGCTTATGACAGCCACAGTCGAATAGATTACCTCATAGATTGAATATGAAACTCTTACTAACAAAATAGTGATTATAATCATGCTGACGCTGAGTAGTTTAATACATGCCGACTCGCATATGAACTGCTCTGTGTGATCGCGTCTCTGGACCAAATCTTGAAGTGCAGCGTGATGTCATAAAAATCGTTGATTCATATTGGCGGAAGTGACGAGACTTAAGTTTTGAATGCTCATATCTTACGAATGTGAATTTTCTCGTTGTTTTGGAGCACACTAGCTAATAGATCACCTTAAGGCTAACATATTCATACCAAAAGCTAAAAAACTTTAATTTTGATTTCATGGGGACTTTAAAATAAATCTATTACATGTGAATTAGAGGTTGACCATCATTGGGTTTAGCTGATTCGATACTGTGTTAGCAAAACAAATTGGTACAAGTGACATCAAAGCTACGAGAATACCGTAATGACCCCGAATAAAAGAAGACCCTGGTTATAAGACAACCCCCCCTTTTTCAAGATGTACCTTTTGGAAAAATGCTTTTTGAAAACCAAATCTTGTGTTTTGTTAAAAAAAAAAAAAAAATCTTAAATTATTTTCATTTTTTTTAGGGTTGGGTATTGTTTGGGGTTTTTTCGATACCGGTGCCAAATTGATACTTTTAAAACTGTACCGGTGCTAAAACGGTGCCTGAACCGATACTTTTAAATAAGCCACAAAATGGTGGATGACACAAGAATATCTTGAATATCACAGGATTTTCTGAGACTGTAGTGGGTGCACATTGGGTTCAGGGGTATGTCCCATATTTCAAATTTAAGTGCAAAAAATGGTGCATTTTGAGAGTGGAATCAAGTTACTAGATCAAATGAAGAATTATTTGCTCTTGCAAACAATTTTGTGCTCTAGTAGTAATTTATTTACTGTTTGCATAGATGTGAATGCACAATTTTCACTACATACATTTTTATAAAAGCTACAAATTATATTCTGTGAAGCACAGGGAGTGACTTTTTCCTCGTCTTTTGTTGTTTGATTACCATTAACGCCGACATTTAATTCAAGAGACAAAATGAGACGAGTTCACAAGAGGTTGAGATTATTCTATATTCAAAGTGCACAAAGAGAGCTGATACAGAGCTATAGACAACTACACAACCTTTTCAGATGCATTTCCAAGTTAAAAACCTTATATTCTTATATTCTGGTCAATACGGTACTACTTCTGCACAAAGAAAACAAAAGTAACTACTTTATTTAACCATTTCTTTTCTTTTGTGTCAGTCTTTGACATGTTCATGAGTACCATGATGCATCCCCTGCCTGCAAACAATCCACTGTCATGAATGCGCGTAAAAAAACTGGAAGAAAAGAAATTGTTGAATATAATTGTTATTTTTAATTTCTTTGCGCACAAAAAGTATTTTTGTAGCTTCATAAAATTAAGGTTGAACCACTGATGTAACATGGACTATTTTAACGATGTACTTACTTTTCTGGGCCCTTCATCAAAAATATTTAAATTTGTGTTCCAACGATTTTTATTTTTGGGTATCTCTTTAACTTGTTTGCATGTAAAATTAGTAACTAATGTCCTACGAAGTTACTTGTCGAACGTGTAATCGTGGACAGGCAAGCGTTAATATGCTTCGACCATTTCTGAATTACCCAATTTTGCTTTGATTTTCATAAATGGTCTGGGTGGATCAGGGTTGAAGCTGCATTTATTCAAGTAGTACATCAACAGCACTTCAAAGTTAAGGTTCATGAAAATCCTATGATGTTCCCGTAAACATAAGGAATTGTTTAATACCTTTGAAGGATTTTCATCATATGTGGGCGTCCCGAGGTCCATCTCAGCCTCGTGTTCTACACTGGCTTCCTCTGTAGTCCCATCCCAGCTGGGAGGATCCCACTGTGTTTGCCTGAAAGAGAGAGCGCATTTTATCATGTACTCATAGTGAAGACGTTACAATAGGACAAAGGCAGATGCGGTCTGGCGGCAATGTCTTAACTCATTCGAGCAATCCACGCTGATGTCAGAGCTTAATTGATTAAAAGGAGGTTTCTGGCTGTTTTAATGATACACAGATTGCTTGTTTAATAAGAACCATTCATACCTGGTGATGATGTGGTAGTAATAGATTCTGCCCTCTGGGTCTCGCGCCACTTTCCAGCTGGGAGGCAAGATAATGGTTTTCGGTTTGGGAGGGGAAGGGGGCGGCAGATCCATGATGCTGTTGGGTACGATCATTTCCTGTGGTGAATCACAGTTCAGGAGAGGTTAGTCAACAGGCTGAGGTTACTGGAACTATGTTGTCTGTAAAATACTAATTAGAAGCTTCCTAGCAGGAACTTGATAGTATTCGCGCCACATGAGCACATTAATTAAGGCAAGCAATTAAAATAGTGCTTACAGTGCTTTACATGCATCACACTGAATCAATTTACAACATAACTACAAAACTACTCAATTCCAATTCTGAGTCCCTACATTTCCTTATAATTGCTAAGCAGAAGGAATGCTTAAAAAAGACAGAGAGAAAGTGTAATAGCACCCTCTTCTGGTGAACGACACTACACACCTGTTGAACTGTCTGAGATGTGACAATGGTGGTGACGGTGCCTCCCTGCTGCACAACCACACCCTGCTGATGACCTGTGTACATCTGCTGCCCATGTAGGTAGCTGGCAGCTGGCTCAGTGTATGTCTGCACGCAAACAAATACAAGTTTAAAGCTGTAATATGAGGTGTGAAGTGTTTACTCTTCCAAAAAAAAAAAAAAACACAACAGCACACAGAGTACATGAAGAGGTTATGTGAGCAGCTATTGGGTGAAAATAATTTTGCTTCAGATTCAGTTACACTAGTGTCACAGATATTACATTTTTATTTCAAAGCACTAGTCCCATGTGTGATCTTTGTGAAAATTGTTTTCATTAAAACAGTATTAAAATTATACTTTACCAAAGTGAGATGTTTTAAAAACTAAACTTTAATTCTTAAAAGGGTCATGTGATGCGATTTCATGTTTTCCTTTGGAGTGTTACAAGCTGTTTGTCGCAAAGTATAAAGAAATAGTTCACCCAAAAATGAAAATTACTCCATGATTTGCTCACCCTCAAGCCATCCTAGGTGTATATGAGTTTCTTCTTCCAGACAAACACAGTCGGAGTTGTTTTAAAATTTATCCTGGCTCTTCCAAGCTTTGTAACGGTGGTGGATAGTGGCTATTATTGTGGCGGGGGTATGGGTGTTAACACGTCTTTTGAAGCAGATTCATGGATTTCTATTTTTAAAATTATAAACCCAAATCACTGACTTCCGGCAAAGGTTAAAACATGTTTGCGAGAGAGTCGAGTTCTGGCTTTTTCCCTGACCTCTGACTTGACGTAAGCCGCATTTATAGTGTAAGCTTAGGTGAGAATAAACTAACGAGAATACTAAACGCCCGTAACGAATTCAAAGTCGAAAACGAGAAGTAAAAAAAAAAAAAAAAAGTCAGTGAATTTCACTATAAGAGAAGAAGAGCTTGAGTTTTTTTGCACAGCCTTATTTGTTTGAACCAGAGTAACATTACACCGAACAGGATCTTAACTCTCTCACGAATGCACCTACAGCTGTTGCCGGAAGTCGCTTCAAAAGACATGTGTTACGATGGATATATGTGCTTTTTGAAGCTTCAAAATAACAGCCACTATCCACCGCCATTATAAAGCTTGGAAGAGCCAGGATAAATTTTAAAACAACTCCGACTGTGTTTGTCTGGAAGAAGAAAGTCACATACACCTAGGATGGCTTGGGGCTTTTTGGGTGAACTATTCCTTTAAAGTATCAAACCCAAAGAGATGTTCTTTATAAAAGTTAAGACTCATCCACGCCTTCCTAAAACCCCCTAATTCAAACACGCCCCCACGTCTACGCCTCGGTGTGGGAAGATTTGCCCAAAATGGAAAGTAAAGTTTAAAGGAAAGTATTGGTGTCCAACCTGTATGACAGGAGTGTTGGTTTGTGGGTAGCCTGCAGGAATGCTATAGATGGCCTGGCAGGGCTGGCCCTGATAGTAGATGGCAGTCTGAGGCTGTGCCGTGGTGGGATACTGCTGGGTTGGCTGCGTCTGCACTGTGACCGCTTGCTGTGTGTTCGGATCCCAGAGCGTGGTGTAGCCCTGCTGACCCTGAACCTGTGGGCTGCCCGTTTGCGCGGGCACCGACAGGACAGCCACGTTAGGGTCCTGTGCTGGCACAGCAGGCTGGACAAACTGCGGAGTCTGTGTGCCAGAGGAAAGCTCTAGAGAGGGAGGGATATGTGCCAAGCTGGAGGCAGGTCCGGCCTGGGTGGTGGTGGAAGAGGGTGAAGCTAGATTGAGATCTGATATGATGGGCTGAGTAGGTGTTTGTTCGAAGGTACCAGCAGCTGAGGTGACACAAAGAGGCTCTACAGCAGGTGTGGGCAGGAGAACTTTTCCTGCATTGGGATTGGTGGGATCCACGTAGGTCTGGATAGGGTATCCAGGTGGGTACGCCATGAAGGTTGGACTGGAGGTGTAGGCAAGAGGGTTAAATGCAAGAGTCTGTAATTGCTGCTGCTGCTGCTGTTGTTGTTGTTGTTGCTGTTGCTGCTGTTGTTGTTGTTGTTTCTGAGCCTCCCGCTGAGCCACCTCCTGCTCAAAGAGCTTTCGTCGTTCCTCAGTAGACAGCTTGTTACGAGACTCTTTGGTGTGGAGTTTTTTCTTGCTGCTGGCCTGCTCATAACTACAGAAAATAAAGCAGAAAGATCTAGGTCTCAGTAACCAGGCTTTGAACACAGAAATCTATCCATTTCTATCGTGTCTTAAATCTTACCGGTCATCATTTCTGCGGCCCCTCTCATAGGCTGAAGGTGGCAGAGGGGAGGTAGAGCCTCGTCGTCTTTTCCTATCTGCACTGCGAAGACTTGATCTCTCTCCATCCCTCTCTCGGTCCCGCTCACGGTCCCAGTCTCGTTCACGCTCCCAGTCTCTGTCCCGGTCCCGGTCTCTGTCTCTGTCTCGCTCTCGATCACGCTCCTTCTCTCTTTCTCGCTCTCTTTCTCGACTGCTGGATGGTGTACGAGGGGTCATCAGGGCTTCTCGATCACGACTGCGATCTGAGACAAAGGATGTATCAGAGGATATTAATTTTTTTTTTACAACATACAACATGAACTGATACGTATGATGTGTTCTTGACCTACCACTTGACTCTTTTTCAACCTGGCTCTTCTTTGGTATCCTGTAAACCTCCTGAGAGGAAAAAAAACAGTTTGTTTATTTGTGATCCATCATGATCTAGTCTACACCAACTCTAATAATCAGTCCCACTGTACGGTAGGGCTGTCATGATTCCTTGATTCATTTCGAGTACTCAATTTAAAAAAAAATAAAATTCACAACATTTTGCCCGGAAAATCCCGGAAGTGGCGCATTCCATGGACGAGAATCCATTAAACCATTTTCTAAGGCTGCATGATATATTAAACTCTAAGATTCATAGAAATAAATATTTACGATGCATGTGCGGTTAGATTACGTACATGTAGGGTTGGGTATCAAGAACCGGTTCCATTTTAGAACCGGTTCCAAATTTACAATAACCGGTGATTTTAATTTCTGTACCTGACATTTGTTCAGTTTTATTTATGTATGCTATTGCTAAATAATTGGTTTGTTCCCATTTTATTACTTGTCTTTAACAATTTAATATTTGAAATTTATATTAGTCTAGTTGTTTTTTGGGGGGATTTTTTTTTTTCAAAAGACAGAATAAATATGTTTGACATCTAAATGTTTGACTTAAGTAAGGGTAAGGGGTAATGAACGGTTTGCCTTGCATTAAAGAACTTTAAATGCAGGACATGGAATTACCGCCTGACGAAGCTGTTGATTATCCCACTTATTCCATTGTCATTTGCAAATGTATAGACAAGTTACAACTAGTATTGCTCTTTGCAGCGCAATATTTGACCGAATCAAATCAGACATAGAGATTATAGTGCGGTAAGATCACATTTATTTGAATGAATTATAGCATTTATTTCAATTAATTATTGATTGATCGAGATGACAGTTGTATATGCATACCTGACTGCTGTGTGTCTGTGTGTCTCTCTCCCTCTAGTTTTACGGTTTTACCACCTCGCTGCTGAGGAATATAATGTAGCGATCTAGTAGTATTCTATTTTATTAATAAGAATTGAGGGAAAGACACAAGTTTATGTATGTGCGCAGCGCAATGTGATCTCCAACCTCTCTCTCTCTGTGTGTGCGTGTTTGTGTGCATCAATTAAAGCAGCGCATTAATACAAAACTGCGATTCATGACTTGACTTCCTTGGAATAAAACTTTTTAATGGAATTTTTTGAATCTTATTGGAATTAGAATTAGGATTCGATAAGCAGAATCGGAACAGAAATCTGAATCTATAAACTTCAAACGATACCCAACCCTGCATACGTGTGTCTCAGAGCGGCTCCGTTAATGCTGCTCCACACAAACATATATCATTTGGAGCGTCTCAAACTCCATCTCTACATATTGTTGCGAGTTTGGGTTTATTATAACGTTCATGTGGGAACTCATCTTGCACCATTTCATCAGATTTGTAAGGTAAAACCTTCATAATACATTATGTATTTTAAAAGTTTTGTTTAATAAAACCATATGATTACTTTCTTTTGATACTTTATTTGAACTAATTATTATTGCCTCATTGCTATTATATACTTTAATTTTAAAGGCTATAGTTTGCTTAGGTCTATTTTTATCACTACTAAAATTTATTATAATTATCTGATTACTTAATCAACAGATTACTTGATTACCAAAATAGTCAAAATAATCATTAGTGACAGCCTTACTATACTGTTCTAGAAAACTGCAGCATTACTAAGAGTAATGTGAGAACCATAAAGTACTTGTACTTCGCTACAAAAAAAATGGCTTTGATGCATCCCTACTTTTAACAAATGATAGCCTTGCCTTTAAGTCTTTCCAACTGTCCAGCAGCCGGGCGGCCATGTCGCTGATATCAGAAGCACGAACTTGTGGCTCCTGACTGCGCTCACTCTCGACATCAGAAACACCTTCCTCCTCATCTTGAGAGGGCGTCCCCACTGCAGCACCTTCTGCTGGAACAGCCACAATAGCCAGGGCCGGTGCATCAGCGGAACTGGCGACTACGGCAGCCTCTGATGATGTGTTTTCAGTAGAAACAGCAGCAGATTCAGTTGGAGTGGTTTCCACAGAGGCAGATGGAGATTCTGTGGGCGTGCTCTCTATGGCAACAGCTGTAGATTCAGAGGATACACTCTCCATTAGAGTTTCCGACGGCTGCGTGGGTGTGATTTCTTCTGTGCTGCAACTTGCATTCCCTTCGGAGCTGCATTGTTCAGAAGATGCATTTTCCACCTGTGTCTCAGTCATGGGAGTTTCCACTTCAGCAGCTACATCATTGCTAACATCTGCTGCAGAAGTGGTGTCCGTGACTGAAGGGACATCTTCAACTGTCGCTGACTCCGTCTGGGACTCTGAAGGCTCTTGGTCCTCAATCTTGGTCTCTTCCATGATTTTCTCATCCTCCAGTTGGTCTTCGGGCTTAACGATGGGTTTTTCTTCAGGTTCTTGAGTTTCAAGTGTCTCTCCCTCAGTGCCGGTGGCCTCTGGTGTTGAATGTGCAACTTCTTCAGTTTCAGAGGGCTCCTGTTTTAATTCGGGCTCAAGCTCAGCTTGACTTTCAGAAGGTGCTTCAATGTCTTCTACTTTCACCTCACTTTCAATTGCGGCTTCCACCTGTGAAGGCTCATCCTCCATCTCTTCTTCTTCCTCATCCTCCTCTTCTTTCCCATCTGAAGCTTTACTAGCATCTGACAGGGCACTGTCTAGACTGTTCTCACTGATGATCTTTAACCTCCGGTAGACTGCTCGCTTGGGAGTGTCCCCATCCAGCTCAGCAGCCAGCTTAGCTGGTGGACCATCAGGGGTGTTGAGGGGTGTCTGGGCACGCGAGGTGCTCTCACTGGAGTAGCCATCCTGTTCTGCTGGTTGGCTGAGTGGTCGGCTTTGAGCCCAGCGCTTGATAAACTGCAGCACTCTGCTCTCCTCCAGCATGTTCTTTGTTGAGATAGGAAGCACTGCCAGAGCCTTCATTATCTAAGAATTTTACCCAAAAATTAAAAAAAGTTTAGCTTCAGGAGATGGCACCCTAAATTTGAGCTCAAATCTACATACAGCCCTATCATAAAGCAGCTACATTTGCTAAAATAACAGGCCACTATGATTCTATGGATTTTGCTTGAGGAAAATGGCAGAAATATCTAGTAGCCCACTAATTTGCTTGGTTATGCACACTTAAATTCCCTACTAAATGTGTGTGTTTTGAACTCTTACCTCCAGCTGTAGTTTAATGTTGTTTACAGAATTGGTCTTGGCCTCAGAAAGTTCAACCATAAATATCCACAGCAGCGAGAGGCCATGGTGATCCAAAAACTGCTTCAGGCACAAGGGATTCTGGGTATTCTGCACAGGCACACAAAAAAACTCAGTAAGATCAGTTTTGTCGTTTTAAATGCTTGAGAGATTGGCTAACATTCAGAATATGAATTTACTAATAATTTACTCACCCCCATGTCGTCCAAGATGATGTTCTTTTTTCAGTCGAAAAGAAATTAAGGTTTTTGAGGAAGACATTCTAGGATTTTTCTCCATATAGCTTCAAAAAACTCTACACGATTACAGCCAAGGAATAAGGGTCTTATTAAGCAAAACAATTGTTCTTTTTTTTAATGAAATTTCTATACTTTTTAACCACAAATGCTTGTCTTGCACTAGCACTGCGATGCACATGCACAACTCATGCATTACGTAGTCACAGTGGAAAGGTCATGCATGGTTAGTTCTTCATTTGTGTACTTCAGTTTGAAAAGGTAGGGTAAGGTGAAAAACTCCATCTCATTTTTTCCTCCAATGTTGTTTTAGCTGTTTTTGTAAAGGCTGTTTGACCTTTCCAATGTGACTACGTAATGCGAGAGATCGAGCGAGTGCAAGATGAGCATTTGTGGTTAAAAAGTATAGAAATTAGTAATTTTTTTTTAGAAAATGACAGATCGTTTCGCTAGAGAAAACCCTTGTTTCTTGGCTGGGATCATAAAGCTGCATTGAAACTGCAATTGGACGTTCAACCGGTTGGCTCCCATTGAAGTCCACGATATAGATAAAAATTGTGGAATGCTTCCTCAAAAACCTTAATTTCTTTTCGGCTGAAGAAAGACAGACATCTCGGATGACATGGGGGTGAGTAGATTTTCAGGAAATTTATTTTCTGGAAGTGAAACCAAACGGCAAACCAAAAACATGCAGTAGTATGTCCTCCAGAACTCCAATGCTGTTCAATGTAATGAACCAAATTCCTGTTGCAGTATACCTGAATGAGTTTAAGGCAGGTGAGTCGCTGCTCCATTGTCTCCACTCGCACCATGAGTCTGCAGAGTGCGATCACCTCTTTCTCTCCGCACAAGCCTTCTCCGCTCTCCTGCAGAGCCTCTAGCTCCTCATCTAACTGCAGAACAATGTCAACCAGTTTAGACAACAGCAGAAACACAAGAGAAATCTGTCTTTGATTTCAATCAAACTGTGACCATGACAAAAGCTCACTTCCAATTTCATGGAAGACATGTATCAGGAGAATGCTTATCCATTTTGTTTGCTTTCTTAGTACAGGTCTGTGCCTGATGAAGAGTGCTAGCTCAAAATGAAATTAGCTTGAATGCATGCAGAATATATTAGCTCTGTTATTTGTAGACTGGAACAAGCCCTGATAGTCTCAGAGCAATTAACATGCAAGCAAGAACAAAGCTGACCCAATTCAGCCACAAGATCGTTGCTTTGCTACTGCTGGTTTAAGATAACACTTTACTACACAGTTTGAAAATCTGGCAGGCCATGTGTTGTGTCTAGTTTTAGCACATAATTGTTCAAGCGCAAATGTTGACTAAATTAAATCACTGAAACATGATATCAGAGTCATGGACTTGACATGTAACACTTCCAGTCACTGCATGGGTTTATTCTGCCTGCATGAAGCCCAATAATTGAGTCCTCTTTCTCACCGTGGTAAGTGCACTGTCAGTGTCTTTCTTCCGTGAGCGTTCCCTCTGTTTCTTCCCACCTGCTGCTCGGACACTAACCCGAGTCTCTCCACCAATTAAACCTCGACAGCTAGGAGCTCCACAGAAACATTTTTGGGCCTCTTTACTGGTGGACAAAGAAAAGACGTGATATTACCAATATGATCAATATGTTTGTTGAGTTATTAAAAGCAAGGCTATACATGAAAGGGAAATGACTGGATCTTTTACCCATATCTTTGGAACTGATAATCAAAAGTGAGTTCTGTCCCAGCTGTCACAGCTTTGGTGGTGAAGAAGCCAACTCGGAGTTGGCCATTTACAGTCCACTGCAAAAGGTGCAATGGATTAGAAATGCAAAACAAAGATTTTACTTGGAAATCAGTGACTCTAAGTTTCAGAAACACCTATTCCTACATGGGCAAAAAATGCATTGAGATGTGTAAACGGACACAGATCAGATGCATTAAGTTATTGAACAAAACGTGGCTAAATAACCTTTTACTACATAAGTACTTGACCTCAATAATCGACTCTTTGCTTGCTAGACAGAAGAGTCAACCATTTTGACCCACTCTCCTTGATAACATCACACTACAATCACATTTACATGTTCTATTGACATCCTGCTTCTCATCTTGAATGTGAAGGTGGTGCTGTGTAGCATTCTTTCTGAACAACCTACTGGAACTGGAAGAACTATGCAGGTATACTGTACAACAATCTAGGTCAAGCTCTTATGATAATGAGGAGAAGTAGGATTTGTGTGGAGTTACAAAAATCTGACACCACAATGAAAATCAATTGCACTTACTTTCTGAGTTTCACAATTCGGTTCACAGCTGTGATTCATGAAACGGGAGCAGTTTCCTTTCAGAGTTGCATCAATTATCTGCAGACATAAGAGACATAGGCTCACATGTCTTGATTTAAACCTTGAACTTAATTCATGAAAGTCAGCACCACTTCAAATTCTAATTTTTGCAGTAATTCCTCAGACTCACCTCATTATTTTTCAAAGCCATGAAATAATAGTGAATGTTCTTGCTTCGCGCATACTCCTTCACTCGTGCCTTAAATTCCCGGTGATCCAAAACTTCTCCACAGTACTCTAAAACAAATGTGTTCCTGTGGAAAAAAAAAAAAAAAAAACACTTAACATAAAAGACATAAAGAACATATAAATACTAGCTAAAGCAAATAGTACTTACCCCGGTAGGTCTTTGGCTGCTCGTAAGCCCCAGCCTTTGCTCTCAGTTAAAATTACCTCGAAGTCTGCATGCTGCTTCATTTGAAAGCGCCTATTGGAGCAATATGCTCCATTTAAACACCGGGAAGAGCTTGAAAGAACAAGAAAAAGAGAAGAAAAAAAAGATATTTAGCTGCAAGCAACGATTACTGGGGTTCAAGCGCTTTAAGGCATTTAAGCATATAGGAAAAAGGACATTACATATTATTTATCAAGCCTGTAACGATCTAAATCAATAATAAACAAGCATTTTTGGCAAATCCAGGTCATGTACCATAGAAATGTTTTTTTTTTGTGTTTATGACCGTTATAGTAGCAGCTGTGGTCCGATCTCCCTAAAACTTTACATGCTTGTTTAGAATCACCTGTCACATGTGCTCACCAGGTTTCGTGATGTTTTGAGTTTGAGGCTTTAGGGTATATTTGGACAGGCCTTTTTTTTGAACAAACCCGTTTCCCAAAGGGTAAATTTAAACTTTTTTTGGATTGACCTAGAGAGTCCAAAGAATTGTACTGCAGTTTTTTTTCCTAGATTGAGCAAAAAACCTAGGACTAGTTTGCAAAAGTAGGTTTTTCAAATCTTCTCAAGCATTTAACAGTTTGATTGACATTTGAGCAGGACATTTACCACTCAATCATCAGCAAGCGATTGAGGCAGTCCTCGCCACATGCCATCATTCCTTGGGCGCGCTCTTCTCTTGAGAGGATGGCACACTCACACTGCATACGCTTGATATCTCGATGAGACTTATTCTTCTTGCTGTAAGTACAGAGAACAGATTTATGAGCTTTATGAAAGATCAAATTAAATGAACAAAATAAACATTTAGAAAGTAGTTCATTCAAAGAAGAGCATCATGCTGCCTACACAAAGAAAATTGTGTAAAAGGGAAAACATATACCTACCGTTCTGTCAGATATAGATTTTCTTCGATGAGGTCAAAGTAGGGTGGCATTTTTTTCTGTTTTGCCTTTTCCCTCCACACAGCTGGATCCACAAAGTCTTTCAGACTGAGCAGTGGGCGCACCACCTCTTGAATTTGATGGAAGGCTTCCTTACCATCTTTTGCAACTCTTGAGCTCTCATCCAAACACTCCCTTTTACTGGTCAGACCAGCCTCTGCCTCATTATCCGATTCGGACTCAAACTCTTGACGTCTCTTCTTAGGTGGGCCCCTTCCTCTATGAGGCTTTTGGTTGTCTTCTCTAGGGGCATCAGAGATGTTCTGACTTTCTGTGGTGAAGCTGCAGTTGCTACTTATCTCATGAGCTTGAACAAATGGGGTTGATCCTGGAAGATCAGCAGACAGGATAGATCCTTGCTTGATCCCTACTACCCTATCATCATCATGATCATTGGTCAAAGAGTCTGGATGGATCTGGTTAAGTGAATCATAATATGGAAAAGGCACATGTGTGTTGACTGGTCTGTTGGTTTTAGAGATGGCAGGCTGAGCCCATGGACCTTGTCTGTGACCGCTATCAAACAGAGCAATTCCTGGTGGAGGTGGGTGTTCAGTGCCATGACTGCTGTCCGGTTGCTGAAATGTGCTGCTGGGCTGTTCTGATTGGTTAAAGTCCCAAGCTAAGCCATAACCTTTCCCACTACTGAAGTCATTGGAGTCCCCATAGTGCTGCTTTCCTCCTTTCCTTCCATTCCAGCTATCTGGTCTATCGTGGTATTGATGGCGATCTGATTCAGGCTGCATGCAAGTTTTTTCAAAACTCTGAAGTGATGCTTGGTTTATCTGGACACTATTTGGTCTTTCCTGGGCACTCCAGTTCTTGTCCACATGAGCACTGGTAGCCTCCAAATGGCTGGTGCTGTCAACCATGTTGCTCTGGGATTGGTAGGAGACACTTTCTGGACTTAGCATTGCAGTTTGTGCACTGGCTTTAAAAAGTGCAGCTGATGATTCATCAAGCTTTGACTGATTGCTAAAGCCATAAGAAAATTCTCTATTAATGCTTTCATGTGTATCAGTCTGTTGCTGTCCAGAAAAAACAGAAGATGCGGTAGAAGGTTCAGTAAAGTCATGCGTCTCAAGAGCAATGGTGGAATTTTTTGGCACAACCACCACAGAGTGCAACCGCTTTAAGGAAACACGGCCATCATCTGAATCAGAGTCCGATTCTTCACTCTCACTGTCTTCACTGTGGCATTTACCATCATGATTTAAGGAATCAGGGTCTTGAGTTTCAGGCTTAAGCTTGTCTACACTGATTTTCTCTTTATTGCCAGAACTGCAATTAAGGGCAAGATCACTAACAACAGGGGCACTTGTTGATTGAGGAACTTTAACAGTCTGATTTGTAAGTTCATGTTGGGTTCCAAGGTCAGATGCATGAGAACTTAATTTTTGATGAGATTCAGCTAAAGTTGTGTCTTGTTTTTGTTCATCTACAGATTTTTTAGATGGTACGTCAGAGTCCTGTTTCTGTGTACAAGATTCTTCATTGCTGAATTCTATGCTTTTTACTGAAATGACCTTTTTAAAATCTGGGCTCACTATTTTTGTAGGGCTTTGAGTTTCTGAAGGGGCTTGACCAATAATGTCCCATCTGGATTTTTTAGAACTATTGTCCTTTTTCGAAATCCCGCTACTAGGTTGTTCAGGATTCACATAATGCTGCTCAGAAACTTTTTCACAAAGTTGAGCACTCTGCGTGATGGGCATACTGGTTTTACTAATGATGAGCGATGGCTCGTCTAATTTAGTGTTTAATTTCAAGCATCCTCCAGGTGGTAATTCTTTCACAGAAAGAGGGTCTGCCAGTGATCCCATTGAATCCTGATTGGTAGTGTGGCCTTCACCAAATGAGTCAGCCGGTCCTTCTGCCAGAGTTTCACTTTTGATTGGAATCTCATCTTTCATTCCAGGTTTATCAGGGGAACTTCTAACTTCAAGACTTTTACTTGTTGTGGATTCCTTCAAACTTTCAGTTGTCTTGTGACTCTCAGGAACATTCGTGCACTTTCCCAAACTACTAAGATCTTGGTTTGAAGGTAGATGCTCAGGTTGTTGATTTGTTTTGGACAAATTAACTTTGTGCGTAGCTTCATGCATCTGTTGAGAAGTGCATTTAGATTTAGGCGGAGTAGAGTTGTCTTCAATTTTGCTGCATTCCTTCTGAGGAGTAACTGGGCTGGGGACTAACTGTGAATGCTTTGTGTTATTACTTAATCTGTCTTTTGATTGTCTCTCTGTTCCAGTAACATTATTTGAAGTCTTGTGATCTGTTGAATCTGTTCTTTTGGAAGAAGAAGTCCCAGACGCAGATGACCTATCTGATCCTTGTGACTGGCGTTTTTTCCTGTGCTCATCATCAGAGTCAGAGCTGTTTTTATGGACTTTTTTCTCAGATGTTTGGGATGAGGTAGTTGGGTTAGAATTTGAGGTTTTAGCGCTAACCTCAGATTTTGAGTGGGCACTGGATTTCCTGTGAACTGCTTCTGCTTCAGGAGAGCTCTTTCTATTGGATTCAGATTCACCAGCTTTTGAATGAGATCGTTCTGATTTTGAATGCTGTGTTCTTTTGTCTGATTCAGATGATCGAGAACAATCTGAGGGTTTTAAGTCCCTGTGGGATCTGGAGTGAGTGGAGGATTTTGAGTCCTTTTGTGAGCTAGAGTAAGTGGAGGATCGACTTGAGTCACTACCTCGAGTCCTTGTCCGCCGGTGGTCATCCTCTGAGTCAGAACTGTCACGAGACCTGCCATCGGTTCGTGAACGTGAGCTTCTTCTTTCACGATGAGGAGAGCTTCTATGAAACCTCCGCTCAGAATCATGGTAATGTGACCTATCTGACCTTGACTGACCACTCCTGGATCTTTCAGACCTGGAATAAGAACTAGTTCGACAGCCTCGAGATCTAGACCGTGACCGACTTTTGGTCCTTCTTCTGTCTCTGTCAGAACGAGAAGATCTCGATGATGTGTGCCTGGAGTCACGTTCAGATTTTGAACGACTCGACCCCTTTTCATCATCCTTTCTATCAGGCCTGGATTTTTCCAACTCCTCAGTTTTGGAATTTGAGGATCTTTTTGCTTCCTTACTCTGGCATTCAGACTTTATCTTATTTCTGCGGTCACTAGACTTCTGACTAGACGATGTTCTGATTGAATCCCCATCAGATTCTGAACCTGGAAGCGTGCTTTCTGATCGGGGCTGGGATTTTCTGTTTTCCTCATGCTCAGAAATAGTGGAAGAATCCATTTCTCCCTTCCCAATATGGGAAGAAACAGGACCTTTAAGGCATGAGTCTGTTTTCTCCTGAGGTTTTTCCTCTTTGATAACTTTTTCAGAGGAACTATCAATGACAGAGTTCTTGTGAGACTGTTGCAATGAGGTTTCAGTTTCAACCTTGGCTGAAGATCTAATTTTGTCTGACTCAGATGGGACTACTGGCTCTAAAATATCTGCTGAGACAGTGCTGACAATGGAGTTATCCTCAACAACAGTAACGCTGAGAATCTGTTTCTTAAAATGCTTCATTCCAATAACATGCTTTGATTTGAGAGGGAACGATACTGGGGCGGGTGCTGTCTGGGTCTCCCCAGCTACTGGAGTATTTGTATCCACATTCTTGGTTTCATCACTCTGTCCTGACAGATCTGAAGTAGGTACAGATCCAGCTTGCAGTGCAGAAGAATGTTCACTTGCAGATTTCTCCGGGCTTGGTGGGGCTAGAAACACATTTTGACGTGGTTTCTTTGTCTGTGTGAAGCTGAAGGAGACCTTTTGTCGACCCTGTTCCTCAAGGTTTACCTTTGCCTTGGGTCCTTTAGGCAGGAGATGGTTTGTCAATACCACCCTAGGTGCAAGGCCTTTGAATATGACTTGCTTCGGGAGGTTTTCGACCTTGATCTAGTGATAAAAGAAAAACAATAATGAGTATTTTATGTTGTTATGCATGTGCATAACATGTTTCATCTTGTTTATGTACATTTAACTGAAACAAATGCAAAACATTTGAATTATACACCTACCGAACAATCTTTCACATCTTCCCTGTTGTCACAAAAGAATGGCATGAAAGAAAAAAAAGCAGAGCATTAGTCCAGGCAATTTAAAATCTCATTACAATAAAAATTAAAAACCTGCTGGGAAAACAACATCACTCTTTTTCGTCCAAAACCCAAGAACTAGTAGTTAAAAAGGTCTATGAAACACAATATAGCCCTGGTTCATATTTACTTCCTATTTTTGATGTTGCTTCACATAATAAACAATTGACAACAAATAGGCAGACTGCTAGTTCTCAGAAAACCTAAATGAAGCTAGCAAGCAACAACTAGGTTACATAGTCTCCCTACAATGATAGTAGTAGTAATGGGAGGGGATTCACATGCCATTCATATCTGTCAGATATGCAATATTTTATTCTACCATGAACCCATTTAATATTTTTAATAATGGCACCATGAAGAATCAAGTATAATAGAATTTTGATGTGTGGCCCACTTTAGCCATTCCAATGCAACAATAATACTGCTAAACAAGTAGCATAAAATAAACTTGGACATCAAGCATGTGAAATCATATTTCATGCAAAGGCTCAAATACCAAACACTGCATGTAAGGCAAGAGCTGTAAATGCATCTGTCCACATTCAAGCAAGTCCAGCACATTAACATGAGACAACAAAAGAACTGCCTATTCTGACCACAGATGCTTTGTTGAAAACGTATTCAGATCCGAATACAATTTTTCACAAATAACAAATTATAATATGACCAAACGCTGTGGCATCTCAAGTTTTTGTTTTAAAATAACTTTAAGCTGCAGAGTGCAAGGTGAAATGCAAAAATCTTTTAAGCCTACATATAATATATGCAAGAACACTGTTATCTAAAATCCCGCAATAGTGCAAAACCAAATTTAGCCCAGAACTGGAGAAGCAGGATTAGTATTGCAGGGAAGCAAGGCTTAACATTCTTGCATACTGTCCGTTGACATAAGGAGCTAAAGATGAGCACTACTGCAAAGACTCTGTTCCAACAACAGCCCAAAGGAAAAGTTGTTTAAATTCTGCTGGCAATTTAAGCAAATGCTATACTGTATTCTACTCCACTCAATAGCCACACTTCTTGAGAGAGTACCTGAGCTCTTGATTCAACGGAGCATCCATTTTGAGGCAGAGCTGATGATGAGCAGCTTGAAAGAAGCTGCAACACTGGGGCAAACCAACTCAGAGTAGTATGCTCTCCGATACGATGTAACACCTATGGAGAAGAAAAAGGCAATGTAGATTCCATGACACACATATACTTGTCCAATGTATTCGTACATATTTGTATATAGATAAAGACTTCAACATTTTGTAGAACCTCACAGATACACCACTGGAAGTGCTAAATTAAAGAGCAGGTCATATGGGTTTTCAAAAAAACATTTGTAATGTAGCCATCCTTCAATGTAAACAGTCTGCAAAATTGTTAATCAAAAAAGTACATGATAAATAAAGATATCGTCTCTTAAAAGAAAGAGTCGACTCTGAGCCGCTTCAACAAGTCGTCATATTTTTTAATCTTCTTCCCCTACCAATATACGTCACTAGAGCCCCTTTCACACTGCGTGTTGATTCCTGAAAAATTGCTGGAGTGCCTTCTGTGTGAACACAAACACATCCCGGGATTGATTCCGGGAACGGTTCCGGGTTGGGGACCTAGTAACATTGCCGGGATCAGCCCCGGAATGATCGCTATGTGAACAAAAGCCAGAACCAGTGCGTAAAGGCTGTGTAGAAGTGATAACGCACGGCTCTTTTACTGGATGTTTCGAATGCAGAGGTTCTTACTATCCGCGCTGAAGCGAAGATCATTCACCAGTTCAGAGCAATGGTACACGTCGCATTAAAGCCTAATGTCCTAATGTCACATGTCTTTGCGGGATCTTTACAGGTTATGTGTGAACGCATGCACAGATTCCGGAAAATCATTGGTAGTGTGAATGAACCAAAAATCAAACGATCCCGGGACAATTCCCACAATGCATAACCCCTTTATTTTCCAGAATTCCTGTGTGAAAGAGGCTTAGATAACATATTAACATAATTCCCACAAAATACAAACAGTCTGACCTGCCCACAAACACTTCTGCTAGTTTGTTTACGTCACGTTGGGTAGACACTGTGTTCTGCACTGTGAAAGCCAAGTTTGTTTTGTTTTCATCGCCGAAAGATGATAATGTGAATAACCAGAGGTTACATTTTTTTTTTTTCTGATACCACAGCAATACAATTCGAACCTTTTGTTGTGTGCTCATCATTTTATTAAGGACTTCTTCTCTAGTAAATGCTTGTCCATGAAAGATAAGTCCATACCTTCTTTATTTGGACCAACAAGCATCTCGGAACCACAAACTGTAAGTATGTTTGATACGTTATGTGTGAATTTTCAATTGAGTGCTCAAAATATAAGTTTTTTGCGCTAATATGTGATGTATACCTAGTGCAGCTTTAGGCTTCCAGGTAAACCACGATATAAATAGTTCTGATAATTCACTGTGAACCCACTATATCCTAAGAATGAGAATTAATCATATAAACTGTCGCTGTTCTACTTACTTTGTTTAATAATAAAGAATGATTTTAATAATAAAAAAAGCATTTTGAATTACAAACTGTATTGTTTCATCAGCTAACATATCTACCATTATTGTCTGTGAAGCATTTCATTTCTGACATGCATTGTAAACGGAAAGACTAATCAAAACAGGCTTGGCCAGCTGACCAATCAGAGCAGCATAGGCTTATGGAAAGGAGGGGTTTACAGACCATAAACTCACAATATTATGACACTTTAAAATACCATATGACCTGCTCTTTTATTCTTATATGAAGGTTGCTGTCCAGTGTTTCCCCTGGGTTTATTCTGTTTTTATAAATGGACTCCGCGATCCCGTCCGTGTTTTCGTGGATGAGAAATTGTGCGTGACCACGTAGAGACAGAAATGACATGCCGTCATGTAAATAATATAACTTAAGGATACTTAGTTTGTTTAATAAAAGAACAAGTTATAGGCCTGTTCTATATGAAAGGTAATCTTAAATGACTTCTATTGTGATCTGGGGCTATATAGAAAAATAATTAACTTGACCTTCAAGGGGAACGAGCCCCTTAAAATAATCACAGGGGAAACACTGCTGTCTTTTTGCGGTTTAGGCCAGTGTCTGTCACCCAGTAGGTCACAAAAATGAGTCACAAGTGGATCAACTGTAATAATGATTTTTTTCAACAAATACTTTCCACACAAAAAGTATTGTCGTAGCTTCATAAGTTTACGGTTAAAACACTGATGTCACATGCACTACATTAATGATGTCCTTACTACCTTTCCGGGCCTTGAATGTGTCAGTTGTGTTGCTGTCTATGCAGGGTCAGAAAGCTCTTGAATATAATCAAAAATGCCTTAATTTGTGTTCCGAAGAAAAACAAAGGTCTTGCGGGTTTGGAACAACATGAGGATTAGTAATTAATGGCAGAATTTTCATTTTTGGGTGAACTACCTCTTTAAGCGCTCTAAATGATTGGAGAAGTCCTGCATATGCTACCAGAGAGTGTCATTTTCATCAGAAGATCCAGTTTCGAATGGAAAAAAAAAAAATATCTAATGAATCGTTTACGATAAGGTCTAAAATATGCATACAGAAAAGAAATAATGAATTTTTATGAGTTTCAGATGCAACTAATTATATAATTGTGCATGATGGGGGCTATAAAATAAATAGGTTTATCAGCATTTTAAAAGGGCAACGCTCTTTATTTTGCTGATGATGTCAAATCAAACCTTACAGTATTCTGCTGTAAATTCATCTGTCAGTCGAATATTAAATTGACTAACAGAAATACATTATTTGGCCTTGGTAATTGTCCCATGTTTTCTGCCTGAACAATTTTATAATGTATGTGTTTACAAAATGATATTTAGATCATATGCAGCTTGTATGCCATGTGCAGTTAAAGGTAATATTAATTTCAATGTTTGATTTTCAGAGCATTCAAAATACTTGCTAATATTAATAATAACAAAAAGCCTTACATGTACTGTGCTTTTCAAAACAACAATTTTGCTGCTCATCTGTAACATTAAGCTTGTAGCAGCAGCAAACAGAAGTAAAGTGGAGGGAAGCGCACTTATCTGCCTCAGCAGGACAAACTGCCTTTTGTCTCAAATGTGAAAGGTAAACTGCGTGCCCTGGACACACAATATCAATAAACACTGACGTACACGAGTAACGCTGGATTGTCCAGTCTATTATGTCCAATAATAAAAGCTTGATCGTTGATCTTCTAATAAAACGATGTTTAAGATCGATATGGTTTGGCAAAGTGGACGAATAAATGCTTGAACACTGCAGATCACGCGCATGTGGGTGACATTTGTTTGCACAACATAGCAATTTTGTATACAGTTGTCTCGGCTGTTATTGACATGGATGACAATAACAACACGACGTCAAATGCTCAGGCTGTCTAACAGCAAGGCCTTCGGTTCGTCACCAACAGCTCCAGTACTGACTGCTTGGTTCATAATGGCAGCGCATAGATCCTCCGACACTGAACCGCGGGCAGCTAAAAAAATTTACCTCGAGGATTTGAGGCCTGCGTGGAGGCCTCGCTGCAACTGTTTTCACTTGTGTTTCCAGAACATATAACACGATTTACACTGACATTACAGTATTGTCTAATAATGTTTTAGACATACTGTGATTTACTTAGAACAAAGAATATCACATTTAATGTAAATAAACCTCATTTCCATTTACTGATGGGTCCCTGCTTTTAGTGGTGCCCTCAGCTCGCTGGCTAGGTTAACTGAAAAGTGAACTGTCGCTCTGGTCATCTTTTGAGACGCCTATGACTGTTTGCTTTTTCATATCTTAACCTATTTGTTAAGCTTAACTGGTTATCGACAATTTCTTTCTAAAAATCTAATTTCACGGTTTGACGTGTGGTTTATGCTCTGAAACCATGAAAACGGGTCACTGGTTAGCAAGGTAGCAGCCAAAGGACTAACTAGGTATGCTAGCTCAATAGCTAACTGGTTAAAATCTGTAGTGCATGTAGGTGCTCATTGGGTATGTTTTGCGTGCCAAAACAAACGCATAGCAGCTGTAAAGTACTTACTTTTTATACTTCTCCAGTTCGGTTAAGCACTCCATCTTGTAGGACAATGATGGCAAGCTCTTTCACTTGATTTTCCCTAAACATCCAGCAGCAGAACACAGACGTCAAATCCACACGGGGCAACAAACTGCTCTCGAAAACACAATTCGCCTGGTGCTAGATAGCATACAGCTAGATCCAAATGCTTGCATTTAATGCTCGGTCCACGGTGATCAAATAAATAGTCATTAGACGACTCCTCTGTACTGTTTTATCAGTACGAAGCAGGCTGTGGAAGGCACCATCCTTTTTGTTTCATGGTGTAGTAGGGCAGCCTCAGATGATCTGGTGGGAGTCGATATGCGATGCACCGGTTGCGGCTCCTCCTCTCCGTTCGAGCCACAGCTCATGCCGTGAAGGAGGAGGTCGACATGCATGCGCTCCTGTCCAGAGGGACTGATGACGACTCGACGGTTTCGAGGTCTTTGTTAAGCTATGAAATCTTCCATTACAAGAGAACGCGGAATAAAACATTTTAATGCAAAAGTCAACGAACGACGGAGGCAGCTAAAGGCTATTTTGTCATACATTTGGTCGGAAAATATGGAAACCGGATGGGCCTTCAGTGCTGTGGGGTCCCCATCAAGAAATCAATTTAGCATTCTTATCCTTAACTATTATCAGGGGTAAAGCTGGATATGTGAATTTCGGAGGAATTCGGAAAATGGACAGTTTGTCTATGGCAAGCCGTTTTAACATTTATTCCTAAAAACTAGTATCTATTTTAATGTTACTGTTGCTAGTTGTAAGTAAACCATAGTGACTAGTATCTATTAATTTCATTAGAAACTTGAGATTTTATACTATAAGTCACTTTCCCAATAGTGACAAATTACGATTTAGTTTTGATTGTAACAAATTACAATTAAAGGTTGCTGATAGGTTACTTGTTCCACTTTAGTAACTATTTTTAGGTACAACTAGTATTTATCTCTTTATAACTATTCCAATAGTTTTGAATATCTGTTCCATACTTACAAGTAGCAACGGAATATTAGTTTCTGATGAATAGAGGGTTTGCACTAATGGCACATTTGGTCAGTTACGGGTGCGCGGCTATACTGGCAAAGCCAGTACATGGTTAATGTACTACTGAATACATTGTTCTGGTCATTGATGCTGTCTAAACCACAAAAAAAAAAAAAAAAAAGTGTGGAGGCTGCTAAATCATATACCCCCAGTTTCATAGACGAGGCCTAATACTAGAAAAAAAATGTAAGTCTGAGCTGTTTTAACTGAATTAAACTTGCACTGACTGATCTTAAAATATATCACTGCCTTTGTTTTGTCTCAAGTGCACACCAGTAATGTTTTTTTTCTAGGGCTTGTTTATAAAAATTACTTAAATGTCTTAATTGAACTGTGGCCTAATCCTGGTTTAGGCTAAGCTCTGTCAAGATTCTTGCCCTGGAAATCCTGGATCAGTTTGGCTAACCACAAACTGATACAGCAATACAGTGGCAATTGACAATTCTGTTTTGATCATAACAAACAGCTATTTTTTGCCATTAAATTAAATGTTGCTAATACATGTTCCACTTTAGTAGTACTATCCATTAGTAGTAGAATCCATTAGTAAATGCTGAAATTAACATAAATGCTATAGATAGTTGTTTAATCTTAGTTCATGCTAACTGTTAACTAATAAACCTTATTGTAAAGTGTTACCATTTTAAGAAGCATTTTAACAGCTTGTTTATATGGGAGATGTGTATCATGACCTGTTATAAGCTTTGTATGACTGAATAATAAAAATATTTATTATTATTAACAGACATTTCTCAGTCTGTTGTATTCAACAGTGTCCTAATAAAGGATTGATTTCATTTATATACTGATCTGTGTGTGCTTTTATGAAAAGCTTTTTCAGTAAATTCAGTTTTAACAATTAAACCTAAACGTATTTCACTGCTCAAATATAAAGTCTTTTTTCGCAAAATTCTGTGTCAATGAGTTGTCAAATGCTTTGCATAGTGATGCCATAGATACCACGGATATATAGGTAATTTTTAACTAAATGTCTAATTGCATGATAGCAGTTGTGTTTGATGTTTTCCCTGGTAGACAATGCAGTCCGTTTGTTTAGTTACTAATCATATACTTGAAGGCAGGTATTCTAACACAGAATTACTAACAGACACCTCAAGCCATTGGCTTTTCTAATAAAAACACGTCTTAAACATTGTAATGGTCTGCACTTGGTTTCTTCTGTAGTCTTGAGTGCTGAGAGTGCACCTATAGTAAAAAAAAAAAAATATATATATATATATATGGTTTACTCAGCAAACTAATTGACAATTTCAGCTGAATTAAAGCTGTTTAAAAGATTAAAATGTTAACAATAGCATGATTTTTTTGTAATCACATTTGTTGTTTGGCTTGAGCCTTGTTGATCAGGGTATGATGTGTCAGTTATTGCTCATCTTCATCTCTCTGTTCAGTCGATAGGTCCTGGCTCTCAACTTCATGAAGAAATTTGTGATGGGTTTCCAGTGGGAAAACATCCTGACAGTTCCAGGTGTTCCCCTGTAGTGAACAGAACACTTTACAAAACTATTAACACCCGCTGAGCCCAGCTGCACTGTGCAGGCATCTTCCTTTCTTCTAAAGACACAGATTTGATTAATTATTTGTAATTCTTTACTTTTTCTCACTTTTACAGGTTGTGTTGCTATGCTTGTCTGTCTAAACATATTTTGTTCTGAGTTCACAGTGAGAACACTTTAAAATTCACCACAGGTCCCACCTGATGAAAGACTTGTATGTTCGGATACAATTAGAGCATTTACTGTATTTTCTTTCTTCTTATGTATTTTATTTATGTGTTCCTCTTCAGGATTTTCTAAATTTTTATTGGTGAATGTAGTAGCTCAGTACTTTGCTCAGTATAATTATTAGGCAGTGTTGGCAGCTGGCCATGGTAACCAGGACAACTCCTTTATCATGTCTAAAACCCCACAGAGGTTAAAATGAGGACATCATTGTGTTCAATGGACCACTGACTCAGTAACCCTTTGTTGTATCTCAGTTTACAGGGTTCTGCTCACAGGACAGTTCGGAAATCTGGTTGTTTGTAAATAGCTAGATAACAAGTGTCATTTCTTTGTTATTGTCCCAACCGTGAAACAAGTATCTAAACAGGACCGTAACCACCATAGACATTGAGGTGGATAAATCCTCTACAATAATTTGTGACCCTGGACCACAAAACCAGCCGTAAGTAGCATGTGTATATTTGTAGCAATGGCCAACAATACATTGTATGGATTTTCGAAATTATCGATTTTCATTAGTGCCAAAAATCATTAGGATATTAAGTAAAGATTTCATGAAGATATTTTGTAATATTCCTGCCGTAAATGTATAATTCATTTCTGATTAGTAATATGCATTGCTAAGAACTTCATGTGGACACCTTTTTTACAGCCCCTGATTTCAGATTTTCAAATAGTCTTGTAGTATTGTCAGAGGCAGTTTTTCTTTGGAAAACGTTACTTCACAACATTCCACAGCATAATATTGTACTTTTTACTGCACTATGTTTCATATTAAATATCATTTAATACTTGCATTAGAAATCTATTACTTTCTTCTACTCAAGTAAAAGTAATTCAAAGATTTACCTCAGTACAAGAAAGTACTGCATTTTTAATGTTCTTAAGTGTTAAAGGTAAAACAAACATTTGCAAATAGTTCAAATTGTTTACTTCACAATAATTTGTATATATTTTTTTTAATTGTTTTTCTTTTGGCCTCAAATACAATACAATAAAATACTAGTTACTAAGTAGTAGTAACTGTCTACTAAGCAGGACCTGCAAGGAATCTGTGTAAACATACATGATATTGAGTTTGATATCAAAGCAGATTTTTTTTAAGCAATAATATAGTCAAAAATTCCTAGCTTATGTAATTGTTCAGAAATTATTTCTTTACATATATATATATAATGTGAAGACAGTGTAGCATAACCAAGATGAAGCCATTATTTTGTTATGTGACAAGAAATCCAAATTAGAGATAAGTGTCAAGGTCACCTTTTTACAAATCACATATTTTGACCTTCAGCTTTGTGCAGGTCACATGGAGTATATTTGGCTAAGGAAAAAAATAGAGATGAAGATTTTAAAATATGTTTAAATTAGTAGGAACGTAAGAAAATATAAAGTTTATACACTGGTATTGCATATGCAACTAAATTATCTGAGCAATTTTACCTGATGGTTACACCACGTAACATCTTTAGAGTCATTAAATCTACAAGATATTTGTAGTGTGTAGTTTATTTTGTAAACATTTTATACTTATATTTAATTGTATACTCTATTTGTATGAAACGGCACAAGACTGGCCAGAAAAGCTGGCGTCCATTGTGTGTCAGTGTGTTTCTAGTGTCTCATTTGCGTTTCAGTTTTCGGCGCCTCAGCCTTCCGACTTTCCGTAGTTCTACAGATGGCGGTGCAGGAGATGCGGATGCTGTAGTTAGTTGCGATTCGTCCTTGCTTCAGAAATCACAAACGTGAAATTGTTGCTTAGTCACGGTGGGACGTATAGGCGACACTATATACACGCATTAATTTCTCATTCTTTTATAATTGGAAAGGATTGATATCTCCTTTGTTTTGTGTAAGTTTGATCAATATTGTGCGCGTCACTTTCTGGGCCTCTCAGGTTTAGCATTACCGATACTACCGAAGACTGCTGCACTCTTTTGTCTTCACTAGTGTTTTGAGCAATTGACTGTGGTTTTTGAGTCACGTACTAACTTATATGTTCATCGTGCATCAGAATACATTGTGCTGATTTAAACTGCTGTATTGGTTGGTTTGGCTAAATTGGGCGAAGCTAGTGAATGCTAGCTGTGTGATTTGGCTCAGTTTCGTTTCAGAAAGCAGATAGCTCGTGGTTCACCACGAATAGTAGGTGTAAGTGGTTCTACAGAGGTGTATTTGTCGAAAAGAAGTTTGCAGTAGTCGCCAGAGTTATGATAAAACTGACTGAAATAAAAAAAACGGATACATATAGAACGGATTATGGTTTGACACGGTGCGAAAGCGGAAGGCTTCTACAGTTTCTGTGAGGAGATGAGTCGTGCATTGGTTGCATGAAAAAGTGCAGCAAAATGGGATCTTTCGATGTAAAGTCGATAAAAGACTGCTGGCTTTTATTTCTTAAGTATTTTGCAACTGAAAATACGTCTCGTTTAATGTTCCTAGTGGATGGTCTTTGTGGCACTTGGACTTGACCGTCGATTTAATTTTTTCCCCAAGGTAATATTTAAAGAATTTTAAGATTTATTTTCTTTTAAACTTTGGTCGTAAATTGAAAATTATTTTCGACAAGAGAAGTTTAAAGGAAGTAATTATAATTTATTTAATTCTAGTTCGTCTGTAAATGCGGTGTGAGCCTTGTGTGTTAATTTGCAGTAAAGTGGAAAGTTTGCTTGAGGGTAAACTGCATTTCTAAGTATCATTGTTTTCATTTAAAGCAGTGGTTCCCACTCTTTTGACTCCAAGACCCTACATTGTCCAAGAGAATATATTTATTTTACTACTTATGCTGTAATGATTTAAATACTATTACTTAAAATGTTTACTATGGTTAATTTAGTTTACTATGGTTAATTTAGCTCATGTTCCTTTGCTGGTCTTTTTTTCCCACTCTCTCATTTTGTGTATCTATGCTAAGGCCTGTCGCAGTTAACAATATATCAGCTTATCGCACAATATATGTACATGACCTCAATAATTTTTGGTGATGCAATATATTGCCCATTATATTTACATAAAAATTAAAATGACAATAATATCACTTATTGCAATTATTTCTGGGGCAATATATCGTAGAACAAAAAGTTATCATGACAGGCCTATCTGTGCTTCACTGTGCTATCTAATAAGGGCAAAAATGGCCTATAAAATAAAAGAGATAATAATATGGTAATCCAGATCCCTTTGCAAGACTATTTTTAGTGTGCTAAGGCCCCCATCTTGAGAACCACTGATTTAAATGCTTTTATAATTAAGATTTTGCACTGAAGTGAGGTGGAATTGTGTGTTCGCTGTATTGAACTGTTGTTTTATTATTTGGTTTGATGGCTGTGCAGTTTCTAAGTGGCTGTTGAGTGTAATATTAAGGATTTTAAATACTTAATTAGTTGATGTAATCCATTGTCTGCTGTTGATAAGTTTCTGTTGGAAAGAGTGGATGTTATAAAACTATAACGAACATGAAATTACAGTATTTTACAGTTAATGGACCGCTGTATGGATGCTAGTAGCGATATGTTATTTTTCATTTTCAATGTTGTTTTTCTCTCTGGTGAGTTGATAAGTTTTAATTTTGAGTGGAGTTTATAGTACTTGCACATTTGCACGCGGAAACAGAAAGAAAGGAGTTGAATGTGGTAAAACTAGTCTTTCCTGTTAATCCGAATCTTGTGGAACAAAGTTGTTTTTCTGGATCCAAAGACGTTTGCTGTTAAGTGGCTGTTGTTGTTAGATAATTTTTTTGGGCTGTGAGAGGTCTGTTTCACTAAACTTTGCAGTTTAACCTTGGTTTGATTAATTAAAGTTGGGATCACTTGAATATTGTGATACGGAGGCAACGGTTGAGTCAGCGATAACGCTATTATATGTGCCCCTTTTGTCTGCAGGTCCTGTTGTGTGTGCTCCATCATGGCTGTGGTCATCCGATTACAGGGACTCAGAATCACGGCTGGTTCTGAGGACATTCGCAATTTCTTCACTGGTCTCAGAATCCCAGATGGTGGGGTTCATATAATTGGTGGGGAGCTTGAGGAAGCTTTTATAATATTTGCATCTGATGAAGATGCAAGACGAGCGATGACGCGCTCGGGGGGCTGCATTAAGGGCTCTCCCGTCAGCTTGCTCCTGAGTAGCAAGTCAGAAATGCAGAGCGTTCTCGAGGAAAGCACTAGAAGGTCTGAGTTGAAAAGCAGGGGCATGTACAAGGAGGTTGTCAAAAGTCCTTCTGCGGAGCGAGGTTCTATGCCATTCAATAAGGACCCTAGAGTAGACGCACGAAGACCAGATCATCAAGAGATGAGGAACAGGCCATCTCTATCTTCATTCAATGAGACACGACACCAGAGAGAAGGAAGCGCATCGGATAGAGATCAGCTTTATATGAAATTGACAGGGATGCCATTCACTGCGACTAAGGACAACGTCTATGACTTTTTCAGTGGGTTACAAATTGAAGACATCATGTTCTTGAGAAACCCCCGAGGATTGTCCAACGGCCAGGCTATTGTGCGCTTTGCAACCAAAGAGAATGCAGCTGAAGGTCTGAAGCGGGATCGACAATACATGGGGCCGCGTTACATCCAACTAACAAGATGCTCCGAGGAGCAGTGGCTGGCAGAAGGAGGTCTCGTTAAACCGGACAGTCGGAAAAGAGCCTCCTCAGAGCGCGCAAGATCTCGGTCTCCCATTTCCTACAAGTCAAGATCACGATCGCCTACTCATGAAGAATACTGCGTCATGTTTGAGAACTTGCCTTTCATGGTTGAAAAGAGGAATTTGAGGGCGTTGCTTCATCCGGTTTCTTTGAAAGATGATCAGATTATTATCTTTGCCCAAAAAAAAGATGATAGGACCAAATCAGCTGTTGTGGTGTTTAGGAATCTCACAGATTATTGTGCTGGCTTGGCTCATAATAAGGAAATGGTGATGAACAAGGTAGTGTACGTGACGCCCATCTCCAAGGAGAAAATGGTCACCATGTTGGAATCGTCTGTTGATATGAGAGATGAGGGAAAGGGGTTGAGACGCCCTGCGGAAGCGCCCCAGTCTCAGCGAAACAATCCCGACTCGCAGATGAGGTGCGTCTACGTGCGCAATCTCCCATTTGACGTCCGTAAGGTGGAAATCATGGACTTCTTTAATGGATTTCCTCTCTCAGAGGATAGGGTTGTCTTGTTGCGGGACGATAGAGGAGCTGGGCTCGGTGAGGCTTTGGTGATCTTCCAATCTGAGAAGGAAGCCGTGACGGCACAGTCTCTGAACGGACAGAGGTTTCTTGGATCCGAAGTCATGCTGAAGTGCATAACGATGGGCCAGATGCAGAAGTTTGGCGTGAATGACCAGTTGATGGATAGTCCGCAAGAGAGGAACTTTCAGAGAACCGAAATGTTCAATGAAGGTCCTCTTTTTTCGAACACCCAGATGCCTCGAGATGATTGTGAGATACAGCCTAATATGCGCCAGGGTTATGGAGGTCGTGATCGCTTTGAGCCAAATTTTGGCCGCAATGATGCATTTGGGCCGGTACCGGATGGTAACGGACGTCAGTGTTACGGATCACCTGACCAACAGATTGACGGTCCGACTTGTCTTAAATTGGTCAATCTGCCCTCTCAGATACGGATTGATGAGATCTATGACTTCTTCTATGGATACAGAGTGATTCCAGGTTCTGCCTCATTGCTGTATGATAGAAATGGAGCTCCCAAACGTTCAGCAACGGTAACTTTCGAAACCCACAGAGAGGCACTTACTGCTCTTCAGGAATTAAATGGACGACCAATCGGCACAAGGAAAATTCAGATATTGTTTGTGTAGATAAAACTCGTGTTTTTCTTACTTTATTTCCTTTTTTAAGAAGTTGTATGTGCTTTTTCATTGATTTATCAAGTGAAGACGTGTTTTTTGCTTGCTTTTCACAAATCTGCAGATGAAACTGATTTAATTTAGATTCATACTTTATATCTTGATTATTTGAAATGAATGCATTCGTATGCATGACAGTGACAGTATCTAGACTCAGTATTACTTGTGCTGTTGAATGTTTTCTCTTCAGAGTAATACAGTTTGAGATTTCACTAAACATATTTGTTACCAATATATTGTTTTCAGATTTAAAAAAAATCTTAAGATATCTTAACATTGTGAAATTGTAAATTTCTTCCTACATCCAGATAAATTGTCAGTTCATGTTTAATGCTATTAAAGGCATCAGCTTGTTCTTCTGATATCTTTCTTGGGGTGTTTTTTTTTTCCTTGCAGTGGTTCACAATGGGTTTCTTGCCTAGTTGATGTGGTTTTATTGGCATTTCAATAATGTAATTGACACATTTTCATTAAGTCTATCTTAATAATTGCAAAAATGATTATCAGTTAACTTGGTTACCAATATAATCTATAGATTTAAATCCTTTCCAACAATGGCTGTATGATTTTCTGAAGCATCAGTGAGTGTTTTAACCATCTGTAATGGTTGCATACGAGTCCCTCAGTTGTCCTCAATATGAAAAGATGGATCTTAAATTCATAGCCATTGTTAGAAAGGCTTCAAATACACAAACATGCTGAAAAAACAGAGAATTTGTGTGAATTTTGAGCTGTTTAACTGTTCAGGCTAAAAAAAGTTATGGATCATTCAGGTAACATCACAGTATTAAGAATCAACAGGGTGACTTTTATAAATTCAACTATTATGTTCTCTTGTGACTATATGTAAACGTCTTTTATGTGAAATATCTTATTCAGGTCAGTACTAAATAAAAAATAACACATTTTCCCTCTTATTTTGATAAAATCACATTTAGCAGATTCTGGAGGGTGTATATAAACTTTTGACCTCAACCGTATATGCTATAGTGATGCATTCAAATCCACAACTATCCAGGGTTCGCTAGGTGTATATTACTATATTAGCATTAAGCACCAATAAGCCACGCTTTTATGACTTATATGTTGCATATTTTTAGTCTTATTCCATTTTTTTTTTTTTTTTGCCTTTTGCTCTACAGACTGTTCTGTGATGTGCAGCTAATTGTCATGGGATCATTTTCAAGGTAATTAAAAACAGTATAAACCACATTAAAAGCAATCAGTCAAGCACACTTGTACCCACAACGGTTTTTAACAATCACGTGATTGACAGAGAAAGAAGAAGCCACTAGAGGCCACTGCAGTACAATGGACCAGGTAAAAAAAAAACGGTCTAGGTATAAGTGTTGGCCTGCTAATCAAAAAATGGTCGTGAGAACGTAAAACAAATTGTGGAGATGGCTAGGTATTGTGATTTCATAGAAGTAACTGGAGAGTTGGGCACACAAAGCTTTGTGAAGAACAAAAAAATCATATAAGACATCAAAGGAAAATGGTTGCAACTGTAAAGTGCAGGGTGTTTAGCTTGGTAGTCAAAGTCTTGGACTTAAAAACTAAATAAACTAGCCACACAGTTATAGAAGTGTAGTGTTTTTGCTATGAACAACACACCAAGATGAAGAATTAGGTATTCAGTGAAGAACCTACCTTTAGGAGAGTTCAGCAAACGTCTGCAAGATGTCTGTTAAAGATCTCTTGATCTGGAAAGCATCTGCTGTGTACAAATGTCTGGCAGACGTCTGTAAGATGTCAGTTTTACATACATTCTAAATCATAAATGTCTTAAAGACATCTAATAGACGTCTATTTGACATCTGATATGAAACGTCCAATATACGTATTACAGATGAGCAAACTACATCTTGCAGATGTAAATGCAGACGTCAAATAGACTTCTCTGAGATGTACATATGCTATCAGGGTATCTACCAGCATACGAATAGTTACTTATATCTAGTCTAATGACGGAATCATATCTTAAAACTTTTTCCTGATGATTCATTCCCTGTTACATTAATATATTGAGCATTATGCAGAACATTGGAGATATCTTACTTGTTTTAAGAGTGAAGAAAAAAAAAGAATTACAAATAAACCAAACTTTTTTCAATTGCTAGCTAACACTGAAAGATGTGAATAAGTATATCTTACATTTCAAATTGTGTGTATGTGAGACCACATCCACAGTCATAATGAACGCACAGATGAAGGGAGTCACGAGCTCAGGCGAATGAATGTGTTTGGAAATGACGGAGACAGACAGCGCGGTGACTGAGGCTGGACGCTTTGTCAGTGAGAACTTGTAAGTTTCCACTGTATTACAATTACGTTTTTATTTTGGACTAACTGTGTTGTGACATTCTTGTGAGTTAAATTTATGTCTGTCGTGAAGATGTTATGTGGTAAAAACTAGATTATGAAGGGAAAAGTTCACAGTCATCGTGGCTAGCAGCAGCTAGCACCGTTGATGCCGACTGAGTCAGATGATAAAGTTCACACCACCTTGATTATCAATATTTTACATACTGGCATGTGCGGTTCTTTGTGTTTGCAGTTCTACAGAACATTGTTGATGGTTTTCACAAAGTACTTTACCTGATTCATTCGTCGTGTGACATATTAAAACTGAACTGAGATTGATAATGTGGATTTGCGTTAGGGAATATCTCCCATCTGTCATCATACCGTTTCCAGGATTTTTTTCTCTTATATTTCTGAATATAAGAAGAATCTAAATGTGTCACCTGCTTTAGTTTGATGACTATCTGTTTTAGTTATAATGTATTTGTTTGAAAATATTATACGTCATCCAGTTCAACTGTGATAAGAGGCCCAGAAACACCTGTTGCTGAGCTGTAAATAACCAATTTTAACTGAAATATGTCCGCATGAAAAATTGATGATGAAATCAAATGCATGAAATCAAAATGACTAATGTTAATAGGTATACTTGACTTCGTAATGACATGAATAGGATATCATGATGTTCTGATATTAGTCATAGCAACCTGGTTTATGTGCTTATTATTATTTTTTTCCCCACTTTTACTCAGAATTGAGCAGTACATGTTGGGGGGAGGGAATTCTGACTTCTGAATACTTTACTAAAATGTATTTTATGGCTTTTAGAGAATAATTTAGAGCATATAGAGAAAGGCATTGCCCTGTTACTTGTCAAGAAATTGAAATAGGTGAATGAAAGCACGTGTTTATTCCTTCATAAATGTTGGACACACAATGATATGCTGAAATGTTTGCCCTTAAGCAGGAAAATGGATGTGTCAAAGAGAATCATCAGAAACCTGGAGCCAGCGAGACCACTGCGCCGTCTGAACATGAATCAAGGTACAAAACGTGAATGTTTACACTGGTTTCGATCTTTAAAAATGCAAATCAATGCTTTTCAGTTGATGCCAGTTTATGTTTTTCTGTGTGTGTTGGTGTGTTTGTTTGCTTCTTTGGATATCTTAATTATAGTGCCTCAAAGCTATGCTGAGATTAAGCCGATAGAAAAGCCAGTAAGACCCATTTTAATGTTTTCATGCTTTTGGAATTTAATTGCTGCTGCTTGCCTCTTAAATTTTTCATTTGAGATATTGTCTGTTTTTTGTCTGGTAACTGTTTTTTTTTATTGTGAACAGGACAATGTTATTAAAGTGGAGCATTTCTGTGAAATCCTGCATCTTCAAAGCACCAACACCCAGCCAAAAAAGAAAGGCAAGTGTCTGTTTCAGTATAAAGCGTCAGGGAGATAATTGTACCTAGAATTAGAAGACAAACAATAGACTAATAGAACAAGTTAAAGTAGATCTTATTATACTGTTTGTTGTTGTATTTTAAACTGTAGCCGAAAGAATTTGCTACACTCGGGAGTTCCTGATCAAGTTGGCAAGTTGTCCAATGTCTAAGAAGAAACCTGAGTTTTTACCAGAACATCCAATCGTTTTGGAGAATGGAGTGAGTTATGCACAGATTTAATTGGATTTTTGTTTTTCACTCTGACTTGTTTGAAGCACTTACAGTGCCCTACACTAATATTGGCACCCTTGGTAAATATGAGCAGAGACGGCTGTGAAAATAAATCTGTATTGTTTATCTTTTTGATCTTTCATTCAAAAAATGCACAAAATTCTAACCTTTCATTGAAGTAAAACAACTGAAAGTGGGGGGGAACTCACATTATGAATTCAGTGTTTTTTGTTTGCTAATGCATGTTGGCCACAATTATTGGCACCCCTAAAAATTCTTATGAGTAAAATATTTCACACTTTAGTACACTACCAGTCGAAAGTTTTTTAAAGAAGTTTCTTGATCAAAAATACAGAAAAAAATGTAATATTGTGAAATATTATTACGTTGTAAATCAGTGTTTTTCTATATTATTATATATTAAAATTTAATTTATATCTGTAATTAAAGTTGAATTTCCAGAAACTTTACTGCAGTCTTCAGTGTCACATGATCCTTCAAAAATCATTCTAATATGCTGATTTATTATCAGTGCTGGAAACATTTGCACTGCTTAATTTTTTTATTTTTTTTGGAACCTGTAATACTTTTTTTCAGGATTTTTTAATCAATAAAAGGTTAAAAAAAAGAACAACATTTATTTAAAATAGAAAGGTTTTCTAACAATATACACTACTTTTCAAAAGTTTGGGGTCAGTAAATTTTCTTTTAAAATTAATACTTTTATTCACCAAGGATGTGTTAAATTAATAAAAAGTGATAGCATAGATTTACATTGTTAGAAAAGATTTATATTTTGAATAAACGCTGTTCTTTTTAACTTGTTATTCATCAGAGAATCCTAAAAAAAAGATTGCAAAAAATATTTGGAAGCACAACTGTTTCCAACATTGATAATTCTAATAATAAATCAGCATATTAGAATGATTTTTGAAGGATCATGTGGCACTTAAGACTGGAGTAACAGCTGATGAAAATTCAGCTTTGCATCACAGGAATAAATTATATTGTAAAGTATATTAAAATAAAACCATTATTTTATATTGTAATAACATTTTGCAATATTACTGTTTTTTCTGTTTTTACTGTTTTTATTTTTGATCAAATTATTGCAGCCTTGATGAGCATAAGAGACTTCTTTAAAAAAACATTCAATGAGAGGGTGTGTCCAAACTTTTAAATAGTAGTGTATATTCCCATTCATGTTTGTTTGTTTGTTTATTTATTTATTTATTTATTTATTTTTGGAACTCCAGGGTGACTAGGATCATGAAATTGTCCAGCCATGACTTCCTGTTCCACAGGATTATAAATTACAAATTTCCTTAATCATCAGTAACAAGGAGTAAAATCAAAGAATATAGTTCTGATATGCAGAACAAGATTGTTGTAAAAATAGCTAAAGCATTGAAAATCCCAGTTTCTACCATCAGAGCAATAAGGAATAAGTTCCAATCAACTAAAATGTTACAAATCTGTCTGGAAGAGAATGTGTGTTTATATCGTCCTTATGCACAGTGAGGAGGAGAGTTTGAGTGGCCAAAGACTCTCCAAGGATCACAGCTGGAGAATTGTTTATTAGTTGAGTCTTGGGGTCAGAAAGCCTAAAAAAAAAAGAACTATCAAACAGCCCCTACATCACCACATATTGTTCAGGAGGGTTTCAAGAAAAATCCTCCTGAAACATCGAAAAACAAACTCCAGATTCAGTTATCAGACCTGACTGGAACTTCAAACTGGATTGGCTTCTATAGTCAGATGAAACTAAACAAGAGCTTTTTTAGCAGTAAACCCACCAGATGGGTTTGGTACAAATAAGGATAAAAAGTACCCAATGATTAAAAAGTACCCAACAGTGAAATATACTGCTGGATCTTTAATTTTGTGGGCCTATTTTTCTCAATTCAGTGTTTGCAAATGTGCTGTTTTTGTGGGCGGAGCTTATCTTGTGGCAGAAAATTAATGTTTTTAAAGGAACACTTTCCTAGAGTTAAACAGATGAGTTTTACCGTTTTTGAATCCATTCAGCCGATCTCCGGGTCTGCCGTTAGCACTTTTAACATAGCTTAGCATAAATCACTGAATCAGTGATGATTGAATCAATGAAATGTTGCGATATTGCGACTATTTTCAGGCGCTGCATAATATTATTGCGCCTGCTGCACCTATGGTACAGCAGCAAAGTTTCCTGATTATTATGCCAGAATAAGAGTATAGTTCCTATCTATATCAGCCTGGAAAATCACAACTTTTCATTTTCTGTCTGTCTTAGTACACAATGTAAGAGTCAAGTTTTAAATAGGAAAAATATTGAAAATATTTGGTCATTTTTGAACGAGATGCTAATGGTCTAATCAGATTCAAAGATTTATGCTAAAAGTGTTACCGGCAGACCCGGAGATCGGCTGAATGGACTCAAAAACGGTAAAACTCATCTGTTTAACTGTAGGGGAGTTGGAAAATGAGCCTATTTTCAAAAAAAGTGGAGTATTCCTTTAAGTAGCTGTCAGTGGAAGCCATAGAATAAAATAATAAAAAAGGTAATTTTTCCCCCCTTAGCTCAGAATCATGAGTTTATATCCCCACACTTATGGGTTTTTTCCTAAGAATTGACACACTTGCTATTGTTGAGTTATATTGAGATATAAAGGTAAAGTAGGTAAATGTCAAGTGTTATAGATTTATATAGTATTTCATGTTGTACCTGAAGGGCTAATACAGTATGTCCCCTATGAACTGCATAATTGAATTTTATCTAGACAAATTGTTTAAATCAAATTCATGCTTTAAAAGTAGCGTAAACATAGCAGGTTTCATCCATAGTCTCTCTGTTTAAACGTCTATTTAGCTTCAAATGGCATTTTTGACAACAGTGTTCTGTAAAAATTATTTGCATTCTGATTCTGACTTAAAGGCACAACAATACATTATTTTTCTCTTACTCCAAGGATTCCACTTGTTACCAGTGTTTTTCTTCCACCACAATGCACACACAGCTGCAGGTGACGTAACTTTCGCATCTATTCCGAATTTGTCTATTAGAAATCTTATAATAGGATGTGGTTGGATCTTCCATCAGGACAATGATCCAAAACAAACATCAAGATCAACACAAAAATGTGTCACTGAGCACAAAATGAAGCTTCTGCCATGGTCGTCCCGGTTTCCTTGACCTGAACCCTGTAGAAAATGAGTGGGGTAAACTGAAGAGAAGAAGCAATGTGAAGGATCTGGAGTGATTCTGTATGAAGGAATGGTCTCTGATCTCCCCTAACTCATCAGGCATTATAGGAGAAATCTCAGATCTGTTATCTTGGGAAAAGGACAATTGTGGCCAACATGGACTAGAGAAAAAACATTTATTTCATCCTGAGATTTTCCCTGCCACTTTTAATTGTTTTACTTTAATGAGAGGCTGGAATTTTGAAAGATCAAAAGGATAAACAACACAGATTTATTTTCACAGCCACCTCATATTTACCAAGGGTGCCAATATTTATGGAGGGTACTGTATTTGGCAGTACAGAAGATGGCTTCTGTAGGTGTGTGATTATGAACGTTTACAATTTCCATTTCACCCAATTTAGAGAACCAATGATGTGCCAAGATACTTCACCAACCACAACAACAATGAGGAATTGTAAGTGTATTCATCAAAATAATATCACAACCGGTGTAAGATATTATGTGTTACATTTACAAATTGTTTTGTTTATGGATGATTAACAGTTTATCCATTTATATTTTTTTTTCATAGGGCTGCCTAATGTGGGGAATTTCTTTTTTTTTTAATTGCCCTAAAACTGCACTGCATGGGGACCAAGTGGAAAGGGTCACAAGTTAAATTGATAACTTTCAAAGTTATAAAGGGTGAATAAATACCAATTGGTCTTCAGCATTACAATAAAAACTGTGAAAAAAAAATCCAAAATCTTAAACATTTCCAACATAGGTGTTGCAATGCTTGTTCCTAACCAGTCCGCAGTACAAAGAGTTAAATTATACTAACAGCACTGGTGCTTTGATCCTTGCAAAAGCAAAATATTCCCCATCCTATTTTGTCATGTTAAATTTGTTGTCCTTCTTTAACCATACACTTAATTTGACCTTATCAGACATGTGTGATGTCAAACTCAAGCTTTTGATCCTTGCCTAATATGGGTTGTGTTACTACACTGCACTAAAAGAGTTGTTCTGAATTCATGGTCTGTGGTGTTACAATTCGGTTATTGTGGATATTTAGACTTGAAGTGTTTAAGATTGAAGTGCACCTTAATCATAGACTGACTACTAACAAGTTCATGTGCCTGAGTTAGACTTTAGTAAATCAGACTGGCAATGACTGTATTAACACTGGACGTTAGAGAGAGACTGAGATTGGGAAGCAAAACCGCCACTATCATTTGACAATTATTGCACCTGTGGATAAGTAATAAGAAGCTTTTTTCTTTTTAAAGGTACAGTAAGCTATTCTTAATTTTTGCAGGCATTGTACTTGAAAATATGTTTGTTTGCATATGTCTGAAATTTATTTAATTCTTTGCTGTGAAGTGGATTGGAGCACAGAATAAGTGTTTGTTACAGTACTGTAGCTTTTTCAGTATTATAATATTATTAAAGGTTACTAGAAAAAGTGTTAAAATAATCAACCACTCTGGATCTTATGCAAGGATTTTTTTTATTATTATTTCCCCTAATTTGCACATCTGGGCAGAGGCAATATTTGCATTTTGTATGACACTGTAATTTGTCAACTCATTGTCTCAACTTGAAATTGGATTTATTTCACTGAATTCACTCAGTAAAGAAGCATTTATTTTACCTGCTGATGTATTTCATTGTTTTATTTGTATTTTTGCATACATTTGAGATGAATGCATACAGTTTTTTAAAAAGTTGTCCAACACCTTAAAATAGGAAAGTAGTGAAAACTTGTATTGTTTCTCTCGATCCCCTTACAACCAGACCAAAAGCCGCACAATTTAAAACTCGATGACTTTTTAGTCAGCGTTTTGATGATAAAGAAAGTTTGCAAACGTGGAATTGAAGTTATACAACATATTTGATTTTATACAGAAGTTAATATTAAGTGGCTTACGTTGTAGGAACACTGTTGTCCGATTGTGCTTTATATCGTCAACAAAAAAAAGATAGTTCCAAACAAAGCCACAACTGAGTGAATGAAACTGCGAGTTTGAACGAATTGATTTATGAATTATTCAGTCACAAAGATTTTGACTTAATGCCACCTACTGGCGGTATAGTATAAACTGAATCATTTAAATTATTAAAATTTCTATATTCAAAACTTTATATTTAAAACAATTCCATAACATTGTTATTATGAAATGCATTAATTGCACCTCTGAGTCATGTCAAAAATGCTGTAAATATTCCATAATGTCACAGAGTTATTCTGTGCCATGAAAGTTGAATTGTTGATACTGATTTCGTTTGATTGGTAACTTATTCAGCCTGATTGTATCTTATTATTTTAATTGAATTTATTGTTTAATATTGATAAAAGTTTATAAATCTATAAACTGACATACATTTAATAAAGTTAGAAAAATGGCATTACAAAGGTAAAATTCCCCCCAGTGAAATTCCACTGCTAATCACAAATTAAGTTTTGATATATTTACGGTAGGAAATTTACAGAATATCTTCAATGGAACATATTCTTTACTTAATATCCTGATATTTTTGGAATAAAAGAAAAATCGATCATTTTGACCTATACGATGTATTGTTGGCTATTGCTACAGAAGTACCATTGCTACTTATTACTGGTTTTGTGGTCCATTATCACAAATGTAAAAAAATAAATAAATAAATTAAATTATAAAAAAAAAAAAAAAACTATTTTGTGTGCATTTTTTATGACGCTAGTGTTCAGTATCCAGACTGTAGGCTGTAGACATGAGGCCCCGCCCTTATCCTGACAGTTACTATGAAGGACTTCTCAACTGTCCAATCGGTTGGTCCTACAAGGCTATCCTGCCGCAGGAGGCGGTGTTTGCGAAAAAAAAAAAAACACACGATGCTAGTGAGATACAGTCACGTACACCCGCGGCACAGCCGGATGTTTTATAGCAGCGGCAAGTGACCAAAACCCACGGTATTTTATCAATTGACCTTGCTGGCGGACACTCGACATCAGGAAGCTTCATAAACATCCATCTCACGGTAAAAAAGAACATTGAGCTTTGTTAAGAGACGCTGTTCTTTAACGAATAACGTACTGTTTTTGTTTCTTGTTAGGCAAAGTTGTTTATTCTGCATAGGTTTAGTTGTCAAACAAAAAGTTTTTTTTTACGTTGAAAAGTGATGGTGTGTTAATGTGTCCATCTCAGGAAAAACTGAAAATGCCGCTGGGTGAAGAGAAGAACGGGACGAGCGATAGGTAACGTTACGAATGAAACAATCGTGTCTACATTATTTCCTTATTCTTCATATGTCCATGGACTTTCGGCTGTTAATATTTCATAAGTAATTTATGTACGAGTCATTGTGTAGCGCTCTGGATAAATGACACATTCATTCGCTGGACACAAACGTTTAATTAAAAGTTTAATTTAGTTCTATGAGAATGATACAAAACGGAAATCATGTTCCTCTCTGCGTCCTTCTTACGACCCCTGTGTTACACAGTCATAGCTGTTATTACGTTATGTTGTGTGGTTAAAGTGTTACTTTTAACAGTTCTTCCAACAGTAGGAACAATGACTAACAGCTCTCCTGTTTTATATATCTGCTAACTAAACTACTGTTTTCCCTGCATAGGACCATATATGTGAACAATCCCCATTTAGACTCCATGACTGATGACATCCTTTACCATTTTAACCTGGGAACATCCACTCACGACTTACCAGCGATGTTTGGAGATGTCAAAGTAAGCTTCAGCTTTTTCCATACTAAAAGTTCACTCCTTTAAAATGATGCATGTCTGTCTGACTCACTTGGTTGTACGTTTTGTCTCAGTTTGTATGTGTAGGAGGTAGTGCATGGAGGATGAAGTCCTTTACCGAATACATTGCCAAAGAACTGGGGCTGTCAGAGCCTAATGCTGAATACCCAAATATATGTGCAGGGACTGATCGCTATGCCATGTACAAAATTGGACCTGTGCTGTGTGTCAGCGTGAGTGAACTCAAACTCATCCACATATACATATACACTTCAAAAATTCAAAAGTTTGGGGTCAGTGCATTTTTTTTATACTTTTATTCCGCAAGGATGCATTATATTGATCAAAGTTGACATTATAGGCATTTATGATGTTACAAAAGTTTTCTAATTCAAATTCTTTCAAACTTTTTTTAATTAACCGCAGTCCGAACCAGTGAAAGTAACCATACTGTAATCGGAGCTGCCGCAAACGTAATTTAATTTTTGCCCTCATGACATATCTAATAAGAAATCTGATATGTATGTCAGAATAGCTTTTGAAGCAAATATTTAGTAAATATTCAGAGTTGTAAATCAACATAGCCATGTTTTTTCTGTTCCGATTATGGCAGGTCAACACCACCCCTTTTTAGGTCGAAATTTTAATCGGTTAAAGCTCAGTCAGATTGACAGGGTTTGTTAAAAGTCCTTAAAGAGATACTTGAAATACTTGAATTTGACTTTTTGACATTTAAGGCTGGGAAAACTCTTGAAAATAGCAATATTCCTGAAGAGGTACTTAAAAAGTGCTTGAATTACTGAAAGACATTATGAAATTAGTGTTATTATTCAAATTGGGACTTCTTAGTGGATCATGAATCATTTGATTTAGGAACTTTAGAGCACAAGATGTGAATCATTTGACTTAGATCAGGACTTCAAGTCGTGTATTGCGAATTTAGCTTGGAACTTTGCATATTGCAAATCATTTGATTAAGCTTGGTACTTCGGAGCACATATGGCAAATCATTTGATTTAGTTTGGAATGGGTTTGTGAATCATTCCGCAAACTGAATGATTAAAATCAAATGATATGTGATGCGCAATTTGAAGTCCCAATCTAAATTAAATTATTTGCGATATGCAAAGTCAGTTATTCGTGAACCCTGCACCGAGTCCTGATCTGAAATGATGGTTTGCGTATAATTATTTAGATCGGGACTTCAAAGCGTTGATCATAAATCATTTAATTTAGAGCTGAACTTCCGATCGTGGATTGGGAATCATTTGATTCAGGCAGTACAGTTCTAAAAACAAAACAAAGAAAGAAGAAAGTAAGCATACACAAATACAGCCTTAAATATGGCTTTTCATCTGAAAGATGTATATAGTAGCAACTTTACGTGGCAGCTCAATCTAATGTTAATCTAGTAGTGCTTGAAAAGTCCATCTGGATGTTCTGGAATTTCATTTTACAATATTTATACGAACCCTGGATTAGTTAAAGCACAGAGACTTTTCAGTCCGATTAAGCCATCAAACAATTATAAACATAATTGGTGAGCCTTGGTGAGAATAAGAGACTTCTTTTTAAAAACCAGTCTTACCAACCTCAAACTTTTGTAGCTTTTAAGTACATTACTTCAAGTAAAATTTGTCTGAAGGTTAACATAGAATTGTCTCTGTGTTCTAGCATGGCATGGGCATCCCATCCATCTCTATAATGTTGCATGAGCTTATCAAGCTCCTGTATCATGCCCACTGCACCGATGTCACCGTAGTCCGCATCGGAACGTCAGGAGGAATAGGTACACTGCTTTTACCATTGAACTGCTTAATCGAAAGGGTGTTTCCATGCTTTCAAAATCAGACCCAGCCTCACCCTGATGTTGTAAACCATGGGTTTTGTGAATCATTTCCCAACTATTTGTTTTCTGACTGAGCTGTTTCCTGTCAGGTTTAAATCCAGGGACTGTGGTGGTTACCAAACAGTCAGTGGATTCTTTGTTCCAGCCTCGTTTTGAGCAGATCATCCTGGGTAAGCCAGTGGTCAGGAGCACAGAATTCGATGGAGAACTTGCCGAGGAGCTGCTTCAGTGCGGCAAAGACCTTGCAGAGTTTGATACTGTCATCGGAAACACTATGTGCACCCTTGACTTCTATGAAGGTATTAATATTTACTGTTTTATAGAATGTTACAATGTTTTTTGCACAGTTTTGACTTGCTTTTTGCTTTGCATTTGAATGCACAGGTCAAGCTCGGCTGGATGGGGCCTTTTGCTCGTACACCGAAGATGATAAACAGAGGTATCTTGCCGAAGCCTATGCTGCTGGAGTTCGTAACATTGAGATGGAGTCATCTGTGTTTGCGGCCATGTGCAAACTGAGCAATCTTCGAGGTTTGTCACCATTTCTTTAAGTTAATTAGTAATGCTTGCACAAGTTTGCGATATTTCATTTGATGGTTTAGGTAATAAAAAGCCTTTTGTGTTGGAATGGTTGCTAGAGGTTTATGATCTATTATTGCAGTTTGTCTGTTTGACTGATTTTTAACTCGTCACACATTAAACTTTCTGATGTTGTTTATTATGGATGGGTTATGGTTGTGTGATCATTTTAAAGAATTTTTTCCTGTTTGTGCAGCTGCGGTTGTGTGTGTAACACTGCTGGACCGACTAAAAGGAGACCAGCTGACCAGCTCTCACGATGTCATGCATAGCTACCAGCAGCGACCTCAGGTCTTGGTTGGGCATTACATCAAAAAGAAGCTGAATGCCTCTAAGAAAAGCTAGTTAGCTTTTCAGGAAAGCTTTTACAACAGTCCCAGGTGAGGGTAGGGAAAAGTATAGTGCGGTTTTGTTTATGACGATGATTATTTGAATATATGGCAAAAAAGAAGTTCTTATAAGTTGCAAAATTGTTTTTTCTACGGTTTAATATTGCAGTTACTAAAACACTTATACAACCTCATGGCTTGAATGTAATATCTTAATTTCCTTGTTTTAAATTCATTCTATTTGATTTGTCTTAAATACCAGATATTTATTATTGTTTTAAAAGGCACTGAATTAAAACTACTACTGATGAAGTAGTTGAGTAAAAGGGAAAGATTTTATAAAGAAAGAAAGAAAGAGAGAACTAAGCAGTTTTAGCACTAGTTACATTAAAAGGGTCCAAAGAGCTTTTTCGAATAACAGTAAGCCTCTGTTTGTTGGTTTATGTTTACAGACAAAATGCTTGTACAATTTTACTGTAATGTTCACAGATGTCTTAAAAAAATCTTGCATAATATTTCTCCTTAAGTTTGCAATGTTTAACATGCAAAGTGTTATTTTAATTCTGTAACTGAATGTTTTGTTGTACAACATTCTGAACAAAAAAAACAGATTAAATCATTTAATAAATTGTATGAAGTCTAATTTCAGTCTCATTAAATAAATGCTAAAAAAGTGTTAAAAGTATCAACATTGAAGTCAAGAACATTAGAATATTAAAATGTACAGATATTTGGAATAATAAAGGAATTATTCACCCAAAAATGGAAATTGAAACTTCCGAAATGCAGTTTAAATCCAGCTAAAATCAAATGGCTCTTAACGATCCCAGCCGATGAAGATGGGTCATATCTAGTGAAACGATCAGTTATTTCGAAACAAATTGACAATTTAAATACTTTTTAACCTCAAATGCTGGTTTTGTCTCGTCTCTGCGATGCGCATGCGTAATCTGTGTGATCCGGGTCAATACAGTTAGGGTATGTCAAAAAAACTCCCATCTCATTTTTGTCTTCAACTTCAAAATCATCCTACAGCGCTGCTTTACCTTTTTTTGTAAAGGGTGTTTGATCTTTGTATGTTCACTTTGAAAACACTGGGTTGGTACTTCTGCAGCAATGTAGGATGAATTCGAAGTTGAAGACAAAAACGAGTTTTTTGACATACCCTAACTGTATTGACCCACATAATGTCCCACTTTTTTTTGTCCAGTTAAACTGCCCTCGGTTCTTCAGAAAAACCTGTCAGGTCTCACAAATTCTTTTGATTTTTTAGCATTTTGGTGTATTTGAACCCTTTCCAACAATGACTGTATGAATTTGAGATCTGTCTTTTCACACATGGACACATGCAACTATTACAGGAGGTTCAAACACTCACTTGTTCTACATGTTCTAGAAGGAAACACGATGCAGTAAGTGCCAGGGGGTGAAAACTTTTTGAACCTTATGTAAAAGTTGCATACAAGTGCCTCAGTTCTCCTCAGTGTGAAAAAAATGGATCTCAAATTCATACAGTCATTGTTGAAAAAGGTCCAAATACACAAAAATGCTTAAAAAAACAGTTAATTTTTAATACACAAATTGTAATGTTGATTGCATTCACCAATCTTACCTATTCAACTCTGTAACTCAAATTATTGTAAGAAAAATTGCTCAAGCACACATCTCTCCTAAACCAACAATTGGTCACAAAGTAGCTTGCTCATACAGCAAGTGACAATTTTGATGGTAGCCATTAACTCCCATAGCATTTTTTTTAACAATGGCTATCATTAACTGTTTGGCTATCAACATTCTTCAAAATTTCTAATTTTGTGCTAAACAGAATAAAGAAACAGGAACAACCTGAGGGTGAGTAAGTTATGACAGAATTTACATTTCTGGGTGAACTATGACTTTCTGGCATAAATGTTTTTATGACAAATAGTCTAATGTTTGTAATGTTTAAAAATCATAATTGCAAACATTTACAACAGGGTTTTAAAAATTGCAACTAATTAGCATATTAAACGGGTCATGTTCGGTTTGACCTCTCGAGGTTGGTTATCAGCATTTTCAGAAGACCAACCACATAATTTCTCAGCTCATTTGTCGAAATTGAAAATAAACTAGAGAATATTTAAGATCTATTTTGTACCCTATTCGTAGAAAATTCCAGGTATTGTTAATAAACCAACGCATTTGTATGCCTTAAATATTTAAACCCACATACGACACAGCGCTCGATTAGATGCAGGCCAGATTTTTTTCTCCCTTCCTTCCTTCTCCACGTCAGTGAAGTGAAGTGCTGCCGGTGGCCAATCTGCTGTTGCGCGGACTGGATCATAAGTCAGCCGCTCCCATTCCTCACATCCCTCCGCGCTCCTCATTGTGCTCTGCTGACTCAGTGCCTTAAGCATCATCCGCTCTCAACGCCACTGGCACAAACCTCGACCATTGTGGAAATTAACACGGATTCAAGAAAAGACACCATGGCCAAAACAGCTATCGGTACGTACTGCGCATTTCTTCACTTGTCTTCATATAATCCATTGTTGCATTTGTAAACGTGTTAATGGTGACGGAGTCTGTCAGTGCAAAACGTTATACCATGTCAAGATGTACGATGTAGGCTATATTAAAAAACATACAATGCTATATTAATATGTTTCTTATATTACAGTCTATTTGTGCGCACAGTACATTATAAGGTAAATACGACTAGAATCTACGTTATCAGAGGCAATGGTAGATTTCGCGTTTTTCCGATTAATGTAGTTTATAGCCTAAGCGAAGCGAATGTCGTTCATAATATGAACTGAAATAAATACCATACGTAAAATTCTCAATAGTAGCATGTTTGTATGATTATTGGCGATGGCGCACCTGCTCCTGCTGCCTCACATCATAATGCAGAAAGACCGCACCCAAGAAACACAGCCCAGACAATATAGCTATAAAACCGTTACAAATACCTCCTCAAGGAGCATTTCCCTCAAGAACTCATATTTAACCAGCGATTTTGCTTTATATGGAATAATCAAGACAATTAGAACAGCTTTTTGTTGTGGATGTCATCGTCCTTGTTTTATAAGACTGGCATGAGGAATACCAAGGTGACAAGATTTTCAGTCACACTCCATTTTAATTTTAATAAGGATTTCTATGCATTCAGAAACCGCCTAATAAGGCTATCCTGAGGTAAAACACAAAGGCCTAGCTGCATAGCACTGTTTTCATGTGACAACATCAATAAAACATTGCAGTAGCTCTGCTTTCAGTATTTTAAATAGATTAAAACATAAGAATTTCTAATCTACTGTGGTTTTTCCCATAGTAAAACCCACCTTTACTTCTGTTGTGGAGTTATTTTATGACCAGATGGCATGGGCGGATGTCACTGAGATTTTTTTTTTCTTTTTAGCCCTCAAAAAACTGAAGCTGTAAAGTCACCTTTTTGAATCTATCGTTGCTCTTTTCTGTCAGGATTCATTGATTAGTAGAGGGCTCCTGAGCTGTGGGCCTGGTTGGTTGATATTGATAAGAATGACAGAGGAGTTGCAGGAGGCCAAACGGACACAGACTGGGAGACCGGCCAGCCCTGCAGCAGTGGGATGCTGCACATGGTGGCCTTTGCAGCACCGGACACATAAAGTATTGACACTTTGTGGACACCAGTATGTGACCCTGGCAGGAAATAGCTCCTGTTTAAGAATTAGTCACGGAAAGGATGGTATTTGTGTAATCGTAGATTATAACTGATTGAGGGCTATCATATTTAGATTATTTGCTGATTTAGTTACGCTTGTTTAGTGTGTCCTAGTCTGCACGGTGTCAGATGGTAATTTTCTAGCTAATGGGCTGCTGGATGTGCTTGTAATCTGCAAAACGCTACAGAGGGCAGGAAATGGGAAGTGTCATTAGTGTGCCTCCTGCATTTTTCATGAGTCTGCAAGCTCCGTTTGTTTGAATGTAGAAAAGTCTCTCCGTAGACTCCATTTGTGCCATTTTTTTAATGCAAAGGTGAGTTTTCAGGGATATGATTTGTTGAATTCCACCTGATTTATTGTGTGTGAAATTCCCCACATTTTTAATCTCACGTAATTCCTGATATTTAACTATTTAAATCCACTTTTTTCATTGTTCGCTGTAATTATAATCATTGTATTTTTTTTTTTTAAATGAGCTAATGTAGCTGAAGTAGCAGAGTTGATCTGTCATTCAGTTGAAGCATCATAGAGTCAGACACTTATAAACTGAAGTACAGGGTATGTTATAAACTCCAGTTGAATCCTCTGAAGAGCTGTAGAGACTGGGCAATATGCTCTGGTCTGTAAACTTCAGCACATTTGTGCTAGAGTAGCGGTTGGGTGTATGACTAACAAGGGGGCAATTATGTGTTGTTCCAGCATACAAGGAGAAGATGAAGGAGCTGTCCATGCTCTCGCTCATTTGCTCCTGCTTCAGCCCACAGACACGCAACAACCTGGTCTGTGAGTTTGAAGGTAAGTGAAAGAACAAATCAGTTTGATTTGAAGCAGTAGAAGACTATATATGAAATGGAGATGCTATTACTGATATTTTATATAATAAATAAAATAATAAGTGTTAATGTATTTAGAAGGTCATTAAAAAAAAACATTCTTTGGTAAATCGTAATTCATTTTATGATTACATTTTATGGTATAAAAAGCTGAAATTGTGACAAAATGTCAAATCGTAAAATACTAATTCATAATTATGATAGCTAAATTATGAGGAAAAAGTCAAAATGATAACATACTAAGTTGAAATGATGACAAAAAGTCTAAATTATGAAATTAAAAGTCATAAATATGACAAACTGACTTAGACTGTTGATTATTTATGTTCTTAAATCTATAGAAATGTTATTGCTTTAAAAGATTAATTATGTTTGGAAGCTAATTAAGAAAAAAATATTCCTTGGTAAATCGTAATTAATTTTATGAGTAAAAATGATGATATCAAAAGCTGAAACTGTCAAATTGTGAAATACTAATTCGTAATTATGATAAAATTATAAGGAAAAAGTCAAAATGATAACATGCTAAGTCAAAAAGTTGAAATGATGACAAAAAGTCTAAATTATGAAATTAAAAGTCATAAATATGAAAAGCTGACTAAGAGTCTTGATTGTTTATGTTCTTAAATCTATAAAAATGTTAATCCTTTAAAAGATTAATTAAAGCTAATTTACCAAAAATTATTTGGTAAATCATAATTAATTTTATGATTAAAAATTATGATATCAAAATCTGAAATTGTGACAGAATATCAAATTGTGTAATACTAATTCATAATTATGATAACAAAATTATGAGAAAAGTCAAAATGATAACATACTAAGTCAAAAAGTTGAAATGATGACAAAAAAGTCTAAAATATGAAATTAAAAGTCATAAATATGAAAACTGACTAAGAGTCTTGATTGTTTATGTTCTTAAATCTATAAAAATGTTAATGCTTTAAAAGAATTATATTTGGAAGCTAATTTACAAAAAATTATTTGGTTAATCATAATAAATTTTATGATTAAAAATCATGATATCAAAAGCTGAAACTGTGACAAAATGTCAAATTGTGCAATACTAATTCATAATTATGATGACAAAAGTCAAAGAAAAGTCAAAATGATAACATACTAAGTCATAATTCTAAGATAAAGTTGAAATAATGACAAAATGTCTAAATTATGAAATAAAAAGTTATAAATATGACAAAAGAAAAACTGACTTAGAATCTTGATTGTTTATGTTCTTAAATCTATAAAAAAATGTATTGCTTTAAAGGATTAATTATATTCAGAATCCCATTAAGAAAGAAAAATCATGCTTTGGTAAATCATAATTATGACCAAAAAAAAAACAAAATTTAGATAAAATCCATAATGAAATAAAAAGCTGAAATTATGACATAAAATGGCAAATTGTGAAATACTAATTTATAATTATGTTACAAAATTATGAGGCAAAAAGTATAAGTGGGAACATCATAATTATGACAGAAAGTTGAAATGATGACAAAAAGTCTAAATTATGAAATCAAAAGTCATAGATATGACAAAAACTGACTTTAAATCTATAAAAATGTTAATGCTTTAAAAGATTAATGTATACTTATATTCAGCAGCTCTTTAAGAAAAAAATCATGCTTTGGTAAGCATGACAAAATTATGACAAAAAGTCTAAATTATATCAATTATTATATAAACAGATGAAATTGTGACATAAAATGTCAAATTGTAAAATACTAATTTATTATTATGATTTTAAAAAATGAGAAAAGGTCAGAATGATAACATACTAAGTCATAATTATGAAATAAGGTTGAAATGATGACAAAAAGTCATAAATATGAAATCTATAAAAAATCTATAAAAACATTATTGCTTTAAAAGATTAATTATATTCGTAAGCCCATTAAGGGAGAAAAAATCATGCTTTGGTAAATCATAATTATGACAAAAAGACAGAATTGAGATAAAATCCATTATGATATAAATTAGTATTTCACAATTTGACAATTTGTGTCATAATTTCAGCTTTTTACAATTCTAATAAAAAAATAAGGCAAAAGTCTAAATGGTAACATACTAAGTCATAATTATGAGATAAAGTTGAAATTATGACAAGAACTGATTTAGAGTCTTAATTGTTTGTTTATGTTCTTGTATCTAAAAAAAAAATGCTTTAAAAGATTAATTATATTCATAAGGCCATAAAAAATCATGCTTTGGTAAATCATAAAAAGACAAAATTAAGATAAAATCAATTATGATATAAAAAGCTGAAATTGTGACATAATATATCAAATTGTGAAATATTAATTCATAATTGTGATTAAAAATGAGACAAAAAGTCAAAATAACATACTAAGTCATAATTATGAGATACAATTTAAATGATAGCAAAAAGTTTAAATGAATGTTACAACTTTAAAAGTTGAGATAAAAGAATTACAAGGAAGATTAAGTCATAATTATGCGGTCAAGTTGAAGTGATGACAAAGTCAAAATAATAACATGTCATCAGTATGTCATCATTTTGACCTTTTTCTCATAATTATGACTTTTTATGCCAAAGCTTTTTATGAAGTAAGGTCATTTGACATTGGTTGTTGTCTTGTAGATATGGAAGTAAAGCCAATAAACAAAAGGGCCTCAGGCCAGGCCTTCGAGGTGATTCTAAAACCACCTTCACCAGTGTCAGACGTGGCCCACAGCATCAACTCTCCTCCAAAGAAGAGGGATGTGTCACTGGACGACATCCAGAAGAAGCTGGAGGCTGCTGAGACTCGCAGGAGGGTCAGTTGAACTGAATGCATCTACGCTTAATAGCTGTAGCTATAAAGCTTTGAATTTTATTAACACAGACAAATGTACATCAATCAATAAATATTGGTCAACCACATTAGAATCCATTTAACCTTCAGGAACTGTATGCCCTTCCATGCCCTTACCTTGGGATGCTTATGCATGTAATATCTTTGCTCAACAGTCCCAGGAAGCTAATGTGCTCAAAGTTCTGGCTGAGAAGCGTGAGCATGAGAGGGATGTGCTGCTCAAAGCCATGGAGGAGAACAGCAACTTCAGCAAGATGGCAGAGGAAAAGCTCATTCTGAAGATGGAGCAGAACAAAGAAAACCGTGAGGCCTACCTGGCAGCCATGATGGAACGCCTGCACGAGAAGGTCAGCAAAACAGTTAGACTTTGTATATTATATATATATATATATTTAAAATGTCAAAAATGTCAACTAGTGTGGGATATTCTTGGAATTCATTGTTGCGCAACCCAATCAGCAAAGAGCTTATTGCAACATCCAGCTTGATCAGAAAATGGGGAAGACCGCCACATGAGTTATGCAAAAAAAAAAACCATCCCCTGAGTAACGGAATGTGAATATTCGCTTCACTTTTGGTGTGCAAACACTATCAGTGAATGAGTCGTTCATTCAGTCATTCAGTCTAATGATTGTTCAAATGGCTGATTCATTCTGGAAACGAAGCAAGTGGCTGTCTTTATGAATAGGTTACTGATTCATTGGCTCAGACTGTTCAGTAATGTGGATTTGTTCAGTAACGAAACACTGCTGTATTTCAGTAGCTGACAATTCTGCTGTGGCTTTGTTTGACAAAATTTGTTTGACAGACAAAATTGATGATATTGTGCCTAAAATTTAACACAAAATATTTTATTTTTTAATTGAAACACCAGTAGGTGGCAAAAAGTCACTGTTTTATAGTGTGCACACCAAAAGCAAATTGAATTACTTTCGCAAGTAGATTACATGTAAATTCAATGCAAAGAAATAAACAGACACAGATTCGTGCTGGGTGATGGGTTGCACGAAAGCGCGATGTTCCGCACAAGTTTAAAAATTTCAACTAGTGTGGGAAATTCTTGTGATGCATTGTTGCGTAACCCAATCAGCAAACCAGCTTTATCAGAAAATAGGGACGACCGTCATGCGAGTGATGCGAAAAACATCCCATGAGTAACGGAATGTGAATAGTCACTTTACTTTTGGTGTGTTTCATTCATTCAGTCAACTGATTTGTTCAAACAACTGATTCATTCTGGAAATTAAGCAAGTGGCTGTCTTTATGAATAGGTCACTGATTCATTGGCTCAAATTGTTCAATAACGTGGATTTGTTCAGTAAAGATACACAGCTGTATTTCACAAGGAAATGAACTGTTCTGCTGTGGCTTTTTTAAAATTTTTGTTTACGAAATTGATTAAAATAGACAAAATGGATAATATTGTGTCTAAAATTTGACACAAAATTAACATTTATTAATTGAACCACCAGTAGGTGGCAAAAAGTCACCTGTTTTATGGTGTGTGCACACCACAAGCAAATTTAATTATTTTCGCAAGTAGTTTACATGTAAATTTGTTCAGCAACAAAATACCGCTGTATTTCAGTAGGAAACTGACAATTCTGCTGTGGCTTTGTTTGGAACTATTTTTGTTTGCAAAATTGATTAAAATAGACAAAATGGTTGATATTGTGTCTAAAATTTGACACAAAATATATATATTTTTTAATTGAATTTTTTTTTCAAAAAAGTCACTGTTTTATGGTGTGTGCACACCAAAAGCAAATGTAATTATTTTCGCAAGTAGATTACATGTAAATTCAATGCAAAGAAACAAACAGATGCAAATTTGTGCTGGGTGACGGGTTGCGCGAAAACTTAATGTTCGCCACGTTCCGCACAAGTTTAAAAATTTCAACTAGTGTGGGAAATTCTTGTGATGCATTGTTGCGCAACCCAATCAGCAAAGAGCTTATCGCAACATGCAGCTTTATCAGAAAATAGGGAAGACCATCATGCGAGTGATGCGAAAAACATCCCATGAGTATTGGAATGTGAATATTTGCTTCACTTTTGGTGTGCATACACTATCATTTATGTAGTTCACTGATTTATTCAAACGGGTGATTCATTCTGGAAATGAAACAAGTGGCTGTCTTTATGAATAGGTCACTGATTCATTGGCTCAAATTGTTCAATAAGGTTGATTTATTCAGTAACGAAACACCGCTGTGTTTCACTAGGAAATAAACTGTTCTGCTGTGGCTTTGTTTGGAACAATTTTTGCTTGCGAAATTGATCAAAACAGACAAAATACATGATGTTGTTTCTAAAATTTGACACTAAATTAACATTTTTTAATTGAACCACCAGTAGGTGGCAACAAGTCACTGTTTTATGGTGTGTGCACACCAAAAGCAAATTTAATTATTTTCACAAGTTGATTACATGTAAATTCAATGCAAACAAACAAACAGACGCAAATTTGTGCTGGGTGACGGGTTGCACGAAAGCATAATAAAGCAGAAAATAGGGAATAGAGAAGACCATCATGCAAGTGATGCGGAAAAACATCCCATGAGTAATGGAATGTGAATATTCACTTTACTTTTGGTGTGCACACACTATCAGTGAGTGAGTCATTCATTCAGTCAACTGATTCATTCAAACAGCTGATTCATTCTGGAAATGAAGCAAGTGGATGACTTAATGAATAGGTTACTGATTCATTGGCTCAAATGGTTCAATAACGTGGATTTGTTCAGTAATGAAACACCACTGTATTTCACTAGGAAATGAACTGTTCTGCTGTGGCTTTGTTTGGAACAATTTTTGTTTGCGAAATTGATCAAAATGCCAAAATGGATGATATTGGATGATATTGTGTCTAAAATTTGACACAAAATTTAATTTTTTTTAATTGAACCACCGGTAGTAGATTGATTACATGTAAAGTCATTGCAAAGACACAAACAGACGCAGATTTGTGCCGGACGATGTGAAAAACATCCCATGAGTAATGAGTTGTTCAGTCATCTGATTCGTTCAAACGGCCAATTTATTCCCAAAACAAAGCAAGTGACTGTCTTTATAAATAGGGCAGTGATTCATTGGCTTAACGTAAATTCTTTCAGTAACGAAACGCTGCTATTTTTGTTTGATTTTTAAAAAGATAAAATAAATTTGTTTGGACTTGAGAGAAAGAATGGTTAATGCTCAAAAAGATGGAGAAGGATACACACGTTTATCAAAGCGTTTTCAAGTGTCAAGAACTGCAGTGAGATGCATTATCAAGAAGTTTAAAGAGACCAACACAGTGGAGAACAAGACGGGTAGAGGCAGGAAGCAAAAGATTTCAAAAACTTTGGAAAGAAAACTAGTGAGAGAGGTTTCTAAAGACCCAAGAACAACTGCCAAGACACTAGTGAATGACCTAGCCAAGTCTGGAATTGATGTTACAACAAAGACAGTCACTAGAGCCCTGCACAGAAATGAACTGTGAGGTTGCCGACCAAGAAAGACCCTACTTCTGAAGAAGAGACACCTCCAAGCTAGAATGACGTTTGCTAAGGACAACCTGGGGGAATGTGATGCATACTGGAAACAAGTCCTTTGGTCAGATGAGACAAAACTAGAGCTTTTTGGCCATAGAGATGTTGCCTATGTTTGGAGAAAGAAGGGAGAGGCATTCAACACCAAGAACACCGTTCCCACAGTGAAACATGGTGGTGGGAGTATAATGCTGTGGGGATGTTTCAGTGTGTTTGGAACTGGGAATTTCATCAGGGTTGAAGGAAGCATGGAAAAGGAAGACTATTAGAAGATTTTGAAAGACAACCTCAGACAGTCTGCAAGAAAACTTGGTTTGGGTCGACATTTTGTCTTCCAGCATGATAACGACCCAAAGCATACCTCACTTCTGGTGAAGAAATACCTCCAAATGAGCAAAGTGAGTGTACTTGACTGGCTTGCACAAAGGTCAGACTTGAATCCAATAGAAAATCTGTGGGGCACACTAAAGTCCCGAGTTTGTGCCAGAAGACCAACAAATTTTGAGGAGCTTGAGAGATTTGCTAAGGAAGAATGGGCTGTCATTCCTCAGGAGACATGCTTACAACTTGTTGAGAAATACAGCAAATGGCTAAAGGCTGTTATCAAGCAAAAGGGATACACTATTGACTATTAACATCAGCGGGCTAATACTTTTGACCAGTAGTTGGTTATACATTTATTTCTATTTGTATTAAAAACCCTAAAAGCTTCCTGAATAAAGTATTATTTTTAAAAATGCTGTGTTGATAAAAATCGTCTTTCTGTTAAACAACACTTGGGAGTTGTTTGAAAAATAATGAAATATTTTATAAGGGGCTAATAATTTTGTCCTCAACTTTTTTTTATTTGGGTTTTTAATTATTATTTATTTATTTATTATAAGCCTTTTTCTGTCTTAAATGACTCATCAGAAATCTGACATGTGATATTCTGTTTTGACTCTATCAGGAGCGACATGCTGCAATTGTCCGCAGGAACAAGGAGCTGAGGGATGAACTAATAGCGTGAAGTTATCCTCCTCCTCCTCCTCATACCCTTCATCAGCCAATCCGTCATCCTATCCTGCTCACGCACACTCACACACAACCACTGGTACAAACCAGTCAGAACAACTAGTATCACACTCGTATACTGTTTGAACGGTCTTGCTTGATTTCGTAAAGTAATGGGAAGACACAAGTATTATTTTGTAAATACATCTTTTTTTTATCTCTCTCTCTTTCTTTCTTTCTCTCTGTCTCTCTTTCTATCTATCAGATCGAATGATAACAAATACATGATGTTAATTCTCTCATTATTATTAGTTTTGGTTCAGGCACGTCTGGTTTGATCATGTGAAAGGTTTTCGATGTTGTGAGTAAGCTGCCCGCTTACGTTTGCAGTGTTCAATGATGTGAAGTTTGGTGTAATTGTGAAGAATGCGAAACGCTTCAGTGCTCAGGCCCCAGATCAACTTAGATTTCCATTTTAAACACGCAAAACTTACCCAGACTCATAAATATATAATGCACTTACGTTTATATACAGCATGATCAAGACATTTTCCTGAACTAATAGCTTGAAATATGAGTACCGATGAGAACAAATAAAAACATGTTAATAGTGTTTCATTTGTAAACAAAATCTCTTCTGTATTTTTAGTTTCTTTGCTTAATATATAAAATGAAATATCACTCTCTTGAAATGTTACGCACATCTGCATGTCGACATCTGCAAACGTACTCTTTTGTTGGCTGACGTTTGGAAACACTGCACCCTTTCTGGACCCTTCGGACTAGAGTCTAGACAGCTTGACATAGCCTGCGTTAGAATACAAAAGAAAAGGAAAAAACCTGCCCCATTCCCTTACATTGATTCAGGCCTTCGGCACTCAAGGCTGATGTTTATCGTCTAGCAGGAGTAGACATCTTCGGTAGTGCAGCGGTGTAATTAAGGGAGTCATCGTATCTCTCCGAATGTTCTGACATCTGTCTGGCTTGATTAAAATAGGTAACATCTTTACCAGCTGAATGTATCCTCATATACTCCCAACTACAGCCTTTGACGTGTGACTATTTTCTATTTGGTTGATTTTCGTGTGATTGAAGTGAGTGTGTGTCGGTGTGTGTGTCCACGTTTGGTTGACCAAGCATTTGTGTCCTTTCTCTTTGGATGTGAAGTGATAGGCAGATGCAGAATATGCACTGAATGCTTATGATTTTATTTGGATTTGTTTTTCAAATCACTGTCTCCTCTATAAATATGCTTGAAGTGTCTTCGGCTGCCAAAATTGTCTTTCCCCCCCTCTCATTTCTGTGTGTGCAAACTTTGGTGAAAATAAAGGTTTGGGGTTCTGTGAACACGGTATACTGTGGTGTTTGCTTTTTATCAAGCTTCTGTTAATGTCATTACAGCGCTTCACCAGCAGATGACAGTAAATCTATTATAACACATGGGCTATGCTTATTAACAAAATACACTTGAGAACATAATGGGCCTCATTCATGAAACCTGCGTGAATTTATGAGTAAATTTGGAGCAATTTGCATAAAACAGACTTTAAAGAAACATAGCATTCACATGTTGTAGGGAGCAGGAAGTGTTGCCAAGTCCGCGGTTTTCCCGCGGAATTGGGCTACTTTACCAGCGTTGCCACGGGTTGAAGCAACCCAAATAATGTAATATTTAGCACCTAAAATGCTAATTTCGCCAAAACGCGATTGGGATACTTTTGGGATAGTTTTGAGTAGCAATTGTGCGGGTTTTGTTGTGAAAACCTGGCAACCCTAGCAGGCGTACATATCTTTCGTATCAATGTTTTGAATTCGAAAGTTTACATCAGAACGGCTTTAAAAAACGATTTACACAAAAATAGTCGTAGTTCTGCTTCTGTTTCATGAATGAGGCCAAATGTGTGTCATGTTTTTTTGATTATTATTATAAATTATATAATTATTTCTTCATCTTTTAATTGTTGTTTCATTGAATTGTTTGGGTGTTAGGGTGAGGTACTGATCTTTCCCTTCGAACAACGTGATTTCATACACACACACACACACACACACACACACACACACACACACACACACACACACACACACAGTTGCAGTGAAGAATAACATTTATTGAATAAATAAATTAAAAAACAGCTGAGAAAAAAATGCTAGAATTATTAGTCATTTATATTACTTTCAGATGGTGTAAAGCACAGAAATAATCCCTATTCACCCACTCAAATCTTCTTTTGCCAATTAACTTCTCAGCAAACTGGAGAAAATAAGAAATTAATGCCATAAAACATGAAGTTCTCAGAAGTATAAATAGAGAGCCATGTTGTGCTATTATATATTTTTTTCAACAACAAAATATTTTTATTATTGTATTTATTGATTGATATAAAATATATTTTATCTTCACTCTTAGCTTGTAATTTCTTTTTTATATTTTTAGCATTTATTGGTATTTATTGTGTTAAATAGACATGCTACCAGTCAAAAGTTTTTGAACAGCAAGATTTTTAATGTTTTTAGTCTCTTCTGGGTTGTAGAAAAATATTTTCAATACAGAAACAATATTAGTCATTAAAATGTAACATAGATAATAGAATAACCTACCATACAGGAAAATACAAAACATATGCATAGATCTATCTTTATATTATATGTCATTAAGGTAACAATAATAGGCATTAAAATACACTGTAACATTCATTCAAACATACAAAAGCAAACATACACTACCAGTCAAAAGTTTTTAATGTATTTATTCTCTTCTGCTCACCAAGCCTGCGTTTATTTGATCCAAAGTACAGCAAAACAGTAAAATTTTGAAATATTTTTACTATTTAAAATAACTGTTTTCCATCTGAATATATTTTAAACTGTAATTTATTCCTGTGATTTCAAAGCTGATTTTTTATTACTCCAGTCTTCAGTGTAACATGATCCTTCAGAAATCATTCTAATATTCTGATTTGCTGCTCAAAAAACTGATCTTTGGATCTTTCTATGCATCAAAGAATTCTGAAAAAATGCACTCAACTGTTTTAAAAATTTATAATAATAAAAAATGTTTCTTGAACAGCAAATCAGCATATTAGAATAATTTCTGATGAATCATGTGACACTGAAGACTGGAGTAATGATGCTGAAAATGTAGCCTTGATCACAGGAATAAATTATATTTAAAAAAAATATTCAAATAGAGAACTGTTATTTTAAATAGTAAAAATATTTCAAAATTTGACTGTTTTTGCTGTACTTTGGATAAATTAAATACAGGCTTGGTGAGCAGAAGAGAATTAAAAATCTTACTGTTCAAAAACTTTTGACAGCTAGTGTATGTTTGCTTTGAATGAATGTTACAGTGTATTTTAATGCCTATTATTGTTACTTTAATGGCATATAGTATAAAGATAGATCTATGCATATGTTTTGTATTTTCCTATATGGTTATTCTATTATCTCTGTTACATTTTAATGACTAATATTGTTTCTGTATTGAAAATATTTTTCTACAACCCAAAAGACTATAAACTATAAACTACACAATAATTTAAACTAAATTTTAAAAACATTTTAACAAAATGTATAAGTATCTGTTTTGTGCTGTGTTATGTGATAGGTTATGTTAATATAAGTTCTGCCCCAAAGCATTCTGGCAAAAATAAAAAATAAAATAAAATAAACAAAATAAATAAATCAAAATAATTAAAACATTTTTTATATTTACGTGGGGGAACCTTTTAATAGGATTTTTTTTTTTTTTGGTCAAATTGTCCACCCTGAATCCAGCTACACAGGCTGTTTCAGCAGCTTCCAGCCTGTGGGAAAATATGTGGTAGGCAGTAATTGATTCAATCCTGCTAGTGCAGCAGAATAAGCAATAAAATAATCAGTCCTCTGCAAGATGCCTCTTATTGCTCTACATTTTCTTCTTTTTTCTCCTATTTCCACTCTCCACAGATTCTTTAAACTAATTATTGTTCCAAATCTTTGCAACCTCTGTGCAATATTGTGTACTCCATTATGATTTCATTCTGTATTTCCAGTTGCAGTTCACCACATAATTATGGAGAACTCCACTGGGATCCCTTAAAGTCTCTGTGCTGTTTTTATGTGCTGCACTACAAATTGTTTGCAAAGGGAGTCAATGAACTTGTCACACACAGACATTATTTGCTAACACCTTTTTTTTTTTTTTTTGGTAAAAAAAAAAAATATTTACAATCCAAAAGGCAGTCACATTTTCTTATAAATAAATATTCAATTGAGTCATCTGGTAGGTCAGAGATGGACAACAGCATCTACATGACTAATTAAAGGGGAGTAATGTCTGTGTTTAATAAATTAATATCGCCTCTGAGCTCCATGCCAGTACACCCGTGCTCCAAAAATACCATTATGTTTAGACTCACCATGAAAGGCAAATAAAAATAAGATCTTTAATGAGTATATTAGTATATATTTTATATATTTAATTATTAAATCTGAACATTGAGTCATATGTGCCATCTCAGCATTTTTGTATGATTGAATAAAATACATTTTTATATGTATTTCACCCCTAAAATGTCAGGCCCTGTCACAGACACATTTGTATATGTTAGAATGGTTTCATAATGATTTATATATATATATATATATATATATATATACAAATAGCTTATTTCTTATTGATCACATGTCCCTGATTGCATCTAACATGGTTTTGTAATTCTTATAAGAAATATAAGCTTTTCGGTCAACTGTAGTACACTAAAAATCACAGAATACTCATACAGGTATATAGTTTAAAAAAAAAAAAAAAAAAACTACCTTTACATAGGAGGTTTTTACAAAAACATAGTATTGGATATATACCCCCACCTTCATCTACACAGTTAACGAGATTAATTCATCAATATTCCCTCAAATAGTACATTTTATATCATAATTTCCTGTGTAACAGGACTGACGGTGCTATGACAGGGCCTGACTTTATTGGTTACATTGTAGGAAAAGTTATGTTTTGTGTTCTTTATTTTTTTTGATAAGCAGTCCTATTTTAAAATATTATTATAATTTTTAATGTTAATGTACTATTAGACTATGGTAAAGTTCAGCCAAGGGCATGTACAGTAATAAGAACCTAATTCATTACAATATGACCGACAACCAATATAGTCCAAACATCTTTTTCATTTTAATCTTTCCATTATTTGCGCATATGTTTTTGGTCTCGCTCATTCAACTCATGAATACTTTTCTTCTTTCCTTTTTCTGCTTCCACCTATCTCTTTCTTTCTTAAGATGTTTCTCCTTTCTCTCAGGGTCTGCATTTAGTCCTGTCTGACACTAACAGGACCCATCTAACTGCAACCTGTATGAATTGGAATAATTACAGTCATCATTGCTCAAAGCTAATATAAATGACAATTATATCTATATATGTATTGGAATATCATTAAAATACAAAGTGCATCCTCAAAAGCAGTGCTACATAGGCCTAGGTAAAAGAGGGACAAAATTCTAAAACTTTGTCAATGAGCATAAAAAGCTTCAAATTTACAGTGTAATGTCTATTTATTCAAATAATGTTTTACTATGGCATGTGTTAAATACATATTATATGCAATAAAGCTAATAAAGAAGAACAATGTCATTCATATGTAAGACCGTAACACAGAACTGTTGGGCCCTTAAAGGCGTATTGCACACGTTTTATGTTGAGTTTTATGTAAACGTGACAGGACTGACTAAAAACATGGGGATAGTTGTAAAATAGTATTTATTTGTAGAATGTATGTATAATTTCAAGTTTTTCAATTTCAATTGATGTGAATGATAACAACTTAAACTTGTTATTGATGGAATTTTTGTTTTTCTAAATAAGTTTTTAGCATAACAAAACTATGAAAGCTGTAGATCCAATTTGGCTGGGGACAAGGATTTGTAATTTTCGAAATAGTATTTAATAAAGAAAAAAATATCTGAGAACCTAATGAATTACTCATTGTTACAGAACAACTCACAGAAACCAACCATCAGTCAGTTTTTGATTTTTTTTTTTTGATTAAATACTTTATATGCACTGTAACAAGTCAAGAACAGATAATGTAAGTTAGAATGACCCATACAACAATCATGACGCCATATGCTAATCAAATGTGGTGAGAGAATAATAATAAATAAACTTGTTAAAAATTCTATAATGACTTCTGCAGTCTTTGTGGAAGCTGCTAAATCATAGAAGGACCTAGGAAAGGGCGTAATATTTTGACAAACTAAAGATTATAGGTGGTAAAGATCCGTACGAGCAGTAATAAGATATTAGCTATTTCACCTACCTGACTGGAAATTATAAGAATAAACACTAATGTTGTCAAGAGTCTTGCCCTGGAAATCCTGGTTCAGTTTGGCCAACCACAAACGCCTTTTGTTCCTCAGCTGTTTGCATTCTTCGTCTTGATTTTTTTTATAACTTTTGGCAGTCTATACCTACTCCAAATGTTTTTCCCGGTTCGACCGATTAGTACAGCCCAAAACATGACAATAATTGAACATTTTCAGCAACAATTATCAGCTAAATATACGAGTTTCATTCGAAGCGGGTGGTTTAGCGGCATTGTTTACGTTCAGTGCCGCCAGTATAGCCGATTGATGACGCCTCTTGTTTCGTGAAAACACTTTCTTGTTCAACTTCAACTTCATTTATTTATTTATATAGCACATTTAAATACAACGTTGTTGCCCAAAGTGCTTCACAAAATTAAAAAAAAAATGCACAGGCAAACCTACATACAAATATTTATGTAACTGTAAATTGTTGTGATGTAAATTGCTGCTTGTGATGGCAGGGACGGGACTCCTTGCGGAGATTAAGACTGAATACCAAATGCCACATTAGGTTTCTTTGACATGTCAGTGTAATCTCATCTCCAGCTTTGATTCTAGAGAATAAAAAGAGACGGATATGTCTGACTATTACGCTCTTTAATGTGAGGACAATAAAATTCTGCAGTATATTCGGTGTATTCCAGAATTGCCTTATTATTAATCATCAACAGATGGCGCTGTTTCTGTTCTGCACTAAACTTGGACAGCGAGAAATGCATACATTCAACAGTCCGATTACTGAGGGTCTGTCATGCGTGGATAAATACTTCCAATTTATGGAGTGATTAGGTGCAGATTCAACAAGTAAATTCAATATTGATGCACCTGGTCAATTTCTACTACTAACAAAACGATGTCAGGTTAAACGCTTTTTTGGGTTTTGACCTAATCTAATATTCAAATATCGATCTATCAAGGCCTGCCCTTTAAGAATCTTTTAACCAATACAATTGTCAGATATCACAGCAATGTTACTGATTGGTCAGTGAGCGGAGATTCTTATCCGTGCTCTCTTTAAATCTCCCTCTGTTCTGAGCCTTTGCAACATTTCATATACATATTAATCAAAAAATCTTGTGTTGTAACCACTGAGGTGTTTCTTTGTTTTTATTAGATACTGAATATAGAAATAACAATGGTTGAGCAATTCGTTGGTAAATGGAAAATGACTTCAAGTGACAATTTTGATGAATACATGAAGGCTGTAGGTAAGATAGGCTACATGAATTCATATATTGCTATGTTTTATAATTATTATTATTTGAATCACGTACATCTACTTATATCAGGAGGCAGCTTTTTATCCAACTATATTGCACCTGTTGATACAACATATGCCATTGGTATGGAGTTATATTTCAGGCAAACTTTTTGTATTTGTACACAGGTGCTGGTTTTGCTTCTAGGCAAATGGCTAACTTAGCAAAACCCAGTCTGTCGATTGCTGTGGATGAGCAGGGGCTCATCTCTATGAAAGCTGTCACTACTTTCAAGACCCTGGAAATCAAATTCAAATTAGATGAAGAATTTGATGAGACAACAGCAGATGACAGGAAAGTCAGGGTAAGGACTTACTAATATATAGACATTTCTACTATGTGTGTGTGTGTGTGTGTGTGTGTGTGTGTGTAATTAGTTTATTAATTTTGAACATAATTACTTGTCCCTTTTTTCTTCAATCTCTTCAGACTACTATGAGCCTTGTAGGTGATAAACTCATTCAAAAGCAGACCTGGGAGGGGAACACCACAATAATTGAAAGAGAGATTCAAGACTCCAAAATGATAGCAGTATGTTTTATTAAAAGAAATGTTTTATTTACCTATGTTACCTTTCATTTTATTTTATTATGTAAACTTATATTATATAAACGTTCTCTCTTTTCAGAAATGTGTCATGGATGATGTGGTCGCTATCAGGACATATGAGAAAGATGCGTGATGAACGATGCACAGACTGTGGGCTTTAAGACTGAATAAAGACCTCATTTGATTTTAATATGGTTGAATCTCACTGATTTGATGTGGAATGTGAATTGCTTTGTTGCATTTTTTTTGCTATATAAACATGATAAAATAATAAAAAAATATAAAATATATAATTTTACTTGTTTGACTGATTTATTTATTTTTTTTAATTGGATATAAACATTTTTGTTCCCATTCAAAAGATTGGGATCACTACGATTTTAAATGTTTTATAATGAATTCTCTTATGCTTATAAAGGCTGCATTAACTTGATCAAAAATAATGGGAAAAAACTGTAATATTTTGGAATATTATGACATTTTAAAATAATAGTTTTCTATTTTAATATTTTTTTTAAATATAATTTAGTCCTGAATTTTCAGCATCATTACTCCAGTCTTCAGTGTCACATGATCCTTCAGAAATCATTCTAATATGCTGATTTATTACTTTTTATATCAATGTTGGAAACAGTTGTGCTGTTTACAATTTTATCAGGATTCTTTGATAAATAAAAAGTCGAACAGAACAGCATTTATTCAAAATGGAAATATTTTCTAACAATATAAGCCCTTGCTATCACTTTTTTTTTTTTTTTATCAATTTAACACATCCTTGGTGAATAAAAAAATATTAATTTCTTAAAAAAAAGTAAAAATGTACTGACCACAAACTTTTAAATGGTAGTTTATATTGTTACAAATTATTTTATTTAAAATAAATGCAGTTTTTCTTCTTTTATTGATTTATTTATAATTATTATTATTTTTGTTTTATTTTTTATTTTTTTTATTAAAGAATCCTGAAAAAATTACCACAGGTTCCAAAAAAATGTATGTATGTATGTATGTATGTATATATATATATATATATATATTAAGCAGCACAACTGTTAGTAAATCAGCATATTAGAATGATTTCTGAAGGAAGACGAGTAATGATGCTCAAAAATCAACTTTGCATCACAGGAATAAATTGCGTTTTAAAATACATTCACATAAAAAACAATTATTTCATATTGAAATAATATTTCACATTATTACATTATTATTTTTTTTATTTTTAATCAAATAAATGCAGCCTTGATGAGCAAGAAGCTTCTTAAAACAAAACAAAACAAAACAAAACAAAAAAACATTAAAACGCTTTCTGATCTCAAACTTTTCATCATATAATTCACTTTCACTTGTATTTGGACCCAATAAAATGGAAAGAACTAGACTAAGATCCAGTGCAAGATCCAAGTTCTCCTCAGACTCAAAGGCAGCCAATGTAATATTGCTGCTCTATAATAATTGCCATTAAAACTGCAATTGCCTTGCAGTATATTAGTAAGGTATGTGCCACACAGCTGTATAGGACTACTAATTGGCCTACAGAATGCCCCATACTGTTTTCCATGCAAAATGATTTCCATTAATCTGTGATATAAAATTGAAACGGCCTAAATTTCACCTCAAATGGCAGCCATGGCAAGATGCTTGACATCCAATCGCAACCATAAAAGAATATCATTCGAGCAGCATTCATCACCACCTCCTAGTGCCGGGGAACATGTGATGTGTTAATCCTCATCAGTCCAGTTCACAATGGTTTCCTGAGTTTAATAACCTCAATACCCCCAGGATTAGCACTACTTTAGCAGCTGGAGTGGCTGACCATGCGCTCCTTGCAAACCTCTGCTTCTAAAATATACATTCCTCTTTTGTGATCCTAATCTTACTGAGTATTATAATGCAATTTATATTAAAGCATGTGGTGTGAAAGAGGATTTTGATTTATTTGTAAGGATTATAATGCATTCAGCAGGACTGAAAGTATAAATAATGTTTAGGAGAAGCAAGAACTGCACATTAATATGCTTTTAATTAGCTTTCTGGAAACCCTTATTATTACTATTACTATTATATATATATATAAAACAGTATTTTTGTATGGCTTCAGTTAGTGTTATATCAAATAATTCAAGCTTTATAGAATCATGGTATTCTGCAAGGCTTCACTCAGTGTTATATAAAATGTGCAAACTTTATAGAGTCATAATATTCTATTTATTATTATCATTTAATACTGCTACTACTACTAATAATATTAATACTAATACTAATACTAACAATAATAGTAATTTCTTCACATAAATTTGAAAAATGCTCTATTTCTGTATGGCTTCACATGATGCAACCTTTATAGAGTCATGATATTCTTTTTTATTATTTATTATTATGGTCACACTTTAATAATAATTAATAATCTATTAAATACAACTTCTTCCTCAAAAAACTCATAACTTGCTGCTTATTAATAGTTAGCTAGGTAATTAATTTAAAGGGATTTAAAATATAGTCATGCAGAATGCATTAATATGTGCTTTACAAATAATAATAAATATGACAGTAATATCCATGCTAGTTAATAGTGAGAATTGGTCCTTAAAATAAAGTGTTACCATTATTATTATTATTAATAATAATAATAATAATAATAATAATAATTCCTTCAAATAGATGCAAAAGATTTATTTCTGTAAGTCTTCACTCAGCGTTATGTAAAATGTGCAAGCTTTATAGAGTCATGATATTCTTTTTATGTTGTTTTTGTATGATTTACTACTATTACTACTAATACTACTAATCATAATAATAACAATAGTAATTCTTTCACATAAATTTGAAAAATGCTGTACTTCTGTATGGCTTCAGTCAGTGTTATATCAAATGATGTAGCTTTATAGGGTCATGAGACAGATTTAAGTCTGAGAAAGTGAAGCTTTGAATTTTCTCTGTGGCATTTTCTTTCAATGGTCCATTGTTTTCTAGACTTTACTTGTAAGGGACACCATTTTAAGAATGTCCTTCAATTCTTCCATGAGCTTAAAATGAGCTTGAGTTTTTAGTCTTTGAATGAGTCTGTCAGTGTAATAGATGTAAACAGATTCCAATTAAAACAATAATTCTAAGTTCTTTTTAAAATAAAAACAAGTGTTCAAATGATATCATATAATATACCAAGAGCTTATGCTGAATGTATTAAAAGCAAATGTTGCTGTTTTACCGCACTGAACATGGGAATCTGTGACATTAGATAATGTTGGACACCTAAGATCTGATACGTACACAGTGAATTTAAGAATTTGACAGTGAAAAAAGTTACAAATTACTCCACTGACCCTCTTTAAATATGACACAGGTAAATCGCTCTTTCAATGTAAAGGACGTGTGGAGCCTTTTAAGGTAATAATATTAAAAAAAGAATAATAACGAAACGATAGGGCCTACTTGGTAGTTTATTAGAGCTCAGCTTTAATAGAACTTGAGTTTATGCTACAGCTAACGAACATCTGTCAGTAAATATGCAGTCCATCTTTGACATTATTTCAAGCTAATTGTAAACAGTAGTTCGATTTATAAAGCTTACACGGATGTATAATATGTTTCCAGCCGTTAATTTATAATTTAAGCAGTTCTTAAAATCAACTGCATATGATGTATTTTCAACTTGAAATGTTTGCAACATGATGTATGAGGTAAAAGTTTTTTCTTACAACACTGCCATCTGGTGTTTGATTTCTGCGTTATCATTTAATCTAATTTTTAAAATCTACTTGCAAGGTTTATTTTAATTAAGTAACACAAATGATGTAGAGTTATGTACACAGTTAAACAGTTGTTTTTTTAAACTGAGTTCGAAATAGTTCGAAACAGAATTATTATTATATGTAGTGCTTAACCATGTTTCATCTCCATCGAATTAATATAATTGCGTCATTATTTTGGTCTGAATTTAGTGATGTCATACTTTTTATTTGGGGTGAAGATGAGATAAAAATAAATGTGTAAATTACCTTTTCTATATAAAAGACTAGTTCACAAAGGATTAAAGACGAAAGGACTTTTATTCGTTTTATGGTACCTACAGACATGCAAGAAAGCCCAATAGTTATCCATTAATTTCTAAGGGGAAAATAAAAGAAACTTTTGGACATTTCAAAGTATGTAAATTCAAAGTGAGTTTAAAGAGTTTGTTTCTTAATTACCAGCACACTGCACATTGATAGCCAAACTTATAAACGTAATTTAATTAAAAATCATTTAGTATTACAGCGTTATAACTGTTCCAACATGATTTATTAATTTAATAAAGCAACACAGGGCAACTGGCCAAACGTGAAGTAAGCCTGCTACTGTACTCCAGTGGAAGATTTTTATTGACATTTATTTATCCAATTTACCATGTAATTGCTATTTTGAACTAACTTTTTTTGTTTACTTATTACTAACTTTTATTTATTTTTTTTCAATATACAAAGCAAAAGCAAAGCTTGTGTTTAAAGATTATTTAGAAACACTTTCCTAATTGTAAGCATTTCCGCCAAAATAGTACAGTTACTACAGTTATTGTCTGTACATTAAAACTATGCCAACCATATAATGTCAGAAATTATTTTAGCAACCGATGTCATAAAAATAAACAATTATAATAGATTAAATTTCGTGTAATCATAAATTAAATTATTAAACAGCAAATTTGGAACATATTTCGAGTGTCTGTTGTGTGTGGAAAGTACCTTAAGTTCCGATAAGTCATGTTTTAAATAAGACCACCTTTACGTTTGTTTTTCGACGCTCGGTACTTTTCTAACGGGTGCTAAACGGATGGGTCTTTTATTTTGAAACATTGAATTTCAGCGAAGGCAACGGCGTGATTGACGGACGCTTCACGGCGGCCGAGGACCGTTCACAACAAAGGCGAGAGGCAGATTTTTATTTAGAGTCAACACAGTTTCATCAGATAAGCGCTAAATTATTCAGGGTCAGAAAGAGAAAAAACGACCATCGTCGTGCTAATTGGGTAAGTAGGTTATTTAGATTCTGTTGTGCTTCCTCGGTGAAACGACTTGTTTGTAACGACATGCATTCTTATATGTCTCATAACAACAAATCGACTGGTTGACAGCGTTGAAATTGCATTTATTTTGTTATAGTTATGCATATAAACACTCCATATCTCTCTGTTTGATGTAACATCTGGCTAATGTCAAGTTGCCAAGCTAACTCAGTTATCATGACTGATCTGAGCATAAACGAGCTAGAGAAAAGCGGACAGCAACATATATTGATTTTATAATTACAAGTAACAGATGCGGCATAAGGAATGCATGGAAAATAAAACCATCCAGCTATTAGAAACAGTGGCCAGCTACTCAGCTGAAAACACGCCCCGGTGCCTATTTTTGTCAGTGTAAATAATAATGTTTTGCAACACATGACAGCACCGTCCAATGGTTATTTTCTCGTGATTCGAGTGTGTAATCTATGTAATGTGTATGTAAATAGCAGATGCTGTAAACACGTCGCCCAGCCCCTTCTAGGAAATCGACGTTTGGCTATAAACAGCGCAAAGAATCTGGAGCAGCACACACACAACAGCTGACTTCCTGCATGCTGAGCATTTCACTCTCCAACTGGAGAAATTAAACGTTAACGTACCATAATACCCTTACAAAAGTTACCATGGTAACATCGTTTCCGCGCCAAAATGCCATAGTTACTACAGTTGTTGTTGCTATCATAGAGCTGTAATAGATTTAATACGACATATGCTTCCAACTGTGACAGAAGTGTTTTATGTTGCCTCTTTTGCTCTTTTCTTGATAATTAATTGATTTGTATTTAAACAATCCACCTAAAATGAAGGCTTCAGATGTCTTTTTCTAGAAAAAGCTGTTTTATTCTACATGGAGAGGGTCGCCCACTTGTGGGTGCTGCCATGCTTGCATCACATGACTAGCCTTATGCAATTGACAGAGATGGCAATAATAGTTAGAAGTTTATTTTATACACACATTATTGAAATTGAATCCAAAAAGCGTCCATTATATGGATGCATGTAGTATGAGATGTGAGCAAAACGAGCAAGTACATCTGGTACTAATTAAACATGAACTTAGTGAGTGCACTTTTTTATTTGTGGAGGAGTTAAATGGCCATGGTTTTATGTGAGTAACTGTCAAACTCATAATGTAACTCTCATAAGTGTTTTATGGTGGAAACTGTGGTTACTGTGGAAGTAAGAAGTTAGACATGACAAGCGCATTACGATGCCCTGCATGTCTGAGGCTCTTTGTTAAATATAATAAAATGATGTGTGTTCAGCCATATTGACGGCACTGAACGTAAACCGTGCCACTGAACTAAACGAAACTCGCAAATTTAGTTGATTATTGCTGCTGAAAATGGTCAATTATTTATATGTTTTGGGCTGTACTAATGGACAGACTGGGAAAACATTTGGAGTAGTATAGACTGCCAAAAGTTATAACAAATCAAGGAGAAGAGTGCAAAAAACTGTCTGAGGAACAAAAGGCGTTTGTAGTTGGCCAAACTGAACCAGGATTTCCAGGGCAAGAATCTTGACAACATTCGTGTTTGTTCTTATCATTTCCATTCAGGTAGGTGAAATATTAGGCTAATATTTAATGCAGCTTGTACCTATCTTTACCACCTATTAACTTTATTTTGTCAAAATATTGTGCCCTTTCCTGCTTACTCTTACCTAGTCTTACTCTGTGTGATTTAGCAGCTGCCTTCCACACGTTTTTTTTTCCTATGGTTTAGACAGCATAAATTAGCAGAACAATGCTGCTGTTTACATCTGAGTATCTCCGATATGGCTGTTCATTTGGGTAATTGACAAAACCGTGACGAAAGTGCAAACCCTTTATAGTAACTAGAACTCTGTTTAAAGGAACACTCCACTTTTTTTTGAAAATAGGCTCATTTTCCAACTCCCCTAGAGTTAAACAGATGAGTTTTACCATTTTTTAATCCATTCAGCCGATCTCCGGGTCTGCTGTTAGCACTTTTAGTATAGCTTAGCATAAATCACTAAATCAGATTAGACCATTAGCATCTCATTCAAAAATGACCAAAGATTTTCGATATTTTTTTCTATTTAAAAGTTCTTCTGTAGTTACATCGTGTACAAAGACCGACAGAAAATGAAAAGTTGAGATTTTACAATCTGATATGGATAGGAACTATACTCTCATTCTGGAGTAATAATCAAGAAACTTTGCTGCCGTACCATGAGTGCAGCAGGCGCAATGATATTACGTAGTGCCTGAATATAGTCCCCTGCTATTTTACTGTTACCTTAGTGGCTTAGTGCTGGTCACGTTGGAAGTTACCTAGCTGGGGACTATTTTCAGGTGCTGCGTAATAATATTGTGCCTGCTGCACCCATGGTACGGCAGCAAAGTTCCTTGATTATTATGCCAGAATAAGAGTATAGTTCCTATCCATGTCAGCCTGGAAAATCACAACTTTTTATTTTCTTTTGGTCTTGGTACACGATGTAACTACAGAAGAGTCAAGTATTCCTTTTAACAATATTTTTAAAAATTTTGTATTTGGCAGAAAACAGAAAGCCAAACAGGTTTGTAACATTAGGATGAGTAAATTGTGACAGATTTGTCATTTTTGTGCACGCTATCCCTTTAAAGGCAAATTATTATATTTTCAATGAAATCCAAGAGCTTTCTGACCCTGCATAGACAGTGATGCAACTTACACATTCAAGGCCCAGAAAGGTAGTAAGAACATCGTTAAAGTAGTCCATGTGACAACAGTGCTCCAGATGAAGCTATGAGAATACTTTTTGTGCACAAAGAAAATAAAAATAGTGACTTTATTTAACAATTTATTCTCTTTTGTGTATGATATGTTTATAAGAGTAAACTTTTTTCAATTTGAAAATACGCTCTGAGCTGCAGAAAAAGACGCCGGCGGTGGCGTTTAAAAAAGCGCTCAGGATTTTTTTTTTAAAACACGGTTGACTCCATAGGATTATTATAATGTAAAACAAATGCTGGCAGTTTTAAAAAAAACTGTCAAAAAGACTATTTGTTTTCTTTGTGCACAAAGTATTCACGTAGCTTCATTAAGGTGGAACCACTGATGTCACATGGACTATTTTAACAATGTCCTTACAATGTTTCTGGGCCTTGAATGTTTCAGTTGCATTGCTGTCTATGCAGTGTCAGAAAGCTCTCAAATTTCATCACAAATATCTTAATTTGTGTTCCAAAGATGAACGATTAGCATTTTTGCACTTTTGTGACACCCCTTTTTGAAATATAGTTCATGCCTATCGCTCTATATAAGCCAACTGAAGACCACCTAAAAGAGGTTAGCCATGAAACTAGGCCAGACGAGTTGTGTTTTACCCATGAGGTTGCCTGTCTGTGATGAAATTGAGTCAGTTTTTGTAAATGTCACTATTTATTTTTTGTGCTTTTGGGATACTATATTCACAAAGTCAGTGTAAATATGAATACAGCTAACACCTCAGGTGTCCATGTGGACAGATGGCGTTTGTGGGGGCATAACTTTTGCCCTGCTGAATCCTGCCCCTCGACAGAACCTGCTCGCAGTAGGTCGACAGCAGTTGGCAAAGGGAGCCGGAAGCCCCTAGTGTTCCTGGAGGAAGTCTGTTTCGTTCCTCACAAGCTCCTGTGGAGAATGAGTCAGTGTGTTGAGACAATTAGCCGTCTGCTTCTGATCCAAGACCTGTTTTAATTTTCCTCTCTGGAAGGTTGACAAGGATTCACGTAGATGCGCTGCTTTTAGATCAGCCCTTAAAAGCGGCTATGCACTCTTGCAGGTCTTCTAAAGGGCACACATGTGAAGTGGGACATGTTTAGCATCTGCTTCTGTCAGGCCTCTCATGTGGTTAAACACGTGATTTTGTTTTGTAAGTGCTGTTTGGTTATGGTGGGGAGTCAGTTTGCTTCTAATAAGCACTTCAGGCCTATTCCTAGAGGGATTTACTACACATAGTTGTAAAGGTTATACATTTATCACAACTTCAAATAGGATTTATTTTTCTTTGGCTTGCGTTTTGCTTATTAACATGCTTTGTGGTGGAGTTCCAGTGTTAACTATGGCATGTAGCTAACTCCTATCTGATGAAATACAGTGGACGCATTCTTCACTTTATTCTTGTTTCCAGGAAGCGCACCATGTCGGCTATCTGTGGACCCACAGGCTGAAGAGGTCTGATTGTTCTGGAGAGCTGGGAAGCGAGAGATGGGGAACACAGCCACCAAGTTCCGCAAGGCACTGATCAGTGGAGATGAGGTTCTGGCCTATCAGCTCTACGAGGGCAACCCTCAGTTCAAAGAGTCTCTAGACCCCAACACCTCATATGGGGAACCGTACCAACACAACACCCCACTCCATTATGCTGCCAGACATGCCATGACACGCATACTCAGGTAAGACACCGTGTCTTAGTTATGTTTTGTATTTTGGCATTCTGCTTTGTTTTTATTTAAGTAGAGATATAACGCTATTATCAGTATCGTGGTATTGTGATAGCAAAACGGTCACATGACAATGTGAAACGATAGGTCTTTTGGGCAAAAAGTGTAGTTTTTAAAATATATTTAAATTTCTTATTCTAACATAAACGTCTTTTAAAGTTGTGTTTGTGCCATTATGCTTTGGCACACTATCTGTCAAATAAACTAAAACCAAAAGCACAATATGGCTTAATCCCTTTCATCAAGTCTCTTTTCGCTGTGCTTTTCAAAGTGAAGCACGCACTTCGTTCAGGCGATCAGCTCCAGTGTTTTCCGTACCTTAGAAGGGCTCAGTTCACAGTGAATGCAGTGAACTTCGTTTAATACATGTGCTGTGAGTTTAGCGCGTGTTTGGGAATGCAATCAGGGCTCTAAAGAGTGTGACCTAATTTTTCAATGGTGCGACAAACAAAAAAATCTGAGGTCGCACCGGTGCGACCAGACGTTAGACGGGAAAAAAAAATCTCCGCTAATCTGCAAGTCTCCCTGTGGTTCAATGACATATGGCCCATATTGTAGTCTAAACCAGTGGTTTTCAAACCCTGGGTCGTGACCCTTGGGTGGGCCGCGGGACTTAAAAAATGGGTCACCAGGATGGAAGATGTATATATGTATGTAGCAAAGTTCAAGACTCAGGGAGAAGGATGTGGGAAGCTGCAAACGTAACTCTACTAACAAAATAAACATTAACAACAAAATGAAAGTAAGTGGCAGCCACCTCACGCCAGACTCCAGTGTGTATCTGTGTTTGCGTTTATCAGTTCGAATCCACTCACCGCTCAAAATGGCGAACTTTTTGTTCAGTCATGAGTGCTGCAAGCTATTCAATCCTCTCATTATAACAAAGCCTGTAGATGTGCCTGTAGACTGCACGTTCAGTACTGCCGAGAGTTTCACACGATCGTTAAAACGAAACCGAAAGCAAAACGCGCACGCGCATTCAAAAGCTATTTTAATAGCTGTTTAAGATTGACTCCCCAGTGCGGGAAAATTAGGCTATAGGCTATAACATATCTAGGCTTTATATCAGGTGTCTAGCTCAGTATCATTCTTGAAAAATGTGGTTTCTATATGCACTTTGAATACTGAGAGAGTATAGCTTACTTTCATTATGGCTGCATTTAATACGACTAGGAAATAACTGTTGTTTATTATTTATTTTTATACTGTTTTTATTTATATGTTCAGTGTGTATATATATATATATATGTGTATATATATATATATACATATATACTGAATGTGATGCGTTCAAATTTGGGTGCACCTAAGAAAAACAGTGCAAAAAGTTAGTCTAGAGCCCTGGCAACGACCACCAGTTATGCTTTATTTTCGCGGCAGATGATTACAGCATTTCACTAGATTTGTAGTGAGATGCGTTTTTGTAAACCTGTTTTCACTAGCTAGTTCTTCATTAAAATAAAAGCTCTACTGCTGTTTCCGTCAAAATAAAAGTTGTGAGATAAAAGTGCAGTATGATTTGCTGACAGCTAGCGGTTTAAATGGCTAATATTACTGCAGTCCAAATTCAAATGATCTCTTTCAAGTGTAGAAATTAGGAAAGAAGTATTGTGATTTCCCTACTGTATACTGTAAAGCAAAACTAATATACCTATGAAATATTAATTTAATTTTTTTTTACAGTGCAATTGTTTTACAATGGCTATTTTTCGGGGGGCAAAGACTAAAAACCGTATTAAGTAGTTTGGTATAGGGTTTAAAGGGAGAGTTCACGCAAAAATAAAATGGTGTCATTAATTACTCACCCTCATGTCGTTCCAAACCCGTAAGACCTTTGCTCATCTTCAGAACACAAATTAAAGTATTTTTGATGCAATCCGAGAGCTTTCTAACCCTCCATAGTCAGCAATGCAACTACCATGTTTAAAACCCAGAAAGGTAGTAAGAACATCATTAAAATAGTCCATGTGACATCAGCAGTTCAACCTTAATTTTATGAAGCTACGAGAATACTTTTTGTGCGCAAAGAAAACCAAAAAAACTTCTCTTCTGTGTCACTCGCATCTGGGTTCTACATCACAACACAGAAGAAAACATTAAGGAAGAAATGATACCATAAAATGGCCTTAAGACCATTATGACTCTGTCAGTGTCAGTAAGTGTTTTAAAATATCTTATTTTTCCATTTCTGTATTACAGACTCTCTTAAGTCATTTTCCCACAAAACAGTTGAATCTGTCAGTCATCACATTCTGTTGATTTTCCTGCCCAGTGTGAAACTCTTTGGCCTAAAAAGTGTGGACTTTTAGGGGCCAATCTTTGAAAGTTATTGTAAGGGAAAACAGCTGTTTCGACTGCAAATGTGCTGAAGATTCTGGGTCTGAATCAGCAGGCCAGTGTTGCTCAAAATTTATAGCTGTTCGAAAGACACTCATGTTTTAGTTTGCTATTAGGAAGTTCTGAATGGGGGTGGTGTGGTGTAAAAATAAGCACTGGCATATTGTTATCATCAAAATTGTATTATCGATACATCACTAAAATCTGGTTTCTGAAACAAAACCAATTGAGAAACGGTGACTCTGTTAAAAGTGAGGTGCTTTTTACTATTTATTTGTCACTCACCATGCCACCTTTTCACAGGTCCTTCCTCTTCAGCAAGGATGGGAACCCCAACAAACGTAACATGCACAATGAGACCACACTGCATGTGTTGTGCATGGGGCCGCATATCCTGCTATCCGAAGGGGCGCTGCAGCCTCGACTAGCCCGTCCCTATGAAGACGAACGCAGGCGAGCTGAGTGCCTCCAAATGATCCTAAAATGGACCGGCGCCAAACTAGACCGTGGTGAATATGAGAGTGCTGACGTCAGTGCCACCGATAACAAGAAAAACACACCACTACACTACGCCGCTGCCTCAGGGATGAAGACATGTGTGGAGGTACATATAACACAATTATAAAACACTGTCCTAGCCTAGGTACAAAAACAGTTTTTGTGTTCATAATCATTCACTGATTCACCATTAATAGGGAACCGTTATTGGACACAGCACCAAAATAGACCTAACAATCTATCTCTAATGGCAGATCATGGAAACATTTTAATCGTTCATGTTCAAAATATTTTGTTACCTTCTTTGGCCATCTAGCTAGTGGGCACAAAGTGACTTGAAATTGATATCTCTTATCTGGAACATTTCTTGAATGAATGAGATGAAAGGGATAGTTCACCCAAAAATGAAAATTCTGTCATTAATTGCTCACCCTTATGACGTTTCAAACCTTTAAGAACTTTGTTCATCTTCGGAACACAAATTAAGATATTTTTTATGAAATCCGAGAGATTTCTGATGCATGACTTTTCTCCATTTCTCAAAAAAATCTGGCAAATATTGACATTTTTGTATATTCCAAAAGGTGTGTGTTCCAATATGTTATCATAAATCAATGAAACCTTATCTCGAAAGATAAAGGAACATTGGGTTCATCATATCTTGAACTTTTTAATCTATTGAACTTTCTACTGTATATTAACTGTATTTCCCTCTTTCTGCAGTTTCTGGTGAAGCGTGGTGCAGACCTGTTTGCGGAGAATGAAAACAAGGAGACCCCATGTGACTGTGCAGAAAGACAGCACCATAAGGAACTCGCGCTCAGTTTGGAGTCTCAGATGGTCTTCTCCACTGACCCCCATGCAGAGGATATCGAGGCAGAGTATGCAGCCTTAGACCGCAGGGAGGTGAGCTCTCCAAATAAACTCCTCTGACATCAACACTGGCCTCAAGCCCTGGTGTCCAGATGTGACAGATTGTAACCTGCATTTTTAGACCAATAATACAAAAACTGCACTGAATACTGATTTCGCTATGACTGAATGTTTAACACGGAACTGTATATGTTTCAGTTTTATGAAGGTTTGCGAGTGCAGGACCTCAGGAGGCTGAAGGACATGCTGATAGTGGAGACGGCAGATATGTTGCAAGCTCCTCTCTTCACTGCAGAGGCTCTTCTTCGGGCTCACGGTACGATTGTGTCAAACACTCAGCGATATACGCACTGCTGTTGCTTTATTGGCCAACCCAAATTAAATTATGGTATAACGTGTTGAAAGTAATACACTCTCATTCGTAGCTGAAACCTGGGTTTGATTTGCTTATTCTGGTTTGGTTTATTTATTTATTTTTTTAATTTTTTTGACAGCCAGTGATCATCATGCACTTGTATTTGGTGGAAAAGATCAGCTTTTAGAATAAGGAACACTATTCACTATTAACTAGTTACTTATTAGCATTGTTTGTATTACTAACAAATTGGCTGTTTATTAGTACTTAAAAAACACATATTAATGCCTTATGTTGCATGACCATATTCTAGATCACTTAAATGATTACGTCACTTTCAATATAAAAATTTCTTGATAATTTACTCACTCCCACGTCATCCAACATGTTCATGTCTTTCTTTAGTCGAAAAAACATTCCAGGATTTTTCTGCATATAGTGGACTTTAATTAGCCCAAATTGCAGTTTCAGTGCATCTTGAAAGGGTTCTACACAATCCCAGCTGAGGAATAAGGGTCTTATCTAGCGAAACGATTGGCTATGTATATATATATATATATATATATACACACACACATCATGCTTGACCTTTCCAACGTGACTACATAATGTGTGAAGTCAGGAAGAGCATGTTAGGTTAAAAAGTATACACATTCTTTTTTTCTTTTTTTAGAAAATGACAGATCATTTTGACCCTTATTCCTTTGCTGGAATTGTGTAGAACCCTTTGAAACGCCATTAAATCTGGAATTTGGATCTTCAACCCATTGATCCCCATTAAAGTCCACTATATGTAGAAAAATCTTGGAACGTTTTCCTTAAAAACCTTAATTTATTTTGGACTGATGACATGGAGGTAAATAAATATTATCAGGAAATATTTATTCTGGAAGTGAACAAATCTTTTAACCCTACCCCATATCTAAACATAACTACTACAACAACTACCTCACTTACTATCAATTAGCAGCAAAATAAGAGTTCATGATGAAAAACTGTGTTAATAGTGAATATGACCTCCCATTTATGAAATATTACAACATTTATATAATATTTTTTTTTCTGAGCTTTACGAGGGACCAAAGTAGTATATTGTGGCACGATTCAACAAAAACGAATTAATAAAACTTGACCACAGATTAATTTGTGGAAACAAATTTATATATATATATATATATATATATATATATATATATATATATATTTAATTAATATATACATGGATGTTTGTGTTTATATATACTTAATAAATATACATAGTACACACACATATAGTATGTAAACAAACTTTTATTTTGAATGTGATTAATCATGATTGAATTGATAGGACAGACCAGCTTTCACTGTTCATGACACTTTAAATCTACAATAATCAAACATACTTTTCTTGTTTCATTCCAAATCCACTTGACTCAAAACCCTGATAAGACATGTAATTTGGATTGAACGGATGCGGTGCTTCTGACTATTATGGATATTATGCTTCCGGCTATTATTTAACAAACAAACATGCAAGGAACAGGAAATTTTGTAAAACTTTGTGTGGGCTGGCCGTTTGACTTCTGTGTAAATCTGTCCTACAGATTCATTCTGATGCAATCCCCTAATTCCTCACTCTTGAAGAATATAGCTTCATGTGCATTTACGAAACGGGTATGGTTTTATTTAGATGCACAGCAAATCTGAAAAGCATCCATGCTCACACAAAGCACACCTAGATGTTTCCTTCCCCTTAATTTTACAAGAGCACTCATGTTTAGAGCTGCTAAACTCCCTGGCACAAGACTCATAATTGGATCAGTGCTTTCTTTAATAATCTCCAATTATGTGAGCAGCCTGTCTAGCAGGCCTTGTTCCAGATGACTAGAGCCCATGGGAGAAAAGGGCAGAGCTCTGATTCATGTGCACTGCTATTATTGCCACGGCCTCTCTGGAGACCGCCAGCCGAGGCTCAAATATGCAGTTTCACCTTCTTTTAATCTTAAACCCAAATTCACACTTTTGACTGCTAAAAACTACGATGGTATTCACACTAGAGAACAAACGTTTGAGGTTTTTTTTTTATTTTGGAAATCTTGCCTTGTTCTTTGGAAGCAAGTTTTATTTGGTTGTATTTGTTTATGTGTTTTGCCTTGAACTGTGGACTGTGTTATCTGGCCTTCAATGTCTGGAATCTGTCTCCAGGATTTCCTCTGGGAAGTGGTATTTCTTATCTTTATGTACCCCAGCACACTTCATTGATGTTGACCGATAAATTCATTTGAAGATATATGTTGTTTTTATATGTCACCACCATCCCATGGCTTTGGCTTGAACTTTAGGAAGAGGAACTATTGTTTGTGTCTGCATAAAACTGTTGCCTGTTTTTAAAGAAGTGAATATATTTTAAGTATTGAATGTCTTGACATGTGTTTTAATGGTTACTCATTATTGCTAATAGCATACTTCACTTCCCTTTTTTTTTCTCCCATGTGGGAGTACACCAACCATGACTGGCAGGTTTAATATCAAGACAATCAAATGTTCTCATATCCCGTGGGAAAACAACCTAGTCAGCGTCTGGGTAGCTTTTTCCACTCAGAAGAACAGCCTTGTTGAAACTCTTAAATCAGCTGAAAATTCCACTGAAAAAGGCGTTTTTTTAAATGTGAAAAACGGTGTATTTTTAGAATCAGTGTGACTCCTCGTGTACTGTGTTTTCTTTTTTTTTTTGGCCATGCATACTGACCCAGTTGTCCCTTTGAAATTTAGACTGGGACAGGGAGAAACTCCTGGAAGCTTGGATGTCTAATGCTGAAAACTGCTGTCAGCGCTCAGGCGTTCAGATGCCAACTCCCCCACCCAGAGGCTACAACACCTGGGACACCCTGCCCTCACCTCGTACGCCTCGCACCACTCGCTCATCCATCACCTCCCCAGATGAGATCAGCCTCACCCCTGCTGATGATGATCGCTCCTTGGTGAGGGATCAGATTTGGTCTTCTATTAATAATTGGTAGCTCATTGCACAGCCTCTTCTGAGGAGATGATGTACAATAGCTAGTTTTAATGTAGTACCATGTAATGCTTAGGTGTGTAAGGGATAGTTCTCCCCAAAACAAAAATTCAATCATTAATTACTAACCCTCATGTTGTTCCAAACCCATAAGACCTTCATTCATCTTCGGAAAACACAAATTAAAGGGGTCCTATTATGCTCTTTTACAAAGTCTTGATTTTGTTTTTGGGGGTGTACTTGAACATGTTCTCATGCTTGGTGGTTTGAAAAACGCATTATTTTTCACATAATTTACATTATTACAACAGCTTTCTCTCCAGCCTGGCACAAATGGCTCGATTAGTTCCGGGTTTGAGGAAGGCCCGCCTTCCAAAAAACAAAGTGTGTTGTGATTAGTTAGCTTTCCAACTGCGTTGTTATTGGCAAACAGTTTAGATCAGTGGTCTCAAACTCAATTCCTGGAGGGCCGCAGCTCTGCAGAGTTTAGTTCCAACCAGCTCCAACTCACACCTGCTTTGAAGTATCTAGTAATCCTGAAGACCTTGATTAGCTGGATCAGGTGTGTCTGATTAGGGTTGGAGCTAAACTGTGCAGAGCTGTGGCCCTCCAGGAATTGAGTTTGAGACCAGTGGTTTAGATGGTGTTTCAGTACTGTCACTACCCTTGCCAAAGCATCAAGCTCTGACTTGGTTATAGTTAGGGATATATGAAGGTATAGCTGATCCTACAGTAGTGTTGGGTCCTATCGTCAGCCTGCCAGATTGCCTATACATTATACATTATACATTATTATGATATTATCGTGCCAACTTATTAAATTATTTACATACTTTCAATGCCTGAAACCAGCTCCAGCATAAGGCTAAAAAGGCTAATGTTTTGAATATGACTTAATTTTTATTTAACATGACAACAATTGAATAAAGACATTGTAAGTTACATTATAATGTTTACATTTTCTTAGTTATTCAAAAAGCAGCTATAGAAAACAAGCAAAGAACATTAACGTTATCAAACAACATCACTGATTAGCCTAGCCTAGTCTAGCGCAGGTATATGTATTTTTAAAAAAACACTTGCGTTATAAGTGAAGCTGTATAGTGAATAAATCTCTTACCACACACTCCACACATCTGTGGCTACTCTAGTCAATGCTTGTTTATATTAGCCTCGCCTCTGCATGTTTTTTGCCCCCCATACTGTACATGTCTGTGGCGCACGGGTTTGACGCGGCCACCGAAGGAGATCGCGATCACTGTCGTCAATGCTTGAAGTGCTGTGGCTGGTTGAAGCTTCCTAAAAGCGGCTCTCCGTGCTGCATCGCAACCATTCGAATTTCAGTAGGCATTTTAACATATTCTAATGGACTGCGTTATGACATCATAACATCCGGAAAACAAAGCTTGTAGTCCAAATGAGCCGTTCATTGTAGTTCTTGAAAAAGAATGAAATATTTCCCATTGGAGTGGACTTTTAGATTTGTAGCTTTGTAGATCTTTTTTTTTATGCACAAACATACACACCACACACTGACTAAAGTTCAAAAAGTGAAAAAGCGTAATAGGACCCCTTTAAAATATTTTTAATGAAATACAAGAGCTTTCTGACCTTACATAGACATCAATGCAACAGTCTTTAATGTTAGTAAAGACATTGTTAAAATAGTCCATGTGACATCAGTGGTTCAACCGTAATGTTATGAAGCTATGAGAATACTTTTTGTACACAAATAAAACAAAAATGACAATGTTGGTAAGCAATTTCTTCCATGTCAGTCTTCGACGTGCGTTCATAAGAGTACCACGATGCATGCACTCGTATCAAACTACTGTATACAATATAAATGGTATTGCCTCATACCATATTATTTATAAAACAAAATGCTGATATATCGTACAAACTCAATATACCGCCAAGCCCTAACTCATAGTAAAATATATTTGCGTGTAAAATAAACCTGAAAAAGTAATTTTGTAAAACGTGTTCTTACTTACTTTAGTTACTACTTTACTTCACAGATTCTCTATATAGAATCCCATTTCTGCCACAGAATAAAAAAAAGGTAATTGCGACTTTTTATCTCACAATGCTGAGCTACAAACTCACAATTATGACTTTTTTCTCTGAAACTGATGATATAAACTCACAATTGCAAGAAGTAAAGTCAGAATTGTGAGATACAAACTCGCAATTCAGATTTTTTTTTTTTGCAATTGCGAGCGTACATTTTACAATTTACTTACAATTTTGACTGATACAAAAATAATTTCTGAAAGCACAATAAACTAAAAAAAAAAAAAATTTTTTTGAATCGTTAAAATATTTGTATCTGTGATGCCTTGAGCACAGAGACTGTAGTGTACACACGTTTTTTTTTTTTAAGTTTAGCTTAAATGTGTAATATGAATAAATACTGTCCATAAACTGCTGTCGAGATGGTATTCTTAATTCTTAATTAAAATGAGTGGAGGCTTGGACCCGGAAAAAGTATTCCTTACGTCATGACTTAACATGACTTAAACTCACAATTCTGATTTACTTTCTGAGCAATGCATGATATAAACCCAGAATTATGACTTTTATTCTCAGAATTGTGAGATATAAAATTTATAAAGTTATAAAGTAAAATTTTTTTAGGGGAAAAAGCCTTTTTTTCTGCAAGTTTATATCTGTAAAAACTTGCAATTCTGACAATTTTGACTTTATAACTAGCAACTGTGAGTTTATATATCACAATTCTGAGAAATAAAGTTAGAATTGCGAGATTATGTCGCACAGTTCTGAGAAAAAAAGTCAGAATTGTGAGATTAAATGTCACAATTACCTTTTTATTGTAATTCACTGGAGGAAATGTGCTTCCATACTATCCTAAAAATGAATCCAAATGCAAAGGAAAATCCGAAATCCATAGTAAAATTAGCAATAATTCTCTAAAACAAATTTGGCTGCTGAGTTCCAATGTTTAAATTCTACCATACAAAAATTGCAAATAACTTTATAACCTCAGATCTGAGTTTTGCAAGTTTTATTGCTAAGTCTTGAACTTGGTGCCAAATGATAGCCAAATGACAGATTTTGATTTATTGAATTGCATTACATTTAGCATCTAAAAGTGCTGCAAGTACTTTCGGATGGAATCTAAAATGACAAATTAAAAAGTAACTTGATTTTAACACAGACTTATCAACATATTACCCAGTATTTTTTATATCTTCCAAGAAACCTTCACGCTTTGTGAAATGAGCTTGGTTTATGAGCGATCAGTCTCAGTTTGTTGTAACACAATCAGTTCTTTCATGTATCAATAAAAGACATTGTAATGTAAAAACGGGTTCCTTAACTGCATTATCACCACTTTCAGAATAAAGTTGGTAATCATTGAATAGGCATGAATAGTTTAACTATATTTTTTGGATAACGCAGTTTGTCATGAGACTGGAACGACCAAACATCTTTTTTTATGAAACGTTAATTATTCTGATCCATTTATACTGCTTCATATATAGAATGTATTAAATGTGGTGTCAATCGATTAAAAAATAACTAATTAATCACATTTTTTCCTGAAATTAATCACGATTAATCCTACCTGACGTTAAAAGTTTTTAATTATACTTTTATATTGCGATATTTTCACATTCATGCTTCAAATAATGTAAAAACAACATAAAGAATGTATATTTTTAATATTTGTTTAATAGCAGCTTTTTTATGACTGAAGGCAAGTATCACTGATTCCAAATGATGTCTCCAAGTAATGATCCCCCCCAATATTTAACCACTGAATATAACCATTGAACATTACAGTATAATTAAGAGCTATCACTTCACCATTTGTTATACTTTAAAAAAAATAACTTCTAATTTAAGTGAAATTGAAAAAAATCTTCATATAAACCCATTATAATAAAGGTCATATAGGCTAGCTACCTATGGCCTTCAGCAAAAAGAATATAGCTTAAAGTTTAATGTGACCTATAAGTAATAAAGAGTTACATGCACAGTTTTAAGGCAGCTTTAATCGCCTGTTTTAAAAATTCATGTCTTAACTGACGACATAACTACAACATTGCATACTCACAGTTTCATTTGGGTTTGAATATGATACAGCACTTTAATATAGGCCTACAACGCGTGTCGGCACATTTGTGCGTGCACTTGAAGAACACGTGCTACGATCACAGTATAACGGCTGACAGGACAGGAAGATCGCTTTTTACTGACATATGGCCTGACAACGTGTTTGCAGTTCTAGTAAAGAGGCTCTGCGCATCTAAATGAGTCCAAACCTAGCCCCGCCCCTGTGTTAATTGCGTTAAAATATTTTTAACATGTTAAAATGAAAACATTAATCATGTGCTAATTTTGACACCACTAATTAAGTGTGACCCTGGACCACAAAACCAGTCATTAGGGTCAATTTTTTTTAAAGTTGAGATTTATACATCATCTAAAAAAAGCTTAATAAACAAGCTTTTTATTGATGTGTGGTTTATGATAGGACAATATTTGGCTGAGATACAATCTGAGGGTGCAAAAAAAATCTTATATTAAATATTGAGAAAATCGCCTTTAAAGTTGTCCAAATGAAGTGTTTAGCAATGCATATTACTAATCAAAAATTACGTTTTGATATATTTATGGTAGAAAATGTACAAAATATCTTTAATATCCTAATGATTTTTGGCATAAAAGAAAAATCGATAATTTTGTCTATTGCTTCAAATATACCCATGCTGCTTTCAACTGGTTTTGTAGTCCAGGGTCACATATATCTAGGTATGTTACAGATATTTTCTCACTAATGTTGTTTTGTTCTCTTCTGTCAGTGCGGCATTTGTATGTGTGCAGCCTCCATGTTCGAGGAGCCTGTTGATATTCCATGTGGTCATGAGTTCTGCAGAGGATGTTGGGAAAGGTGAGGGTTTTGTCTTCAGAGACTTTTCATTCAGCGGTTTAGTCACATTGCATTCTCCGTCACTACTGCTGTGATGGTCATGTGTACTTTGCCCTTGGCAGTTTTCTGAATATGAAGATTCAGGAGGGGGAGGCACATAACATCTTCTGCCCAGCTTATGACTGCTTCCAGCTGGTTCCTGTTGAGGTCATCGAGAGCATTGTGTCCAGAGAGATGGACAAACGTTATCTGCAGTTTGATATCAAGGTATAATTACATGATTCGATGCATATTAATCTTAATTATGTGCATAGATACTGTTGTAATTGTATTATTTGGTGATATGGTGAGTTACAGTCATTCAGCATTAGGCATTTTAAACCCTGTGATTCGGCCTTCATAGAGCTGCTGGTTTTCCAGTCATACAGATCAGTCCTCTCTGTGGAGTTTGTGTGTTTAGTGTTATTGTGAAGTCAGTTCAGAACGGTGGAACATTGAAATGGGAGCTGAGAGGGTTGAAGTAACTGTAACAATGGCAGCTCTCATCTGAGAATGTCTGAGAATGACACTTCTCACGCTGTGGAGTCCCAAGCCTTTCATTATGTTGCCATGGTGATGTTGAATCTTCCACAGGGGCGTCTGAGCTCTGTTGTAGTCATTTTCAGGGTCAGAGTGTGCTAACGGACTTCTGGAGCTGTTGGTAAAAATTAACTCAGATCGCGGCATCATAACAAGACTCAGCAAATTAGATGAACTGGAAAGGACAAAATATTTGGGGTTTGGTTTAGTTTAGTCAGCAAAGGTTCATGGCAAATTCTCAAAACTTTACATGACAATTTTATTTGATAATGGTTCATATTTACGGAATAATGTACAGACAGCTGATCCTGACTTTTTATTTATTTTGAGAAACCTGGACCGTACTTTATCCTATCACGCACCTTACCAGTCAGAAGTTTTTGGACAGTAGATTTTTAATGTTTTTTAAAGAAGTCTCTTCTGCTCACCAAGTCTGTATTTTTTTTTTGCTCCAAAAACGGCAAAAGCAGTAATATTGTGAAATATTTTTACTGTTTAAAGTAACTGCTTTCTATTTTAATATATTTTCAAATTTAATTTATTCCTTTGATCAAAAATTCTGCTTCATTACTCCAGTCTTCAGTGTCACATGATCCTTCAGAAATCAATCTGATATGCTGATTTGCTGTTCAAGAAACATTTCTTATTATTATTTTTCTTTTTTGGGAAAGAGATTATAGAAATTAATACTTTTATTAAGCATGGATGCTTTAAATTGATCAAAAGTGATGATAAAGACATTTGTAATGTTACAAAAGCTTTCTTTTTCAGATAAATGCTTTTCTTCTGAACATTCTATTCATCGAAGAAACCTGAAAAAATTATACTCAGCTGTTTTGAACATAATAATAATAATAATAATAATAATTATAAATCAGCTTTGAAATAACAGGAATAAATTACATTTTAAAATATATTCAAATAGAAAACAGTTACTTTTAAATAGTAAAAATTTTCAAAACTACTGTTTTTGCTATACTTTGGATCAAATAAATGCAGGCTTGATGAGCAGAAGAGACTTTAGAAACATTAAAATCTTACTGTGTAAAAACTTTTGACTGGTAGTGTAGATGTACTTACCAAAATAAATAAATATAAATGTGAAAGTGATTTTATTGTATTTAAATATTATTGATATTAAGCTTAAGAGTAATAGTTAAGTTTTCAGTGTATAAACACTACCATTTAAAAGTTTTGGGCCTTTTTTAGAAAATAAATTATTATTTTTATTCAGCAAGAATGAATTCAGTTAATTAAAAGTGCTTAAAAAGTTGATTTCAGGTGAATGCTGTTTATTTTGAATTTTCTATTCATCAGAGAATCCTGATTTAAAAATGTATCATTGTTTCCGCAAAAATAGTGTAGTACAAAATAAGTTTATATATTATTAATGTTAATCAGCAGCTAGTTAACTTTTTATTTTATTGTAAGTTACCTCATCTAGCTTTTTGTGTCTCCTACTGTTTTGTTGTTCTTATGACCAATGATTCTATTTTCTTGCTTAATTTTTATATTTTAAAATGTGAACCGAAGTCATTTAAGGACATTTTTTATTATAGCCAGAAACCATTAAGTAAAGAATTCACTATGCTAACTTGTGTTGTTAAGAAAAAAGAGGACATTTGATGATAAGTTACATCTGCCATGTAAAATTGTCAAATATACAGTTTAGCAGTCATTTTACATTAGAATCAGAGAGTTGCAGAGGGCCACATATTAAATGAATCAGGCATTGTTTTGCATTTTAAATGTATTCCTCACTTGTTTTCTCCTTCATTTTTTCCCCCCGTCCTTGTCTTTACTCTTTTTCTTCTTTTTCCTCAGGCATTTGTAGAGAATAATCCTGCCATCCGGTGGTGCCCGCGGGCTGGCTGCGATAGAGCGGTGCGATTGGCCGGACAGGGGCCAGGTGCCAGCACCTCTGACCCCCTCAGTTTTCCTCGCCTCCAGGCCCCTGCGGTGGACTGTGGCAGAGGCCATCTTTTTTGCTGGTCAGTGCCAGTCACTGACACACATCTCTCAAGCCATTATACCAGAAATCTCTAGTTCACTAAATGATTTAAATAACTCATATTAATAGTATTTCTCAAGGACTTGTAGTCTGCATCTATTTTTTTTTTTTTAAGCAGTGAATAATTGTCAAAAAGATCACACGTTACATATATGGACCATTTTATAGAATTGGTACAAACTTCTGTCTCACAACCAAAAAAACACATTTAAAAAGCATTTAAATATTCAAATCTTAGATGTTTACTAAGACACTTCTATTACCTATTAAAACCCACAAAAATATTTTAAAATATCAGTAAGCTTAATATATATAAAATCATCATTTATTGAGTACTTTCATTTGGGAGGTGGCTGTCCCAAACCCTAACCCCTAAATTTCAAATTGCGAAAATGATTTTCTTGTTTTTAAAAGTACCTTTTATATTCTTTTAAAAAGTGAAGTTCTGATATTTATTTTATATTTTCTTTGTAAATGATGAAACTTTAAGTAAAAAAATAGTAATAAAAATGTCCCGCATTTTTCATGTCACTACCGAAACAGTGTATGTTTTAGTCCATTTTAAATACGCCCCCACATTTATGATCAGGAAATATTCCTGTGTCTTCCTCTTTCATAGCTGCAAGGTGTGAGTAGATAAGTCCCCTTCATTTTGAGGTAAATGTTTTCAAAAGTCTGTAACTTTTAAGGAATGTCACTACCAAACACCTTTTTCTATAATTAAAAACTTTTTTGGGGTGTTAGTTTTTATTTTTGTATCATATTTGTATCACTGTTCAGAACTGTGCTAGCTAAACAAAAAAGTATCTAAAAGTATCTAAGGTTCAAAAGTATCTAAAATTGACACTACCGAAACATTTGGTGGCGTTTCGGTAGTGACATCTTTGGTTTTTTGGGTGTTGTCCCATAAAATTGTCACAACTGTACTGAAACAGTCACGACGGAAACATGTCATCATTGTTTCGGTAGTGATAAAAGGGAACACATAATCTTTTATTTGGGAGAAATAAACAATTTTAATACAATTATGCAATTTTTTTGTATTTTAGTTGTGTTTTAGTAGGCAAGTTAAAATCATGGGATGTTTTGTCAAAAATAAAGTATACGGAATGATCAGCTGATAAGATTTTATGATAGTATTTGGTTCAATGTATATTCAAACTAATGAATGCTTAACTTTGAAAGGAGTATGATCAACTTTTTGCCTTTTACAAAGTAAAATTAAATTAAAAATACAAAAATGTAAAAATGTAATTATTGATTTACCTCTGAAAACATTTAATAAAAAAGCAAAAAAATATATTTACAATGTAGATGTAAGCTAAATCTTAATAGGTCAATGTAACCCTTCTAATTAAATTATTATTACTGTTTCGGTAGTGAAAAATTTGGTGTGCATTTCAGTTGCTAGAAATATGTACCTTGGATATAATGCAATTTGCATACATATACATTTTTGAAAAAATACTTTTCAACTCTGACTTTGAACCAATTCTGTAGAATGGCCCATATATAAATAAAGGAAGAATGTGTGCTTGTGTTGTATGTTCTGGACACAGTGGTCTCTAGCAATGCAGCTGGCTGAGTTTCTCTTTCCCACAGTTCTGGTCCTTATGTCCCCAACACACAAACACACAGACATATACACACACCCACACAGTGGGCTCGTATCTCATCACTGCCTGTGCCAAATCTGAACATTCCATTTGAGTCAAAACACCCTCCCCTCTCTCACACATTTAATCTGTCTGAGTGAATATGGACTGAATCTAATATGAAAGAAGCTGTCGTTTAAAGGCGTCTGTGGTCAACAGTCTGCCAACATTGTGTTTAATTTCAGTGGTGTTTAACTGGTAGACCACAGTTTTGTTCTAATTGGGTAGTGGATGTCAGGGAAAATACAATGCTAAATGTTAAACTAGAACAAACTGCTGGACCTGGAAACTTGTTACATTATACCATGTTAATATCTCAGCGTAGGTTAATATTTTACTCATGTTTGACGCAGGTTTATCCCCAAAAGCCATTCAACATCTAAAATGCATGGAGTACAAATCAAATATTCACTAGAAATGGAATTTCCTTCATGCTTAGGCCTGACGTCACACTGGTGTTTCTCCCCACAGGGAGTGCCAAGGAGAGGCCCATGAACCATGTGACTGCCAAACTTGGAAGATGTGGCTCCAGAAAGTCACTGATATGAAACCAGAAGAACGTGAGCTTGTTTTGCTGTACTTTTCAGTGACTACTAAGATAAATATCCTGAAGTACTGTTCTTACCTGTCCAAAAATGGATTTGGACCTTAAGCAACTTTATTTCTGTCTTTTTCCATTTCAGTGGCAGGTGTAAGTGAGGCGTATGAAGATGCTGCCAACTGCCTGTGGTTACTCTCCAACTCCAAACCCTGTGCCAACTGCAAATCTCCCATTCAGAAGAATGAGGGCTGTAACCACATGCAGTGTGCCAAGGTTATTTAAGTTATAATAATAGATTCATGTACTGTGTATGCCAGGTTAAGTACAGGGCGGAGTCATGGAGTTTTTGGAGAGATGTGAAATGCAGTGTTAACAAGAGAGTTGGTGTGAACTTTGGAAGTGAACAAAGGTCAAACATGATACCAGTGTAGTTTGAAAGGCATTGACAAAAACTTTAAAATCAATGCACGAATCTGAGTTTCAGCCTGCTTGCTTTTTAAATCTTTTTTGTTTGTGTTAAATTTAAGAAAATTCCCAGTGCCGCTGACCGAAATGTGTGGGAGGGTGTGTATCAGAACAGGTGGTAAAATAAATCTCAGCAAAGCAGTGATAACTGAGACCATGATGCCTTGTGATATGACAAATAAAAAGTTTGTAGATTATGAAAAGGAGAAGGCCAAGAACAGAACCCTGCAGGATACACTGAGTGGAAGAGTTGTGTTTCTCAAAAGAGATGAAATATTATCTTCCAGTAGGAAGTAAACCAAGAGGGAATTGTGCCAGTATGGCTGTGAGCCATGAAAAGAGTAAATCAAGCCTGTCAAAAGTGGAACTTTTAGATGAAAACCTGGGGCCGGATTCACAAACATCTTCTTAAGAAATAAATTAAGAAATTTCTTCAGGAAAATCCCATGAAGTTCGTAAAAATGTTCTTAAGTGCAATTCTCAAATATTTTAAGAAGATCTTTATATATAATAATATATATACATACATATATATACATACACATATATATATATATATATATATATATATATATATATATATATATATATATAATATATTTTAATCTGAGTGAATACATGGCTGATAAACTCGCACTTGAAGGATTGTTTTTGCGGTTTCTGCAGGTTACCCTAATAATTATAATAAGCGTGCACACTATTTTCGTCATGACCTTGACTAGCGCTGGGCTTCACGTTTTTAATCTGCCATGTTTTTGAACAGTTACTTTTAAAGAGCCTGGCTCAACTTTCAGCTCTCTGTTCATTTTCATAGCGTGTTTTTACACTTCCGTTATGTAGAAAGAGAATTGATTAGTTCGTTTCTCGAGTCTGGGTTTGAGTCGTTCTGAGCTGGAGAGAGAATTGATTAGTTCGTCTCTCAAGTCCGGGGTTTGAGTCATTTTGAGTCAGAGAGAGAATTGATTAGTTTGTCTCTCGAGTCCGGGTTTGAGTCATTTTGAGCCAGAGAGAGAATTGATTATTTTGTCTCTCGAGTCTGGGTTTGAGTCGTTCTGAGCTGGAGAGAGAATTGATTAGTTTGTCTCTCGAGCCTGGGTTTGAGTCGTTCTGCGCCAGAAAGAGAATTGATTAGTTCGTTTCTCGAGTCTGGGTTTGAGTCGTTCTGAGCTGGAGAGAGAATTGATTAGTTTGTCTCTCGAGTCCGGGTTTGAGTTGTTCTGCGCCAAAAAGAGAATTGATTAGTTCGTTTCTCGAGTCTGGGTTTGAGTCGTTCTGAGCTGGAGAGAGAATTGATTAGTTTGTCTCTCGAGTCTGGGTTTGAGTCAATCTGCGCCAGAAAGAGAATTGATTAGTTAATTTCTTGAGTCTGGGTTTGAGTCGTTCTGAGCTGGAGAGAGAATTGATTAGTTCGTCTCTCAAGTCCGGGATTTGAGTCATTTTGAGTCAGAGAGAGAATTGATTAGTTTGTCTCTCGAGTCCGGGTTTGAGTCATTTTGAGCCAGAGAGAGAATTGATTATTTTGTCTCTCGAGTCTGGGTTTGAGTCGTTCTGAGCTGGAGAGAGAATTGATTAGTTTGTCTCTCGAGCCTGGGTTTGAGTCGTTCTGCGCCAGAAAGAGAATTGATTAGTTCGTTTCTCGAGTCTGGGTTTGAGTCGTTCTGAGCTGGAGAGAGAATTGATTAGTTTGTCTCTCGAGTCCGGGTTTGAGTTGTTCTGCGCCAAAAAGAGAATTGATTAGTTCGTTTCTCGAGTCTGGGTTTGAGTCGTTCTGAGCTGGAGAGAGAATTGATTAGTTTGTCTCTCGAGTCTGGGTTTGAGTCAATCTGCGCCAGAAAGAGAATTGATTAGTTAATTTCTTGAGTCTGGGTTTGAGTCGTTCTGAGCTGGAGAGAGAATTGATTAGTTCGTCTCTCAAGTCCGGGATTTGAGTCATTTTGAGTCAGAGAGAGAATTGATTAGTTTGTCTCTCGAGTCCGGGTTTGAGTCATTTTGAGCCAGAGAGAGAATTGATTATTTTGTCTCTCGAGTCTGGGTTTGAGTCGTTCTGAGCTGGAGAGAGAATTGATTAGTTTGTCTCTCGAGCCTGGGTTTGAGTCGTTCTGAGCTGGAGAGAGAATTGATTAGTTTGTCTCTCGAGTCCGGGTTTGAGTTGTTCTGCGCCAAAAAGAGAATTGATTAGTTCGTTTCTCGAGTCTGGGTTTGAGTCGTTCTGAGCCGGAGAGAGAATTGATTAGTTCGCCTCTCAAGTCCGGGTTTGAGTCATTCTGAGCCGGAACGAGAATTGATTAGTTCGTCTCTCGAGTCCTGGTTTGAGTCATTCTGAGCCGGAGAGAGAATTGATTAGTTTGTCTCTCGAGTCCGGGTTTGAGTCATTTTGAGCCGGAGAGAGAATTGATTAGTTTGTCTCTCGAGCCTGGGTTTGAGTCGTTCTGCGCCAGAAAGAGAATTGATTAGTTCGTTTCTCGAGTCTGGGTTTGAGTCGTTCTGAGCCGGAGAGAGAATTGATTAGTTTGTCTCTCGAGTCCGGGTTTGAGTCGTTCTGAGCTGGAGAGAGAATTGATTAGTTTGTCTCTCGAGTCTGGGTTTGAGTCGTTCTGCGCCAGAAAGAGAATTGATTAGTTCGTTTCTCGAGTCTGAGCTGGAGAGAGAATTGATTAGTTTGTCTCTCGAGTCCGGGTTTGAGTCATTCTGAGCCGGAGAGAGAATTGATTAGTTAGTCTCTCGAGTCCGGGTCACTCCCCGAGACGACTCGTTCTCCCCGAGTCACATAAATGATTCGTTCAAAATGAACTAATATAATTCATAAACATTAAAACTTAACATTATAAAATCATTCTTAAACAAACAATTTAAAACAAGTCTGGCCATCCTAACTTTAAGAAGTTAATTATGATGGTTTTTAAGAAGATTCTTTTTAAGAATTTGAATTCTGCTTAAGTTTTGTCTAGAAAAAAGATTTTTGGGAATACAAAGTTTTCTTAACTTTTTTCTTAACTTAGAAAGTAAGAAGAAAATGGCAGTTAAGAAGAAATTTCTTCTTAAGAATGTTTTGTGAATCCTGCCTCTGATTGGAAGGGCCAGTGAGGATTATTAGAAGGCACAGCTTTGCTGTTCGTCGATATGACTTTTAATTTTATGACAATCATAACTGAATGTTATTGTTAAGATTAAGATTTGTTTCTAAAGTTCTGCCTCTGCAACTGACTGATGTTAACGTTAAATCGTTAAAAAAATAATAGATGAGGAGATCTTGATAAATCTCTTTGATTAGAGAACAAGAAATATTTGTGAATGCCTTAGGAAGAAATGCATTACTGTTAATTCAATCTTGATAATCCTGCAACAAGGTTACTAAACAGGGAAAGACATTGCAAATACTAGCACTCCAAAAATAAAAAGTGAGAGATAGTTTCCTAGCAACACACATAATCCTTGCTGTCAGAATCCCACAACTCCCAGTGTGCTGCCTGCTACACTGCTATATGCATTTGCTAGGGATATCATAAAAGTAGACTTATGGTTTGTTTTAATGTAGGTGTTGTTAATTAAGAATGTATGTTTGTACAGTGCAAGTATGATTTCTGTTGGATCTGTCTGGAAGAGTGGAAAAAGCACAGTTCCTCAACAGGAGGTTACTACCGCTGCACACGCTATGAGGTCATTCAGCAAGTGGAGGAGCAGTCTAAAGAGATGACTGTTGAGGTACATATTCTTGCATACATGCTCATGCTATTTTGTCTGTTTATATATTTATTAAACACTATAAGAGTTGTTATAGAGTTTTTAATAATGAAGAAAGAAAAAGATCTAACAACCGAATATGCCTGCACAATTACACACACTTAATGGTTTGTTTGTTTGTTTGTTTTTTTGCAGGCTGAGAAGAAACACAAGAATTTCCAGGAATTGGATCGCTTCATGCACTATTACACACGCTTTAAGAACCACGAGCACAGCTACAAGGTAAAAAAAAATCTACAAAGATCTGCCTGATTTGACATGGTCTACATAGTCGTCGACTAAGTGCCATGAAGTCTGGTTCACAATGCAGCTTAGTCTGGCCCAAATCCCCCTTGACTGGAAAAGATCCTATGAGTACCATTTAAAGAATACTATTTTTACCTGCAGTTCATGTATCATATGGTCAGTAAGCGCACATTTGGCAATCTGTGGACTGACATTAGATGTGACATGATGACCCGGGGGCAAATGGGATTTATCTGTATTATCTTTTCCTACAGCTGGAAGAACGCCTGCTTAAGACAGCCAAAGACAAGATGGAACAACTGAGCAAAGTTCTGAGTGGAAGTAAGATGCAAAAATACACACATACAGTTGAGGTCAAAAGTTTACATACACCTTGCAGAATCTTTTATTATTTTTTATTTAGTACTGACCTGAATAAGATATTTATATATAGTCCTCATACGGTGTTGTCTAATGATAGTTGTTCATAAGCTCCTTGTTTGTCCAAAACAGTTAAGAAAAATCCTTCAGATCCCACCATTTTTTTTTGTTTTTTTGGTGTTTTTTTTTTAATGGCTCTGCAAGCAAACTCCCAATTGTAATTTCCTTTTTGCTATTCCATTTTATTTATCCACGGCACATGCAATTTTTATATGTAGCCTAAGTAATTTTGTCTAATGATTTGTTTGCATTATTTAGGCTAGGCATTATTTCATTTTATTTAACAATTTTTTAAACAGAGGGAAACCTATATATTATATTAGATTATTACAAGTTTCAGTTTATGATGTTTGTTTGTGTTGCATGGTGTTTTGGGGTGTGGAGCAGTAAGGGGGGCGGGATTTGTTTGTTTGGATGTTTTCAATTTTTTCAAATATCCACAGTCGACAGAAATCACCAGCTGGACTTTTATCAGGCTATAAAGTACAACAGTAACATTCGCTAGGTCATTAGCCTCCTTTGCAGATAAAAAACACAGCAAGTGAAGATTAGAATTTCATTTGAGATTTTATTTGATTTTTTTTTCAAGGTGAATTCACCGATAGAGGTAGGCCGACACTATAGCTCATGGATCGGGAACCTTTTTTCACCTAAGAGCCATTTTTAATTTTTTTGCGAGTGCATTTTTTCAAAAAAGCCTTTGGAAAAAAAAAAAAAAACAAACAAAAATAATAAAAAATACTAAAGGTTTTCAACAACAAAACCTTTATTTGTCCATGTACAACTCAAAAATAAATAAATATGAAACATCACATGCTGAACGCATGAATGAAAAACATGCACATTTTTAAATTCTGGTTAATAATTTTTTTTTTTCACAAGTACATTTTAAAATAAACTATAAAAATAGCATTTACTTATTTCGGCTTTCGCCCAAGGGGGTACTTTGTTTACACCCGATCACTTTATGCGTTTTCTCGCGCTCTAGTCTACGTTTGTGCGGGTGCAATTTTCCAGGAGAAATGCCCATTTAAGGAGTTCCACCACCGATTACCTCATTAAAGCCACAAGCACAAAAAAAAAAAACAGCCGAAACTTGTACCAACCCGAAAGTAATATTTTCGGAACAGAAATTCTCTGTCGTTCGTCCAAATTATTTTTTTAAACTTTGGCCATGTTTAACATGTTTAACTCTTTAACTCTGTAAACAACTCTGAATACACGAAACACCATTGTATCCCCCCTTTAATACAATAGGATTAATTACATAAAGGAAAAAAAAAAGTAACTGGCGTTTTTGAAAAAGTAACGCAGATATTTTTTTGTAAATAAAAAAGTAATGCGTTCCTTTACTAGTTACTTGAAAAAAGTACGATTATTACGTAACTCGCATTACTTGTAATGCGTTACCTCCCAACACTGGTCACAGCACACTTAAAACTGAAAATCTTTCTTGTTAGTCTTGACTTGATATTGTAGAGATGTTGTGTCACGCTGGTGTGTTTGTGTACAAATATATACATATAACTGCATGAAACTTCTTTCATAGTTTAAATAAACTAAGGCAGAGCTTCACAGCCTCCCTGGCCTCTCTATAATTGTACAGGAGAGTTACAGACTTCCTGGATGCAGGCTATAACAGACTGAACTATGGGCACATAGCTGATCTGTCCCATCCAGAGTTCCGCACTGGAGCTAGGAACCAATCCGACATAAAGGTCAATTTGTCACAATTAATTTATTTACTTTTGATTTCCTGATTTGCTGTTTGAAATAGTTTTTGTACAGTTAGCTTAGTTAATTTCAAATTCATATATGTTAGTAAAGAGGGTGGGGGTTTCTTTTCAACAAAATATTTTTTTGTCGTTTTTTTGGCAACCCTAGGGTGTGCCCTGAGTCCCACCCACCACGACCTTACAGGACACACTCTAGTCCTAACTCCAAGTGTTTCCTCTGGGGTGAATTCACAACCTTGCCCAAATTTTCCAGGTGGCCAAGGTGTGCAGTGCACAAAGTTGCGCTCTTGGCTCATTGCTAGCTGTCCCACCCAAAGGGCTGCAGCACACTCTAAAACTTTAGTAATTGAAAATCTTACCTGTTGGCATCTCTTATGTCATCTGTCGTAGTCTCTTCTTTCTGAAGATGATCTTACCTGCAGAAGTCTTAATATTGTAGAGATGTTGTGTCACACGCTGCTGTGTGTGTGTGTGTACAAATATATACTTATAACTCTGCTCTCATAGTTGAAATAAACTATGGCAGAGCTTCCCTGGCCTCTCGCTAACTGTTACCTGTTACAGGTTTCATGAATGCAGACTATAACAAACTGCACTATGGGCACATAGCTGATCTGTCCTGCCCAGAATTCTGCACTGGAGCTAGGAACCAATCCAACATAAAGTATTTGTTAGCAATTTGGTTGGGATTTTCTTTTAAAAAATTTTTACTTGTCATTTTTTTGGCACCCTAGGGTGCGCCCTGTGTCCCACCCACCACGACCTTACAGGACACACCCTAGTCCTAACTCCAAGTGTTTCCTCTGGGGTGAACTCACAACCTTGCCCAGATTTTCTATAGGATACTCAAAGAGTTGCGCTCTTGGCCCATTGCTAGCAGTCCCCAGCAGGGCTGTGGCAGAGCTTCCTGCTTCCCTGGCCTGTTGGGTTGGACTCTCCCTATTTGCACAGGGGCTAAAGGCCTGTTCACACCAAGAGCGACAACGATAACTATAAATACAACCATAATTATATTTGTTTCCACACCAGTGAACAATATCTGTTAGGGATGGGCGATATATATCGGTCGATAAATTCATGCGCATCTCGTCAGTAAAGCCGGTTCTTTGATTAGCGGTAAATCTCCATCACCTGTGTTCAAATAGAGCGCCAGTTTATTCACAGAGCCGTAGTTCACTGAAAAGCTACCCCAATGAATCACCCGCAAAACAGAACCAGATATTGCGTAGCTTGTCAGTGATCTATGGCTCTGTGAATAAACTGGCGCTCTATTTGAACACAGGTGATGGAGATTTACCGCTAATCAAAGAACCGGCTTTACTGACAAGATGCGCATAATATCGATCGATATATATCGCCCATCCCTAATATCTGTGTTTTTGTTGGATTTACACAACTTCAACCAATAGATGTCCTCAGCATGTTTCAAGCACATCTAAACAGTGAATCTAGCGTAAACTATCTGATCTCGAACATAGTCCATGTAGTGATTTAAAAACAATACAGACTCTTTTCTACTGCACCTTCAAAGGAGGCAAGACAATGCTGTCCAAACCTGCTGAATTCCTGAGGTAATTTTAAGTTTTATGTTACGCTGTTTGCTGTGCAATGTCTGTTTGCTTTTCTACAATGTCGCCTGCTATTTGAATTGCGCAAGCCCTTTAAATTTGAATGAAGTCTGATTAGCTGTCAGTGTTTTATCGTTTATCAGCTGTAAAAAAATCCCAATGATATTGTTGCCCTGTATCGTTATCGTTATAGTTGTGGTGTAAAACTCTGCTACTCTCTTAAATTTGAAACTTTATAGTTATATCGTTATAATGTATAGTGATCATTATCGTTCTTGGTATGAACAGGCCTTTACAGTTTCCTGGATGCAGACTATAACATGCTGCACTATGGGCACATAGCTGATCTATCCCACCCAGAGCTAGGAACCAATCCGACAAAAATAAGGGCCAAATTGTTACAGATTTATTTTTATTTTTTGGAAATAGTTTTTGTACAATTTGCTTAGTTAATTTCAGATTCATATTTGCTAGCAAATTGGTTCAGATTTTCTTTAAAAAAAAACTATCATTTGTCGTTTTTGGCAACCTAGGGTGCGCCCTGTGTCCCACCCACCACAACCTTACAGGACACACCCTAGTCCTAACACTAAGTGTTTCCTCTGGGGTGAACTCACAACCTTGCCCAAATTTCCAGGTGACCAAGGTGCAATGCGCAAAGTTGCGCTCTTGGCCTATTGCTCGCTGCTGCGTCCAGAGGGCTGCAGCAGAGCTTCCCTGGCCTGTTAGGGTGGCCTCTCCCTAAATGCACAGGTGCTTACGGGTTGCCTGGATGCAGACTATAACAGACTACAGTATGGGCACATAGCTGATGTCCCGCCCAGAGATCTCCACCAGAGCTCGGAACCAACAAAACGACAAAAAGAAAGGCTAAATTGTTACAGATTTTTTTGTTGTTGTTTGAAATAGTTTTTGTACAGTTTGCTAATTCTAATCTAATTTTCAATTTAATTTCAGATTTTTGTTAGTAAATTGGTTGTGATTTTTTCAAAAAAAAAAAAAAAAAAAGTTGTTTTTTTGGCAACCTAGGGTGCGCCCTGTGTCCCACCCACCACAACCTTACAGGACACACCCTAGTCCTTACTCTAAGTGCGTAACTGGGGTGAACTGACAGCATTGGCCATCACCTGTGAAAGCACTTAAAACTTCAGTTATTTACTGTACCTGTTGGCGACTCTTCTGTCATCTGTCGTGGTCTCTTCTTTTTGATGACACATAATCACATACCTGCAGAAGTCTTGACTTGATTATTGTAGAGATGTTGTGTCACACGCTGGTTGGTGTCTACAAATATAAATGTGATTTACAAATTCAACGTTTCATTTTGAAAGTAACATATAACCTACCTTCCAACTAAACTTATAACTATGCTTATAAGTTATAAGTTCGCTTATGCTTTTGTTTCTTTTCTTATAGGTTAACTAAAGTACATTTTTGCTTTTATTTAACATCTTACTTATTGGTGACTTCTGTCATCTGTTGTGGTATCTACTTTCTGAAGATGATGACTTGCCTGCAGAAGTCTTGATTTGATATTGTAGAGATGTTATTTTCACACTTTCCACTTCCCACGGGTCCTTAAAAAGTCTTAAATTTAGTTTATCAAATTTAAGGTTATGAAAAATCTTAAATTGTACAATAAAGTCTTAATTTTGATTAAGAGGTCTTACATTTCGGGTACGGTAAAACCAGAATTGCGATATAGCTTAGTGTGACGATTAAACTTCAAATGGCTATGATTTTATTCCATAAACTTGAGCACGCTGCTTTGTGTACTGCTGTTACCGGGGAAACACATGTAAAGTTCCGAATGCGCCCTCTGCTGGCAGAGAGTGTGTATTTGTAGTAAACTTGTTGTTTTGAGTAGGGTATTCCTGCAATACAGGATGCTGTAGTTTCAGGTCTGCATTTCTAGGACCCCATATTATTTTTTTATTATTGTCAATTTATTTTATTTTATTTTATTTTATTTATTTATTTATTTGTTGTATATATGTATGTATTAACAGCTCATACTATTTATAGCAATTCTGTATATTATTATTTTTTAAGGAAATATGTAGTTGTTTGATTAAATTAACTTAATTATTGTCCTAACCAACTCCTAACCCTAAACTTACCCCTGGATAACCACCTTGAAATTTTTAAAATAATTTATTTCAATATATTTATATTTTGTTTTTACATTTTCTTGGAAAGAAAGACTTGTCTGTGTGAGACGTTAGTACTTTAGCCGCAATGCAGTGCTTCACGTCTGATGTGTGACCCACTTAACAAAGTGTAGTAAACGGTACAACAGTTGCTGTACAAATTAGTGTTTATTAGTACTTTAAAGGTGCTGTAAGTTTTTGATTCTTCTTAAGCCAAAAAATAACATGTTTGTAGATATTTAGAAAACATGTTATGTTTGCATAACTGTTTCTCTGAAAACTAATGCTATAACCAGTAATTCTACTCAGAAATGTGCATTTCGGGCAGATTCCGGGACGGAATTGCAGTACCCATTTCAACCGCTAGCTGGCAATATTACATACTGCACAGTGTTCTATGAGCAAAGTAACATTAAAACACAGTAAATCAACTCATCAAATTACAGTCACGTGTTCTCAATCTGGCAAACCCATGTGAGCTTCAAGTCTGAGTAAGAGAAAGTGGTAGAAATGGTTCTCTCCAGTGTTTTGAATTTGGACTGCAGTACCCATTTCAACCGCTAGCAGTCAATCTTACATACTGCACCTTTAATAAGTGTAAAATTTAAATACAAATACTAATTTATGACATCCAGCAGTTTTGCACAGTTCACAGGCTAAATGGAGATTGTTGACACCCCACTCGAACAAGTTCACACCAGCTTTTACATTCAAAATAAGATGGAAATATAAAAATTGAGTAGTATCCATGGATCTAGTCTTTGCATCTGTTTGTTTGATGTTGGAAAAGAATTTCTGGATGGCACTGTCCCAAAAAATAGAGTCTTAGAAATGTGATCCTGGAACTGCAACCTCCGGTATTGGGGTTGTTTCTGTTAAGAACAAAGCGACCCATGTTTTCACCCTTTAAACATGCAGAGCTGTAAATGTGAACTGGTGGATCATTAAGACGATAATTCATGATAAAAATCTAGAAAGTAAAATGTGTTGTATGTTTAATTAAATATAATACTTCATTGATAATAATTGTTTGAATTAATATAAGTAATAAAAATGGGTACTTTATAACTTAAAAAAAGGTACTTTAAAGGCTGAACTTAACTTTATTTGTGCAAGTCTTAAATTTGAGCTTCAAAATCTCAAATCTGAGAGCAACCCTGGTATTTTCGAACCCTTTCCAGCAGTGACTGTATGATTTTGAGATCCATCTTTTCACACTGAGGACAACTGAGGGACTCATATGCAACTATTGCAGAAGGTTCAAATACTCACTGATGCTTCAGAAGGAAATACAATGCATTAAGGGAGCTGGGGATGAAAACTTTTGAATTTGAAGATTGGTGTAAATGTACTTTATTTTTTCTTCTTGGAAACATGTTAGTAACTTCTGTAGCTTCTGAAGGGCAGTACTAAATAATAATAATAAAAATAGATATTTAAGCAAAATAAGAAATTCATTTTTCATTTTCAAAAGTTTACACCCCTGGCTCTTAATGCATTGTGTTTCCTTCTGAAGCAAAAGTGAGCATTTGAACCTTCTGTAATAGATGCATATGAGTCCCTCAGTTGTCCTCAGTGTGAAAAGATGGATCTCATCTTGTTGGAAAGGGTTCAAATACACAAAAATGCTGAAAAACCAAAACATTTTTTCTGAAGAACAGCAGGCAGTTTAACTGTTCAGGACAAGCAAGAGACTGATGAACAACTATCACAAAAAAAATAACTAAAAAAACAGATGTGGATCATTCAGGTAACAACACGTCAGGTAACAAGAATCAAGTGTATCAACTTTTGAACACGGTCATTTTTATAAATGCAACTATTATTTTCTCTTGTGGACTATATATGAAATATTTTTTTTCAGGTCAGTACTAATTAAAAAAATAATAATAATAACATGCATTTTGTATGTTTCCTCTTATTTTGGTAAAATTTACATTTCGCAGATTCTGCAAGGTGTATGTAAATTTTGACCTCAACTGTATATAATCAATGTTAATAAATTATTTCTAAGCTGTGTTAATGCATGGCCAACCTTGTAAAATTTACAGGCTGGAAGTACTCTATAGAGAATAAAACCTGCTTTTCCATTCGCACAGTGATTCCTTCTTTGTTTAGCAGTAGATCAACTTTAATACTTGGTGTTGCAAACTTTTAACTCCTATATTGTGTCACTGTGTTGTTGCAGGAGAAGGCGGTCCTCCAGATACTACTTTCATTGAAGATGCAGTGCATGAACTACTTAAGACTCGTCGTATTCTCAAGTGCTCTTACCCTTACGGGTTCTTTCTGGAGCCCAAAAGCACAAAAAAGGAAATATTTGAACTTATGCAGGTTAGTAACACGGATAGTAGTTAAAGGATGTGCTTACTGTGTACGTGCTGAGTCAAAAATGAAAATGACATGATTTACTCACCCTCAAGGCATCCTAGGTGTATATGACTTTCTTTTTTCAGACAAATATAATCAGAGTTATATAAAAAATTTCCTGGCTCTTCCAAGCTTTATAATGGAAGTGAATGGGGGTTGAGATTTTGAAGCCCAAAAAAGTGCATCTATATTTTTAGCCATTCTGGAAAGTATCCACTGGACATAAACATTGTACGCTGTTCTGTGTCAGCCACAACACACAGATATATTCTGCGTGCATTTACGCTTTGATTTGAACGAAAACAGTGTATCCGTGTGTTGTGGCTGACACAGAACAGCGTAAAACAAAAAATAAAAATAGAATGCAAAAGAAAACAAGCAGTTAGAAAATAGAGTACAAGTCTTAAAGGGTCAAGTTTTTTTATATAAAGGATAGGATTAGAATAAAGAGTGTTAGAGTTACAGGGTCAAATAAAGATGGAAGAGATGTGTTTTTAGCGATTTCTTGAAGAGAAATGCTGCTCGGATTGAGTTGGGCAGGCCATTCCACCAGGAGGGAACAGTTATTGTCAAAGTCTGTGAAAGTGATTTTGTGCCTCTTTGGGATGGCACAATAATGCGCCGTTCATTTGCAGAATGGAAGCGTCTAAAGAGGGACATAAGTCGGAAGTAGTGATATAAAGCTAAGAAGGAAGAGCCAAGACATTTTTTTTTATATAACTCCAATTGGATTTGTCTGAAAAAAAGAAAGTCATATACACCTAGGATGCCTTGAAGGTGGATAAATCATAGGGCAATTTTCATTTTTGACTGAACTATCCCTTTAATACTCTTATTCCTGTTAGACTGACTTGGAAATGGTGACAGAAGATCTTGCACAGAAAGTCAACCGGCCTTACCTCCGCACACCTCGTCATAAGATAATCCGCGCTGCCTGCCTGGTGCAGCAAAAGAGGCAGGAATTTCTGGCCTCCGTGGCAAGAGGTGTGGCACCCAATGATTCACCCGAAGCCCCTCGACGCAGGTAAGAACCACTTCCTTCAGATTACAGACTACTTAAAAATAGATAAAAAAGCAAAATAGACACTTTAAATTAGTTTAGTTCGCTTCCAGAATAGAAATTTCCTGATAATTCACTTACCCCCATGTGATCCAAGATGTTCATGTCTTTCTGTCTTCAGTCAAAAAGACATTTTTGAGGTTTTTGAGGGAAAACATTCCAGGATTCTTCTCCATTTAGTGGACTTCAATGGGGATCAGCAGGTTAAAGGTCCAAATTGCAGTTTCAGTGCAGCTTCAAAGGGCTCTACACAATCCCAGCAGAGGAATAATTATCTAGCTAAACAAACAAACAAAAAAATACAAAATTCTATCATTTTAAACCACAAATGCTCATCTTGAACACATTAATTAAGTTGGAAAGGTCACACCTTAGTTCTTCATCTGTGTACTTCAGTTAAACAGGACTCCATAGCATTTTCTCCTCCAACTTCAACTTCATCCGACATTGTTGTTTTAGCTTTTTTGTAAAGAGTGATTTTGTCTTTGCACATTCACTTTGTAAACACTGGGTCGGCACATCTTCCTACGTCATGCATGAATGGTCACATAATGAGTGAGGTCGAGCTGGTGCAAGATGAGCATTTGTGGTTAAAAGAATATACATTTTTATTTTATTTTATTTTTTTAGAAAATGACGTTTCGCTAGATAAGACCCTTATTCCTTTGCTGGGGTTGTGTAGAGCCCTTTGAAGCTGCATTGAAAATGCAATTTGGACCTTTAACCTATCAATCCCATTGAAGTCCACTATATGGAGAAAATACTGGAACATTTTCTTCAAAAACCTTAATTTCTTTTTGACTGAAGAAAGACATGAACGTCTTGAATGACGAGGAAAATTTTATTCTGAAAGTGAACTAATCCTTTAAAGGCACACTCCACTTTTTTTGAAAATAGACTCATTTTCCAACTCCCCTAGAGTTAAACAGATGAGTTTTACAGTTTTTTAATCAATTCAGCCGATCTCTAGGTCTGCCGCTAGCACTTTTAGCATATTTTAGCATAAATCACTGAATCAGATTAGACCATTAGCATCTCGTTCAAAAATGACCAAAGATTTTCGATATTTTTCTTATTTAAAACTTGACTCTTCTGTAGTTACATCGTGTACTAAGGCCGACAGAAAATGAAAAGTTGTGATTTTCCAAGATGATATGGATAGGAACTATACTCAAGGAACTTTGCTGCCGTACCATGGGTGCAGCAGGCGCAATATTACACAGCGCCTAAATATAGTCCCCAGCTATTTTACTATTACCTTAGTGGCTTAGTGCTGGTCACGTTTGAAGTTACCTAGCTGAGGACTATTTTCAGGCGCTGCGTAATATCATTGTACCTGCTGCTCCCATGGTATAAGAGTATATTTCCTATCCATATCAGCCTGGAAAATTGCAACTTTTCATTTTCTGTTGGTCTTAGTACATTATGTAACTACAGAAGAGTCAAGTTTTAAATAGAAAAAATATCAAAAATATTTGGTCATATTTGTACGAGATGCCAATGGTCTAATCAGATTCAATGATTTATGCTAAGCTATGGTAAAAGTGCTACCGGTAGACCCAGAAATCGGCTGAATGGATTCAAAAACGATAAAACTCTAACTGGTTAACTCTAGGGGAGTTGGAAAATTAGCCTATTTTCAAAAAAATTGGAGTGTTCCTTTAAGGTAAATAGGGTCAATAGGGTTTTGATTTACTACTGTATTTTATTTTAGTAGTATTATATTTCCTAAGAGTGGCTTTTCATTTATAACACCACTGCACCTGCAGCCTCACAATGTATAGGATCACATGGAACCTACTTTTTTGTTTGCGTTTACAGTTTTGCTGGTGGCACATGGGACTGGGAATACTTGGGTTTCGCTTCTCCTGAGGTAACTCTTTTGTTTGGTCTCTTTTGGGAATAGTTTGTTAAAGAGTGTCTTTGTTAAATCTAGTTAGCTGGTGTATGGTGCCTGAAGTTTTGGCAGTGCATATCGGCCTGTAGAACAAGATGTAGTCCTGTTGCAGCAGTTGTGAATGTGTGAGACCTGTAATGTTAAACAGTGTACCGCTATTTTGTTCTAATCTAAAGATCCAGAGGAATCATGCCTTTCTCGGGGGAATTGATCCGAGAGAGCACTGTCAGTATACAGGAAGCCATCCGCAGGTATTAAAGAATCCTCATTAGATCCCATCTCAGGAACGGCTAAACAAACAGTGGAATGGCACCTATCATGTACACTCCATCACTAATGTCATCGTCCACTTTTTTTTGGTCGCATGTTTTATTTTCTTCTGTTCATACTCTATTGCCGCTCTTCATATATTTCAAACGATTGCTGTGAACTCCAGATTAAGAATTCTGATGCTGTGTTAACGTCATCTGGAAAGCGAGAGCTTTTTATTTTCCGTTAACGTATCCCGACATGATCTTCTAAAAGATGCCTTTGGTGTTGTAACTTCAAAAGGCAGTTTCCTGCTTTTTGCTTTGACTGTTCCATCTAAGGTCACGAAATTTGCGTTTTTGCTGACGTTCCAAGGTGAACCAGGCCACCACTTCAGTCTGTATTGCTGGTCGCTGCTCTTCTTTTGAAATCATGTATGCAGGCTATGGCGCAGTTTCATTTTGCTCTGGATTTATGGCTTGTAGAAAGAGGAATAATAGTGATGCACTTTATTCAACTTTTTTATTATTGATGCTTGAGCGGTACCTCTCAGGAATGTTTTTCCTAAATGTACTTTTTTTTTTGTAGTTTGCTATTTTATTTATTGCATGCTTACTGCATGCAGCTTCAGTTTGGTTTAGATTAAAGACTTTTTTTTGTGAGTTTGTTGACCTATGGTGAAAATAAAGTTGGAAGAAGCGCAGTATAGATTAGTTATGATTGGTGATTAAATCTTAAATAGATTTTATTGACACATGTACACTGAAATGCTTTATTTTGTTTTCTTTGTAGTAAATGCCATTACAGAGTTTCAGACTGTTTGGATATGTAGATGATTCGACGAGCTTAAAGGATTAGTTCTCAAAAATGAAAATTTTGGCATCTTTTACTCACCCTCATGTCGTTTCAAGCTGTTTGTCTCTTTATCTTCATGGAATATAAAAAAGGAGAATTTTTTTAATAATGTTGGTCATTCTTTTACATTTTCCAGCTTCCATTTTCAAGCTTTAAGGACATAAAACATCATCAAAAATGTTGTATGTAGCCCGTATGCTCATATATTATACTATATTATAGTACTGTATTGTGTTATATTTTTACTACTTAAAAATATAAAAGTATTCCATATTAAATAAAGCTACTATATGGCTTTGAAATAATTAGGATACAGTAAATAAAAACAGTATGACAAAATATCAAATTTTTTAAATAGTATAAAATAATATAATGTTAGTTTTGTGATGCTTAAATATACCATAAAAGTAGTCTTACTATTATATTATATTATATTATATTATATTATATTGTATTATATTACTTAAACATGTAAATGTAGTCCATATTAAATTTAAGCTGATTAAATAAATTAAGCTATCATATGGCCTTAGAAGAATTAAAATCTAGCATGAATAATGTAATAAATAGGAAATAAGATTATAATAATATTATAAAATAATAAATATAATGTTCGATAATACCATAAAAATACCATAAAAGTAGTCTTATGCTTATATTATATGATATGATTTGGCATTTTTATACTGCTTAAAATCTATAAAAGTAGTCCATATTAAATTTAAGCTGTCATAAATGCATAAAATGCATAAGCATAAATGTAAGAAATATATTATATTATAATATCATATTTTTAAGATGCTATAGAATTTAATATATTGTTAGTTTTGTGATATTTAAAAATACTGTAAAAATTTAATTGAATTTAATATGCTTAAAATATAAAAGTAGTCATATGACTTTAGATAAATTCAAATTATAGCATAAATATTGTAATCAATATAACATCATAGTTGCAAGATATTATAAAATAATATATTACAATGTTAGTATTGTGATACTTAACTTTATATTATATTATATTATATGCTCTATTTTACATCTTCTGAAGCCATAATATAGCTTTGTGTGATTTTTTTTTATACATTATAAAAAATTATCCTTAAGACTTTTGAATGACAATGTGAGTAATATTGCCATAATTTTCATTTTTGTTTTGAGCTATTTCTTTAAAAGGCTTTTTGACTTTACACAAAGCGTCTGTCTGTTATTCTGACATGACAACGCCAATACCCTGAACTTTGATGCTGCCGCACAACAGAATTCCTGTAGAGAGGTGTAGGGTTCCTCTGAGAGTCTGACTTTTATTCACAGGGTCCAGTGGGAATGCTGGTACTCCTCTTGAGGAAGCTTTGAAATGCTGTTGTGTGTGGTTTTGTGTTGTAGGCTTATGCTGAGTTCCAGTACAGACGCAGACACAGGCAACGCAGGAGAGGAGACATGGCCAGCCTCCGCAGCAACACACCCGACCCTGATGACCCAGGCCATAGCACTTTAGGTACGTTTTGTGAATGCGTTTTTATTTAGGTGCTCATATTTACTTCTACATGTAAGCATTGTGGTGCTCTGTAGTTGAAGCAGCTGCAAAGTAAAGTTTCAGGATTTTTTGCTGTCCTCTGCACACTTGGAGTCAGCAGAAATTGTACTGAAAACCTATTTATCACCACTTTCTTTTGCAGTGTAGACTTTTTTTTTGGAGCAATATAAATGAATGGAGTGGATTTCTTACTCATTGTTTAGGAAAAGATGTCTGTCAGGCCTGATGTTCTGCATATGATCAGTGCAGATATGATTCAGTAAATCAGGCTGAATCTAAAACACTTCTTTTGTCTTTGAAATATGGCTGAAGTGCACTGCCAAATGTACTGACAAGCATTTATGGAAATAATTTTTTTTTTTTACTGTATTTTCTATTGAAACATGTATGTTAAGTGTATAATTGTATTTACATTTAACTTAACTTTAAATGTAATATTGAATAACACTATTTAAAATTATAATCAAGTACAATGATTTCAAATATTACAAAGTACATTTTTTATAAGTTTACTTAAGTGTAAGAGTAAGTGCATTTAAATTGTTATTGATTTCATTAATATTATAATATCTGCAAGTACAGTTTTTAAAAATATGGTTTTAAGTGTGCATTCAATGCACTTCTTTTTATAAAGGATATTTCACAATAAGTACATTTACATGCTTGATTGACAAGTTTGATTACATTTTTCTTAAAATAACATTTAGTCAAGATTTTGTTTGACTGAAATTTTATTACTGATTTCTGCTAAGTTAGACTAATGAACCTAGATTCTCAGGTTCATCCTTCATGTATACACCATAATCGGATTACAATTTTCTTCAGTCATGTGCACTTGCTCTGAAATACAGCTGTGATGTATAGTGAATATTTAATCCATCAAATATTTGATTACATCAAATATTTGCCATGTATATCTGGATAGACAGATGCAGACTGGAGCTCTTTACAGTAAGGTCTAATTTGTTAGCATTAGTTAATGTTAACTAACATGACCTAGCAATAAGCAATATATTTGTACAGCATTTATTAACCTTTGTTAATGTTTCTTAAAGGGACAGTTCATCCAAAAATTAAAATTCTGTCATTAATTACCCGCATGTCGTTTTAAACATATAAGACCTTCATTCATCTTCAGAACACAAATGAAGATATTTTCAATTAAGTCTGAGAACTTTCGGACACTTTGCATAGACAGCGACACAACTACTACATTGAAGTTACCCATAAAAATATAATAAGGACTAGGGCTGACCCCTAATAGACATCTAACCGTTAGAGAAGAGGCTTGGTCGACTGAAATTTTATTAGTTACTTAGTCGCCAAAAAAAACAAAAAAAAAACATGGCCACTCAATCTAATGTTAACCCTGAAAAATGTGCGCCATTCAAGTGTCTGTGTGGAGTTTGGAAATGTAACAGTAGTGCGCTCACTGCCTGACAGATGGAGACACTGGTGCGGTCACTTGCTCTGAAAATACTTTGTCATTTTTGGTCATACAGATAATACATCTTTCGAATCTGTAAAGACTGTTCATTTGTGTACACTCACAATAACAACAAAACATTGCGCTTTTGTAAACTAATGAAAGCAGACAGGATGCACTTTCAGTCTCTGAACTTGAGTGTGGCAAGAAAAAAAACTGAAGCTTGCCTTACAGACATGAAAATATACAGTCAAGGCCAAAAATATCGGCACCCCTGCAATTCTGTCAGAAAATGCAACCCTTCTTTCCGAAAACTGTTGCAATTGCAAATGTTTTAGTACTCGCATGTTTTTTTTTTTCTTCTTTGCATTACAACAAAAAAACAAGAAAAGTCAAATCTGATACAATTCCACACAGAACCCAAAAAAAGCACTGGACCAAATTATTGACATCCTTACCTTAATGTTTGGTAGCACCCCCTTTGGGAAAAAATAACTGAAATCATGTAACCATGAATATTTCTTACACCTCTCTACTGGAATTTTGGACCACTCTTCTTTTGCAAACTGCTTCAGGTCATTCAGATTTGAAGGATGCCTTCTCCCAACTGCTGTTTTGAGATCTCTCCACAGATGTTCTATGGGATTGAGATCTGGACTCATTGCTGGTCATTTCAGAACTCTCCAGCACTTTGTTTGTAATTTCTGTGTGCGTGAAGTGTGTTTTCGGGTCACTGTCCTGCTGGACGCAGCTTTCTGACATTGGCCACTATGCGTACCTGTCAACATTTGAGTTCCAAAATACGGGAAAGTGGGGGTGGGGGGGGGATATAGGGGGCGGAGTCAAAAGTATAAATTATATTATTATTATTATTATTATTATTATTATTTATATTGATTTAAACAATTATTATCAAACAGTTACATTCATTTAGTAGCATATAAATATATCTTAGTGTAGGCTATATCTTTATAGTTTTATAATTAATTTTCTTCTTGTGAATCCACCGGTTCACATTTACACCGTGGTGTTTTCTGCGTAAAAATAAGGGTTAGTTTTTGGCCTTTAATTCTCCGCCAGCAGGTGGCGCTTTTTGTCATAAATATTGCCGTTTCCTCGGTAACCGCGGAAAACAAAGCAGAGCACCTGACTTTGAAACATGCGCTGATATTTAATTAATGAAGCTATTCGACCTTGAAATACGTTGACGTGATTATTTGTGTAATGGGGTTTGGGATATACAAATTAGTTTTACCAGAGGCAAATGTAGGAAACATATAAAATACGCCCAGTGTTTTTTTTATAGAAAGATTAAAAATACGGGAGAAATACGGGAAAATATTTGAATGGGATGATAGCGGGATAGAATGGTAAAATACGGGAGAATCACGGAAAAAACGGGAGGGTTGACAGGTATGCACTATGTTGCACCCCAAAATCCTTTGGTAATCACCAGATTTCATGGCACGGTTCGCACAGTCAAGGAATCCAGTGCCAGAAGCAGAAAAGCAACCCCAAAACATCTTTGAACCTCCACCATGTTTGACTGAAGGCCTCATTTCTTTTTCTTTAAACTGTGCTGTGATGTCCTTTACCAAAAAACTCTGTTTTTGTCTCATCTGTCCACAGTACGTTTGTATGGAAGTTAATCTGGGTTCTTTATCCGCCATTCAAACAATCATTTGTTGTAATTTTCCATTAATTTTGCTTTTCCGTCCATGTCCAGGGAGGTTAGCTAGTGCCATGGGCTGTAAACCTCTTGATGATATTGCGCACAGTGGACACGTGAACAGTAAGATCTCTGGAGATGGACTTGTAGTCTTGAGATTGTCCATGTTTTTCCACAATTTTTTCTCTCAAATCCACAGGCAACTCTTTACACTCTTTACTCCATGCTCAGTGTGACACACAACACAAAGGTTGAGTCAACTTTTCTCTTTTTAACTGGTTGCGTGTGTGATTACTATATTGGCCACACCTATTACTTGTCACAGGTGTGTCTAAATACAAATTACAGGAGCATAACATGCTTGAAAATCAATTATTTCTTACAATTTTGACAAGGTGCCAATAATGTTGTCCAAGCCATTTTTGAGTTTTGTGTGAAATTTTATCAAGTTTGACTTGTCTTCTGTTTTTTTTTTTTTGTTGTTGTTCCAGTGCAAACAAAAACAATAAGCATGTGAATACCAAAACATTGCAATTGGAACAGTTTCCTGTGAGAAGTGTTGCATTTTCTGACAGAATAGTAAGGGTGCTGAAATTTTTGGCCATGACTGTATCTATAGAGAGTGAAATGTCTACATTCAAATTAACCAGTTCAAATGGAACACAAATATTCTCATATTCTCATATTATAAACACGCATACAGGAGCATACTGCGAAGATGACGAGTCAGAGACTTCATCTCTTAAGCTGAAAAAACAAAGAAAGCACTAGTTTAGTAATACATCATTAAAATGTTAATGTAGCCTCCTTACTGTCTTTCCCTAACAAATTCACAAATTGTTACTTCTGCTGGTGTGCTGTGGCAAGTTTTATGCATGCGTTTGAATTCTTATTAAGCTATGTTGGCATTTAAATGCTCATTATTATTATTATTATTATTATTATTATTATTATTTAAATAGTTTATTAATAAACATGCAGTTGGTCAACTACTTGCTTAAAATGAACAACGACTAGTCGACCACAAAAATCTTTAGTTGAGAGCAGCCCTATTCTTAATTCTTTTTCTGTATATTCTGGTTCAAATAATTTAGGCTGGGCAAACAATTGCAAGTCATCCGCTTTATTGAAAGCTTCAGACATGTTTACAAAGACTGTGTCTAGGGTTGTGCCGATATTTGAACGTGATTCTCATGCGCATCTCGTCAGTAATGCCGGTTCTGTGATTAGACGTAAATCTCATTCACCTGTTCATTAATGCCGCCACATTTACTACACAGAGCCGTAGCTCACTGACAAGCCACGCAATATCGCCTTCATTATCGCAGGCGATACATATCGATAATGCACGCGATATTGCGTGGCTTGTCAGTGAGCTACGGCTCTGTGTAGTAAACGTGGCGGCAGAATGAACAGAACCGGCATTACTGACGAGATACGCATGAGAATCGCGTTCGAATATCGGCACAGCCTTAACTGTGTCTTCTTCTGTTGTAAAGAAGGCACGTCATATACAGATTATACGTCAGAACGCTGGCTTCTGCGGTAGCAGTAGGGCTGTGTAATTAATTGAAATTCATTTTCAATTTCGATTTCGGCTTCAAGCGATTATGAAAACACAATAATCAAGATAAAACAATTATTGCTCGCGATTCCGTCCCCTTTCCAGTGGTGCGCTTTAGCTCCTCCATAAAAGCTCAATTTCACATGCAAATCAGTAAAATCATTTAACATGACTTGAATAAAATGGGACATGCTTGATTTATTAATGTTTATTTGATGTTGTGTTTTTAAAAGCACAAAAGAGAATTTGCTTTGAAGAGATCTGTTCTGTGTATGCGTTCAGAGATGGAACAGAACATGGACAAAGTGAACGTTTAGCTTAAGATGTTACCTAAATGGTCAGATACATGCAACTATATGTCAAAATGCGGCATTTTGTGATTTATTTATGTAAGCCTTCATCTCATGTCTCAAATTAACGTAAACAGTTGTAACAGTATATTGGATCCGTGCAGCTCCTAAAGTGGCCACAAGTGATATTCCTTCCACCGTCTCTGTGGTTAATGTTAATCAAACAACAAAAGACGAAATCACTCACTGCTCTTGACGGAGGGACTTCTTTAGTTTTTATAAGAAACAAAGCATGTTTAATTCTTACAGTGAAGATTGCCATTTCTTTTTTTTTACATTCAATTAATTATATTAAAAAAAAAACGTAGTGTCTTTTATTTTCTGTTGTGAAAACGTGTCACTTCCGTTGCTGACTAAGCAGGGTCAGAAAACTCTCGGATTTCATCAAAAATATCTTAATTTGTGTTCTGAAGATGAACAAAGGTCTCACAAGTTTTGGAATGACATGAAAGTGATTAATCAATGACAGTAAAGCTGCACTTGCATTCCAACTAAATGTGTCTTCTCTTACAGACACACAAGAAATCAGCGGTGGTCAGAGACTGGGTCTTCCCATGGTGAGTTGAGACCTTATTAACAGAATTTCTCTAGTGGAATGTCTTAAATCCTCTGAGAGCTGAGAGTAACATTTGATCTGTTACCTTTCAGCCTCACAGTTCTCTAGACGAGGATGATCCGAATATCCTGCTGGCCATCCAGCTGTCTCTGCAGGAGTCTGGGCTGACTGCAGGCGGTGCTAGCGTCGATGCTCAAGAGATCCTCGCCAACGAAGCATCTCTGGGGGCCATCGGAACATCCCTGCCCACACGGCTGGACCCGGTACTGTGCGGGATAGACGTGCCCCGAGCTGCCCTGAGTAGCTCCGAGCTGTTAGAGGTGGGTGACAGCCTAAAGAAGCTCGGTAATATCAGCGGCCAGAATGTCCCTCTGCGTTATGACAATCTCAACAATCCTTCTTGTGAATCCGCTGAGGGGCCCTTCCAAACTCCTTCGGGCCGTATGGAAACCTCTGATTTCAATTCAGACAACGCCAACCTTCTAGGCAACATCATGGCTTGGTTTCACGACATGAATCCGCAGAATATCAGTTTGGTTCCTTCTGCTGGTGAATTCGCTGCTCAGTCGGCGAGGATGACATCGGAGCCGACCGAGTGCACCGTTCCACAGTGGACAGCGGGGGTCGATAGAGAGGCAGAACACGAGTTTGACTCTGGTATCGTCACGGGAGAGCGTGAGCCCGTCAGGCCGACACAGTTAGACCTGGTAGGTCTCGATATGTGTCCGGTGCCTCCTGCTTCGTCCGTTGAGTTGGGCGAAACGCCAACGGGCTTGAACCCGTGTCACTCCGACACCCCGAAATGTGACTCAGACCCCGACCAGCCTAGCAGTAGCTCCTCTGAATGGGAGGGTCAAGTACACCTTGTATGAAAAACGGACTTCACCCACTAGCTAAGCCACTTTTTTTGAAGTAGCTGGAACTCGAGGAACAAGATTAATCATGACGAGAAGCTTTGTATTGTCAGATATGTAGAAACCGAAACCGTTTTTGAGTACTCGCTCAGTACTCGTGTGTTTTCAGGCCTTTGTGCTTATGAGGCATGTGTTGTTTGCTCACTAAAAAACTTGTTCCGATCCTGAAGTGTTAAACACTTTTGAGTCCAGAAAGCGGGGACGGGAAGTGAGGTAGTCAGAAAAATCTACTGTATAGAACAGGTATTCAGTGCGAGTTCGTCTGATTTAAAAAGGATGTAAAAGATACTGTAGGTGCCAAAAAAAAAAAACACTGGCTAGCACACGCCGAGCGGACGTTGTGCTGATCGTGCCTGCTGCTGAGGGCCTATCTGCCCTGTTGAGTACACTATCCTTCCTTTAAACTAGACCTGTGGTATTAGAGAAGTACACAACAGCATCACGCTCAGAAGAGCAGGGCTGATAATCACAGAAACTAAAAGAACAGTAATTCTAGTTGCAGTCGACTTTTCTTTTTCTGGTCAAACGTAATCACTGTAATCCGTCATTCTGGTTAATTAGAACGGAAAGTACCGGCGGGGTTAAACTCGGTTCAGGAGCGCCGCGCCGGATCTGGAAAACGTTTCGTCTTTGCAACTCATCACAGTGCCTTTTCTGTGAAACTTCTCTTTATTTATAGCCGCCGCTTTCTTGCGCTCGGAGGCCCAGAGTGTGGGAAGTTCCAATACACATCGTACTTGTACTTTCAGATGGCGATTAAGCAAACTGAGCTCAATGTTTTTTAAAAAAAGACATTTTTATACATGTTCGGTTGTCCTTTAGCATGCCTCTGGCCCCTTCGCCCAGGTTGTTTTTAAAGCAATTGTTAAAAAAAACAAGAAAGAAATAATGAATCCGGACACATTTATGGATTAAATCCATCAATATTTAATGAGATACTATTCATTGTGTGTTAAAGGATTAGCTCACTTCCAGAATAAAAATATCCTGTTAACTTACTCATGTCATGCAAGATGTTCATGTCTTTCTTTCTTCAGTCAAAGAGAAATGAAGGTTTTTGAAGGAAACATTCCAGGATTTTTCTTCATATAGTGGACTTCAATGCGGATCAACGGGTTGAAGCTCAATATATGGAGAAAAATCCTGGAATGTTTTCCTCAAAAACCCTCATTACTTTTCAACTTAAGAAAGACAGACATGAACATTTTGAATGACATGGGGGTGAGTAAATTTTCAGGAAATTTTTATTCTGGGAAGTGAACTAATCCTTTGTGTTTTCCACATGGCCACATTAAAAAAAATAAAAACTCTCACATTTAAATGTCAGATGAAAATAGAAATGTATGAGTTTTTGAAACCACGTTTTATCCTTAAAATCTCTATGAATCCTTCAGTCGAGGCAAAGGCATTTTCAATGTAATGGCCAGAAGCTGTTTTAGCTTCAGATTTACATTTCTACATATGGTGAAACCACCCACAATTAAGATTTTTTTACGATTAATTTAACTGTGGTATTTCTCTACAATAAATTATGGAAATGAATTTTCTATTTATTTAAAATTGAATGTCCTTTAAATTGAATGAAGATAAAGGTAAAGTTGGTGATGATGAAAAAAAAAAATGAACCCCAATATATATATATATATATATATATATATATTTTTTATGTATATATATCAAACTGTAATGACACAGTGCCACTTTTCAATATTTGCTTATTACTTAAAACGTGTCTGCTGAAATAATTGTTCAAAGCCATTTACACAAATTAACAGAATGCTTCAATTTTCATTGCAAACACCTGCCCAACTTTTCTGATAAAATGGCTAAATCACAGCAGCACGCAAGTTTTAAGCAAAATTTGCACAAAATTAGCTCATATTTCAGCTATGGAATAACCCATTTTAGCTTGTAGGTTTGCCATTGTATTGGGTTTAACTGAGCAGGTGCCTGATGTTTTACTGTGGGCTTGATGTCTCATGTATGTTGGATCTGACCTTATGCTCTAATGCAGTATTGCACTGCGCAAACTTTACAAAGCGAAAATGAAGGCAAACCTGTCCGTTAAGTGGTTTTTTGGAATCATTCCATTCTTCAAAGTTTAGGGGAGCGCACATGAATTTTTTTTCTGTATGTACAGTTTGTATGTGTGATCGGAATGGGTTAAGCTCACTAAATTGCAGTATTTCTTCGGACTAATAATGTATGTCGCCAAAGGTGAAGGTGGAGCTAATGTCTGTTCAAATGAAGCATATGATAGATCTGTCCAAACATGACAAAAAAACAAAAAAAAAACAAGAATGACAAAAGTTGTCCTGTATGTGACAGTATGCTGTGCATTTAAGTAATTATAATAAAAATAGATGATGTTTTCTTGACAAAAGACCGTTCAAGTGTCGAGGCTATTGTTTGGGGGAGTGGGTGGCTATTGTTTGTTTGGGGGGGGGGATAAGCACATTTTGTAATCCATTACAGATTTTATATTGTTAAGCACCTAATCCTTGAAATGGTATTTGCACTTTCATAATCTTTACTTGATACATTCCCAGTTTATATGGAAAATACAAATGTGTGATGTTTGGCCAATGAATTGGACAGATTTGAGTGTGAATCTCAATAAAGTTGCTAAGACAAGTTCAGTTGTAAAAGTGGTAGTATTCTTTGAACATAACATACAGCGAAAGCCCAGGTGCAAAAGCAGCACATAATAATAATAAAAATGATTAAGTTAATTAAAAATGCGTTTAAAATTGTTTAAAGAAAAGAGAAGACTACAAATAAGATTTTTCTTATTCTTCTAAAAGTGGAGCATTGGAGTCTTGAGCATTCTTCCCTCTAGTGGCTACAAATGGATTGACTCTTTCAGGCCAAAAAAACAAAAAACAAAAACAAAACCAAACGTTTCATCCCTCCTTTGACTGTGACTTCTCATAAAGTGAACTTAATAAAACAGTAGCTTTACATTAAGAAATGTAATATTATGTTTTTAATATAATATTTGGAGCCTACTTGTCTTATGTGTTACTGTTATGTTAGACATGCAGAATTCTTGTGGACAGAAAACAGTATGTTTCTTATTTATTGACTTGGGTTAGAGGCCTAGGGGTCAAAAGTTGGGGGAATACCAGGAGGTCACAAGCACAGTGACTTTACTGAATAGAATGTCAGATGGGAGGAAGTTTCTATATTTGCAAACCGCTATTTGAATTAGGGTCAGTTTTATGAGGAAGGCTGAATCATCTTGTGATCTGAATCTCTGATTTAGGACCAACAGGAATTGACTTCCCGTTACTTACTGGCAGTATTATAACTTTTGGATCTGTAAGCCACATTTAAACATGGATTTAAAAGACTTATTTCTTAAGATATTTTAGATAACATGTTAATAAACTAACTTATTGTTTATAAAAAAAAAAAGAAAAAAAGAGTACAAGCACACTTTCCAAGCAAGTGTTGTTAGGTTTTAAATTATTAAACAATGCTGGTGATGTTTTGAACTTCTGCTAGAAAAAGGAGAAATGAATTCATACACTACCAGTCAAAAGTTTTTGAACAGTAAGATATATATATATATATATATATTTATTTTTTTATTTTTTAAAGAAGTCTCTTCTGCTCACCAAGCATGCATTTATTTGATTCAAAGTACAGAAAAAAGGTAAAATGTAGAAATACTATTTAAAATAACAGTTTTCTATTTGAATGTATTTTAAAATGTAATTTATTCCAGTGATTTCAAAGTTGAATTTTTAGCAGAAATCATTCTAATATTGTAATTTGCTGCTCAAAAAACATTTATAATAATAATAATAATTTATTATTATTATTATTATTATTATTATTATTATGTTGAAAAAATATTTTTTTATTTTTTTTTACTGAATAGAAAGTTCAGACGAACAACATTTATCTGAAATAGAAGCTTTTGTAACATTATAAATGGCTTTATTAATTTTCATTAATTTAAAGCATCCTTTCTCAATAAAAGTATTAATTTCTATAATTTCTTTCAGAAAAATAAATAAAATAAAAAAAATAAAATACTGACTCCAAGATTTTAAATGGTGTAATGTTACAAAAGATTTTTATTTTAGATAAATGCTGATCTTTGGATCTTTCTATTCATTAAAGAATCCTGAAAAATATTACTCGGTTGTTTTAAATATTGATAATAATAAATGTTTCTTGAACAGCAAAGCAGCATATTCAAATGATTTCTGAAGGATCATGTGACACTAAAGACTGGACTAATGATGCTGAATATTTTGCTTTAATCACAGGCATAAATTACATTTTAAAATATATTCAAATAAAAAGCAGTTATTTTAAATAGTAACAATATTTCAAAATATTACTGCTTTTGCTGAATTTTGGATGAAAATGGACTTTTTAAAATACTTCTTTAAAAACATTAAAAATCTTACTGTTCAGAAACTTTTGACTGGTAGTGTACGTCTACTACATCAAAAAATGTATAACATTTAAAAGACTTGACAACATTTAGAAATAATGAAATGGCTCAGAAAAAGTTAAATTATTTCTCAGAAAAGGTCTAAAAAGCTATTTTCAAGAATTACAGGAGTTAGTGATTGTATTGCCGTCCAAATGCAGAATGTTGCTGTTTTTTATTTATTTATTTTTTTCCAATTACCATCCCAATAGGGCTTATGGTGTCCAAAACGTCCAACATCAAAAAATCAAATTTGTTCATTAAAGTGTGAAGAATAATATGAACATTTGCAAAAATAATACTGATAAATAGAGCTGGGCAAAAAAAAAAAAAATATATATATATATATATATATATATATATATATATATATATATATATATATTTCAGTTAAATGTTTTTTAAAAAGACATTGATTCTCAAAAGCCATGAATTGATCTTTCCATGTATTTATTTCAGCAAACATTTAAAACAAAATCTGATTAATGTGAATCTTATCATTGGTCTTCTCCACTAGATGTCACCCTCTTATTTACCTATATGCCTTATTTGCAGTGCTCAGGTGAAATGCTATAGTAATACTACAAATCGGCAGAAGCATTTGACATCACACATAAATGATTTCCGCAATGAATGAATGTCGGGAGGCGCGACACACTGTTTTCTTTACTACACATAATAAAGTGCAGACGACGTTTGCTGTTTTTTCAGTTGCTGCCATCTCTCTATATAACGATATGAACAGACAATATCATCTCCAGCTGCTCTGAGAGTCACTTCATTAGCATTTTACCGTTAAATTTGAGAAAACTTCTGTCATATCACATTCACAGCAGCCGCAAGTTCTTCACGGCAACTTGTCAAAATAAAAGTTTCGTTTAACGTTAAACTGTGTCAGAAATATATTACTATTTAGCAATCTTACTTCCTAATGTAACAACACTGCTACTACTACTACTAATAATAAATATGAATAAATATTTTTAATAAATACATTTTAAATAATCACATTTGTTTTCTTTTTAATTTTTACAGTAAACCCCTATTGTGCAGCACTTTGTTTGCCAAAAAGTAAAAGGGTTTAATTTTAATTTGATCAGGATAAATTAAATTAACGTTTTATGCCTTCATCTGACTACCAGATAAATTAAGATGTACATTTTATAGGCCCCTATTATTATTTTAAAAAAGGACCCTCTATATATATATATATATATATATATATATAAGGAATAGGTTTAAAATATAAGCCTTCTGATGTTAACTGTTAATTTTTTAGAAATATCAATAGCAATTAAAACTGAATGTAATTTTAAAAATCAAGAGCTTGCGAATCAAATCGGGACATCTGAATCGATACCCAGCCCTACTGATCAAATACATGTTAAACTTTTTGTTGTTTTATTTTAGCCTATAATTAATAACCTTAATAACTTCCATTTATACACTTGTTTTATAAAATGTGTGACCCTGGACCACAAAATTATATGGGTAATTATTATTATTATTATTTTTTTTTTTTGAGATTTATACATAATCTGAAAGCTGAATAAATGAGCTTTCTTTTTGAATCTGACAGTGCAAAAAAAAAAAAAAAAATTAAATATTGAGAAATTGCCTTTAAAGTTGTCCAAATTAAGTTCTTAGCAATGCATATTACTAATCAAAAAGTAAGTTTTAATATATTTACGGTAGGAAAATTACAAAATATCTTAATACAACAATTTTTGGTATAAAATAAAAATGTATAATTTTGACCCATACAATGTATTGTTCGCTATTGCTACAAATGTACTCATGCTACTTATGACATATTTTTTTGGTCCAGGGTCACATATGTGATAAAATGTAATATTTGCTTATGATCTAACCTTGCATTACTTGGAGTTGGTCCTCAAGATCTTTCAAATGTATTTCCATTTTTGCTGTTTATGCTTAGTTTATGCTTTATTATAAAATTAACTTTCAAATAGATTACAAATAATTCATAAAATGAGCTAAAACGTGTTTTTATTTTGTAGGTGAAAGTGTGTGAAAGTGTCAAACTCAGTATACCATTGCAGCAGCAGATGAAAGTACTTTCCAGCGCTATAATAGATGTCATGCACCACCGGTCCAGTAGAGAGTAGTAAGTTCCCGGAGAATGAGGGAAGGTTTTGCCTCTTTTCTTTGAATCGCTCTGGCACGAGGGTGTCTGTGTTACTGGCAAGCACTGTTGGCACTGTCCATCCCAGACTCATGGAAGCAATTCAAGACATCATTTAGAGGAGGAGGAGGAACTCAAAAGTTCCTCAAGAGGCCATTAAAACATGTCAGCAGAACATCCTGCATTAGATTCCCACAGTCAAAACGAATTCAAGGTAAATCATAAAGCTTTGAAAAGGACATGAAATTGCTGCTATTGTATTTCTGTATTTATGGAGATGCATCCCTGATGTTTGCATGGGGCTATTTATATCTGTGTATGATTACAAAATTGTTTGACAGTCGATTTTGTTCTGTTCTCTGGCGCGTTTGGATGTTTCTCTGGCTCAGCTGGAATTGATTCCAAAGGAAGGATTTCGCTCAGTTATGGAGTTATAGAAACAATAATTCTCCCATGAAAATCTCTTTGATTCTAGAACTGGGCTGAGCCGCTGTCATTCATGCAACACTCATCCGTTTCGTTTTTCATTAAATGGTTTGCTTTTGGAATCATTTATTTGTTTACTTTCTAGTATTAATTCATTTTAAAATCTATGATTCAAAAACATCTTTAAACTTCAAAGAGCCGCAGAAGTCTGAACTGAGAAGTACAGTACAGTGGTTAACCTTTACTAAGTGACCCATTAGTAATCAACAATGAAGGTTTCCAGACTGTCTGAATGGTCAGTGTAATATTCTCATGAAGTCTGAACAGATAACCCTGACAAGGCACCTCGCTGGAGGATGTTATTGTAAGGATTAGTCAAAACCTAAACTGGCTGAGAAGTATCCTTTGGTAATTACACAACAGAAAAGCAGGCAGATAAATGAATCAAGAATGAGTAAGAATGAGTACTAGTCTGAGCAAGTTAAGAAGAAAGAGCTTATCTGGTTTATGATTGCACATCCTTTGAGACTAATATTGAGTAAATATCCCATTTTGTGCGTCATGCTAGATCATTTTGACAAATAATCTATCTAGAGTTGTTGGCAAATTTAGTATTCCTTTATATGTGTTCACCTTTGGAACGCATATATTTTTGATGAAATCCGAGAGCTTTTTAACCCTGCATAGAAATATGCATGCATTGTGGTACTCTTGTGAACGCATGTTGAAGACAAGACTTTTTGAATAAAGTTGTTATTTTTGTTTTCTTTGCACGCAAAAAGGTGGTTGAACCACTGATGTCACAAGGACTATTTTAAAGAGGTCCTTACTACCTTTCTGGGCCTTGAACATGTCAGTGTCTATGCAGGATCATAAAGCTCATGAATTACATAAAAAATATCTCATTTTGTGTTCTGAAGATGAGCAAAGGTCTTACAGGTTTGGAATGACATGAGGGTGAGTAATTAATGACAATTTTCTTTTTTTTGCGTGAACTATTCTTTTAGGGCTGTAACTGGCATACTTCTCTATTTAATTTTTTTTTTTTTTTTCCCCCATGATCTCTTTTGTGAAGTCAGAAAATACTTTAAAAATTGTCCATATGTCTATGTCTTATGGACTAAGTCATCTTATAACAGTGCTGGGTAGATTACTTATAAATTGTAGTCCATTACTGACTTTAAATTGCATGACAAAAATTAGACTTAGAATCAGAATCAGAATCAGAATCAGAAAGAGCTTTATTGCCAAGTATGCTTGCGCATACAAGGAATTTGTTTTTGTGACATTAGCTTCCAGTGTACATAGACAATAAAAAAAATAAAAAATAAAAATAAAATAAACAAATAAAATAAAATAAATAAAGGTAATAGAGAATAGAAAATATACATATGTAAATATAAATTTAAATAGACAAAAAATATTTATATAGAAAAATAGATTAAGAAATAAGTGGCATATACAGTTGTGCTGTTGATGCTTGATGAAAGTTATTGCACATATTTTTATTGCACAACGGGGTGAACATTTAGCTGTTCATAAGTCTGATTGCCTGGGGGAAAAAAACTGTTCTTGTGCCTGGTTGTCCTGGTGTTAGGGGCTCTGTAGCGTCGGCCAGATGGCAAAGGTTCAAAGAGTGAATGGCTTGGATGTGAGGGATCCAGGGTGATTTTCTGAGCTCTTTTCTTCACCCTGGATGTATACAGTTCTTGAAGGGTGGGCAGGGGAGCACCAATAATCCTCTCTGCAGTCCGAACTGTTCTCTGTAATCTTCTGATGTCTGATTTTGTAGCTGAGACAAACCAGACAGTTATTGATGTGCACAGATAAGCACAGATTACATTAGTAATGTAATCCATTATACATTTTAAGTAATATAATCAGACTACCTTATGATTACTTTCAAACCGTGATTATGCAAATGTGTTACTTAATTATTAACTTAAAATCTCTTCCAGTAAATTTATTAGATGAAAGATGTTCAGCTGACAAAAAAAAGTTTGGGTACTTATATGTACAGTTGAAGACAAAATTATTAGCCCCTTATAAAATATTTCATTATGTTTCAAATAACTCCCAAGTGTTGTTTAACAGAAAGACTATTTTATCAACACAGCATTTTTAAACGTAATACTTTATTCAGGAATCTTTTAGGGTTTGTAATACAAATAGAAATAAATGTGTAACCAAGAATTTTAAACAGTCTACTGGTCAAAATTATTAGCCCTCTGATGTTAATAGTCAATAGTGTATCCCTTTTGCTTGATAACAGCCTTTAGTCGTTTGCTGTAGTTCTCAACAAGTTTCAAGCATGTCTCCTGAGGAATGACAGCCCATTCTTCCTTAGCAAATCTCTCAAGCTCCTCCAGATTTGTTGGTCTTCTGGCACAAACTCTGGACTTTAGTGTGCCCCACAGATTTTCGGATTGATTCAAGTCTGGGCTTTGTGCAGGCCAGTCAAGTACACTCACTTTGCTCATTTGGAGGTATTTCTTCACCAGAAGTGAGGTATGCTTTGGGTCGTTATCATGCTGGAAGACAAAATGTCGACCCAAACCAAGTTTTCTTGCAGACTGTCTGAGGTTGTCTTTCAAAATCTTCTTATAGTCTTTCTTTTTCATGTTTCCTTTAACCCTGATGAGTTTCCTTTAACCCTGATGAGATTCCCAGTTCACGCACTGAAACATCTCCACAGCATTATTCTCCCACCACCATGTTTCACTGTGGGAACGGTGTTCTTGGGGTTGAATGCCTCTCCCTTCTTTCTCCAAACATAGGCAACATCTCTATGGCCAAAACGCTCTAGTTTTGTCTCATCTGACCAAAAGACACGTTTCCAGTATGCATCACATTCCCCCAGGTTGTTCTTAGCAAACTTCATTCCAGCTTGGAGGTGTCTCTTCTTCAGAAGTGGAGTCTTTCTTGGTCGGCAACCTTACAGTTCATTCCTGTGCAGGGCTCTAGTGACTGTCTTCATTGAGACATCAATTCCAGACTTGGCTAGGTCATTCACTAGTGTTTTAGCAGTTGTTCTTGGGTCTTTAGAAACCCCTCTCACTAGTTTTCTTTCCAAAGTTTTTAAAATCTTTCGCTTCCTGCCTCTGCCCGTCTTGTTCTCCACTGTGTTGGTCTCTTTAAACTTCGTGATAATGCATCTCACTGCAGTTCTTGACACTTGAAAACACTTTGATAAATGTGTGTATCCTTCTATATCTTTATGAGCATTAACAATTCTTTCTAATTTCTTTTGTCTTTGCCATTATGACAGTGCATATTATTTTACTAGTTGTTTCGCAAGATACTAATCCTCAGCTTAAGGAGCAATTTAAAGGCTTAACTAGGTTAATTAGGTTAATCAGACAAATTAGGTTAATTTGGCAAGTCATTGGACAACAGTGGTTGTTCTATAGCTAATCAAGCTAATAATTTCTTAAGGGGGCTAATAATATTGACCTTAGCAGTTTTTTATTTATTTATTTTTTAATTCTTTTATTTAAGCAACTATAAGAAATCAGACTTTCTCTAGAAGAAAACAACAATAGGAAATAATGTGAAAACATTCTCTTGCTCTGTTAAACATCACTTGGGAAATATTCTAATTTATTATTATTTTTTTTTTTATTTCACAGGGGGGCTAATAACTTTGTCTTCAACTAAATAAGAAATAATGTGAATTTGTGTAGTTTGTTTGAAAGACAAAAGTACGGTGGCCCAGTAGTGCACAACAACGCAAAAATAAAAAAGCAAACATAAGCTCACAGCACAACAAAATTAAAAAGTTGTAGACATTTTTAACGAGACATTCGTGTAATTAAAAGAATGAGAAGTAGTTCATAGTCCCTACTGATCTTTATATACAAGCTGTCTATAAAACAAACAAAGCAAGCCCTGCAAATTAATATTAAATATATTAAAAACCACATATTATGCAGACACTTAATATGTAATGGTATTGTATTATTTTTATTGCATTTAATGTATTATACTTTCAACGAAACATTTGCAATTGGTTTTAGAAGCTGTTTTTATGCATGTTTTAGACTTTTTTTGTTGCATTTACACACTTTTGACCAGCAGGTGTCACTAGCGTGTGGTCACTCCCATCACTACACAACACAACTAAATTAAAAAAGCAAACATAAGCTCACAACACAATGAAAATGCTCCCGACCACTAGGTGGCAGTTGGTTCGCGGAAGCCGCCATACTCGTGACATGCGCACAATTTCTGCAGACAAGTGGTCGGGAGCATTTCCGTTGTGTTGTGAGCTTATTTTTTTATTTTGTTGTGTTGTGAGCTTATATTTGCTTTTTAATTTCATTGTGTTGTGAGCTTTTTTATTTTGTTGTGTTGTGAGCTTATGTTTGCTTGTGTTGTGTTGTTTTGCACTACTGGGCCACCGTACAAAAGCCTTCGAAAGACAGAAATGGATAAATAACACACTGAGTGATAATTCAAATTAAAACGAATGGGTTTATCAGTAGTATTTCAATATTGAAATGTAAAAAAAAAAAAACATCTTAAAATTGAAATGATTTATGTAAATCCAGTGGTCAAATAATGTGTGGCCTCTCAATTTTCTATGTATTTAAAGGGATAGTTCACCCAAAAACAACGTAATTCTGTCATTAATTACTCACCCTCGTGTTGTTCCAAACCCATAAGACATTTGTTCATCTTCAGAACACAAATTAAGAAATGTTTGAAGAGGAAATTGTTGAATAATTTGTGTTTCTTTGTTTTCATTGCACAAAAAAGTGTTCTTGTAGCTTCATAAATGTATGGTTGAACCACAGATGTCACATGGACTATTTTAACAATATCCTTACTACCTTGCTGGACCTTGAACATGGAGGTTGCATTGCTGTCTGTGCAGGGTCAGAAAGCTTCGGATTTTATCAAAAATATCTTAATTTGTGTTCAAAAGAGGAACTAAGGTTTTATGGGTTTGGAACGACATGAGGGTGAGCTTCATAAAATTAAGGTTGAACCACTGATATCACATGAACTATTTTTTTCATTTTTGAGTGAACTATCCTTTTAAAGCCAACTGGAAGACTTTCTGAATGTATATAAGCAGTAGGTTATTTTAGACAGGAATGGAGTGAATCTTTTAAATTTCAGTCTGTTCTTCGCACAAAACTGATGCATTGCTTCACAAGACTTGAAATACAGAGCAGAAATCATATAGACCACTTTTATGCTGCTTTTGCTTCTGGCCCAATTCTTTGTAATTATACATAAAAGAGCAACCAGGTCTTCAGAATATCTTATGCTCTGCAGTAGAAAGTCTGGAACAGCATGAGACTGAATTTTTCATTTTTGTGTGAACTGTACTTTCAGACGTTATGGATTAGAAACTGAAAACGACTTTTGAAAAAAAAATATAATGGGTTTTTGTTGTGTGTCCCTTAGGCAGTCGTTTCCATATATTTTTTTAAATGGAGCCATGACTATATATCTCTACCAGCCTCTGGTAAAATTCAATCTCCATAGAGGATAGAAATATCCGCAGAGACAGGGTTCAGAATGTCAGTGAAATCAGCCTCAACAACGGCCTGGGAACAGGTGGTTTACATCGCAGGTAGTTGCTCCTTTAGAGTTGTAGAAAAAAGGGCAAAAAGGATAAATCTAGTCTGAAACATTGAAATAAATTCATTGCACATTTCTTTCAAAATTCCATTGTTATCCAGGGACTTCTTTGTTCTCTTCAAAGACAGTTCCGACACCATTAGTGCAAGTGACTCTAAATGTTTGTCTAATTAATCCCAGTCCTAAGAACAAGACTTGTGTTGTTGTCATAAATAAAAATGATTTATGTAATGCATTTAAAAAGGCAGATTTGTTAATGAGACATAATGAGGCACATAATTCTTGCTCAGCTTCTATCACAATCACAGAGTTTGAAATAGAAATGGTCAAATTTCTGCCATGATTACACATTTGTTGTCTGCAGGAGAATGAATGATTTATGAACACTTCTTTGAATGCCATTTTGGTTACTTGACTCTTACATTTCACAGGGTACCAAAAATAAGTGGCACAGTTTGTGGGAAGAAAAAGCAAAAGTGTAGACACCAACTGAGAGGCCCAGAGGTAATGCCAAGCCCTTGGAGATCTTGTCCTGGATCGTGGTTAGTGTTGGATTACTGGTCATAGTGACAACACGATTACCACACAATGAATGTGCCTGGGTATAGAAACTCAATATGTAATACCTGCCAGGCTTTGTTATATTGAGAAACATGCAGCTAAGTACACACAAAAGACGAGACGGATTCATCCACTGCAGAAAATAGAGACCAGCTATTTATATTGCTTAGTGTAAAACTTTGTGATGAACATGCTTTTTGGTTAGTAGATCGTTATCTGAATATATGTAATTACATAATAATACAACACGCATCTGTGCAAATGACACAAATGTGCAAGACAATTTAAACTAAGCAACAATGTGAATCTGCTCTTTACAAAACATCACACTAAAATAAATAACTAAAGCATAAAAAAAATAAAAATTATTTAAAAAATAATTTTAAGTCATTATAACAAGGACAGATCTTACAGGTTGTTTTTGATGTGTTAAGTAATAATTACATTTTTTTTTCTATTTTTGTTCATTTTTGAATGTATGGTTTATTTATTCATTTATTATTATTATTATTAGTATTATTATTATTATTATTTTTTTTTTACAGAAACACAAAAGAAAATATTATGGACTCATTGCCAAAAAAAAAACAACAACAACAAACAAACAAAAAATTTAAAAATTATGGCTTCGCAGCCATAATAAACGTTGCATTTTTCCCCATTCAAAACTATGAGTGACATGTCTTGGGTACTCTATGGTCTTTGTTTATATCCAGATGCACATTTTACCAGGAATAAATTGAACAATTCTGAGCCCGGTTGAAGCATAAACTCCAATTATGCCATTAATCTGAGTCATCTCTTGTTTAATAAGTATTATATCATTTTATTATGTATTTCCCAGGGCACATTATACACAACGTACATTTATGCCATCATGTTAATAATGCAAAGGAGAGTAAGTAGACAATACAATATTACTTTCATAACTAGATAAAAGTTTGTCAAGACAAACTTTAAGTTGGCTTGAGAAAGCTGGACCAGAAAGTTAAAAAAGCTTAAGAAGTTTAAGAAGTTTAAGAAGTTTTAAAAAGTTTTAAGTTTTTGAAGTTTAAAGTAGTTTTAAAAGGTTAATGTTTGATAGATAGATATAGCTAGCATGTTTCTAGCATGATTAGCATGTTGCTAACCTGTTTCTAGCATGATTGGCATGTTTAGCAAGTAGCTAGCATTCTTTTAGCATGATTAGCGAGTTGTTAGACTGTTTCTAGCATAATTACCAAGTTGCTAACATGATTTTAGAATGTTTGGAATGTTACTAACATGTTGCCAACATGGTTAGCAAGTAGCTAGCATGTTTTAGCATGATCAACAAATTTTTAGCATGTTTCTAGCATGATTAGCATGTTACTAGCAAGTTGCAAGCATGTTGTTAGCATGATTAGCATGTTGCTAGCATGGTTTGAGCATGATTAGCAAGTTGCTAGCATGTTGCCAGCTTGATTCATAAATTCTACTATGTTTCTAGCATGATTACCATGTTTCTAACATGATTAGCATGTTTCAAGCATGATTGGCAAGTTACTAGAATGTTTCTAGCATGATTAACAAGTTGCTAACACATTGCTAGCATGATTAGCATGTTATTAGCATGATTAGCGAATTGCTAGCATGTTGCTAACATGATTCTAGCATGATTAGCATGACACTAGCATGTTGCTAGCATGATTAACAAGTTACTATGTTGCATGTTGTTAACAGTAACTTGCTAATCAGAATCAGCTCATTCTGATTCTGATTAGCAAGTTGCAAGCATGTTGTTAGCATGATTAGCATGTTGCTAGCATGGTTTGCGCATGATTAGCAAGTTGCTAACATGTTGCCAGCATGATTCATAAGTTCTACTGTTTCTAGCATGATTACCATGTTTCTAACATGATTAGCATGTTTCAAGCATGATTGGCAAGTTACTAGCATGTTTCTAGCATGATTACCATGGTGCTAGCATGTTTCGAGCATGATTGGCAAGTTGCTAGCATTTTGCCAGCAAGATTAATAAGTTCTACTATGTTTCTAGCATTATTACCATGTTTCTAACATGATTAGCATGTTGCTAGCATGTTTCAAGCATGATTAGCAAGTTACTAGCATGATTAACAAGTTGCCAACACATTGCTAGCATTATTAACAAGTTACTAGCATGTTGTTAACAGTAACTTGCTAATTAGAATCAGCTCATTCTGATTAGCAAGTTACTAGCATGTTTCTAACATGATTAGCAAATTGCTAGCATATTTCTAGCTTGATTAGCATGACACTAGCATGTTGCTAGCATGATTAGCAAGTTACTAGCATGTTGTTAGCATGATTAGAATGTTATTAATATATTGTTAGCATGATTATCAAGTTGGTTTAAATGAGTTTGAATGGATTAGAAATGGTACATAGAACAGAAGCTAGATTGAGTCTCAAAGGATTCTGGGAGTTTTGACAGTTGGAGTTTAAATAGTCTTGGCCTATTTGAACATTCTGTCAGTGTAAATTTATGGGATTTTACCCAGTTTTAATCGTTATTTTTAGAAAAATCGTAAGTCCGATCAGTTAGAATAGATATAGCAACTCGAGTCAGAACATTCTGAAGATCTGGGCTGAGTTTGAAGAGTTTTAGCTCTAGTCAGAAAATTTTGGCTAGGAAGAAGAATAATAAAAAGTTTAAATAGCAGATGTGTAATTTACTGTTATTACTATAGTAAGTACAAGCAACATGTGTAACAACAAGAAAGAAAACTGTACAATAGCTATCACTGGGGCACGCCATGACAGCATTTGTACCTTTTATTCTGAATGTGAAGGATTCTGTAACACTTTTTAAAGTTATATAGTTATACAGGTTTGGAAAGACATGAGGATAAGTAAATGATAACCGAATTTTCATTTTTGGTTGAACTATTCCACTTAAACCTGGAGTCAGACTGGAGTATCACTGTGGTAAATGTGTACTATAGTTTGAAAGGAAAAGCAGAAACCTTAAGTAGTTCCAACAAATTTTAAACATCTGTCAATTTAGTTCCCCTCCATCAAATTATCAAGCTTTCAGTGATGGACCCCCATGATCAGATCAACAGCGCTTCCACCATGAAACCGAATTCTCAGTGAGTCACAGAAGCATGGGCCTCAATTTAATACATGGAGATCTCCTTCATATTACTCCAAACATGTGTGTTGATTTTTTGGTCCTCTCTGCATGTGGTCGCTATGAGATTGGGCTGGTTTTGCCCATGTAACAGTCCTGCTCTGTGGTAACTGCTCTGAGAAAGCATGGAGCAGGACTAACACTGCGTCCCTATCAAAACCACATGTGCTTGCTGTTTCCCCATATGGCTGGTGTTAGAGAGCAGAAGGTATGACCCAGGTAGTTTACATACAGGATTTAGTTTTTCCCTGCAGAGAATGATCTCCTGGTACCTTCACAGGAGTCCGGCAGACATAAATCAGTTATTACACATTGCCCTTTGAAAAACATTATAGTCTTTCAGCTACAGACGCTTTGGACATCAGTCATTTTTAAATATCTTTACAGCTCTCAATCAATATTAGACGTTTTATCAAAAGGTCAAAGCTTTCCAAGCAGTTAAGACACCTCCACAAATTATTCATTTGGCACATATATTAAATAAAAGCAAACACTGTCATTAAGATATTGATGTTTTCGCTATTGACTCGATGAGTGGTTTTCAAACTTTCTGATGTCAGACTGTCCCTTCCGAAATCTTTTTTTTTTTTTACTTCCTAAAATAAAACGTTTTAAATTTGTATACTGTAAACTAGTATAATAAAAAATTTACACATGGTGTACACAAATAAATATCTGAGCATATATACAAATAATTGAGCACCAAATCAGCACATTTAGAATAATTATGACACATGGATGCTTAAAATTCAGCTTACTAAAATGCATATTAAAACAGGTATTTTAAATTGTTAGGGGAGAGCAGGGTCGAAAGTAACAAAGTGATTTTCTCAGAGCCCTGACTAAATTTGCTTTTCAAGCTATGACAGCGAATTCAACACGCAACCCTTGATGGAGAAATATCTTGTGATTTCGTCATTGATTCCTGCGATTAGGTCCAGAAAGCAGTTTTTGATTATAAGAAGTAAATTATGGAAGCGATCATTTTTTTATTAGTTGTGCTGTGTTTCTCGTTTCATGTGTCACAGTGATGATTAATCTACAGGTTATTTAGTGCTGTAACACATCCTGAAGTTTGCCTTTTTAGAGTTTTTCAATATAAAAGTAAATCGGGTTTCAATATCAGGAGTTTCTGTAGGGACGAAAGTAACAGTTGGTACTCCCCCCAACAGTGACAAGAAGTCTTGCATCATTTATTAAAACATGTTTATGTCATTTTATTCCAAAGGAATATGCCAAGAGTGTGAATCAGAAAGACAGACTAGAGGTCTGATTCAGCCAGATGTTCATGAGAGGGTGTTTCTGGACATAGGCCTATCTGTCATGAACATCAGTCTCATTACAGCTGCTACCTTATCATATTTAGGTTTTAACCATACCTTAGCTTTTCCATTTGCAGTGTTTCCAGATGTTTTATGCACATTTTAAATGTATGCATACAAACAACTGGATGGAAACATGAATAGGCCTCCTGTTTTGTTGAGAATTTATTTTGTTAATTGAATAAAATTTTCTTATTGTTCATTCTGTAAATTTTTGTTTTTTATACAAATAAATCGAATAAATGCATTTTAAACAATTCAAATTTGTACAGTCAAGTTTTGAAACATTAAATTTAAAATGACGGGGCCGAAAGTAACAATGTACAACTTGTGTTCAAAGTTAAATTATACTGAAGTCTTTCTACATTTGTACAAAATACCACCTGCTATTGATAGACCACACTTCTGAGTTATAGACCACAGCAAAAATATATCTCTGTCTACGACATTATCTTTTTAAACTATATGTTTTTTGAAAAATTTTACTTTCGTCCCTGCTCTCCCCTAACTGATTTGCGGTGTTTAGAGAAAGCACCTCTGCAGCATGTCCTTAACATTAGAGAAAAGAAACAGTCATTTCTGCTTGCTGCAATAAATCGCAATTTTACTGCAATAAACAAGTGAATTTTGCCTAGATATTTTCAGAGATGATAGACAAGATGTTGCAGAATAATAATTTAATGAAAAACCTAATTTTGACAAAAAATTGACATTCAACCTATTTTTGGAATTTCCTGAAAACATCCCAGCGGGACATCCGACGTGTTTTCCCAGGTCGCATCACATATGTGAATTCACATTTCCTTCAGCCTGAGGCTTATTCGTTTCACTTTTGGTGTGAAAGGGCTTTTATGTTTGCCAAAAAACTTTTTATATTAAAAACAAACAAGCTAGCCAGCCCAGTAACACATTAATTCACATAAAAAGTAACTAAGTAGCGTAATTAGTTACTTTTTTAGGGAGTAGCCCAATATTATAATGTATTACTTTTAAAAGTAACTTTGCCAACACTGGTCAGAAAGCTTCAGATTGAAGATGAGTGAAGGTCTTACGGGTTTGGAACAACATGTAGGTTAGCAATTAATGAGTTTTCATTTTTGGTTGAACTATCCCTTTAAGAATCTGCTGCTAATGTCTTGGGTGTCACATACCCTGTGGTAGTACAGAACACCTTCAGAGGTCTTGTAGAGTCCATGTCTCAACACATCAGAGCTGTTTTGGCAGCATGAGGAGAACCTACACAGTATTAGGCAGGTGGCTTTATTGTTGTGGATGATCAGTGTTTAAGCATTTTAGATATATACAAGTGAGGAAACAAGTGTTTTCGAGGAAAGTAATGCATTTTGTGTGACTCATCAATCATTGGTCTAAATCTGGGACTTTCTCACAGCTGCAGCACCTGACGTCTTGGTCATCATCTCGTTCAGGCCAACAGCAGATTCCAGTTTCCGTTAAGCGGTTCAGTGGGTTTCTCTAGAGAAATAATAAATGAATTCAGTTGGCTCTTCTGTCCCATCTTCAACCTTGGGTCAGCTGTCAGCTTTCAGAGACACTCCACATGGATTATGAGATGGGCGGGTCATGGGACACAGGAAGCATTTCGCATAGGTCAGGCTGAGAATGATGAATAGAAAAAATAACAGCTAGAACATAAGCCACCTCAATTTCTATAAATGCCTAATGACAGCTGGACTTAAACCATTAGAAAGCAAAAGTCTTGCTCTCTGTGTCTAAAAGTACATAACATGCTTCAGCTCAGAGTTTTATATGAAGTTTTAACAAAAGTGTTGTTATAAGACTGTTATAAAAGTCTTATTTCAGTATTATAATCTGACCTAATTATTTAATTGATGTTTTTATCCAAAACAACTTAAAAGTGAGACAATCTGTCATAAGAGCCCATAATAATCACTGTACTGTAATGAATCATAGACATGATAATTATTTTAAGCTGTGGTAAAAGTCTGTGAAACTGTTGGGGGGACAGTCCTATCAGACTGAACTAATGTGTTTTTTTTTTTATCTCATAGAAATTTCTTTTCATTTTCATCCAGAAGATGGCTAGCAAGAAGATAGTTTAAAAACTTGTTCACAGATGTTGATTTGAGAGTAGATCATATTTCATATTTATATGTCTGATGGGACAAAGTTGAACTTCCAATACTCAGTATGGCCTGTGAGAAAATTTTTTAACTCATGTTGAGACTAAAATAGGCTACAGTTCTCTGGTCTTTGTTGTACATCACAAAGAGTAACTTTAATTCTTTGAAGTCTTTGTGTGCATGTTTACTAAGGTTTCTCATGTTTGGGCTCTAGTGGAAATACTAAAACCTTAATGAATGTCTGGAACACACCACTTACACAATGAGAAAGAAAATGAATATTCATTAAATAAACTACAGGATAAATGTCTTATGTGTCATAATTTCTGTTTAATAGGTTTAACAGAGTTAAAAGTACCACCAGCTGGGAATCACTGATGTAGGTTCTTTGGCATAGAAATCAACTCTCTAATGTGAACAAAAGCCCCATGGTGTCAGAAACCACTGCCACTGCCTTTTTCTTTTTCATGACAATGGAGTGTAAATGTGTGTGGTTGTAATTGTGTGTGGCTCAACAAAGGACAGACAGGAAGTGTCCCTATTATCTGGTTTAGTCCTGGTGATCAAAGCAGCTGGAGAACCATTTGGTAAGAACAAATCAAACAGATGCAGTTCTGCCACGTCTACCACAAAATCAAACGTTGAGCATTCACTCTCATGTTAGCTATAACCATAACCATGAGCTATAACCATACACTGCAATCAATGTAATATAAACAGTATAATATAAACATCTAATATTTAATTTATTTGATCTCAAATAGTAAACCATAAATGTGAATAAATGAGGACCTTGGAAAAAGACTTGTTCCTCATCTGGCTAGAAAAGTTTATAAAACTATCGCTAAAGAGTTGGACTCCACAAAAATTCACAATGAGACAGATTGTGTACAAATGGAGGACATTCAAGACCGCTGTTACTTCCCTGGGAAGTGGTCGACCAACAAAGATCACTCCAAAGCAGAACGTGTAATAGTCTGCGAGGTTGCAAAAGTTACCAGGGTAACTTCTAAGTAACTTCTAAGCAATTAAAGATCTTTCTCACATTAATGTTAATGTTCATGAATCCACCATCAGGAGAACACTGAGCAACCAATGCTGCACATGGCAGAGTTGCAAAAAGAAAACCACTGTTCTACAAAAAGAAAATTGCTTGCTAAAGATCATGTGGACAAGCCAGAGGATTATTGGAGAATGGTTAGATGAAACCAAAATTGAACTTGAGAAAATGAGAAGCCATTATTTTCAGACAAAAGAACACTTCATTCCAGCTTAAGAATCCTATCCCATCTGTGAAACATGGTGGTGGTAGTACCATGGCTTGGGCCTGTTTTGCTGCATCCTGGCCAGGACAGCCTGCCATCATTGATGAAACAATGAATTCTGAAGTATACCAGCAAATTCTAAAGGAACACGTCATGACACCTGTTTAAGAACAGTCTCAAGGGAATGTGGGTCATGCAGCCAAGACAACAAGACAACAACACAAACACACAAGTCATTCTATCAAAGAATGTTTAAAGAAGAACAAAGTTAATGTTTTGGAATGGTTGAGTCAGTGTCCAGACCTTAATCCAATTAAAATGTTGTGGAAGAACATAGAAGGAAAACCAGCAATATCACAGAGTGGTTCTGCCCTCATTTCAAGGAATTGGCTAAAACTCCTACATGTTATTGTGAAGGACTAATCAGCATTTACAAGAAACTTTACCTTCAGTTTCTGCACTAAAAGGGGGTCACACCAGATACTGAAAGCAAAGATTCTCACTTATACTTTTGCACCGCACAGATATGTAACACTGGATCATTTTTCTCAATAAATAAATGACAAAGCAAATATTTTTCTCTCACTCTCTACTTTCAGGTCTTATATGAAAATCTGATGATTTTTTGGGTCATATTTATGCAGAAATATAGAAAATTGTTAAGGGTTCACAAATTTTCAGGCGGCACTATATATATATATATATATATATTATTTATATATATATATATATATATATATATATATATATTACAAAACTGCTTGAGTAACTTTTCATATGGTTTCAAAAATGTCTATGGTTAAGCATAGGATGGGATACATTTGGACACATTTGGATGCTGAAACATCTTTATTAGTTTACAATTCATTTCTTTATATTTATATTATAAATATACTTGTGTAGTTGCATTTTACTATTATATCGATTTTTTTTCTTTCTTTCAAGAGCCAGGTGGGATTTGTCACTGACGTTGAACTTGAGGTGGCAATTTCTGAATGTTGAAATTAATGCACTGACTGAGTGTGATGGTGGACACAGGCAATGAAGAGTTAAATTACTTATACAGGACAATCATATAGCTTCTAAAGAAGTTGAATATAATGTGCAAATATATAAAATTTTTGATTGCAAAAATACAAAAATAAAAGGCAGAATACAGACAGAACTAAATGAAATAGATGCATTCAATAAATTTTGTGTGAATAAACAATATGTTTATCTAATTTCTAATTTTCTAATTTTATCTAAATTCAATCAAATCAAGCCTTTTAAGTCAATTAATTTAATATTTTACAAATATAAAAGGATTCATAAACATTTTTATTTCTAAATCTCTAAAGTTGTTTGTATGTTAAAGGTTGTATGTTTGAATTGTACATCTTAATTAATCTCAGTGTTGGGGAAAGCTACTTTTAAAATAATGAATTACAATATGGCTGGTCTTTGGTATTTGTAAACCAACAACCACTGTTATACCCCACTGAAGAGAGTCGTGTCTCTTTTGTTTGTTCTCTTCTGACCGTGTGGGCTTTGGATTGGACCACCGCAGTGTAGGAGGGAGAATGCATGTCTTTCCTCTCATTCGCCGGTTTTCTACAACGCTTCCGCGTGGTCTTCGAAAACTTGGCGGGTGGAAAGGAGACCGGGTAGCAGTTGCTTGCTTTGCGTCAGAGACGAAACACTCCAGCGTTTTATTCCCTTTCATTTCGCACACTGGCTGCACAGACAAGCTGGAAAGATGACCCCCTTAAACTTCTGTACCGTACGGGACTCTCCGTTGAACTGTTGTCCGAACTTGCACGCCGCAACGAGGGGAAGACCCTAGATTGAGCTCTCTATTCACAACCTGGTACGCTCGCGACGAGCTCCTTGTCGTGTCTCCACTCCCACTCCCAGTCAAGATTTGCCAACATCTGTGCCTCTATTGCGGCCAGTCCAGCCATCTACGGGTCTCCTGTCCCAATCGACCATCAGCCCGAAGCACTTCTGTGGTGAGTTCTGATCAACACAGTAAAACACACTTGACATCTCTGTTACACTGATGTTTGGTGGCAGATCCATTAACACCACTGCTCTGATTGCTTCGGGGGCTGCGGGGAATTTTGTTGATATCAAATTTGCTGAATCTCATGACTTTCCTCTTGTTGCATGTGGGATCCCGGGTAGCAGTGACAGCCCCAGACGGTTGCCCTCTGGGCTCAGGGTGGGGTAAAGTTCACCACCAAGGACCTGACTCTCAGTATGGAGCCCTAAACATCTGTTTGCCGTCGATTCCCCTCTGAACCCCATAATCCTCTGTCTACCCTGGCTAGAGAAACACAACCCACAGATCTCTTGGACCACCAGACAGATTCTACAATGGTCTGACTTCTGCCAACAGACATGCTTAGTCACCTGCTCACCACCATCTCCTCCATCCCCTGCTCTCAGTTCAGAGAAGTCTAGCGAGACCTTGCTCAACGCTGGATTGCCTCCTGCTTACCACGACCTAGTTGGGGCGTTCAGTAAGACCAAGGCTTCCCAACTTCCTCCTCACCGACCCAGTGACTGCGCTATAGACTTTGTTCCTGGTTTAAGGTAAGGGTCTTTCCACTTTCCCAACCCAAATCCGAATCCATGAAGGCTTACATCGAGGGGAGCTGGCTAAGGGATTCATTAGACCATCCACTTCACCCACCTCAGCCGTTTTTTTATTCATGAAGAAGAAAGATGGAGGGCTCTGTCCATGCATCGATTACCGCAGTCTCAACGACATCACTATCAAGTTCCGCTACCCCCTACCTCTTCGCAACGCCTATAACCTCATCCACATCTGGGAGGGCAATAAATGAAAGACGGCTTTCTCAATGACTTCAGATCACTATGAATACTCCGTTATGCCCTTTGGATTGGTCAACAGTCTGTCTGTGTTCCAGGCCTACATCAACGACGTCTTTCGTGACATCATCAGTGCTGAGGGGGTAGCAATGGATGATAAAAAAGTGAGATCTGTGTTCAACTGGCTGCAACTCACCACTGTCAAAGAACTCCACCGCTTCCTAGGCTTTGCTATTTTCTATAGACGGTATATCAGGAACTTCAGCACCATTGCAGCTTTGGGGTTGGGTAGACAATGCCTCACCTGGTCAGAGGACACTCAAAAGGCCTTCCAGCACTTGAAGGAGCTTTTTTCCACTGCTCCCATTCTCCATCATCCCAACCCGGAACTGGAATTCACAGTGGAAGCTGATGCCTCCAACATGGGCATCGGAGCAGTGCTCTCCCAGCGTCAGGGCAATTCATGAAGCTCTTCCTGTCTGCTTTTGTCCGCAAGCTCAGCCCGGCAGAACAGAGCTACGATGATGGCAACCGGGAACTTCTAGCCATGAAGTCCACCTTTGAGGAGTGGCGGTATTGGCTTAAGGGGGGCAAGCTTCCCTTTGTGGTCTTAACCAATCACTGTAACTTGGAATATTGTAGATCAGCCAAACATCTCAACCCACGACAGGCCAGGTGGGTTCTCTTCTACACGCACTTCAACTTTAAGGTAACATACTGCCCAGGCTCAAAGAACACCAAGGCAGATGCTCTTTCTCTGCAGTTTGAACCATCTCAAGTTCATTCATCCAACGAACCCATCATTCCTTCCACTCTCATTCTCACTCCCATCCAGTGGGATATCATGACTGAGATGATCTCCAGTGCAGGTCATCCAGGTATAACTGCCACAACCCAGATAATCTCAAATTGTTTCTGGTGGCCATCTCTCCAGCATGACACCATTCACAACTGCACCATCTGTAACGTTTCCAAATCCTCCTACCAATGTCTGGCAGGCCTTCTCCAACCACTTCCTATTCCTCAACAGCCATGGTCTCACAACGCCCTTGACTTTGTCACAGACCTCCTTATGTCCAGAAACTGTACTACCATTCTCACTGTCATTGATCATTTCTCCAAGGCAAACACAGTAGTCAAACAGTCCAGGATCATACACGAGAAAAACAATAAGGAAAACAAGGGGAAACGCTCAGAGAAAACTATAAACTTGCCGCCTGCCTACTCGACCTTACTATTTGGATTACCCTCTACTTGTCCTGCTTGCTGCCTGCCCCGAACCTCCGCAAGCTATTGATTACTCTTTGGAATACCTCTTATATTCCTGACGCCGACAATTTACGCTGCCTGTTTACTCTGTGTTTGTTTAATAAAGTTGCAAATGGATCCACATGCCTCAGACGCTTTTTTACAATGGCATTACTCCCTAAAAAAGTAACTACTTGCGTTAGTAACTTTTTATGGAAAGCAATGCATTGTGTTGTTATTGCATTACTTTTTCTCATCTGGTCTGGCTTGTTTGTTTATTTGTAATGTAAAAAAAAAGATGTTTTATTGTTTAGGTCAATCTAAAGTAATTTTTGCTCATTAGTATGGTTGAATCGGATCAAGGTTAGCAGCATAGACACTGATTAACTAATTATTGTAGATTTGCATCATATTCTGAGTTTGCATGTTTATTTTGCCTTGCCTTGCCTTGTTTTGATGAATTCTGAATCTGTTTTTGTGCAAGTGAGATGAGTAAATGCATGTTCACATTTAGTCTAGACAATGCCTCTGTGCTTACTCGCAATTTCTCTCAACATGGGGTCAGGAGAGCTGTCAGTCATTGAGCACGTTTACATGCACATCAGTAAGCCGATAACTCACAAATATCAGCTTATTAAAATAACCAGGTTTCCCTGTTTACATGCACATCATTAACCTGACAACGCAAGTAAGCTGCATTTACATGACTTTATTAATAAATCAGCTTATTTTCCTTTAGTGACGTCAAAATATAATAATTTGCGTATCTGACTCTGAGTATTCCATATGTTTGTCAGTTGTGATGTTAAATAAAGCTTGCAACAGGTCAGTGCGAAACTTCCAGCTCATATCTTTCTCTCATCCAGCGTTTTGACTTAACCACTCCTACTTATGCAGCTGCATGAGATGAGAAAGTTTTTATAATTTCTGAGTCAATAAAGGATCTACTTTTGACCACATGCATTTTCGGCTTATTAAGCATAATTAAACGTGCATGTAACCACGCTCATTAAATGGAAATAACAAGGTAACTGGCATTACCTATTTGAAAAAGTAACTCAGATATTTCCTTGGAAATTAAAAAAATAATCCATTAATTACTAGTTACTTGAAAAGTAATTGATTATGTGCCTCACATTACTTTTGTGTGGTAGAACCACAATTTTCATATGATTAATGAGATCACATTGTGTAAAGAGTGAGATGGCCACAATAAATGACGTCAATGATAAATAATTCACCCAGAAATGATGTATTTGAATTATTTTCATTTGGGGGCTTTTCTCAATAAATAAATGAGTATGTAACTGGCATATCATCGTTATTTATTTTAATTATTTACGTTTTTAATCAACTAAAATAAATGGCTAAAGCATTATGAACTTTTACTTATATATTATCTAATGTCTAAGAGAGTGATGGTAAACTGACATTGAATTGTGTCTGACTGAACAATGGGGCCTTGACAAAAACGTTCCTTCAAAAGTCGGCTCTCACGTAGAGTTAAAATGCTTGATTGCCCATCTGTAACTTTCTTATGGCATCTGTTTTCCTTTTATTTCTTCCTTGAGCGATTGAGAAGTGACCTCCCCTGTGGTGCTTGGCTGTCATCTTCTCCTTCGCGGGATGCGGGATGGATGAGCACTCCTTCTTTGTTTCTATTCCTTCAGGGAGAGATGATCAGAGACAGGAGTGATGAAATCCAAGAAAATTTAAAGGAAACAAGCAGTGGGATTACTGTATTTTATGACCAAGCATTAGTGAGTTTTGCGTATTAGCAATCGTCTTGCTCCCCCTCAACCACATTTATCTTTATAATAACATTTAATATTCACCTAACCAACTGTAGCCACCTGATTCATGCTTCGTGATGCATCTAACTGCTAAACAGAAGGAGACAACCACACATCTCTCACGCCTGTAAATCTTAACTAATTCCAGTTTGGACAGGCCAATGAGTATTGTGGAAACACTGGTAAAAGGGTTGAACTGGAGGTTGACTTAATTTCCGAATAACTGTGCAACCTCAGACGTGCTTAATTTCTGGGACAAGGTTTGGGTGGTCTCAGACTAAACGAGGAAATTTGTAGAGTCAGTGGCGATCTATTATCGTTCTGTTTTAACTATCTGACTGTATGAATTCAAAACCTCTGAAGAACTAGAAATTGGACAAGGAAAGGTAGAATACAGTTTGAGTGCTTCAGGGATGTTTAATGTGTGCGGGTCATATAAGCTTTTAGTAGGTTATACTTGTACATGCCCTGCTTTTGGTTGCTAAGTTTGCTAGGTGACAACTAATGTGTTAAATGTTGCTAAAGTGTTCTGAATGCTGTTGTTAGGGTGTTAATAGCTGAGAAACAGACAAGGTGGGTGTGCAGGCAGACAGACAGAATAGTAACAGAAGACAGACAGACAGGCTGATGAGCAACAAATAGGCAAACAGGCAGATAATCAGGCAGACAGATAGACAGACAGACAGACAGACAGACAGACAGACAGAGGAGAAACAAATATACAGACAAACAAACAAACACAAAATTGACAGAGACGGTCAGACAGAGACAGACAGACAGACTCAAATAGACAAGAAACAAATAGACAGACAGATAGACAGACAAACAAACAAACAAGAAACTGATAGATGGGCAGACAAACAAACAAACAAACAAACAAACAAACAAACAAACACAAAATTGACCGAGACCTGTCAGACAGACAGACAGACAGACAGACAGACAGACAGACAGACAGACACAAATAGACAAGAAACAAATAGACAGACAGACAGACAGACAAGAAACAGATAGATGGGCAGACAGACAGACAGACAGACAGACAGACAGACAGACAGACAGACAGACAGACAGACAGACAGACAGACAAACAAGTAATAGATAGGCAGACAGATAAGACATAAATAGACAGACAGGCAGATAAATAGATGAGAAATATACAGACAGACAGGTAGGCAGGTAGGCAGGTGAGCTGGCAGACAGGCAGACGAGAAACAGACAGATGATAGATACGTTTTATTGTTAGCAACAAAAGTAGTGTGACGCAGGGCAGCACCAGAGCCACTACATCAGTCAGAGCAGCTGAAACGTGAACCCCACTTCAGACCTCCACGCCTGGCACAGGTAGTCAATAAAAATCTGTTTCGCGCTTCATAAAAGCAGCACATGAGCGTAATGTGAGAATGGAAAACTGAAGCCCATCGGGTTTAAAGAGGGAGAGCGTGAAAAACACCGTTACACAGTGAGTCAGATGCCACATCGACACAATGATAAAATGTCAGTGTTCACGACCTAGCTGAGAGGCTGTCACACATGCACTTATGCCTCTCAGCCACCGGTGGCCACTCTTGCTCAACGAGCCAAGCATGGCTGCATGGGCTCAGACTTTCACTCATGAGACTTTCCCCAATTCTCGTTTTATTCACCTTCTTGTGACTGCTGAGTAAATTGGCAGGCCTCATAAAATTAAGTGGGGAAGTGACTATTAGTCTCAAGCATATTTCAACTAGTGGCACTAATGAAATGTAACATTAGCCATTCGACCTTTAACATGCTTAAACTGCTACATGTGTGACCCAATCCCTTAATACTTTTACATGTTGTGATTTTCAAAATGAAAAGGTAACCCGATATATCTTACTTTAGTATGAAAATATACATATGGGGTTTGATTCCAATTAATTCCCAGAAGCCACTTTGTGGTTTTTCCATATGGAGGAACATCTGTATACAATACAACAGTTGAAACATAATGCATGATATAGAGCAAAATACCTCTGGACTATTTCCAGCTTCAACAAACTGACAACTACAAGAACATTTACCATTTAGATAAAGTGACTGTGATGTAATGAGAGGTGTTGTAAACATTTAATTTTAACATCTCTCTAGTTTTTCCCCATGAAGACCGAGGGGTCCAAAACAAAAACTGCAGCTGTGGAAAGGTAATGTACACCATCAACTTCAAATGAGCAGAGAACAGAAATGACATATTTGATGAAGTTTGACAGGATTTGAGGGGAAAATTTCCGGTCAATGTGGTCCTTAGTCTTATTTCTCAAACCATTGAATTTTACAGCCAAAAACAACCTTTTTCTAATTAACAGGTTTGGATATTTCAGCTGCACCCATTACTAACAGGTGCATAGAATCAGGCGTACAGCCATACTTATGACACAGTCACTCAAGAATACACACTTCATTCACTTTCATACATACGCATGTGTGGGATAAACATAAGCTCAAATATGTTTTGACTTCCTCTGTATACCAAAGATCAACTTTGTATGTTTTGAATGTTAGTGAAAGAGCTTACAGGTGGAGATGCACACAAGCATAGACCTAAACCAAATGCCATATTATTGATTTTTCCCCAAAAGGAGTCTAAATGCCCCCAGATATCGAGTGAAATCTGTGCTGAGAAACTCCTTCAGTGTCTGCGTTGTCATGACAAGCGCCGGCATGTTTACATCCTGCCAGGATGGCATCTAGCATTTCTTGTCTCTGCCATTTGTAAGCTCTTTCAGTAGATGTGGTCTACTAAAAGCCTCAAAGGCATCCGGGCTAAAGTGGAAAGAACAAAGACACGGGTCTTTAGGAAGTTGGAAGGTGGCTTTTTAAAACCATTAAATCCTAATACAATATGTCACTTAACACATTACAGAAAACCATTTTTAATGGTTTATAGTTGATGGTTTTTAATGTTTGTAATGATATTTCTAGTGAAAACTATTAGAAGTATTATAGCAAATTCTGCATTAATGTTACAACATACTAACTATTAGTAAAACTAGTAATAAATTATCCTCTTGTTGATCCATTTTTTAAAGAGCAGGTCATATGGGTTTTCGAAAAAAAATATATTTTTTTGCAGTTTGTAACGTAGCTATCCTTTAATGTAAACAATCTGCAAAGTTGTTAATCAAAAAAGTGCATGATAAATAAAGATATTGGTCTTCATTCATGAAACTTGTAAATATGTGAGTAAATTCAGAGTAATTTGCAAGTAAAATAGATCTTTCTGAAAACTTTGGATTCACAAATGCTTCGTAAACATCCGAACTGATCGTTAAACGTGTATGTTAATGAATTGCAAACATTCGTAAATAGGGCGCACATGCACACTCATTCACAATTAGCATAATCCCTGCCTATGAATTACAGCTATGCAAAATGCGTGTCCAGGAACGCAGTGAAATATCTGGTGTATTTTCTCAGTTTTGTCTCCAGTATTTTGCATAAATGCAAAATATATTATTAGACCATTTGCCTAATAACAAATATGCAGTAACGTGTGTCCACCAAAGAGACTTTAACCAGATGAATAATGTCAGGTGCTCTTTTTAAAACGACCAGCTGGTGCTGCTTGCAAATGCTGTGGTGCCACAGTGTTTTTCCATCTGAGAAGCAATTGTTGTAGGATGGTTGGTCAGTATTTGTCCTGCCTCTCTTCGATTTATGGCTGGGTAAACAGTGACAGTGATGAGCGCTGTGTTTTAAAGTTATCAACTCAGCTGTATAAAAAAAATAAATGTATAAAAAAGAGGGCAAATGAACTTGTAGCTATTATGGCAGTGCATCAAAATTCAGTGGCATCAGTTTGCTAAAAAGAACATAGAACATTTTACGCACCATTAATACGTGGTAGGGAGCGGGTGTACATTTCTTTCGTACCAACTAACATTTTGAAAATACAAACATTTTCATGAATTCGAAAGTTAACGTCAGAGCAGCTTTACAAGTGATTTACACAAAAATTTGTTCTGCTTGTGTTTCATGAATTAGGCCCATTATCTCTCAAAAGAAAAAATCGACTCTGAACCACACTTAGCCTAATTTTTTTCCAATCTTTTGCCTGTTACCAATATACACCTATAACACATCAGCATATTCCCTGCATACCCGCAAAATACGAACACTCTTACCTGCCCACAAACATTTCCACTAGTAAGTGTGTTTCCATGATTCCACAGCAATACAATTCGAACATTGTGTGCTCATCATTTACTTCTTTATTTGGACCAAAAAGTGTCTCCGAACCACAACCTGTAAGTATTATGTGTGCATTTGCAATTGAGTGCTCAAAAAAAGTTTTTTCTGCTACTATGTGATGTATACCTAGTGCAGCTTGAGGTTTCCCGGTAAACCACAATATTACTGAAACAGTTCTGATAATTCACTGTGAATGTGTTGATTAATTTAGACTGTCATCATGTTTAAATCACTTCAGTCATTAATAAAGAATGTAGACATATTTTGGTTTACAAACTGTATTGTTTTATCAGTTAGTCAGGTTAGCACTTGGCTAACGTATCCACCATTATAGTTTTATGAAGTGTTTCGTTTCAGACATGCATTGTATACAGAAAGACCAATCACAACAGACTTGGCCAGCTGACCAATCAGAGCAGTGTAGGTTTATGGAGGGGAGGGGTTTACAGACCTTTAAGCTCAGAACTGCTTTGAACAAATCATAAATCATTGCAAAATGATTCTAACATTAAATGTATATTCCAAGAAAATTACGTTTTCTGACCTTAGATTCATTTAAACCAATTGTAGGGGACACACTATTAGGACACTTTAAAATACCATATGACCTGGTCTTTAAAAGCTAATATGTGAGGGATGACTAGGGAGGCCCGTGTCTGTATTTATATGGGAGTTAAAATGTCAAATTTTGAATCATAGCATATGTGCACATACTTTCTTTGTGCTAAATGTGGCTTCTATGCTCGTCTCAACAATCTGTTCGTCCACTTGGATCATGTTGCGTTCCAATCCAATTATGCAGCCGATACAGCTTAATTTGTCACTTGAATTATTTCAGCAGCACTATCGTCAGTACAGTTGTGTCCCGCTGCAAGGAAACACGGCAGGGAGCAATTTAATGGAACACAGCACTGCCGCTGCTCTCTGCTGTTACACTGATCCTCTCACTTCACTGCGTTATAAAGAATGTTTTGATCTAATAGGATGTTCAAATCAGAACAAGAAGAAAATTTGTGACTGAATTGAATTGATGACAAACTCTAAGCTGAATCATATATATAAATGAAGTCGTTTTTGAATAAATCACTTTTTTTGGCACTGGAAAGGGAGTATGTTTTAATAGTATATCAAGGTATTTTATGATTTGATCTCTTTAAAAACAACTGGACTGTTGGACTGTAAATCCAACACAGTTCTTTTTCCTTCAGTGAGCATAAAATTGAGGCGTCAGCCTTGCAGTTTTCTCAGCATCCCAGCTACATATGAGAGCCCCAGTTGTAGTCCCAGTACGGCAACTCCACCTTTCACTACAGAGAAATCCAACTCAATAAACAGAACTTCGGTTAGCGGGACTCATGAACTTGGTCCCATAAAATGACATGGCGGCCCTGGAAAGCACTCAGTTCTAACTTTGCACAGTGATAACAGACTGGACTAATAAAAAGATCAGGATCCAGCTGAAATACTACATGACAAGGCAACAGTGAAGGCAAAGGTTCCCATCATATCAAGAAAGAGACAAAACGTAGAGACAGCTTATACAAAACTGCTGAGCAAATTCTTTTAAGAAATAAAAAAAGCAGATGAGGCCTTCATCAAATGACTGTAAATGTTTGGTACAGTAAAATTCCAATATAATTTTGTTTTTGTTATGGAAATTTGTTTTTCATTGTCAATAAACCCCTTTTAGATAGAATGTAAATATTTTAAATTATGCAGTTGAAGTCCAAAGTTTACATACACCTTGCAGAATCTGCAAAATGTTATTTATTTTAACAAAATAAGAGGGATCCTACAAAATGCATGTTCTTTTTTATGTACTACTGACCTGAGTAAGATATTTCACATAAAAGATTTTTACATATAGTCCACAAGAGCAAATAATAGTTGAATTTATAATCCATCTTTTCACACTGAGGACAACTGAGAGACTCATATGCAACTATTACAGAAGGTTCAAACACTCACTGATGGAAACACGATGCATTACGATGGTGAAAACTTTTAGAATTTGAAGATCAGTGTAAATATAAGTTATTTTGTCTTCTGGTAAACATATAAGTATCTTCTGTAGCTTCTGAAGGGCAGTACTAAATGAACAAAATACAATATTTACACAAAATAAGAAAAATTTAGACATCTTCATTCTGTTCAAAAGTTTTCACCCCCGGCTTTTAATGCATTGTGTTTCCTTCTGAAGCATCAGTGAGTGTTTGAACCTTCTGTAATAGTTGCATATGAGTCCTTCAGCTGTCCTCAGTGTGAAAAGATGAATCTCAAAATCATACAGTCATTGTTGGAAAGGGTTCAAATACACAAAAATGCTGAAAAACCAAGGAATTTATAGGACCTGAAGGATTTTTCTGAAGAACAGCGGGCAGTGTAACTGTTCAGAACAAACATGGGACTCATGAACAACTATCACTAAACAAAAAAAGACAGCTGTAGATCATTCAGGTAACAACACAGAATTAAGAATCAAGTGTATGTAAACTTTTGAACAGGGTCATTTTTATAAATTCAACTATTATTTTCTCTTGTGGACTGTATGTAAACATCTTTTATTTGAAATATCTTACTCAGGTCAGTAGTAAATAACATGCATTTTGTATGATCCCTCTTATTTTGGTAAAATAATTAACATTCTGCAGATTCTGCAAGGTGTATGTAAACTTTTGACTTATAAAGCCAACTGTATACAATTTTTTTAGCTGGAATGTTAGTGTGTCACAGGAGCCCGGAAGTATTTTATGTCAACTACCCACTTAGACTGAATTGGTTGTGCAAATACAGGCTATGTAAAGCAGTGATGACTAAGTGAAAGTCATCAGAAACCATGAAAAATCCAAAACATAACACTGCAGTTATTTTGGACCCCTTGTAAAGCCAATAAAAACATTGACCATTGGTATTGGCACTTTCCTCTGGTGCTTTTCTGATAAATATTGCAAAACAGGGACAAGGGAACACCAAGTTAAATAACAAAAATCCTTCACTTCATTTGCATTTATGAGGGGTTGATGTTTTTTCCAATGGTTTGGTAGAGCCCAAGAGACTTTTTATGTGAAAGACACCACATAGCTTTTCTGAGAATCACAGATTCATATATCTTAAAACGTCCTTTTAGATATCAATTACTTGGTCACGTCATCATTTTAATAATTGTCATGTAACATAAAACCAACTTTCTTCAAAGCCATCTCTGTTATTGTTTAAGAATGACTACAGAAGATTGTCCCATAATCTCATTTCCCCAAAATGACTAAATTGATCTCTATTTTATCGAAGGATACGGTCATCTGTAAACTACTTTAGAAGGAATTACACAGCTGTACCCACAAAAAAATCAGGTTCAGATTAAATGAGTAAAGGTCATACAATGTAGGGTAAACAATCATCAGCATGACAAATCTACGAATGCGCAGAAAATGGTTATTGAGTGCTGTCCTCTGGGATGTAGTGATAATAGGGCAATAAAAAAACAGCTGTGCTGCCAGCGCTTGGGCTAAACTAAAGCAAAGACAACGACAACAAAAAAGTTATAATAGCCAATGAAAGAACAGCTGTAGTACCAGCTCTTTGTGTTAAACTAAAGCCTACTTTGAGCGAAACCAAACAAAAAACAATATAAAAGTAAAATAAGACAAGATGACATAAAATCAAGATAAAATAAAATAAAAGTAAAGAAAACAAGATGATTAAGCAAAATTATAGACAAAACAAGATTACAAAACAAACAAATAAACAAAAAACAATAATCAAGGTATAAAAATGAGACAAAAAAAGAGAAACAAAACGAAGTAATTAAAAAAAATCAACATAAAGCTATTTCTGAATTTGATCATTTCAAATAGCTACAAAATTAAAGGGATAGTTCACATAAAAATGGAAGTTCTGTCATTGATTAAATATCCCCATATCATTCCAAACCTGTAATGCCTTCGTCTTCAGAACACAAATTAAGATATTTTTGATGAAATCCTAAAGCTTTCTGACCCTGCATAGACAGCAATGCAACTGATATGTTCAAGGCCCAGAATGTTCAAGTTTTATTTGCACACTAAAAGTATTGAGGTTGAACCAATGATGTCTGATGGACTGTCAGATGGACTATTTTATCAATGTCCTTACTGCCTTTTTGGGCCTTGAACGTGTCAGTTGCTTTGCTGTCTGAGTCAAAAAGCTCTTGAATTTCATCAAAAATATCTTAATTTGTGTTCTGAAGATAAACAAAGGTCTTACTGGCTTGAAATAACATGTGGGTGAGTAATTAATGACAGAATTTTTGGGTGAACTAACCTTTTGTCAATAAGTGCGCATCCTAATTAGTTGCTTTATTCCTAATTAATGTAAATACGTCTCATACTATCCCTTTAACTCTATATTGTAGGCCTTGTGTTAGTAAGATTAATGCTCTCTTCAGTCAGCAGTGTGTGGTGGCTTTAGTTCAAAATAACAATCACAAAATAACAAATCCAACACTTAGTGGTAATGATGATAAAATCACTCTCCCCTCTCCATGTTCATCCCCCCTTTAGGGAGAAGACGGAAGCAAGCAGAGCAAAATTGAACGAATTAGTTGCTTGATTGATTTCTTGACAGTAAAAACACCAGTAAGGTCTGTGGCAGATCTCATTAAGTGACAAGGAAGTCCAGCCCTGAGTGAGAACTTTGAATCCTGGGCCAAGAGCAAAAGGGGTGCAGAGCGTTACTTAGCAATAAAGTCAACATGGCAATTACGGTTCTATTACAATGAACTCGTCTGGCTTCATGTCCTCCATGTGTTCCAGAGGGACACACCCGACCCCTCGACGTCACAGAGAGCAGTTACACTCCTGGTCACGCTCACAGAGGATTTGAAGACGTAAACATGAAAAAGACCCATGATCAAGCTCAATCAGCCTGAGGGTGGTGCTTCTAATCTGACCGAAAGTTCCAAGGCAGCAAACACTGGGGAAAAATGTTTTTTTTTTTTTTCCATCAGACTTATGGACAAATTGACCTAAAAAACACGCCTCTAATCAAATGCTCAACAACAAAGTTCTCCTTTCAAAAATGGCCATCTCCCCTGGTGCAGGCCGTGTGACTGCTGTTCAGAGATCGTGATGTTAATAGGATAACATGACCCAAAATCAATCCCAGCTCTGTGTGAAAGGGAGTGACAGCAGGGGATGTTCCTTCCAGTAAACAGTCAAAGTGCTCCAAACATAATCTGCAGTTTAATTGGCTTTAAGGTGGGCAACAGGGTGGTGAGTACATGCCAGCATTTAACCCCAGCCTGTGAGATTTGTCAGATCCCTCAGACCGGTTTGAGGAGGGCATCTGATTCATCTCCAGTTCTCTGACTGTTGCCTCTGAGCCTGTCAAACTCGGCCAAGTGTAAAGAAACTGTAATAAAGAGTCACACATGATTTTCCCTTTTTTTTCCCCGCTTCAAGGCAGAGCCGCTGTGGCTGTTTTGGCTGTTTGAGTTCATTTCCAGTCAGTCTAGCTGGTGCTAACATGCTGAACATGACTAACAACTGCGGTACTTAAATTTCATACATATCTGGTTTGTGTGAATTGCCTAATGTACTTTAACAATTTCCCATTAAGAATTCACTGTACACATTTTAGAATAATTGTCACATTTTATAATAATAATAATCATCGGAATATGAAATAAGTGGAAGTATGGGAATTATGTACTGATCAAAATATGTACAGAAAATATTTATAATTATTTTGCATATATTTTACATTGGTTGCTCTCATCCCTTTTGACTCCCTATTGTCGCAATTGTGAGTTAGACATTTTTTCTTGCAATTGGGAGTTTATATCTCACAATTCAGCATTTTTTCACGCAATTCTGTTTTCACACACAGTTAAAGAAATAATGTCAGAATTGCTGAATAAAAACATGCAATTCTGTTGGATTCAAACTCACAATTGTGAGAAATAAAGTCAGAACTGCGAGATATAAGCTCACAATTCTGACTTTTTTCCCTCTGAATTACATGAAATAAATTCACAATTGTGAGAAATAAAGTCAGAATTGCAAGATAAAAACTCACAGTTGTGAGAAATAAGTCAAAATGTATGTCCTAATTGCGAGTTATAAAGTCAGAATTGCAAGATATAAACTGACATCTGACTTTTTGCTCTAATGATATAAATTCACAATTGTGAAAAATAAAGTAAGAATTGCAAGATAAAAACATGCAAATTCTTTTTTCACACAATTCTGACTTTTTTCTTAGAATTGCATGATATAAACACAATTGCAAGAAATAAAGTCAGAATTGTGAGATTTAAAATCACAACTGCAAGTTGTAAAGTCAGAAATGTGTGATATAAACTCACAATTGCAAGAAATAAAGTCAGAATTGCAAGATATAAACTCACAATTGCAAGAAATAAAGTCAGAATTGCAAGATATAAACTCACAATTGCAAGAAATAATGTCAGAATTGCGAGTTATAAAGTCAAAATTGCGAGATATAAACTCACAATTCTGACTTTTTCTCTAAATGAGATGATATAAATTTACAATTGTGAGAAATAAAGTCAGAATTGTGTGATAAAAATTGTGTGATCTTTTTCCCCAAATTACATGATAGAAATTGAGAATCTGAATCAGAATTAAAGTCAGAATTGCAACATAAAAACGTGTAAATTAGACTTTTTCTCGCAAATTCGAGTTTGTATCTTGCAATTCTGACATTTTTTGGAAATTGTGTTTGTATTTTACAATTCTGACTTTTTTCCACACAATTCAGACTTTTCTCAGAATTACATGATATAAACATAATTGCGAGAAATAAAGTCAGAATTGTGAGATTTAAAATCACAACTTCAAGTTATAAAGTCAGAAATGTGTGATATAAATTCACAAATACAAGTAATAAAGTCAGAATTGCAAGATATAAACTCACAATTCTGATTTTTTCTCTAAATTACATAATATAAATTCACAATTGTGAGAAATAAAGTCAGAATTGCAAGATAAAAACAATTCAATTTTTTTTTCGCAGATTCAAGTTTGCATCTTGCAATTCTGATATTTTTTCTTGCAATTGTATTTATATCTTACAATTCTGACTTTTTTTTACACAATTCAGACTTTTCTCAGAATTGCATGATATAAACACAATTGCAAGAAATAAAGTCAGAATTGCAAGACATAAACTCGCAATTGCAAGAAATAACATCAGAAATGCGAGTTATAAAGTGAGATATTGTGAGATATAAACTCATAATTGTGACTTTTTTTCCTTAGAATTACATGATAAAGTCAGAATTGTGAGATTTAATAACTTGATAGTTTAGTTTAACTTTATTTAGTTTAGTTTAGTCAGAATTGTGAGATAAAAAATTTAAATTACCTTTAAATTACCCTATTGATTTATTTTTTTAAATTGACGCAGCAGTGGAAACGGGCTTCCATAAAGCCCTGCACAAGACATGCAGGAAAAAAAAGTAAATTGTGCCTGAGGGAATTAACCCTTTAAGACCTAAGGGTAAAATAGGTAATTTTCACATATTTTGTTTATTCGACTGTAAAATTTTAACAGAATGTGCTATTTTCAAGTGCAATGTGTCATTTTTTTTTTTAGAAAACAAATGGTTTTCAAAAAAGTACAGTTATTGACCATTAATTTTGTCTGCTGAATTTGTAGACACAATTTAAATAGAGAAAAATAAAAAAAAAGGAATATATTTTCTGATTTTTATTTTGAAAAAAAAAAAAGACAAAAATCATGATCGAAATAATTCAACACTTCTTACTTCAAAATTCAACTATATTACATATATACAAGTATTTTTGTGACATTGGGTTGCACAGTTTTCATTCAGGAGCCTTTTTTTGTATACACGCACACATTTACACGTGCGAACAAATGCATACTCCCATATATTTACACGCACGGACTCATTATGCCGATGCACACACCACATGTGAAAAAGAAAGATTCAGCCTGCTCCCAAGTCTCATAAAAAATCATCCCAATCGCCTCTTGTGTTGTTTACTCTTCCTTCACCATGTTTTCGTTTGTTTCGTTTATTGTTTTACGCGATCCGAATCTCCGCGCTCCCTTATCTCTCCATTCAAATTCATCCTTCCCGCTCTGCTGACGGAGCGCAAGAAATTACCGTAATAAGCCCTATATTGCCGAAAAGCGCAGAAGGTTCGCTGTCAAAAGCAGTTTGAATAGTTGATAGTGCAAACGGTTGAAGAGTTATGGTCACACGAATACAGCTTGGTTTAATGTGTCGGCGCCGACACGTTCGGTTTTAAAGGGTTAATTATTATATCAAGCGCACAATTTACTTAAAATGAGTGAACAAATTACTAAATCATGCACACAATTTACTTTTTTTCCCCTTGCATGTCATGTGTGGAGCTCCGTAGTTTAGAATACAGACAACAACGTTTTCAAAGTGCTCCCCATTTACATGGATCCACAAAAATGGCTAAAAATGTCAGGTTAGTAGTTGGTGATGTCACTTTATAAATAAAAAACATATTATGCTTGTGCACAACATCACCATTTTCACTAATTTGCGCTTTTGTAGTTTACACTAGCGCTTTTCAGAAAATGTGGACTTTCAAACCCGTTTTTAATTTGCATTTTTTAGGTCTCCAAAATGCCATTGTTGTGCAAATGAATGGCCAAAAACAATTTTTACATGAAAAGTTGGGAAGTTTAGAAGTTTGCTGAGGCCTCTGGTTGAGAACCACTGTTTTAGATTCTTCAAAGCTGCCACCTTTAGCCTACATTCATATATTGATCCAAATGGTGAGATGTCTCACTTTAATTGATACCAGGAGAGTCAATGCAAACACCAGACCCCTGTGAAATATTGTTACCACAATCCCACCATGTACTGATAAAATGCTGCTTTTTTCAGTAATGTATGCTTCCGTCATACCTCCTCTGATGTATGAATCAAAGCCTGAGAGGTTCTGTTCATGTATATACTAGAATTGAGTTTCAACATGTTTTTGTCACTTTTTGGTGGTATAAGATGACAAGCCGCTACTGCCTGAGAGGCGTGAACATGACAACCTTTTTCATTGGGAGCATGTGTTAAAAAGCTTGGTCTGGGTTTTGGCACGTAGACTTGGACTGAAGCCCATGTGATTTTAAATCTACAAAGCCACACAGATGCAGTTTGCAGTATAATTTTCTGTCGTATGACTACGACATATATAATTCATACAAATTTAAAGCATGACAGATGATGATGAATTGTCTGGCTGTAAGGCTGGGAAAGTCTTGGAGACATCAGATAGAATTTCCAAAGCAATATTTTTGCCATCATTGGGGTCTCTGAAACAATACAATAATTAAAGGTCATTTAAAAAACTAAATATAGTAAACGCACAGTAAACACATAAATAATAGAAAATATAATTCAGGCATGTTGTAATCCTTTGGTTCCATTTTTTGCGGTCATCACACAGCATAAAGAGTATCAATCATAATTTTAGGCTCTGCATCAGTGGGACACACTTTCCACATAGTGTTGATCTAATAATATGAACCCCCCCCCCAAAATCACTCAAAGAATGAGAAAATGGTTTCATGTGATCTCCAGAACACTGTGGGCCTATTTTACTATTGCTAAACATGGTGATCTACGCGTGTAATAACATGCACAATCACCCACCAAGGAGCAACCGCGTACTGTAAACATACACTGTGTCAGAGCAAGCTTTATTGGCATTTAATGTGAACTGGGTCCAGTCCAGACCCTGAGGGGTTTCTGTGAGAATGAGAGATCCCCGTTGCACAAATATAGTGCATTAATATTCAGGCTCAAAGGCCAGGGCTGAATCACAGAGGAAATAATAGTTACTTAAGTGGTCAGTGTAAAGTAATTGTCCAGCAACCTTAAACCTTGTAATTTTCATCCACGGCTATTCTGTGTGGGCAATACAATGATGGGGGGTTCACTCTGTGAACTTGAGCTTTGCACACAGTTCATAATCACAATAGAAGAATCTGTATTTCATTATGCGATTAAATGTTGCGACATCAGAGTTGGTCCGGTTTAGAAACAGCTGGTTGTTGAAGGTACATTACTAGTTTGCTGGTTTGTGAGAAGGTCATTGTGACATTATGTGGCACTGTCTTTATACTGAATCTTTAGAAAGGGACGAAAGAACCCAGTACAGTCATTCAGAGGGATACAGACCTATTTGTCCTTTAAGATGGCACCAATTTGTCTTAATAGTCCTCAATCTAGGCTACAACAAAAACAAGCACAATGTAGTCTTTGAGTGTTTTAATAAAATCTACTAGATTCATATATATTTTTGTACCTTTATATGACACCATTAGCTCCTTTTCTATACAACAGATCAGTAAATTAACATTTTAGTTTTTTTCAAACATGGAGAGAAAAAAAGCCACTGTTGCAAGTACGTATTAACAGGATTTTCATCAAATAAATGTGCATTACTTCATCAGGAGTTCACAGTGTTTCGTTGATTGTAATTGGACCAATCAAGCTTTGTTTTGAGTTTGGTACCATGACGGTGGAAAAGGGGCCTTTGTGCACTCGATGAGATATTGTACTTGATAAGATAAAGGTTCAAAACCTTAATTTGCTTGCTGAACTCACAATTAAATTATATATGTCAAATCAGCAACAAAAATCTGAAATTAATTACCCCTTGAGTTTTGTTTCTTATGCTCAAATAGCGTTTAGCTTGTTTCAAAAACCATTATTGTTTACAGGAGCAAAGGAAGCATATTTTCCTTACTTTACCAAAGGAAAACTAGTCCTCTTGGGAGTCCTCTTGGCTTATATCAAAATCCTCCAACATATTTCTTTACAAATCCTCTTGTACTTTGTACTTCTAATTCGTGACTGGTGTTTTGTTTTGCTCTCTCTTCTCCGCTATGCGTTTCGTCACTTTGCATATGCTTCCATGTACAACAGTGAGCTAGAAAAAAGTGATTATATTACCTTTTAAAAATTAATATTTTGCTTACAAAAACGCATAAAATTGCTATAGGAGGCCTGGAGCCGTGTGGAACACTTTTTATTATAGATGGATGCACTTTATTGGACTTCTTGTAGACTGTTGAAGAGAAACACCCACTCACTGCCATTATAAAGCTTGAAAGAATCAGACTAGATTCAACTGAAACAAGAAAGTAATATACACCTATAGGATGCATTGAGGGAGAGTAATTCACGCGCTAATTTTCATCTTTGTGTGAACTAACCATTTAAGGAATGTTTATTGTTGGTAACCAAACATTTGATGGTTACTTACATAGTATTTTTGGAAGTCAGTGGCTGCTGCCAACTGTTAACAACATTTCTTCAAATATCTTATTTGGTGTTCAACAGAAAAAAGAAACTCATACAGGTTTGAAAAAATTTGAGGGTGAGAAAATGACAGAATTTTCATTTTTGGATCTCCAAAATGAAACTTTCAAAGATACCAATAATTGATTTTGTAAATTGTTAAACAAATTTAACAAAAAGTTGAATAAGCTGAAGTACTAAAACGACTAAAACTACAATGAAAAAAGCTAAATAGAAATAGTTAAAAAGCAAAAACTAATAAAAAGCACAACTGAATTACTAAATCTAAAATTACTGAAATGAAAATAATAGCTGAAAAAAATAAAAATAAATAACAGCTAATTCAGAAATTAGTAGAATTCAAAAATATTTAGTTTGTATATATTAATAATACAAAAAATATATATAGCTGCAAGCAGCAATTACTGGGTCAAGCACTACAGAGGCAAAATGAGAAGCTAAGCATGGAATGGAGTATCAGACCAACTGCAGCAATGAGTAATTAAAACCATTTTCAGATGATTTTAATCAAAATGGCTGAAAAATCATAAATACAACCACTAGTAATATGATATATATATATATTTTTTTTTTTGATGTGGCATGGTCAGTGTACGGTGACCATGGCACATACAAATTTTGGTGCAAATATGTCAAAGCTTTGCAGAGATACAGCCTCAGATGAACTTTGGCATCTTTCCAGCAAATTTGTTGATGCCCAAAATGAAAACCATTTCCTACTGTGCGTCGACATGAAATCAATGATTTTTTGTCAGTATGGTCTGAGTAAAATTTGGTGAAAATCGGAATAACGGTTTAGGATGAGTTTGAAAAAGTAGGTTTTCAACATAAATCAAAATGGCGGACAGGAAGTTCATCCAATTATGGCATAATTGGTATTGATGTTCTCTGCATAACCCAAGGAATATATCAAGACCAAGTCCATTACAATAGACTAGTGTAAACAAAAGTTATTATTAAAAGTTAGCATTTTGTACATTTCTTTATATTTTCCGGAAAATGGAGCGCAGCTGCAGGAAAACAAAACTAGAGGTCTTTTGTTCCGGCTGGCGTGAGTCTACCGTATCCTATAGAAAAGCGTTAAAAACTGCTAGATCTGATTACTTCTCATCTCTTTTGGAAGAAAACAAACATAACCCTAGGTATTTATTCAATACAGTGGCAAAATTAACAAAAAATAAAGCACCAGCAGATTTTTCCAAACAGCACAGTAGTAATGACTTTATGAAATACTTTACAACAAAGATTGATACTATAAGAGCTAAAATTGTAACCATACAGCCATTAGGAACAGAATCGGATCAAGTATCTTATCAAATAGTGTGTTATTGATCTCCTGAGGAACTATTCTACTCATTCTCTACTATAGGAGAGGAAGAATCTTATAAACTTGTTAAATCATCTAAACCAACAACATGTATGTTAGACCCTATCCCATCTAAACTACTAAAAGAGGTGCTTCCAGATCCTCTTCTGAATATTATAAATTCATCACTGTCATTAGGATATGTCCCCAAAACCTTCAAACAGACTGTTATTAAGCCTCTTATTAAAAAAACACAACTTGACCCCAACCAATTGATTAATTACAGACCGATCTCGAATCTCCCTTTTCTATCAAAAATACTAGAAAAGGTAGTATCCTCACAATTATGTTCCTTTTTAGAGAAAAATAATATCTGTGAGGATTTCCAGTCAGGATTTAGACCTTATGACAGTACTGAAACTGCCCTCATTAGAGTAACAAACGACCTGCTCTTATCATCTGACCGTGGTTGTATCTCTCTATTAGTGCTATTGGATCTTAGTGCTGCGTTCGATACTATTGACCACAACATTCTTTTGAACAGACTTGAAAATTATGTTGGCATTAGTGGTAGTGCATTGGAATGGTTTAAATCGTACTTATCTGAGGTATCATATCGATCGCAAGTGCAGTATGGAGTACCTCAAGGCTCAGTACTAGGGCCATTACTTTTTACGCTTTACATGTTACCCTTAGGAGATATCATCAGGAAACATGGTGTTAGCTTTCACTGTTATGCTGATGATACTCAGCTCTATATTTCTTCATGGCCTGGCAAAACATACAAAGTCAATAAACTAATGGAATGCATAGTTGATATAAAAAACTGGATGACAAGTCATTTCTTAATGCTAAATTCTGAAAAAACACAGGTGTTAATTATTGGGCCAAAAACCTCAGCAAGTAATAACTTAAAACACAGTCTAATACTTGATGGCTGCTCTGTAAATTCATCATCATCAGTCAGAAACCTAGGTGTGCTATTTGATAGCAATCTTTCCTTTGAAAACCACATTTCTAGCATTTGCAAAACAGCATTTTTCATCTTAAAAACATAGCGAAATTACGACCTATGCTAGATCCAGGATAGACCTCCAGGATAGATTATTGTAATGCTTTATTGGGTGGTTGCTCTGCATGCTTAATAAACAAACTCCAGCTGGTCCAAAATGCAGCAGCTAGAGTTCTTACTAGAACCAAAAAGTATGAGCATATTAGCTTGGTTCTGTCAACATTGCACTGGCTCTCTATTAAACATCGTATTGATTTTAAAATCTTGCTAATAACTTATAAAGCCCTCAATGCTTTAGCTGGTTTATCACATTATAGTCCCTCACGCCTGCTGCGTTCTCAAAACTCTGGCAATCTGATAATACCCAGAACATCAAAGTCATCTGCGGGCGGTAGATCATTTTCTTACTTAGCGCCAAAACTGTGGAACAATCTACCTAATACTGTTCGGGAGGCAGACACACTCAGTCAGTTTAAATCTAGACTAAAGACGTATCTCTTTAACCTGGCTTACACATAACACATTTAAATATTACTAATATTCAAATCTGTTAAAGGATTGTTAGGCTGCATTAATTAGGTCAACCAGAACTGGGAACACTTCCCATAACAAGAAGAATGGAATCTATGCTAATATTGTCTGTCTCCTGCTTATTCCAAGGTCAGATCCAGTATGAATCCTGAACAGTTGGCCACTGCATTTCCATGATCCAGTTCGTATCCAGATGGTGGGTCAGTACATATAGACCACCTCTACAGGTCTGTATGGGAGTATAAACTACTTGTTTATTGGTCAGAGGAGAACTGGCCCCCTGACTGAGCCTGGTTTCTCCCAAGGTTTTTTTTCTCCATCTGTGACACAGATGGAGTTTTGGTTCCTTGCCACTGTCGCCTATGGCTTGCTCAGTTGGGGACAACTAAATTGGGGACAGTTAATTTGGGACAATCAATTTATTAATTTAGAACTATTGATTAATTTTCTTTAACTAAAATTGTTTACATTTTTTTTTTTGCATTTTTGATAATTTATTTTTCTATTTGATACTGTAAAGTTGCTTTGACACAATTTGTGTTGTAAAAAGCGCTATATAAATAAAGCTGACTTGAATTGATTTGACTATAACTTGACCACAAGGTGGCACTGCCTCCGAACTTTTATGAGTACTGTCAAGGCATGGTGCTGAAGACACATACCAAATTTCGTAACGATACGTCAATGTGTTCATAAAGTATAGCATTTTACAGCAAAATGAAAAATGGCAGACACCCAAAATGGAAAAATTGGGTATGGTTTGACTCGTCATGGTGCACCGAATCTTTTTTTTAAAGGAGCAAAAGAAATTAGTCATGTGATTTTTGTCCAAACCATTGAAAAGTTATAAGCAAAAATAGCCATTTCTTGTATCTCCTGACCACTAGGTGGCACTGCACCGAAACACTGCAAGTAGCCTCAGGTCATGCACGCTCACACACCAAGTTTGGTATCAATATGCCAAACCATTGCAGATATATAGCCTCACATCAATTTTTGCGTCCTTTTCGTAGAATTTGTTTCTTTTTCTTTTTGCCAGATGGTCTGAGCCAATTTTGGAGAAAAAACTGCCTAGGACGAGTTAAAAAAAGTAGTTTTTTTCAAACAATTAAAAATAGAAAAAAAACTAAACCTTATGATTTTTGAATTTTGCTGTTCTTTTGACTTGGCATGAGCCACAGAATCAGAGGAGCTAGAGAGTTTGAGACTCCAAACTTGCTATGGTTAATATTGTGACTGTTCTCTATCAGTGTGCCAAATTTCATAACTTTCCTGCAAGCGGCTCTATGGGCTGCCATAGACTTCCTGAGTGGAAGAAAAAGAACACTAACGGATAAAATAGGTGCCTCCGCACCTTCGGTGCTTGGCCCCTAAAAACACTGGCCCTGAGTTTGAATAGGCATGTGTTTGTCCTCTAATGCTAATTTCTATAGTTATTCCTTAATAAATGCTTAATCAGTATATCAAGTGCTGTCACTTTAACTGGAACAGACCAAAACAATGAACATGTGCAGCTGTTGAGTGGGGTTGCAAGTCTCCTTCTGACGTACTAATATACACATTATGGTTATTTACCCTGACTTGCTGAAAGCACATTTAATCACAACACAAAATGCGATCATAATTTATCAGAGGTTTTGCAATATTTAGATGTTTCTATTAATCAAACAACATAATGAAATCATACCAGCTTTGTTTAAATATAGAATTAGAATTTCAATTTTGCCACGTGACAAGACCATGTGACAGTAATTCTTTGAGAAACAACCCTGTAATCACACACACACACACACACACACACACACACACACACACACACACGCACGTTTGTCACAGCTTAGACACACTTCTGCCACCTGGGTCAGCAAACTCCTCCTTCCCAGTTGAATTTCTCAGGCATCGAGCTCTTCCATGGCTCCGTTCCTTCAAACACTCTGTTAATTTCAAGTCCCTTGGGAGAACATTGAGTGGCGAGACAGATGTGTTTACAATGGCCATTTCATTCTGCTCCAAAGACAGTCTGGGGTGGGTGGCTTTTTGGGAAAGATCGGTTGTTATGGAATGCACCAAAATCTGGTGAGTTCTCCCATGTGCATGAAACAGGATGTTAATAGCTTTACCAAGCTATGAAGAACCAAACCACATGACAGTTTCATAGACAAGTTTTGAAAATTACTGCACATTCTCAGAAAATATTAAATGTGTTTCATTAAAGGGATTGTTTACCCAAAAATGAAAACATTCATCATTTAATTTCCTTCAAGTTGTTCCAATTCTGTATGAATTTCTTTTTTTCTGCTGAACACATAAAAAGATAGATTGAAGGAAGAATGTGGCCAACCAAACAGTTTCTGGTGCCCATTAATTCCACAGTATGTTTTGTTCATTGGAAGTTCATTTCTCTACTATCCATTTAACTTAAATTACATACACTCTTAAAAAATAAAGGCGCATTAAAAAGGTTCTTCACAGCAATGCCATAGAAGAACCATTTTTGGCTTTACAAACAAGCATTCAGTCAAAGGTTCTGTAAAGAACCATCTCTTTCTTACCACAAAGAACCTTTTGGGAAATAGAAACAGAAAGGTTCTTCAGAAGGTTCATTGTGAAAGTTTTTTCTATGGCATCATGGAGCACCTTTATTTTTAGTGTAGTGTACAGAGTTAAAGGATTAGTTTAGTCAAAATGAAAATTCTGTCATCATTTACTCACCCTCATGTCATTCCAAACTCGTATTTTTGTAAGAAATTAGGGAGGAATTTTGCAAAATTACACAAAATTGTGTTGTTCTTTTCAGTACAATAAACACAGCTAATGAGTATTAAAGCTTTCTATCTTTAAAAAGGTTGGTGGGTTCAAGAGAGAAGTAGCTATGTCTGATATGAAAGTAAATTGTTCTAATGAGGCATTTTTTTTTTCAGCGAATCCTGTTCGGAAATCAGTCTGAATGATTTATTTACAAAATTGAATTGATCCGGTTCTCATTTCAGTTCACCGACTTACTAAAGAGAAATATCAGTGAATAATGACTTAAATTTCAATCTGTTCTTAATGAAAAGTTATCAAACACAACCTCAGTAGACTGAAATACTGTGCACTAGTCATACTTTTATTAAACTTTTATTGAAGTTTCTGTATTTAAAAATGCACTTGATACAAACTTTTTGTGTGAGAGCACTGCAACATTGTTAGTGTCACAAGCAGTCCAGCATGCAGAGTGCAGATTTCTGTGCGTCCTTCTCCAGTGGTTCTGTGTTCGTATGAGCTCACATCTCTTGGCAGCTCTGACGGGTCTTTCTGACTCAGAGCCAGTCTGCGCTGCTGCTCTCATTAACCCAACCCTCTGTGACTTTGTTTCTACTTCTTTGTTTTCCTCCTTTTCTCTTATTTTTTTTTCTATTGTGCCTTTTTCCAAACTATTCTCTCACACATCTTTTCTTCAATTCTTCAGAATACTTTATAGAAATTGTTTTAATTTTGTTATTAACTCACCTTCATGTTGGCTTAAACCTATGTCATTTTTTCTATGCAACACAAAAGAAGATGTCACACAAAAGTAATTTGACACAGCACTTTCCCAACAGTTCCTTAAACGTCCAACAAGAGGTGCTATTTTTATTTAAGAGCAGTAAAGGAGAAGAAGATTTTAGGGGGATAATGACATTTGGTCTGTGATCAAATGGCTTCAAAAGATCACATACTGTAGACTACTTTAATGGAGCTTTAAGGTCTGTTCACAGCAAAAATGTGCGGCAGGAAAATTCATTTTTCCCATGAAATATGATTTTCACATATGATTTTTTTTTTGTTCAGGTCAATGCAAAAAACAATGGTGAAATTGACAGTTGCGAGGGTGAGTAAATGATGACAGAATTTTCATTTTTGGATGCACTCTCTTTAAACCCAAAACTTATCAAAGATAGCTGTAAAAAAATTACCTATTAAAATAATTTTGTTAAATGGCAAAAAGAAAAATAGGTACAAAAGCTGTCATTGGAACAGTTTTTAAAAGATATATTTCTGGACCTTGGACCTTACCACTAAAAAATGCATTTCAGTACTTTAAAATTGGGATGTGGCCTAATCCGAATACTGTGTACTACTGAACCGTAATATTAAATAATAATACCAGATCGGAGGAAAAAATATGTTTAATGCTTTCTCTCGCAGTTCTATTGCTTTGTAATTATACTGTAATATTCAGGGCATTGAAATTGCTTTTGAATGCACGCTTGCTTTTTACTTTAACTTAAGAGATGCACAATCACATGTAGGGGGAGAGTGGGGTAAGATGAGCCATTTTTACTTATGTGCTCCTGTGGCTCAATTTACCTAAGGTTAGGGGTAAGTTGACCTGAGTCAGTGGGTAAAATGCACCATCTGACTGAATCTGATTCAAACCCATATGAAATTTTAAAGATAATTTACTTTGAAGATGATTATTTTAAAAACTTAATAATCAAGTTTCATTTTACAAACAGTCATATTTCTTTTCTTAAAGTTAACTTAAGCAAAATAAAACCAATTAAATGAGGTTTAATTTTCAATCGTTAATTGTTGCATTTCTGTTGAACACCAAGTTTTAACTTTCCCAAAACCAGACTAAACAGAGGGTTTGTTGAGTAAAATTAAATAAAATCTGAATTAGACTGAGGGAATAAATGTCACTGAAACTAATAATCATTTTAATCAAAAGATTCTTGCATGGTACCTTTTCTGCAATGTCAAACGGGCCATTAGAGACTACATTATATATTTGATTATAATGAGATGAAAAACATCTTATATTTTTAGAGAAGAATTTGGTGCACTTGTACACTGTTAACTAATACCATGTTAAAATACCAGTTTATACTTAAGAGATTCAACTTCAGTGCCTTATGGTGGTGTAAGTTAAAGTGCTGGCTCAACTTACCCCACAACATTTGGCTCACTTTGCACCATAGCTGGCACTTTAGGGGGAAAAAACTAGCTAGCTTACTATAGTTTGTATATGTTGCTAAATCACCTATATGCATCACAAATATTTTTAGACCTGCATAAATCTGCTTTGATATAACAGCCATTACACCTGTTATGCTAAAATTTTACTTTGACAAGTAAATGGGTGCCTTCCACTCATCCCATGTGTTTCTATTTTTTAACTGTCTGGCAAAAATGATGTGTGATTACAAAATATATGGTCTCACAGTAAAAGTGCACAGTTGGCAAGATATAGGGGGTGGGTCAACTTACCCACTGGCTCAACTTACCCCACTCCCCACCTACTCTGTGTTTATGGAGCAACAGTACATACCACACATTTTATAAGGTTTGTCAGTGGTGCTCAGGATCTGCAAATCAATCATCATATCAGTCATTTCCGCTTACTCTGTTTATGTGGTAAGTGAAATTTTATGTACTGTAATTTAACAGGCTAGCTCTAGCAAGCGGCTAACCATGTTCCTTTAGTGGCTCTGTAGAATGCGTTATTCGTTTTCCGTGCCTTTCCGAATACGGATTCACTATTCGGACACATTCCAACTAAAAAGTACATATTTTCTACCTAAATTGTACAAATTAGCACCTTAATGGTAAATATTAGTACATTTGAGTAACACCATGTGCTTACTACACCCGACGCCGCGACACGTGATAAAATGGTATCTTTTCCATGTTAATCTGAGTTTTTGTCCTAACTAGCCGCGACTATGACACGCAACAGTTCTACTGTAGAAACTGTTTCTATTTCCGCGACGTTGCGGCGGGAACAACGACATTCAAACTAATGATATAGATAATCTCAGGTACTGATTATGTGCTTTATTCAAAGTTAAATGTGTCTAATGTGAGTTTGAATATCATTTTGTGCGACTTTTATAGCCATACTGAAAGCAACAGCAGATAGTTTACCTCAGATCTGGAAAATAAATGAAAGCAAAGATGTACGTTCAAACTGTGAACTCAATGCGAACCAACAAGTGTATTCCATAACAAAGACAGTATAAGTCACTCAGTATGTACTTTTAATAATGTTAAAAGTTTTAATATTTATGAATTAGATTGTACACTAATCCATATCGTTACGAGTGCATTGCACTTCCAGGGAGAGCCCGCCCACCTGTGCTTCTGATTGGCTGTGATATTTGATTGATTCTGTCGCATTGTCACATAGTGTCTGGTGTGGACACCCAAATTGTTTGTCGCTGGAATCTTGTTGCATCGCGTGCAGTTAGGACACAGTGTAATGCCCCAGTGGTATCTTTTCAAGAGTGTCAGTGATCTTTTTTCTGAGAGTATATGGAAAGATTATTTAAAAAATCCAGAGCACTGACAGCATGTAAATATTTGTCCGTCTAAACAGAAACATGAACAATTGTTCATTTATCTCCATTCAACATTCATTTTGGTGTGAAGTGGCCTTTACGAAGTTTGTTGTAAGATGCGGTCACTGAATTTTTGTTTTATGGAAAAAACTGTACAAAGATAAGCAAAATATAACAACACACAGATGTGGAATGATGTGAAGGTGAATAAATAATAGGATTTTAATTTCCGGAGTGCTTTAACACATAATGTCTGTATGTGATGTCATACAATAAGGCAATGGATAGGAGTGAAAGTAGGGTAGTGGAAATCAAGGAAAGCAGGGTAGTTGGAAATCCCCTTTTGTTTAAATGGCTTCTAAAATGCCTCATTGCAGATAAGGCCTGCTTCATTTTGACCGCAGCAGTCATTAAAAAAAGAAACATTTTCGCATGAGTATATGCATATCATTCTCAGAGGAGAGCGGAACTGATTTCCCCAAAAGAGTGAGAGAGCTGATCCAGATGTTGAGCAATGTAAATATGTAGGCTGTGAAGATGGATTGCATTTGCCTTCGCTCTGCCAGATCTGAGACATTGGTTGCTTCTGTGACAGGATAAAGAGTAACAAGATAGCAACTGCTGGCCCTCTACAAGATCTTCTGAAGTTGAAATTAAACACATCCATACATGGGGCTGTCAGGAAGCCGGTGAGACTGCTGTAAGATGTGTCGATAGCGTGACCACCTCAGAAGTCACGTAAGAAACTTGTGTATTGGACTGATGGTGGTATCTCTGACGTCCCATCACACCTTCGCCTTGTTGAGCTAAGCTGAAAATGGAAGGTAAAAAATAGCTCTGTAAAGCACAGGTGCTATTCATCCACAAACTCCTCCAAATTCCATGCGTGTCAGCATGCTGGAACTAAAAAGCCCGTAGGGTTTCAATTCACTTTACACCATAAACGGTTTATATTATATCCTGTTGGTGTTGTCAGACTGGATGAAACACAGGGCTTTAAGCAGAGCTTTTTAAATGGGCATCAGATCCTGTAAACCCTCCAAACTGCTACTTATTTAAGCATGAGCTCATTTATATATGCTTGTTGCACAAACTGCCCTTCCCAGAAAGTGCATACTCAGAACTGAGTCAGTATGTGAACTAGTCAGGTTTACATTAGCTGGGTATATTATTACTTTGGCCTGTGATAAGAGTTTAGGATCTGAATAATAACTCACATGCAGAAGAGAGACATTCCCAGAAAGTGCATACTCAAAACTGAGTCAGTATGTGAACTAGTCAGGTTTACATTGGGTATATCATTACTTTGGCCTGGGAGAAGAGTTTAGGATCTGAGTAATAACTCAAATGCACAAGAGAGACATGATCAGTCCAAAACGATCCTGAGCCAGGTCCTATGGTAGGACTCTTCCAGAATATTAGGAATTGGGATTATTTCCAATGCGAAATGATGTACACGAGCCAAAGTCAACACTCTTTCGCTTTACGTCAACTGGGAGATCTGTGTATTTATGAAAGTGGGCTTATAGAAGCGGTGCTGCTTTCTTTTTCTAGAGTCCTTATGGAGTTGAGTCTAGGTTTGAGAAAATCTTGCTCTCGACCTATAATATACAGAAAGACGTCAGCTTTAAGCCTCTTGTCAGACAGTTGAATTTAGCTCTTAAATACCTCCTTCACTTGCACCATGCAGAGACAAATTGTCTTTGAAATTCTGGTTGTTTTACACAAGTTAACCTGGCTGCTTCTCACAATGGAGTATTGTTTGAAAAGCAGTTGGGGGTTTCAATAAGGAGGGAAATTTGTGCTTGCGCAGGATATCTCAAAGAGCCAAAACTACCAGCTGACAGGCTTTCATTCATTATATTCCCTATAGGTTCTCCAATAGGTTCTTCATGAGTGGAGAATGAGAGAGAGAGAGAGAGTTTTCTAGACCACACATGATTCCTCATTGAGGTCATGAGGTTGTTGTCTCTTTGTTTGAGAAAAGACATTATAAACAACTAATGATGCTTCTCCTGAGAAGCATCATGCACTTAATTGTATTTAATGTGTACTTAGCAATAATGTCAAAATAATTTGTTGTTTTTTATGTTTTATGTTTTTAAGAATTATATATAAAAAAATCATTATAAATGTGTAATTACAAATATATTAAAATGCAAGTTTCTAAAGAAATTACACTAAAGTATATTTTTGTTTACCATAAATATTTGTCAGTTCATTTGACAGTACACTTTAAAGGATTAGTTCACCTCCAGAATAAAAATGTATATTTATTATTTTACTCACCCCCATGTCATCTAAGATGTCCATGTCCTTCTTGAAATTAATGTTTTTGAGGAAAATATTCCAGGATTTTTCTCCATATAGTGGACTTCAGTGAGGATCAGCAGCTTGAAGGTCCAAATTGAAGTTTCAATGCAGCTTCAAAAAAAAGGTAAAACAATGAGGTCAGACTATTTCGAAGTTGGAGGAGAAAATGAGATGAATTTTTTTGTCTATTTTAATTATTTTTGACTACCTAATTGGGTCAAAAAATTGTGTAGTACACTGTAAAAAACAACTTAAAAGAAGTTGTTTCAACTTAAAAAAATAAGTGTTCTTGCTGCCTTCAAATTTTAAGTTTATTCAACTCAAATATCTGCATTTTCGTGTAGTACAAACGTAACATTTCATGTTGACTAAACTTAAAACTGCAAGGCAGCATGAACACTTACTTTTTTAAGTTGAAACAACTTTTTTTTAAGTTGTAGTAGTAATTATGAAATTATTTTTGACTTATAGGTCCTACCTAATTGGGTCAAAAAATTGTGTAGTACACTGTAAAAAACAACTTTAAAAAAGTTGTTTCAACTTAAAAAAAATAAGTGTTCATGCTGCCTTATTTAAATTTTGAGTTTACTCAACTCAAATATCTACGTTTTCATGTAGTACAACTTAACATTTCATGTTGACTAAACTTAAAATTGCAAGGCAGCACAAACATAAACTTTTTAAAGTTGAAACAACAAAGTTTTTTTTTTATTTTATTTTACAGTGTACAATTTAATTGAATTGTAAATAACATATATTACTCCCATATAGCATATTATTCCCGTACACATACATTTGAGGAATTTGCTGAACTACTTTCTTCTTTAATACTGCTGTTCGTTCATTCATTAAATGTTTGTGAGAATGCATTTAGCATAAAATACTAATATTTGCTGCTGGTGTGGATGATTTCCTAATGGAAAACTGTTTATAATTCCAATTGTCTGATAGGAATACATCAGTCAAGATTAGCTGTAACAGATAAAATTAAACCTGACCTTGCATATAAAATGCTTTTTTTTTTTTTGGAAGACATGTACTCTACAAAATGTTAAGTCGTGGCCCGCATAGTATGGCCTTCACTGTTAAAAAGAGAATATTTGAGGCATAAATCTTTTTTTTTTCTGTAAAATATCTTAATATACAATATGAAAGGCTTGTAAAACCTTTATTTTGCTGCTAGTTGGATTCTGTCAGAAAGGAGCTGTTTTTGTTTATACAGATGAATCAGGACAGTTAGGAAGCACCCTCTACCAAGTTTTCTTCACAACAGTGCAACTGTGTTCATAGTATTTGTTGTTATTGGCAAGAACAATATGTTCTGTCATTGCAGTTGGGCTGAATGGGTGGTGCATCCACTTTATTATATGTAGGCCACTACTAATTGTACGTCACTACAGTCCTGTCACAGTATCTTAAAAGTAAGCTGTACAAGTGAGACAGAGGCAATCTGTTGGCTTGGCTACCTCATAATAGACATAGGCGTGGAGATTTTCTTCCACTGCAAAATTACCACTGGCAACCACTGACATCTAATTTTCTGATAAAATAACTGTGATCTTCTTGTGCGTCCTGCGTTGTATTAGTCAAATTTTATGTTGCCAATTTTGGTGAAGTGTTTAGAGTATGCTCTTTGATGTTTGTAACCAGCTAGTGACACTAATTATTCATTTCTGATTCACCAACAAATGACTCAGTCAGTCCTTTTAATGAATCATTCAAAAAGGCTCACAAACCCGTTTGAATCAGTTTGATCAATTTAACTAAACAAACATTAGAGTTGTTACTAAATAAATATCAAGTTTTCAGCTTTCAGTGAATGAATATATTACAGAATACTGTATATACATAAATTTGAAGTAATTAAACTGCATAGTTTGACCCTTGTTGTTAGTTGTTAAGAAATAATGTGGCATAGTTTTTACAGCAACAGCTCAGAGTGAATTTCTTTCATATAAGCAATGGACATTTAATCAAAACTGGAATCAAAACAAAGAGCCTATAACTGAACTAATTCAAATGATGAAATGTGAATAGATATGTCTGAATTTCTGATCTGAAAACATATTAATCACATACAGCACTTACCCTAAATCTTTATCCACTTTTGCATTTACTTAGTATCAATCTTCTCCTTACATCCTTTAGTTATTTTAGTAGAAAAAGATAAAAAAATATAGTTAAATGCTAATAAAATTACATAAAAACAAACAGCCTGATGGAAAAACTGAATCAGTCTACAAAATAATCTAATTCATTCTCAGATTATCTTTCAGTCACATCTGCACTAAAAATAGGATACTATTAATATGAAACAACTTGATTGGGTTGCAAACATTTTTTTGTGTTTCTGGTTAGAGAAAGGTACATTTTATTAGATGATTTGCACAGTTAATGACTCCCAGCCCTGGGTTGCAGCAAACAGGGTCCACCATCTAAGCTAAGCATCTTCTGGTAAGACCCACATGAATGAGTCCTGTGAAAGGTGGAAAAACTGACGAATGGTTGTCCCTTCTTTGGCCTTTTCCATCTCCATCTGTTACTATCACAATATGACCCCCTGTCTTTGCTGTGCTGTTGCAGATTGAAACCACATTGCTTCACTTAGGGCAAAAAGGGTGCCAGCAATGTTGGGGACGCATGCTGGTAGACTTTACAAGGAGTCACAGGTGTTCCCAAAAGTTCCCTTTATGTTTTTGTCTCGTTAACGTTAAATCAGCACAGAGGACTACTCTTCATATGGGCACCATCTCCCCAAAGTCCTGTCCAAAGCTAAACCAATAACTGCCAGAGGATAGAGTCAGACTAAGCGAAGATTAATATGCACATGTGTTGTTTTTTAGCTTTGTTGGCTTTTGCGAGCCACTTATCTTCCACAGATTGGGATCTTTTGACAAGCAGTCAAGTCTCATATGAAAATTCACCAGTGTTGGTAAGCTTATTTTCTGTATCTGTCATAGTAATTGTTGCAGTCTATTTGGGAGGTTCACTTGCAATATAAAATTCTTCAAAAAAGAACTTTGGGAGAGTTGAGAACAGAATGTGAGTTTTTCTCAGTGAGGTTTCATTTTGGTGGTTTTCATTTTTCATGTATATTGGATTTTATTTTTATTTTAATTTTCATTTGACATTTCTGTTTTGATTTTATTCTGCTTCATTTTGGCTCATAATGGCTCATAAGACTTTATTTGAATAAGAAAAACTGATATAAGAAACCTTCTAGAACATTCAGAGTTTGGGCACTGAATAGGAACCACTAATACAAGAAACTTTCCAGAACCTTTAGAGTGTGGGTGCTGAATAGGAAATACTGATATAAGGAATCTAGAACATTCAGAGTTTGGGGGCTGAATAGGAAACACTGATATAAGAAACCTTCTAGAACCTTCAGAGTTTGTATGCTAAATCGGAAACACTGATACAAGGAACCTTCTAAAACCTTCAGTTTGGGCATTGAATAAGAAAATCTGATATAAGAAACATTCCAGAACCTTCAGAGTTTGGGCGCTGAATAAGAAACACTAATACAGGAAACCTTCCAGAATCTTCAGAGTTTGGGCGCTGAATAGGAAACACTGATATAAGGAACCTAGAACATTCAGAGTTTGGGTGCTGAATAGGAAACACTGGTACAAGAATGTTTCCAGAACCTTCAGAGTTTGGGTGCTGAATAGGAAACACTGATATAAGAAACCTTCTAGAACCTTCAGAGTTTGGGCGCTGAATAGGAAACATTGATATAAGAAACCTTCTAGAACCTTCAGAGTTTGGGTGCTAAATAGGAAACACTGATACAAGAAACCTTCTAAAACCTTGATTTTGGGCATTGAATAAGAAAAACTGATATAAGAAACCTTCTATAACATTCAGAGTTTGGGTGCTGAATAAGAAACACTGATACAAGGAACCTTCTAAAACCTTCAGTTTGGGCATTGAATAGGAAACACTGATATAAGGAGCCTAGAACCTTCAGACTTTGGGTGGTGAAAAGGAAACACTGATACAAGGAACTTTCCAGAACCTTCAGAGTTTGGGCGCTGAATAAGAAACACTGATACAGGAAACCTTCCAGAATCTTCAGAGTTTGGGCGCTGAATAGGAAATACTGATATAAGGAACCTAGAACATTCAGAGTTTGGGTGCTGAATAGGAAACATTGATATAAGAAACCTTCTAGAACCTTCAGAGTTTGGGTGCTAAATAGGAAACACTGATACAAGGAACCTTCCAGAACCTTCAGAGTTTGGGCGCTGAATAAGAAACACTGATACAGGAAACCTTCCAGAATCTTCAGAGTTTGGGCGCTGAATAGGAAACACTGGTACAAGAATGTTTCCAGAACCTTCAGAGTTTGGGTGCTGAATAGGAAACACTGATATAAGAAACCTTCTAGAACCTTCAGAGTTTGGGTGCTAAATAGGAAACACTGATACAAGGAACCTTCTAAAACCTTGATTTTGGGCATTGAATAAGAAAAACTGATATAAGAAACCTTCTATAACATTCAGAGTTTGGGTGCTGAATAAGAAACACTGATACAAGCATTGAATAGGAAATTGAATAGGAATTGAATAGGAAACACTGATATAAGGAGCCTAGAACCTTCAGACTTTGGGTGGTGAAAAGGAAACACTGATACAAGGAACCTTCTAGAACCTTCAGAGTTTCGGCGCTGAATAGGAAACTCTGGTTTAGGACCAGAGTTTTTCATTTTCATTTTCATTTAGGACCAGCTGGAGTTTGTTTATTAAGTGCGCAGATTCATCACTCAATAATGCATCACAATAATCTAACCTTGAGACATTTATTATCGTTTCTGCATTTGACATTGAGAGCATAATTTAGATATATATATATATATTTTTTTTTTTTAAAGATTTATTTTTGGCATTTTTGCCTTTAATTGGATAGGACAGATCAAACTGACAGGAAGTGAAGCGGGAGAAAGAGAGGGGATGGGATCGGGAAAGGTCTGCGAGCCGGGACTCGAACTTGCGACGCCCGAAGTGCAACAGCACTGTATGTCGGCGCACTGCCCACTAGGCTACCGGCGCCGACTAATTTAGATATATTTTTAAGATAGAAAAATGCAGTTTTACAAATGCTAAGTAGCGCATATAGATTCATGCCTGATGACGAAGAATTGACAGAGCAACCAAGTGTTATTATAACATGCATAGGGTTTTGGTCCAATAATTAACAACTCAGTTTTTTTTTTTCTTTCTCAGAATTAAGTAGTAGTAGGAAATTACTAGTCATCCAGTTTTTTTATATGAACTATGCATTCCCTTCCATTTTGCGAACTGTTTCGTCAAGCCACAAGAAATATAGAGCTGAGTAACATCAACATAACAGTAAAACTAACAGCTGTGTTTCCTGATGATATCTCCCAAGGATAAGACAAAGCAAGGCAAGGTATGTTTATTTATATAGCACATTTCATACACAATGGTAATTCAAAGTGCTGTACATAAAAGGAAAAAAAAAAATCACAACAATAAAAACAAGGAATTTAAGAAAATGTAATGTTGAACCATGCCAATGCAATTCCACTAATGGCAAAATAATTTTCTAGTCTAAGAACGCTGTGGTCAATAGTTCCAAAAACAGCACTAAGATCCAGTAGCACTCTAAGAGAGAGACAATAATGATCGGATGATAAGAGAAGGTAATTTTTAATTCTGATGAGAGCTACCATTTTTACCATTCTTTAAGAAGAAATATAGTTGTGAGGATACTGCCTTTATTTTGGACCGAAAAGGGAGATTTAAGACCGGCCTGTACATTCTGCAGCAGAACACACTGTAGGGCAATCACACTGTTACTTTATCTGCATTAAAGCTGCAAATATCATTGAGTTTCATGTAGCCACTGAGAGTAAAACATCTATCATATATCTTGTTCCATGTTTAAATATAATGAATCTGCTCTCCCCCACAGTGTATTGCCTGGCAAAGACTACTCATTTCTACAGGAAATTAGCCAACCTTACCTAGGTCTCACACAGAGATTCCCAGGGGTAACTGTACGTCGCTCGCCGCATAATCCTACTATACCCAAGTGCGGATTAAGAAGGAGATAAGGTTCAAAGATTTCTTTAAACAATAAATAAATTTGTGGGTTAGGATGTCTGGTAAAGTCAGAATAGATTAATTATGGGCCGTAATGTATATCCCCCAACCTTCTGTCCGCCTTAGACACCAAGGAACAGGCATGTAGTCATATTTCAAATGGAAAATAAAAATCCAAGCTACTTTGCAAGTACAGTGCCTACTGCACCAAAGTATGAGGCCATTCATCTGGGGGTTCAGTTTAGATGGAGGCCTGTCAGGGTTGTACAGTAGCATGTGTTTTTCATTGTATTAAGGTTCAAAGCTGTGTCATTTCTGCAGCGTGTTTCCTCTTGACCTCTTAATCTGCTGTTTTAGTTTGGAAAGGTCACAAAGTAAATGTCAAGTTATTACGCTGAACACTGGTATATCTTCTGATGTCTCAAGTTAATTGAATGCATCATCCATATATTTATTTTTAGGTTCAGTGTGAAACAAATTGTCAGTGCCTTTTTGAAGGATCTGTACATCTATATTTTCTTTATTATTTACTGAGAACGCTCTAAGAAACCCTACAGAATGGAATGAAAGTTACAGGTTCATATGAAATAACAACATTAAACATTTACATTCAACACATGCATTCATATTTGCTTTTTTACACATTTGTGTAATTTTCATGTTTTGGCAAAATGAAAGGTTTTGGTGGTGCCTTATATAAAGCAGTAGCGCATGACTAATTCTTGATGTCACATGACCAGTCCATGTGTTGTATAATCTGCTTGAAACCAGGCACCATTAATTTGATGTCAAAAGATGCCAAATAACAGGGAGAGTCTGCACAATCATACCACCAATCAGAACTAATTACTCACTTCTGAATGCCACAATCAAACCTTTACAATAGTGAGTGTTCACTGGCGCAGAGTAAGCCCTTTTAATGAGAGGGTCGAAGTCTATTTTCCGTTAGTACATCTCATTGCTTTGGAACAGTTTATTACAATAAACTCAGTTGATACAAGTATGATAGCTGTCCTGAATGTTATGCAACTTCATGAAAGTGGACCCACTAAATTTAAAACATGTTTTTTTTAACCTATGTGTTTAAATTTTGTGTTTAATATTAGTTTTCCAGTTCAAATTCTATAATAGGTTGTTTATTAGGAGGTTTCATTCCATAGCTGTAATGTGACAAAATACCCTCTTATTGTCACTGTAGGCTTTCATATGTGACGTGTCATGTTTGTGGAGTTTAATGATTAACCAAATTATATTTTAAATGAAATTATGGTGAAAATGTGGTTTGGTATATACATGAGTGAGCTAACATGTAGTGGGATGTTGGTTTTAGTGAGCTCACACAGGTCCCTCTGGCCATGGACACCTAAGGTTAGATCTAGAGCAGCATCATTACTTTAGCCTGGGAAGTGTTTTATGCCATAGAAACTCGGTTGAAAATAGAGAGTTGGCGTCAACCAGGAGGCCGTGAATCTGTTATTTACTGACAGTGATGCTTTTGAAGATGTCTTGGAAGAGGAAAATTGGCGTAGAAATATGGTGCTTCTCTGGAACAGAGCATGAGAAAGCAGAATGATCAGGAGACACATAAAAGCATGGAAACATTTCATTGTCCTATTGAGTGAAGGACAGATTTAACCATTTCATGACTCTTTTACATGTTTCCGTTCTTATGTTCTCATCATAATTTTACGCTTTTTACTTGGGGTGCATTTTTCAGGGCTTCATAAGACAGTTAGGATTTTAAAGACAATTTTAAAGGACTACTTTTTCCTTGTTAGAAAAATGTCCTTGTTATTTACTGACCACCATGTCATCCGAGATTTTCATATCTATATTCAGTCAACAAGAAATGAAGGTTTTTCAGGAAAATATTTCAGAAGGATTTCCATATAGTGGACTTCAATGGGGATCAACGGGTTGAAGGTCCAAATTGCAGTTTCAGTGCAGCTTCAAAGGACTTGAAGCTACACGATCCCAGCCGAGGAATAAGGGTCTGATCTAGTGAAACGATCTGTCATTTTCGTAACAATTTTTTTTTTATTAAATAAATAGCTCAACCTAGTCACATTAGGCGAAAGTACCGACCCAGTGTTTACAAAGCGACTGTGCAAAGAAAGTAAAACATCCTTTACAAAAAAAGTTAAAACAACAATGTCTGACAATTTTGAAGTTGGAGGAAAAAATGAGATGGAGTTTTTTGCCCTACCCAACCTTTTTGAAGTAAAATATGCAGGTGAAGAACTAACCACGTGTGACCTTTCCAACATGATTACGTAATACCTAAAGTCACGCATCGCAGAGCTAGTTGAAGATGACCATTTGTGGTTGAAAAGTATATATATATATATATATATATATTAGAAAATGGCAGATTGTTTTGCTAGATAAGACCCTTATTCCTTGGCCTGGGATCGTGTAAAGCCTTTTGAAGCTGCATTGAAACTGCAATTTGGTCCTTCAACCCTCTGATCCCCATTAAAGTCCACTATATGAAGAAAAATCCTGGTATATTTTCCTTCTTTTCGACTGAAAAAATAAAAATAAAAATTAAATAAATTACATGAACATCTTTGATGAGGGGGTGAGTAAATAATCAGGATTTTTTTTATTCTGGAAGTGAACTAATCCTCTAAAGCTATAGTGTGATCATGATTACTGATTCTCTAATGATTTTCATTGTTCGTTTTTTTTTTTTTTTTTTTTTTTTAATGTAAGTAACCCCTGTCTTTCATTTGATGGGCAAACACATAGGCCTGCCCCTAAAATCACTATCTGGGTTAAGCCAGTGTTGTTTGTCAGTTTATTCAAACAAACAGGACAGTGTTTTGATATGCATCACAGATTTTCTTTTAATTCAGCTTACAAATGGTTTACTTAAAGTTGTTTCTGTCACTTTAAATAAGTTTGACTAAGTACACACTTCTTCCTCTACAGCTCTAGCAGAGGAACTGCAGCCATATGAGATGCTGTAAAGTTCATACAATCACATATATCATGTACACCATTTAACCCAGGCTCATTGGAAAAGCATGCCTGTGGTGACATTTCTGCAAAATGATTTTGCTTTTTTTCATAATTTGCGACACTTTCAAAGTGAAATGGGCAAAAATTTATTCAGTTTTATCTGAAAGATAAATGTGAATATGGCAATGTTTTGTTCTGTTGGTTGTCGTATGCATTGCTGCAGTTCAGAAATAAAATGTCCAGTGAGTGGTGTAGTGGTGTAATGCTGTATTGCATTTGAAAATAACATACCACAAACACTAAATTAACCTTACACCTAATCAATAGTGTTAATAAAAGCAAATATAAGATAAAAATGTGTTTGCTGAAGCAACCATGCCATTTTAGCTAGCTTTCACGACTTGTGTTTCTTGGGACTCATATCTTAGCAGTCCACATCACATACGCAATACTGTACCAGGTGTGTTACCGAGCAAGTTTACTACATTAGAAAAGCTATACATATGAAGCTGGTTGTGTGGATGTGATGACATTTCTGCAAAATTATATTACATTGCTACTTGCATATTTTGTGACACTTTCAAAGTGAAATGGCCGGTTAAAAAAATTATTCAGTTTTATCTGAAGGTGTTTATCCTACACCTAACCCATAGAGTTAATAAAAGAAAACTTGAGATAAAAATGTGTTTACTGAAGCAACCATGCCATTTGTGACCCTGGACCACAAAACCAGTCATACAAAAAAAAAAAAACAAAAAAAAAAAAAAACCAAAACAAAAAAAAACAACAACAACAAAAACATGCTTTCCGTTGATGTATGGTTTGTTAGGATAGGACAATATTTAGCCAAGATACAACTATTTAAAAATCTGGAACCTGAGGATGCAATAAAAAATAAACAAAATAAAAATCTAAATATAAGAAAATCGCCTTTAAAGTTATCCAAATGAAGTTCTTAGCAATGCATGTTACTAATAAAACATGCATTGCATGCAATAATAAAATAAAGCTTAGATATATTTATGATAGGAAATTTGCAAAATATATTCATGGAACATGATCATATTTTAGCTTGTTTTCGTGACTTTTCATACCTTAGCGCTTCATGTACCAGGTGAGCTACCGAGCAAGTTTACTATATTATAAAGGCTATACATTTGAATCTGGTTATGTGATTAAAAGTCAAAGTGCAAAATTTTAAATCATGCACTATGGTAAAAGTGTTTTGAAGTCAAAACATAGTATTGTGCAAGGAACCACACAATAAAAAGCCTTATTAGTTTACAATCTTCCCCGTTATAATCTGTATGGAACTACAGTGCCACTATAGTGTTCATTTTAGCTGGAAACTATAGTGGCTTGTATGTATAGGTATGTTTTTTGGAGTTTGTGAAAATGTAGATAGAGGCACGTTTTTCCAACGAACCTTTGTTGACCTATTGTATCACTGCACCTTTGGGAGGAAATAGAGCACTTCACTACTTTTCCCAATGTGAAAAGAAAGTAAAACAACAGAAAAGAAAACAACAAATTCATGCTTAACCTGTGATTAAACCAGTGATTACATTGTATACATGTCTCTCTAGAATTAGAAGGTTAAAACGGCTCCATGAGGTGAACATGTATGACGTCATGAGCGTTGTAAATTTGAAATTAGACTACCTGAACTTGACCTCTGCAGGCCACTGTGACACATGCATGAGGCTTTTGCTTTGCTGCAGTGAATGGACAAGCACAATGGACAAGAAACACTAACTGCTGAAATTATAAATACAATCAAGCTTCTTGCAACCATAGGGATTGACAAATAGTCAAATGGGTCTTTATTAGCACTATTGACATATGTTCAGATGCTCTCTATTGCCTCTGAAAATGACCTCTGTATTTAGTCAAACTCATATGAGAACATAAAATGGAAAAGGAAGGAAGCAAAAGCTCCTTTATGAACACAGTATTGATCTAACTGTTTCATCGCAATCCAAAACCATGAAATATTAATTTAGTAGGTAACACTTTACAATAACAGTACATGAATTAGCATGTATTAATACGTGAGTTAGTAATTTCTTGACTATGAACTAATGATGAGTTAAGACATGTATTAATCAAGAACTAATGAAGAACTAACGTAACTATGACATGAGTCATATGAATTACTGCATGAATAGCACCACCTTAATTCATGTTAGTTCCTGCACGTTAGTTAATGTATTAATTATCACTTTGCGGTAAACTAAATCAAACATGTTCTAAAAGAAATATGGCACAATGCAAAATTGTTTAGACATTTGTCACCTGCAGCTGTCACAAACATCAGTGAATGTTTTCACCTAACTCATCCAACATACAATGATGTATTCACAATTAAAAACAATTGTCTCCTCCTGTTTTGAGTGATTCTACTGCTGCCGTCCTACAATAATGCATTCATTAAGCAGATGCAATTTTCCAATTTAAAATCAGTGTCAGCACAGAGATGCTGGTTATGTTATGGATCGGTTTACTGTCATTATATCATCGTAATGCACTGAAGTCAGATGTTTGTCTTGTGTTCTTGCTCTTCTTTTGAGCCACAATTGCCCCTTCAAAAAGTCAACTTTCCTCCTACCGTTCAGTTCCTTCTCCATCCAAATGCAGTCACAGGACCTTGTTTTTTTACATGCTGATGAGAATGTAACTTAAACTAATCATCTTCGATATACTGGTGCAAACTAAGGCACATTATTGCTAACTCATTATTAATTAGTTATAAAGTAACATGAATTCATGACTTGTTAATGCATCATTATGTCATGACTTAATGACTAACCCTAACCTAACCCTGACATTTTAAAAAAAAAAATATCAATTACACATGTTTTATAAGCTCATCTAAATAAGATTTTTGGTGGTTTGTAAAGAAGTAGAAGAGCAGAGGTCCTGTGGCTGCATTTGGATGGAGAAGGAACTGAACGGTAGGAGGAAAGTTGACTTTTTGAAGGGGCAATTGTGGCTCAAAAGAAGAGCAAGAACACAAGACAAACATCTGACTTCAGTGCATTACGATGATATAATGACAGTAAACCGATCCATAACATAACCAGCATCTCTGTGCTGACACTGATTTTAAATTGGAAAATTGCATCTGCTTAATGAATGCATTATTGTAGGACGGCAGCAGTAGAATCACTCAAAACAGGAGGAGACAATTGTTTTTAATTGTGAATACATCATTGTATGTTGGATGAGTTAGGTGAAAACATTCACTGATGTTTGTGACAGCTGCAGGTGACAAATGTCTAAACAATTTTGCATTGTGCCATCTTTCTTTTAGAACATGTTTGATTTAGTTTACCGCAAAGTGATAATTAATACATTAACTAACGTGCAGGAACTAACATGAATTAAGGTGGTGCTATTCATGCAGTAATTCATATGACTCATGTCATAGTTACGTTAGTTCTTCATTAGTTCTTGATTAATACACGTCTTAACTCATCATTAGTTCATAGTCAAGAAATTACTAATTCACGTATTAATACATGCTAATTCATGTACTGTTATTGTAAAGTGTTACCAAATGCTTCCTTCAGCTATGAAAAAGTCTGTAGTTCCTCTGAGATTATACAATGTATGTGCGGTTCAGCTTTTCATTTAGCAGATACTTTGCAGTGGCTGGTTTACAGGTTTGACTATGTGTTGAAGCTTATGAATAGACAGGTTACAGAAAGTCCTGGATTACTAAGGTTATAAAAGGTCATAGGCTTCCCTCCAGAAAAAGATACTGCAACAGAGGTTGTAAATCTAACCCATAAACAGGACACCACCCACCACATAATTACAAACAGGGCTTCTATGAACTTTAAACTAGTACATTTTAGTATTTGCAATAATTCAGTAATTATCTTGTTTGACATGTGTCAGTTTGCTCGAACAATGCGGTATGTTGAATTTCACATCTTTTTAAAAGCTTATGAGATGTGGATATTATTAAAATATATTCCAGATAACAGTGTGTACAATTGGACTTCCTTTAAAGATCTGGAGGTCCCTGAACCAGAACCACAAGTTCCTATAAGACAGGCATATATTTTACAAACCCTTAACCATGTGTCATTTATTGGGCAATAAGAGAAAGTGGAACGAGTTTCTCTTTTCTCTAGTTTTTTGAAAGCTTGAAATAAATAAAGTCCAGAAAGCCATACTTGTTCTCAATAGGATGTAACAAAATAAGAACACAGTTGTGACTTTCCAAGGTAGTGGGGAAAGGAATTGTAATTCTTAAGTTTTAAAACAAACACTGTGGTCTTGGTTAGCCATTATTGCTGGCTGTGGAGAAGAAATAAAATTACAGTAGTTTGGACAGTTGCAAGGTTTTTCGTTGAAACCCATATTGTCTCATTAAAGTTCTTGACAGGAAATGACAAAGATAATAAAACAAACTGTATAAAGGGATTCAAACTAAATATATAGAGGAGACCAGGGATGATAGTAACACTTTTTGTTTGAGAGTCAGTAACTCAGTGGTTGTTTGTGCTAGATCCCTCAAACTTTGATATAGCCACATTTGTCTACTACAAATAAAACTCACTTGGACATGTACTGCATAATCACAGATAATGTGAGTTAATGTCAAATACAAAGAGTTCTGTTGTTACAACCATTAAAAACAGGCTGCAGACAGATATAGTGGATAGACGTAACAGTGTAAAGTAATTTGCTGAAATAAGACCCACACTTCTAACACTTATACGGAAAACCTTGATTGAAGAACAAAGAATAATCCAGTTTTTTTTTTCATTTAAAGTGACAATATATATATATACACTGTATTCATTTTGAAATTTAGCACAAAAACAATTGCTTTGTGTGTGTTTGTGTTAGTGTGTGTTACCATCTACCTATTTATTTATTTGTTTTTAAATATCATCTAAAATGCTGGATGGAAATGTCAAGATATGCATAAATTCTAAATATGTGCACAAAAAACGTATGTGCTCATTTAAGGTGGATAGTGTTTTTATCCAATAAGAAGAGGCGCATAAAATATGATGGAAACACATTTTACATAAATCCCTTGAAGTGCAACAAAAACCTCACATGACTTTGCCTCAGTAAAGGATGTGATTGAATAATTGGACTCTTACAACAATTCCCACTCCAAACCATAACATAGTAAACTGTTTAAGCACATGGGTGTTAAGTTAGCTAGAGTGCAAAGTATTGAATTATACAAGAGAAACTGCTACTTTAGGTTATGTAAGTCAAATAATTGTATCTGCAACACAATGATTGCTAAAGGCAAAAAATAATCTTAATGAGAAAAATTACTTTCTTTCCTGAAAATCAGATTTTTGGTCATTAAACCTACAATGTTGCTCACATTCTCCTGTAACATTAAAAAATGTGAATGAAGTGTATGAAATTGATGACATCACCACAGCTCCTTTCTGATTTGTCAAACTGACAGTGTTACAACTAACCCTGTGTTACAACCAGTGTTGGGGAAAGTTACTTATAAAAGTAATGCATTACAAAATTGCATTAATCCCTAAAAAAGTAACTAATTACATGACTTAGTTACTTTTTATGGAAAGTGTTACATTACTTTTGCATTACTTTTTAAATCTGGGCAGGGATTGCTTGTTTGTTTTTAACATAAAAAGTTATATTTTTAGCAGTTAGGGTTAGGGTAAGCTTTTTAGGAAAAGCAAATTCACGTCTGTACAGTAGAACTGTAGGAAAAGGAACAAATGTTAATCTAAAGTAAGTTTTGCTTATTAGCATGGTTGAATTGGATCAACAAATGTCAGCAGCAAAGACATTGTTTAATAAAAAGGATAATAAAGGAAACAAAATGTAACTGGCGTTTGTTTTTTAAAAAAGTAACTTGGATATTTCTTGGAAATTAAAAAGTAATGCGTTGCTTTACTTGAAAAAAGTAACCTGTAATCTGAAGTGATGACACAAAAATATCTTAAAACGCCTTAATCAAATTCACATCCACAAATAGCACACCACCCTGTTCTGTTCCATCTCGCCAAAACAAAGACAGATAATTGGGTGTAGTTCATTAAGGCGGTGTAAAAGTGAATGCATTAATAGCTGAGACTCTGGCTCTATCTGGCTTTGCTTTGCTATCTGTGTGAACAGCCATTCCTGTCGCCCACTCCAGCAGATAACCACCATGGGAACCTGACCGTACGTCTCCTGCAGCGCAGCTCCATGCCCTTTAGCCACTGATAACAGCAGCTTTGAGCTGCGGTTAAGTACATGGGAGTAAAAAATACACCTTCATACCTTTATGTTGTACGGTTCTGTTAAACCCTACTAGTACAAGCACTGTACATGGTGATTTTGGACATTTTGGATTTTGTTCTTAATTACTTACAGTGTCCAACTACATGTACAATACAGTTGACTGTCAGGAAAAAAAAAATAGCAAAATTGCACCTTTGGGGTACAACAGCTTGTCTCTGGGGCAGTACCCTCAAAGAGACACATTTTTACTTCTAAATCCCTAAGAGACCATATTAGTACTTTAGATTAGTAATGTTTACTCTTATGGTACTATTATGAACACTTTAGGGGTAAAGAAGGTACAAAGGTTTCCCTTTGAGGGTACTGCCACATTTTTTCAGTGTTCAAAAGTTTAGGATCAGTAAGATTTTTTTTTAGATTTTTTAGCTTTCACACTTGGTTCAGTTGCCTGTTCCGAACCCGAGTTCGATTGCTCCCCCCTCCCCTGCCCCCGTTGGACTGTGTTCATATAGGGACTTTAAGCAACAACAGCTGATGCGCGAATTTAAATGCTACTTCGTGACGTATACATTGTAACAAAAACATGCTTTCTCTTGCCTGTTTAAATTACATTTTTATTATGCCAATGATAGTCTAAATGATTGAATGTTTCACCGTCCTCTGGGTTGTTGCTTTTTTGTGATCTTTGGCTACTTCTTTGGATCACTTCTGTGATTTGGTACATGAATTGCATTCATATCAGCAGCGAACCGGACCCCAAACCACCCTTTTTAAGCAGACTCGGTTCGGTGCAGAGCCAAGTTCAGAAGACCACGTTCACATCATCCAAATGTACCGAACTCTGACCTCAATCGAACCTGGGTGCACACCAAAAGTGCTAGTGTAAAAGCACCCTTAGTCTCCTAGTTCAGTCCCGAATAAAAAATTCCTGATAATTTACTCACCCCCATGTCATCCAAGATCCATGTCTTTCTTTATTTAGTCATAAAGAAATTAATGGTTTTGAGGAAAATACTCCAGGATTTTTCTCCATTAAGTGGACTTCAGTGGGATCAGTAGGTTGAAGATCCCAACTGCAGTATCAATATAATGCAGTATAAGGTCACACCTGGTTAGTTCTTTGTCTGTGTACTTCAGTTCAGTAAGGTAGTGTAGGGCGAACAGCTCCATCTCATTTTCTCCTCCAACTTCAACATCATTGTTTTACCTTTTTTTTTCGTAAAGGGCATTGAACTTTCTTTATTTGATCACAAATACAGTAAAACTCAAGAAACATTTGTTATTATTATCAATGTTAAAAATGTACCCTTTTCAGGACTTTTTGATTAATAGAAAGTTTAAAAGAACAGCATTTATTTGAAATAAAAATTAATTTCCATCTGTGTCCGACAATGTGTCCCCAATAGCACCCTAAACCCTCATGGTCTTCCTCTAAGTCCACACTTTCGTGACATAATGCCGCTTTGACTATCGGGTAGAAGTCTGTCAGGTAGAAGTCGGTGTGGACTCAACAGAAGTGGCCACAAAGGGGGCGCTCACAAACACCCTTTCGAATGCTAAAATGAGGCAACGTTGGTCCTGGGCTGTATCCGAAATCGCCCCCTGTACCTTCATTCACTATTCCCTACATTAGTCCAATCATTCAGTTCACTTAAAGGAGTGAATGAAAAGGAATGAGTGAATTTGGACACTGAGTGCACCGGAAACACTGCCGCTTGCATAGGTTGTGCTTGCTGTTTATAATAATCATTTAAAACTGGCAAACGATAGCTCCAGTATTAAGATTAAAGGATTTATCTTGAACTCTGCCATGCAAATTATGTATAAACCCTAGTTAAACAATTAAATAATCATTTATAATTAATTAGGCTATACCTGTGTTGTGTTGCGCTTGTATGCCGTGGACGAGCACATTGTAAAATTAATAAATGGATGGTTTGACTGCGAGCACCCTCTCTCAGTGAATTATGGGTATTCTCTAGCTGGTGAGGGTACATCGGTTGTACACTCGTTTTTGCAGTGCGTTATGGGATTGAATGAGTGTACTCGAGAATGTCCACTATGGCTTTGGACACCACTAAAAATGGCTGTCCCCTCAAATAGTGCCATAGGGGACGATTTCGGATACAGTCCTGGTGTCCTGATGTCCTGCAGAGTTTAGCTCTAACCCTAATCAAACACACCTGAACAAGCTAATTAAGATCTTCAGGATTACTAAGGCTACAAGCAGGTGAGTTTTTTTTCAGGGTTGAAGCTAAACTCTGTAGGACATCGGCACTCCAGGACCGATGTTGCCTATCCCTGCCCTACACTCTCATTGACTTAACAGACACACACACGGAGACCATTGTAAGTCCGCAACACTGAAAGTCTACATGAAGTGTGCCATTTGGGAAAGGGCCATCAGCGCCCAACCATTCCTGAACCCCCCCTCCCCCCTTTCTCTTCCACTTTGCTTCCTGTCTAAAGTACTGTCCTGTCCTAATAAAGAAGACAGAAATGCCAAAAAACCTCTCCAAACTTTTTAATAGTAGTGTATTAAATGTTCTTCTCTCCTTTTATGAAGGCCTGTCAGATAGGCAGCCTAAACTGTAATTTTAAAAATGAACCACAAAATCATGTGCCAAGACAGAATTGACACAAATCAGGAAGCACAGTTTTTCAGTTTACTAGAACAACAATTAAATATTGATCCAACTGCATTCTTCACACTGTCACCACCTTGGTAATCCAAACCACAGTGGCAAGAGAGTCAGTCTCTTTAAGAATGCCAGAATCATCCAAAAATTTTAAATAACAACTACTACCAAGTTCAGAGATAATTGTTAATGATAACTGGAGTAACAGGTTACTGTCATGGAGCTGCAGTAGACTTGACGTCACCTGTCAGCACATGGGGGTTGGTCGGGGGTACAAAGCCTGTCGCCTGGCGCCCCAGATCTACCCGCACAGACACATACTGATAACTACACCAGAGCTTCTCAATCAACTGCTCATCCTGTTTACTTCAACCACAACTCAGAAGCAACACCCAAGGAGAATGAGGAGGGGGGCAATTTAGAAGAGGATTTATGTAGTATCTTTGAGACTCTGGGTTTATTACATCAATATTGCTGCAGTTCAGAAATATCGAGACGCAAATCACTTGCAAGCTAATCTGCCAAATTTTGAGTTGACAAGAATATTTATTACTGACAGCTACCGAAAAGATTGATTTGATTTCATGGCCATTCATACACATTCTTGTCTTTTATGACTTGTTTTTCAGTTAAAATATTTAAACCAAAAAATACTCAATTTAGTTGAGAATCAACACTGCATAGGATAATAAGGCTGTTTTTATAAATCTTGAAAAGGGTATTTTGTCTTAATGCAGTAACATTTCTTTATACTTTCATTATACTTTAAGTACAGAACAAAAACCTGTACAGTAGTGATGCTTCATAAATAGTTTTGATAGATATTTAAAAAAAATTAATAATATATATATATATATATATATAGAGAGAGAGAGAGAGAGAGAGAGAGAGAGAGAGATTTTGGTAACACTTTATTTTAACGTGTCCATAATACAGAGTAATTACCTAGTTAAGTACTCAGTAGTAGCCGTTGTACTTACATGAAACAAAATGTACTTACCATGTAACTAAGTTATGGAACAGACTGTACTTACAGTTTGTAATTATGTACATGTAATAGGCAGCTACTGTTACACATATGTAACAGACCGAGTCTGTTACATAACTAGTAACTTATCTATACTGTACACCTTATCCAGCTGCACCTTAGTTTGATTTAACCCACCAGTACACATCTTAAATACATGTACTACCTTTCTAATTACATTAAACTGACAGAATATTACACAGGCATAAGCTACTTCAAATAAAATGTATCAAGATTGTACTTAAGTGTACTTTGTGTGTATCTATACTGTACATCTTATCCAGCTGCACCTTAGTTTGATTTAACCCACCACTGCACAGCTTAAATACATGTACTACCTTTCTAATTACATTAAACTGACAGAATATTACACAGGCATAGGCTACTTAAAATAAAGTGTATCAAGACTGTACTTAAGTGTACAAGTAGCTGTGTAACAGACTTGGTCTGTTACATATGTGTAATAGTAGCTGCCTATTACATGTATATAATTACAAACTGTAAGTACAGTCTGTTCCATAACTTAGTTACATGGTAAGTAAATTTTGTTTCATGTAAGTACAACGGCTACTACTGAGTACTTAACTAGGTAATTACTCTGTATTATGGACACCTTAAAATAAAGTGTTACCGAGATTTTTTATAGATTGTTGTTTTTTCCCTTAACGCAGAGTAATCTATCATTTTGGGACTTTTCTTAGCAATTATGGATATATGTAATAAAATAGTGCCTGATTTGATTAATCAGCATGTAATGTAATTTTATTTCATTTCATTCATTTAATAAAAAAATATTATGACAGTACTAAAAACTGTAAAAAATGAACGCAAAAAATCTATAGCTGCCTCTAAATGGCTATTACTTTTTTTTACTGTTTCCTTTCTCTGAACATGGAAGCAATTTCAGCATACTGCCAATAACTTGTGATTGCCCTCATTTCACCCCAGTGTGAGTGTTCATCCCTCAGGGAATGAGGCAAGATGCAGTAGAGGAGCCCCAGCTGCTGAGGGTACTGTCACATCTGGATCTGTTCTCACTTGTTGTACCTGTGATGGGACCCTGTTCACCAAAAGGAAGTCCGGACCTTCATGCCTTCCAATCAGATTAAAATCTGGCCAAGACAATGCTTTGGTTTGTAGACTGAGTATCATGACGTAACTTGTTGGCTTTGGCTTTTAATTGAAGGCATTTACTTATTTCCCTTTTGAGGAGTTCAAAGCCTATAATGATTTCACATAGGAACAAAGCAATAAATGTAAAGATAAGCTGCATGACTTCTATAGATTTGGTTTTGATTACGGAAGAGTTAATGAAATCCCCTGGTGTTTATACTGTGCGGCCTTTGACTAACGCTAAACCATTTGGAACAGTCTTTCAAGCTCTTTGTTTCTGATGCTAAGCTTCCCTTAAAAGGCCCTATCTATTATTCTGTACAGCAAATAAAACAAACATTTAAGAATGAACAAAGGAGAGGTTTTCTTTTCTTACTTCTTACTTTGTTGTCTTGTTTTCCATTACAAATATTGAAACATTCTTCAATCAAGATACTTGAAAAGCAAAGTGACTTAAGATACAGTATTAAGTGTTGTTTTCTAAAACTAAGTGAGTTTATGTTTAAAACAGGATGGTCTGAAGTGACTGAAACCTTGTGACATGAAGTTTTCCAGATGAAAGCTAAAGGGTTACTGCAAGAGAAGTTCATGTGGTCATTCCACATCTGTGATTTCTCGAATATTACAAGTTTACAATGACACTAATTCATTCAAGTCCCCCAAAAAGGCTGGTTGTCCAAGACAAATGAATGAGAAGACAGCACAATACAGAGAATCTCAATGGGGAATCGGCTCAACACTGCAGTTGGAATTGCTTGCCAGTTCAGTGCTGAACAGGGTAAGGATGTGTCTCATTAAGTTTAAGAGAAGTCGGACTGAAAGCGCACTCTGCAGTGGCCAAGCCTCTCATCAGCAGAAAGAATCAAAAGGCTAAGCTCATCTTTGCTGAGAAGCATGATGTGTGGACAGAGGCCTGGTCCAAAGTTCACTTCAGTGATCAGAGGAAGTTTAATTTATTTTGGTTTGATGGGACTCATTTTGTTCAGCATCAAACTGAGGAAAGACTGAACCCTAAGTGCATTAAGTTACCTTGCAGGGTGAATGCAAATGTTTATTAAAACCTCCTTCAGCAACATGCAGTTCCTTCCCTGCAAGCATCTCCCAATCAGACTGCAATTTCAATGCAAGACAATGCCCACATCACACTGCAAAACAGGTAAAGAAGTTCCTTGAAGCTGAAAACACTGAAATAATAAAATGGCCAGCCCAGAGTCCTGATCCAAACCCAACTGAAAATCTCCAGAAAATCCTTGGCTAAGAAACCCACTACAGTCACCGAACTGTGGAAGAGAGTGAAGGAAAAATAGACCAAGATCACACCAGTGCAGTCTGAGAAACTAGTAATGTCCTGCGGCTGCAGATGTGCTGAAGTCATTCGAAGCAAGGGCCTCTACACTTCTTACTAATTTCTGACAGCTGTAACCCTCCAAAATTTAGTTGTAATCTTCTTTTATACAACAGTGGTTACTGTTCTCTAATTTTGATGTGATGTGAAGTTTTTTTTTGTTGACATGCCTTGGTTATTTTGTCAAGTATGTTAGTAGAACAGTGGTATACCTACATCCAACATTCCTTTAAAATTTGAGAGATGAAGTTTAACAATATTTAAGTATTTATAGATTGTTCTTTAATTTTGATCTCCACTGTTCCTTAACGGTAAATTTGTAACATGTAAGAAACACAATAAATGTACAGTGACAATGCACTAATAGATAGATATTTTGAGCATACACTGAAGCTTACAATACAGTTCATTGAGTTCACATAGCATAATAAATACTTGGAATTGTTGTAAAAACATACTGTAAGTTTCAGTGTCTGTCTCACACTGTATTACCTCTAAATAATGAGATCATTGTAAAAAATCAGGATACGTGTCAGATCTTGTGTTTTGATTAATTTAGTTTATCCCCCCTTTTTTATGAAACCTGCTGGGAGCCTCTAACCCTTTATTCCAGTAATCTTATTTTCTCTTTCCACTCCCGGCGTCCTGGAATACATATGGAGTAATGCTTGTAGCATAAATTCAAAGTATATGTGCCAACCCTAAATGCCTCCTGCAAAGGATAAATGCTCTTTTCCTTTCTCTTGCTCTCTCTCTCTCTCCTTTTTTTTTTTTTTTTGCCAAGGCCAGAGCACGTCCCCTGGCATTGCTGCTTGATGAACCGCAAACAGTGACAAAAAACAAACTCTGTGTTTCTGAATATGCACAAAGTAAAGCAACCCATGCACTGCATTATTCTGCGGGAGAGCTCTCTTTGTGCAATGAAGCACAGATGGCCAATAAAACAGTGAGAACTGGGTAAAAGGTGACTGGAGCAGTTTTATATTGAGATGTGAGACACTGTGCACACTTTAAAACTCCAGTGTCATGTGTGTTAAATAGCTTCTTGAATCAGCAAGCAATATTGCTCTTTTGGTCATGCACTTTTCATGAAGTCATGCAATCTCTTTTGCCATAAAACTGGACTGTTCGCAGATCGTATTACATAAGTCTGACAAAAAGACCCATTGACCCTGTGCACATTGTTATCTAAATAACTACAGTAGCATTTTTCAATTGAAACAGTCACCATCTATCAGGCAAAAATATGACTTCATAGATTGCTTGGTTTGGTCTTTTGCATATTTCCATTTTGACAAGCATTGTCTCATTTTAAAGGAATAGTTCACCCAAAAAATACAATTCTGTCATTAATTACTCACCATTATGTTGCTCCAAACCCATATTTTTTTGTGTTGATGAATCGTTATATCATCTGCAATATCTCTCATCTCTCAATATGATCTTTTACACCATTTCTTAACAATTCATTAGGTCCCACAAATTCTTTGGTTTTTCAGCATTTTTGTGTATTTGAACCCTTTCAAACAATGTCTATTTGATTTTGAGATCCATCTTTTCACACTGAGGACAACTGAGGGACTTATTTGCAACTATTACAGAAGGTTCCAACGCTTACTGATGCTCCAGAATAAAACATGATGCATTAAGAGCCAGGGGTGTACACTTTTGAATAGAATGAAGAGGTGTACAATTTCTCTCTGTTTCGTTTGTGTAGAATTTTCCCTAAATATCATATATATTTTCATTTAGTACTGCACTTCAGAAGTTACAGAACATAATTACATGTTTCCCAGAAGACAAAATAAGTTAAAAAATTTACCCTGATATTCAAATACACATATATATATATATATATATATATATATACACACACACACACACACACACACACACACATATATATATGCATTATGCATTGTTTCCTTCTGGAGCATCAGTGAGCGTTTGAACCTTCTGCAATAGTTGCATATCCCTCAGTTGTCCTCAGTGGATCTTAAGATCTTAAGATGGATCTTAAATCATCCAGTCATTGTTGGAAAGGGTTCAAATACACAAAAACGCTGAAAAACCTAAGAATTTGTGTGTCCTGAATGATTTTTCTTAAGAACAGGGGAGTCAAGAACAACTATCACAAAATAAAAAAAAAAAGCAGTGGATCATTCAGTTAACAACACAGTATTAAGATTCAGGGGACTATATATAAACTTATTTTATGTGAAATATCTTATTCAGGTCAAGTCTAAATGAAAAAATAACATGTTTTTTTTGTATGATCCGTCTTATTTTAGTAAAATAATTAACATTTTGCAGATTCTGCAAGGTGTATGTAAACTTTTGACCTGTGTGAACAACACAGTAAGCCTCATACTTAACTAGCTACATTAATTGAACAAGTCACTTCAATAACACTTTATTTAGTTTTATTTTATTTTCAGAAGTCTTATCTACTCACCTGCTCACTTTTAATAGAAGTCTGACTCATTGAAAACTACACTACAAAAAATGCTTTTCTTAATTAGATTTTTTTTGTCTTGTTTCCAGCCAAAATATCTAAAAAGTCTTAAATCAAGAAGGATTTTCTAGACAAGTCAAAATTATTGTCATGTTTTCAGAAAAAAGTAGTCAAACTTAAGTGAGCTTTTGCCTAAAACAAGCAAATGGGGTAAGCAAAATAATCTAGTTTTCTGCTTGAAATAAGATTATTTTGCTTGTTTTAAAACAAAATGTAGAATTTTATAGATATTTTGGCTACAAGACAAGAAATCTAATGAAGAAAAGCATTTTTGCAGTGTACTGCTTTGTTTGCAAATCAGGCCACATATTTTTAGAGATTGATTCTGAACTGTAAGGGAACTGGGTCAATAGGTCATCTTTGTCTAGTAGCAAAATCCCAATGTAAAAAAAAAAAAAAAAAAAAGAGGGGAACAAAATAAGACAGTAAGACTTTCCAGCTTGACAGGCAAGTGCGGTCATGCTTTTGAGATGATAAAGTCATTTCAGACGCAAAAACCAACATGAATTTGCTCACCCCTAGAAATCCCTGAAGGAAATGACTTTGTTTTTTGAGGAGCAAACAGATGAGATTGTATGATGAGCCTCCGCCAACTCTAAATGACTAATCATCACCCAGCAAACGTGCTGACGAACTATAGCTGTGTATGTGAGGGTGGTCAGGTTTGAGTACATTAGTGGGAGCTCAAGAGTACTTCCATGACATCATGTTTCTTTAGGGCTTTTATAACTATTTCTTAATCTTCTACAAGACGTTCACATGCAGTATGAGGTAACAGCCGGTTCAGCCCTGGTGTTCTACATTGAGAAATCTAGTCTTAAAACGATTAGAAGGACATGTAGTGCAGGAAGGGCCTGATCTGGTAAATCTTTCAAATGAAATTGAGGGACTTCAAAGACAGAGAACATCTCGTCCGTTCCTCTAACGGCCTGACCTATAAACAAAAGCCACGAAAGGATATTGTTTTAGGGCTGTTCTGTTAGATTTTGACCAAGATCCTTAATTTTGGATGACAACACACTGTGTTGTTGACAACACAACCATGACAACAGTTTTTATTACATTTAAAGGGGTAGTTGTCCATCATATTCTTCTCGTGCTGTCTCACATGATAGTTCAGGGTCATTCCACACCAGAGTTATTATAGTTAATTAAAACTGAAACCATAAAAACATTGCCATTACATGAAGTAATCATCAACTGAAATAAAATAAAATATAAAAACTTATTTCAGTTGACAAATCAACATTGTCATTAAGTTTTTAACTTGATGTACTAAAATAATTCAAACTGAATGACTAAATTACTAAAACTGAAATTAAAAATAATACAAATGTTTAAACCACACAAAATAACTAAAACTAACTACACTGTACCAAACCTGTATTCCCTTTTTCGACTTCTTGTGATCGCTTCCTGTGGAAGAAAATAAGCCATTCAGGTTTTGAAATACATAAGGGTGAGTAAAAATGGCAGAATTATTTTGTGTGATCTGTCCCCTTAAGAAATAGCATGACAACCAACAACAAAATAAAAGAATTAAAGACACAATCTTTTTCCGGATATGGAAAATAGATAGTACTAAAAGGCCACTGTCTTAAATGTCAAAAAATGGAAAGGAAGTTCACAAAGGCTGTTTTCACAAGTGATACATAAGAACGCATTGTGTTATCTTCAGTGATTGGCAGTAGGCCTCTTCTTCACCAGGTGTGTCGTAATCCTCCAGCAGATGTGAATGGATGTATGGATGGATGGCCACTCAGGACAGAAACTCGATCATGACTGTAGAGGAGTAACATGGGTGGGACTGTACAGGGGTCTGGATTGGGAATAGAGATGGATCAAACTGAGGTTTTGATCATATGCACAGTCAGTTGCATTATTTTATTCAGCACAGGAAGAATGCATGGAAAAATGGAAAATCTCATCTTATTAATAGACTCTTGGTTAAGAATAAAAGGCTGTGACATTACATTTGCATATTTAAAAGATTCAAAAGAATGACATGCATTTCTTCCTAGTATCTGGTTAGCAGGAAAACATTCTGGAATTGTTTTTTATTTCAAGGAAATTGAACAAAGAAAGAAGATGGAGAAAAGACTCTGCGTACTGAAAATCTGATTCATCTAACTAAAGGGTTAGTTCACCCAAAAATGAAAATTCTGTTAGGTCTTAAAAACATCATTAAAATAGTCCATGTGTAACAGGGGCCAGCGATAGGTGCTGTGCTGATAAACCTCCCTCCCCTGATCTCAAGAGGTGCACTAGTGACTGACGCTAGAGGCTGCAGTCTTTAGCCTCCTAGTTAGTGCGCCCACCTCCCATTCTGGAGACCAGGGTTCGAGACCTGCTCGGAGCGGGGTGCGAGTAGGACCCAGGTGTAGGGATTACATTGGTGCCGTGACCCGGATGGGAGTGAGGTTTAGGGAAGTGAGTGTAGCGGAGGCCAGCGATAGGTACTGTGCAGGTAAACCTCCCTCCCCTGATCTCAAGAGGTGCATTAGTGACTGATGCTAGAGGTTGCAGTCTTTGGCCTCCTTGTCAGTGTGCCCGCCTCCCAGCCAAGGTTCGAGACCTGCTCGGAGCGGGGTGTGAGTAGGTCCCGTTTGTAGGGATTACATTGGTGCAATGACCCGGTTGGGAGTGAGGTTTAGGGGGGTGGGTGTAACGGAGGCCAGTGATAGGTGCTGTGCAGGTAAACCTCACTCTCCTGATCTCAAGAGGTGCACTAGTGACTGACGCTAGAGGCTGCAGTCTTTAGCCTCCTTGTTAGTGCGCCCACCTCCCATTCTGGAGACCAGGGTTCAAGACCTGCTTGGAGCGGGGTGCGAGTAGGACCCAGGTGTAGGGATTACATTGGTGCCGTGACCCGGATGGGAGTGAGGTTTAGGGAAGTGAGTGTAGCGGAGGCCAGCGATAGGTACTGTGCAGGTAAACCTCCCTCCCCTGATCTCAAGAGGTGCATTAGTGACTGATGCTAGAGGCTGCAGTCTTTGGCCTCCTTGTCAGTGTGCCCGCCTCCCAACCAAGGTTCGAGACCTGCTCGGAGCGGGGTGTGAGTAGGTCCCGGGTGTAGGGATTACATTGGTGCAATGACCCGGTTGGGAGTGAGGTTTAGAGGGGTGGGTGTAACGGAGGCCAGTGATAGGTGCTGTGCAGGTAAACCTCACTCTCCTGATCTCAAGAGGTGCACTAGTGACTGACGCTAGAGGCTGCAGTCTTTAGCCTCCTTGTTAGTGCGCCCACCTCCCATTCTGGAGACCAGGGTTCGAGACCTGCTTGGAGCGGGGTGCGAGTAGGACCCAGGTGTAGGGGTTACATTGGTGCCGTGACCCGGATGGGAGTGAGGTTTAGGGGGGTGAGTGTAACGGAGGCCAGCGATAGGTGCTGTGCAGGTAAACCTCACTCTCCTGATCTCAAGAGGTGCACTAGTGACTGATGCTAGAGGCTGCAGTCTTTAGCCTCCTTGTTAGAGTGCCCGCCTCCCATCCCAGAGATCCGCTCTGAGCGAGTAGGACCCGGATGTACGGGTTACACATGTGACATTAGTGATTTAACCATAATTTTATGAAGTTACGAGAATACTTTTTGTGCACAAAGAAATAATAACTTATTTCAACAATTTCTTCCATGTCAGTCTCTGCTGTACCTTCACAAGAGTACCACGATGTCTGTATTCTGACAGAAGAAGAGAAGAAATTGTTGTATAAAGTTTTTGTTTTTGTTTTCTTTGCACACAAACAGTGTTCTTATAGCTCCATAACATTATGGTTAAACCACTGACGTCACATAGGTCACATGCACACTGCAGCTACGTTTTGTTGTCACTTTACCTTTTACACTGTACACACATTCTGTACACACATAATTCACTAAAATACAGGAGTAACAACCGTGTTCGACAGCCACATTAACTCCCGAGAAAAACATGTAGTGACAAACGCATTTACAGAAATTCTACGTAGTGAGTACAGAACTGAACTGAACAACTAGTTGTTATTGACGTATTGAAACGCATCAGAAATGTGTCTTCATCTATGTAAAATGCAAGAAAATAATAGTGAAAGAAATCTTAGACTCAGCACATTTTGACACGTGGCTAGTTGCACTCACAAGCTTTGTGGTGAAGTGTCAGTGTTGCCAAATCTTCATATCCGCAACAGACCACTTTATTACCTCCATAAAGTGTCTAGCTTAATGAGCTCAGACCAAACAACATATCTTTTTTTTTTTTCCCGGCCTGTCAGTAACACAGATAACACATAATAGCGTGTATGTGTAGCTATGCTATCATCATTCACAGCCCTTTTTTTTTTTTTTTTATAATTAATTTTTATATTTTATTTATTTAACCATACTATGACCGACAAGACCGGGGGATAGAGAAAACAGGAGAGGAGAGAAAAAAAAAGAAAAACAAAAAAACAAAAAAAAAAAAGAGAAAGAGGATAGAAAAAGAGAGAGAGAACAAAAACAGTTAATCTGCTTCCATACCTGCTGACAAAAAGAGAAAACAACAAAAGACACAACAGCAGAGAAACTACAACAACATCCAATGTCCTTATGAATCACAGTAAATACTAAATGTTAAATGTTATTGCGCAGCACACATAACTAATATTACAAAATATGTTTGAAGCAACAGCATTTTAGGACAGTGAGTGTCTGTGAGCACCTGTTTTTACACCAATGTGAATGCTTGTGTGTACACCTGTGTGCACACCTGTGTGTGTGAACGCGCTTGTATTCATAAGGTTCCTCCATGTAAATGCTTGATAGTGTGAGTGGGGAACCACAGCCCCGCCCCGCAAGGCATGAAGCAGACATGGAGGAGACCCGGGCCCCCAAACATCCGGAGGCCCCCCAGGGCACGGGAGTCCCAGGAGAACCACCCCAGGGATAACCGCGGCCCCCACCCAGAAAAAGGCAGAGGAGAGCCCGGAGGAGGTCATCCGGCAGCCACAATGCAGACGCCCCAGGGGGCCACGGCGGCAAGCCCGCAGCCGGCCACACCAGGGCAGACCGGCCTGGGCCTGGAGAACCAAGGGCCCCCCCACCCCCCAGCTGGGGCCCAGCGAAGCCAGGCCCTACCGAGCGACCGTCGAGAGCGGGCCAGCGCCCACCCGAGCATCCCGCCGCGGAGCCAGAAACCACCAACGCACCGGCGGCCGGGGGCATCCCCCACCGGCAGGGCATGGTGATGGGGTGGGGGGGGCCCTAGATGATGAGTGAGGAGGAGTCAAAGGCCTGACCTGACACATGGACATAGACAAACAGGCACACACATACACAAGCATCTATTCCCACCCTCATGCACGCAAACAAAAATTCACACACTCACCCCACATGTAGACACACACACACACACACACAAAAAAAAGACACTGTACCCACACGCACACTCCCCATTTGTACTCTATACTCCTGGGACCAGGCACCACTACCCCCAGAAGGGCAGTCAGCGCCAGACCCCGGAGCTGAATCCCCTTCACTCCGGTGTGGAGACAGGAAGACCACCCCCGTCCCCGCAGCAGCAGAGAAGACCAGCAGCCCAGACCCCGACCAGATGGCCAGCTCCTCCTCACAGCCCCCGGCCCCGGACAGAGAACAGAGAACAGGGGTGTGAGAAAAAAAAAAAAAAAGAAGACCCCATGCTTCACCTCACCCGCTCAAATGTAGTGTTGGTGTATGTTGTTCTAAAGTGCTTTAAAACAGGGGAGGGGCAAGACACTAACCACCCTCCGTCAGCTCGTGTCAGCTTGGCCCCTCCCAAGAGCCCTCAATGTCTATGTGCAACTTAAAATTGAGAAGTGGGCATCGGCACCAGAGGGAAGGCTGAATGAACAGACCGCCCTCTGGATGCCGTTCAGTGTGCCCACCCCCAAGGCCCTATATGTATGTGTCATGTGACAGTAAGTAATAAGAGTGTCTAAGTAGTGAAGTATGATTGGGATGCGGGAGGCCACGAGTATGTTGGTGTGATGGGGCGGGAGAGGGGAAGCATTAGGGATGGGGAGGAAAACATCGGAGGGGGCAAAGTGCCCCCCCCTGTTGGAGCCAGCTCCCCCGCTGACCCCCATAGGCACCCCCGCTGCCCCAAACCCGTCCTGGGCGGGGGGCCCAGGCCCATCCAGACCAGGGCCCACGGCAGCCCAGGGTGGCCCACCAGACCCCACAGCAGAGGAAAAACTACCCCCACCCCATCATTCAGTCAACTCCCAGACTACCGAAGACAATAGACACCCAGGTTAAACCAGTCCTCCGCCCCTATTGGGTCCCCCTCTCCATGCAGAGTGAATACTGACAGATGGTAACGACGTCCCCACCAGCTAAAGACGCCCCCGGCCCCACCGATGCATCGGAGGCCCCCGCACCAGGGCCGGGCCCAAGTGCATGCATCCACCCACGCTCCCGGCGGCACACCCACCAGGACCCAAGCCCCCCAGGGCCAGCCGGAATCCCAGCCCGGAGGCAGAGCGCCCCCAGAACCCCAACCCCCCCCCCCCCGGACCTACCCCGGAGCAACACAGCCGTCAGGCTGGCAACCTACGTCCGCCGACACAGGCCTCCCCAGCAGTGCCGCGTGCAGTCGCCAGAAAAAACAACACCCGAGAGCCACCAGTACCCCATCCAGGCCAGGACCGCAGCCCCAGCGCCGAATCCCCCAAGAACCCCACCCCCCAGGAACCCCCAGACGCCCCAAGCCCATTTGGCCCCCCATACCAACAACAAAAATCAAAGCCGGACAGAATCAGGACCCCCCACCCACACTAGATGATGGAGCTGATCAAAGGAGCCCAGAGAGAATGATCTAATGTGGCAGCAGAAGCTGTGTCAAGATTAATATAGTCCAACAAGCAATCTCTATATTTGTTGATATTAAGATTATTTTTATTTTTCCAGTTCATGAGGACCGTCTTCTTGGCAATGCATAAGGCGGTGAAAGCCATGAGGATTGTGTTACCTTCTGTAGTGATACCATCAAGGTCACCCAACAGGCAGACTGATGGAGAGGCTGGAATGGAACATTTAAGACACTTTGTTAAGTCTTCACAAATCCCATACCAGAACCTCTGAACAGGTGGACAGAACCATAGAGCGTGGATATAATTGTCAGGTGTATTGTCTTGACAGTGTGAGCAGTTGTTAGAATCTGTAAAACCCATCCTGAACATCCGATGACCTGTGTAGTGTACTCTATGCAGGATTTTGTATTGTATTAATTGTAAACCGGGATTCCTAAGCAGTTCAAAGGTTTTTGAGCATATCTGAGACCAGAAATTATGGTCCCAGCTGACTGATAGATCTGCCTCCCATTTTGCAATTGGAAGCGATACTGATTCATCTATTTTAGAAAGTGTCCTGTATATTTTAGACACTAATTTGAGGGTTTTGAGATTAAGAAAATCTGCCACACATGGTGGTATTTGTAATTTAATATGATTAGGGTTGAATTTCTTTTTTACTATAGATTTAATTTGTTGATATTCTAAAAATCTGTTCTTATTAATCCCATATTGTTTAACTAATATGTCAAAGGGAATAATGTCTGTCCCTTCGAATATATGTTCCAGGTATTTAATACCTTTTCTACTCCAGTCTGTGAAGTTTATCACATTATTGTTTATTAATATGTCAGGGTTGTTACAGATAGGAGTACGTTTGCATGGGATTAGTGAAGACTCAGTCATTTTTAGAAACTCCCACCATGCTGTCAGAGAAGAGCTGATACTGATGCTTTTGAAGCATACGTGTCGTTTGATGATCGAGCTAATGAATGGCAGATCCCAAATTTCTATATTATTGCATAATGCCTGTTCTACATCTAGCCAAAGTTCATCGAAGAGGGTGTGTTTTAACCACCCTAAAATGTGTTGAAGCCTGTTGGCTAAGAAATAGTGGTGAAAGTTAGGCAGGTCTAGTCCTCCTTTATCTTTGGTCTTTTGCAACGTTTTTAAGCTAATACGCGGTGGTTTACCTTTCCAAAGGAATTTAGAGATGGAGGAGTCCAGAGATCTAAACCAGTCAGGTGATGGTTTGCTCGGGATCATTGCAAATAGATAATTAATTCTTGGCAAAACCATCATTTTTATTGAGGCGACTCTTCCCATGAGTGATATGGGTAGAGACTTCGGTAACACTTTATAATAAGGTTCAGTTGTAAGTCATTTACAAGTGATTAGTTAATGATGAAATAATCATTTACAAAACATTCACAAATGATTAATAAGTGATGCGCTAATAATTTGTATATGTTTTGTTAATTAATTTACAAGTCAATTACAAATTAATTTACAAGTAATTAGTTAATTATGAACTCATCATTTACAAAACATAACAATGTGTTTATAAATGATTAATAAGTGATATGTTAAAAAGCAAAAAATGCAATTAATCTAAAACTCTGTTTTTAAATAATAATAAATGATTTGAGTAAACATTTAACTTATTTCTCTCATCAGCACAGACTTGTGTTCTGGTAATGTAAACCAGTTTGCCCTCCACTGAAGATCACATCAGGTGCGCAGTGCTAAAATACTCCAGGTGTGTCACAGAAGACATCTTTACCCTCACCAGTCAGCCCTTACATTGCAGTACACACTACAAATTATTGAAAACCTGTTGTGTAAACACATGAATAAATCATTTACAAATGATTTATTCATTATATTTTCTGCATCCCCTATTCTAAAATGTAAACAATTCATGACTTGTAAATGTGTTACACATCATTTGTAGATTTTTCTTACATGTCACAAATGATCTGGTGTATACAAGGCATTTACAACACTTTCTGCATCCCCTAATCTAAAGTGTAAACTACTCATCAGTTGTAAATGTTTTACAAACCTGCTGGTTGCAGGTTGTGTGGGTATACACACTGGGGGGAAAGATCTACAAATGATGGGTAAAACATTTACAACTGATGAATTGTTTACACTTTAGAATAAGTTGTTAGCATATTTCTTTTTAATAGTTTATGAATGTTTTGTAAAAGATTATTTCATCATTAACTAATCACTTATAAATGACTTACAACTGAACGTTATTATAAAGTGTTAGAGAGACTTCCATCTTCCGTCTACGAGTCTCTTGTAGTAAAACAACGTCTGCCTGTAGTTTTTTAAGCTGGCTAAATATTTTTAACCTCTTCTCTCTGGAGCCAGCTCCATTCACATTCCATGTGATAAACCTTAGTGCGCCCATAGATGTGTGTGTGTAGCTAATGCTGCACGCTGCGTGTGATGCTAAATTAAGTGAGATATACGCGGGCTTATATGTGTTTGTGTGCGAGTATGTTTTCCACGTTTGTGTGCGCTGTAAGGTCGGAGTGGTTGCGTTGACGCTGAATGTATATGTACTTGGTCGTGCCGTGCAGATATATAAAGATATAGGGTGTTGTGTGTGTGTGAGTAAGAAAGCAGGCGATCGGTGCTATGAGAGGAGTTAGAAAGGAGAAAGACATACAAAAAAGCAAGCAGGGAGGGATGCAAGTAAAAACTTGACAGAAACGAAAACATTGCAACAACATTTAAACGCTGCGGAGACTGATGGTATCGTGTTTGTTATGAAATCGTGTTATATTAGCGAGTTGACATAAATAGTTAGATAGAGGTAAATGTAAGAGCAAGCGATGAAAGAGGAAAAATAAAAAAAATAATGAATTCTTATCTGGAGTGATGTTAATATAACCAGGGAGTGGTACTGAGGTCACCGTAGAGCCGCCCGTCCACGTAGAGCCGGTCCACGGCGATGACAGCTCAGGAGCCCTTCTGGATGAAATTGCGTCGGATTGGGAACAGAACTTTGCGTCGCTCCAAGATCTCTTTGGGGAACTGGTCGTTTACGCTGAAGTCTGTTCCTTTCAGCTCCTTGCCGCGACTCTTAACCTGCTCCTTCTGTTTGAAGTATCCGAATTTGGCCACAATAGGACGCGGCCTCGGGGCTCCAGGTTTCTTCGTTCCCAGCCGATGGACTCTTTCGAGGCAGATGTTTTCCACGGTGTCTTCCGGAAGCTTCAGGTATGTCTTGATAAAGGTTTTAACCGTAGCTTCTGTGTCCTCCTCGGCAGATTCCGGAATGCCTGAAAACATCAGGTTATCTCTCATGCTACGGGCCTGGAGATTGATGACAGTTTTTTTTATTTTTTTATTTTCTTCACTTAGATGGGTCACATTCTCAGTTAAAGACTTGACCGAGTCCCGTAGTGATGCGTATTCAGCAGCGACTGTTTCCACCTGTTGCTGGCTGAATTCCAGTGATTCCCTCAGGGATTTGAATTCACGGTGCATAATCTCGACCAGGGACAACCTCGCGTCGAAGCTGGACAACCATTTGTCGATTGAATCCAGGATGTCGGTAAAGCTTTTACCTGTCGGCGATGTTGTTTCAGGCAAGCCTGCCGGGCGACTTCTTTTGGAAGACAGCGTCTCGCTTTTGGCTGGAGAACATGCAATTTGGTTCTTCTTCATGACTATAACGAAGCACCAGTCGATGTATTCCTGGAGAGTTTCCAAATTTTCCTTGCTGTTCTCGCTGTTCATTCAGTTTTTCCGCCAAGTCAAGTCATTTCCGCTTCACGTCACCTATCACGTCACCAAACAACATATCTAAAAGCACTTGTAAATATGAGGACATGGCAAAACTGCAAGACAGCGCTCTCTAAAGCAGCCTCCTGAGCATAAACCAGGGATAGGCAACGTCGGTCCTGGAGTGCCGATATCCTGCAGAGTTTAGCTCCAACCCTGAAAAAAAAACCTTGCCTGTAGCCCTAGTAATCCTGAAGACCTTGATAGGCTTGTTCAGGTGTGTTTGATTAGAGTTGGAACTAAACTCTGCAGGTCATTGGCACTCCAGGACCGACTTTTGCCTATCCCTGGCATAAACAAAACACAGCACATCTATCAGCAGTATAGTTTAGTTAAAATCGACAAACTAAAAGAGTCTTCGGCCAAAAAAATGGCAGATACCAAACGACTAAATGCTTATTCAAACGTGGAAGTGACTGCTGTTCGGTGTACACATAGAGCGATAATTTACGGGGCTCACTCCCAGATTTAAATGCGGTTGTCAATTCTGAAAGTTGGCCATGGCCATGGACTATTTTAATGATGTCCTTACTACCTGTCTGGGCCTTGAATTTATCAGTTGTCTATGCAAGGTAAGAAAGCTCAAGGATTTCATCAAAAATGTCTTAAGATGAACACAGATCTTACAGGTTTAGAATGACACAAGGGTGAGTAATTAATGACAGAATTTTTACTTTTGTGTGAACTATCCCTTTAACAGTCTTGGTGAAGTATAGCTACACAATTATATGAAAACTGTGACACATGTGAGTTGATTGGTTATTTAGTGAGTCAACTCAGTAGGCTTAGAGTTACAGCCAGTTGCCAATATCGAGTGAGTGTTTTTATTTGTTTTGGAATTTCAGCTCTGTTAGCAAACTGAGCAGTGATCCTGCTGGGTTTGCTTTTGCTCTTAGAATTGCTCATAGTTACTTCATTGACACATTAGGTGACAGAAATGAATACATGTTGAACTAATTATGGCCTGTTGAACTAATCATGTTTGACATGTTGTCACATTATAAGGAATAAATTGTCACATGATATGAACCTGCTACCTGCTGTAACGGGTTAAATTCAGACAGTATTTTGCCCACACATAATTTCATCCCACAAAAGCAGATACTAGGTAACTGTTACAGAAACAGATACAGACCACAGGAACAATGAAAAGCATCTTTGGTTGAGTATGTATGCACTTTCTGGTATACTGCCTTGTGGGTAGATGGCTGGGGATTGCCCATTATTCCTGCACAGCTGTGGAGGAACTGCAGGAACAGGGATGCACTGCGGTTGTTGGTCTGATTTGTCAAAGTGAAGGCAGGAGGACTTCAAAGGCTTCCACCTCCCCACTGGTCAACTACTGAATATGCTTCACTCAAAAAAATTCAAATTTTCAATTTATTTCAGTCAAAGCCTCCAAATATGATGTAATCAACCCTGGGGCTTGCATTTGATTTTGTAGAAGCAGATGTTACATTACAGAGAAAATTGTGTTGCACAAGTGAGCTAGAAATTTTATTTATAAGCTTGAGTTTTTCACCATCCTTTTCCAGATCTCTCTGCACACTGTATGAGGCCATTTTACCCACTCAGGCTGTAAGAATGAATTTCCTGCTCTATAGCTGCTGTAAAATAAAGAGTGATTGAGCTACTCATGCCACATGCTGCGTCCCAGTAGTTTTACCTCTTCCTGTAGCCCAGCTGAGTTATAGCAGCCCACAGTATCACAGCCGCTCTCACTCGCACTTACACACACTCTAGGAAAATAAACAGAAAGACTGACTTGAAAACAAACATTCTTTCTGAGATTTTCACTCATGCGGTTTTTATTTACAAGAAGAAAAAAAGGGGGAAGTAAAAGAGGAAGTCATAATATAAAGTATGCAAATGCAGATCATGGTTTAGTGTTGCTATTGGCTTATCAGCTGCTAGATCGTCACTGTATCAGGCCATCAGTGCCAGAAGCATGTTTAACTGGCTCCACATAAGCAGCACCGAATGTGTCCTTGATTATTGGGCCAGCTGCTGAAGAATAAGCTTTTCCTTGTGCTGGAGGAGATCTGTGCATTAGGACACGTAGCTGAATTTTGGGAATTGAGCCTTGGTCTTGTTTTACTAAGTTTTAAGTTTTTTTATTCACCTTATACGACCCATTTTTACGTTTTAAAGTTAAGCGCCCTCAAGTGGGCGTAAAAATAATGACAGTGTCACGTTGGATCTGGCGTCATGACGTATGAGTTTTGCTCTCATGGTAATTCAAACATATTTTACTAGGGCCCTGTCCCAAATGGCGCCCTAAACCCTCGTGGTCTTCCTCTGAGTCTGCACTTTCATAAAGTAATGCCGCTTTGACTGTCGGGTAGAAGTCTGCTAGAAGTCATTATTTTTGTTTACTTTGGACACTAAAAGTATGTTGATGTCACACGGACTATACTACTATGTCCTCATTACCTTTCTCATCCTTGAACATTGCGTTGTTGTCTATGTAGAGTCAGAAAGCTTTCAAATTAATAATTTGTGTTCTGAAGATGAACGATGGTCTTACGGGTTTGGAACAACATGGCGGTGAGTAATTAATGAGAAAATATTCATTTTTTGGGTGAACTATCCTTTCAACAGTGATAAATTTGTTTCTCAGAAATGTAGTAACACTTGGTGATAAAAACTGTTTACTGTTTAGGAATGTCTCAAACATTCTAGCTAATGTTCTCACAAGCATAATTATCTCTGATAACGCCTCTAATCAAAATAAAGTTGCATCAGGGCAAATTTCTCCATGTATTTCAACATTTCCTGAAATGAAATGCTTCACCCAAACCTCAGACATAGTCCAACATTAAAAGTAACACGGCCTCTCCCTTGTGCCATCTGAGGTTTGGCTTTGTCTTTACTTTATAAACTGTGGATTTCGAAAAAGAGCTAAGCTATTCACTATGGTTTAATCATAGTAGCCCTGCAGGTCAGAGCCTGGCATAAAACTGCTACCAAACTGATGACAAATGATGAACAAATGTCATATAATTACAGGTCTGGTGGATGTATTCAGGTAGGATGTGATGCACTCAGCGTGTAATCTGCTTTTCCCATGAGAGCTGTGAGTGCTCAGGGTCAGGGCAAGCCTGGTTTAGACTATACATGTAAGACTAAACACAGGATATGAAAGGAACATGCATCTCTCCCTGCTCTGCAGTTTGTACTCCAGTGATTTAGATATATAAGTGTTGCCCGTAAGACATTTTTAAAATCATTTGTCAATGGAGTAATTTGAAAATATGAAGGAAATTGCATAATTTAGATATCTGGTAAATTATTTGTCATGCAATAACACAGAAAAGCAACCTCAAACTATGGTTTACAACTATGAATGATATTGTTACACTTTCATGTGAAAGTGATGTTGTTAAAGTCTAATTAAATTGCACAAAGAACTACTGAGTAATATTAATTAATATTGATATTGATTAGGGTTAGTTACTTGTAATTGTGAATAATTTAATGTTATTACTAGAAAAAAAAAAAAAAAACATAACTACCACATGTAACTACCAGTGTTGGGGAGTAACTAGTTACATGTAGCGTAATTACATAATTAAGTAATACATAAAAAACATGTGTAACTATCAGTGTTAGGAGTAACTATTTATATGCAACGGAATTATATAATTATGAAATACATTATGTAATTCATGAAAAAATCGCACATCAAATTTGCCTGAGAAATTATTCCATTTTTGTGTAAAGCATCAAACAGATATTACAAAAAGTGATTTCAGCAATAAATATTTTGTTTGATTCAACATAAAATTTATTACATAGGCTACTTTGATCTTGAATTGTAGGGACATTCTAACTACGTTCTCTAGGGTCCATTATGCAGCGACTTGTCGCCCTGCCTCATATCTGTTATCAGTCAACTGTATGAAATATCAAATGACCCATGTAGGTCTGGGGCGGGGCAAGAGTGTTAAATGTGTTAATAATTTTAACGCGTTATTTTTCGCCGTAATTAATTAATCAATCTAATTAACGCGTTAAATTACCAGCCCTAGTTATAATTGAATTCTATTCATTCCATGGAATGTCTGGATACTGGATTCTGATTGGCTAGCAGGTATGTAGTAAAACCGTTTAATGCACAGGTAGTTCCAAGTCATTTTAATCACTGTTCTAAATTAATGTGCTGCTTTAATTGATGTACACTAACGCACAGAGAGAGAGAGAGAGAGAGAGAGAGAGAGAGAAACAGACAGAGAGAGGTCAGAGATCAGACATTATGCTGTGCACATACATAAACTTGTGTCAGCGCTTCCCCATGATTCTTATTAATAAAATAGCCTAGATACTAGATCGCTACATTATATTCCTCAGCAAAGAGGTTGTAAATCTGCTGTTTTTAAATTAATTAGTTGTTTGTAGAAAGAGACACGCAGCATTCAGGTAACACGCACAACTGTCATCTCTCCCTTTTTCTCTCTCTGTCCTTGCGCACTCTCTCTCTCTCAATCAATCGATAAATAATTGAAATAAATGCTGTAATTCATTCAAATAAATTTTACTGCATTATTTCATCTCTGTTATTTGAATTCGGTCAAATACAGTCCTTTATACTACGGGGCCGTTAAATTCTTGAATCTGATTGACTGACAAACATTCTGAAGGTGCGCATTATTTTCAGGGAAAGGTAAGACGAATGTAGTTCCAGACAGCTCCTGACCGCATTACATGTCTATATCACTTCGCCACACTATTTCCGTTATTTCAAAGGTCCTTACAGCTTAAAACAACAAAATAAACAAAACAGCGACACCAAACAAATACAGTAAAAAACAGGATAAAAAACGACAGATTATTTCCATGTTTTTGCCGCAAAATTACGTTTTACTATGTACGAAAAGCACATACTCTTTTTCTCCCACACTCTCTCTCTTACAGACGCACACACCACATTATTAAATGCATAGTCTGCTATCAACGGCTCAAGCGTCGTTACTAGGTCTATAATGATGTTTTGGAATTAGCAACAAATGCTTTGGATGAGCTGCGTAAGAAAGTAATCCTACTCACAATAGCTTTTTAGCGACAAAAAAACTGACGAATGCCTTGAAATATATCATCTGATCGATGTCTTGAGGTGTGGTAACCGTTAGTATAAGCGGAATAATTGACTTCAGGCCATTTAATTCCTAGAAAATAATGCACACCACCATACATCACCACCTCGGGTGTGCATTATTTTCTAGGAATTCAATGGCCCATCGCCAATTATTCCTTACTTAATGCATGGCAAACCATTGATTATCCCTTACTTAATAAATCATCTTACAAATCTGAAAAAGTTGCAGTTGAGATAGATAGATACATTAATTTTAAACGCTACAATGCCTATATATTGGCACTAAGGAGAATAACTTGTGTTAACTACTACTCCTCTGGATTTACAAGGACCTGTGAACTAGCCCTACTCGTTTAGTTCATAATTTGTTCTTGTATACAGAAAATCATGCATTAAAGAGAATGAAAAAGAAGGTAAAAAGCTTGGAAATGTTTCTTGCACACTGAACGTTTGTATAATCCCTGAAAACTAAACTGTGTGCTCTGGTGGTCCAACCACAAGAACTAGAATACTGTAGCTTGCGTTGTGTGATTACACATCCAGAGCTTGCATAAGTCAGTGACGAGTAAGACTCGCAATGAATTCGTTATCATACAGTCAGCCAGAGTGTAAAGGAGAAGGAGTCGACTTCTTATTAAAATGATGCCAAACTCCCCAGATGTTTCACTCTGGTTTCAGTCAGGACATTGACTCCCAGTTGCCTCAGGATCTTCAAAAGCCGAATGAATAGTGCGCACATCACAAACATCAAACCACATCTATCGCTTCAGCAGGAGAAAGTAAAACAAACACCCATGATTTGGCACTGACAGAATCAAAGCCGTGAATGACACTGGTGAAAGCTGTGGTACACAGATTTGCAAATATTTGAAGTATAAGACACACAAGTGTGTTTGCTGACGTTATTCCTGAATCCCCTGTCAACCCACATTAATTTTAAACGATAGTAAAGAAGACGAAACATCATCTCAGTTACCTGCATGTCTTCAATTTATCCTGGAGATGTTTGGAGTCTCAGAGGGAAACCTCTCTTGGGTTCAGATGTTCACATAATGACTGTAAAGATGAGGGGCTTTTCCTCGAAAAGGTCCAGGGCTACACCTGGGCATCTCCAGGGCTCGAGGGCCCCTCCATCTGTGCTCGTTTTTTTTACCCTAGTTACTTACAGTAATAGCTCAACAAGGCAATTACCGTGATTGCCTTTAATTTCAATGTAGGTTCACTCCACATGTGAGCTTATGAGGATTTCTTATGTAATTACAGAACTGTTGAAGGACAGATAAATCATCCTTACACTCCGCCATAGGGCATTGGGACTTACATTACTATAAGGAATATCTCCTCTCTGATGTTTTTACATCAACACAATGTTTTAATCCACCTAAAATTGCATTTATCTTTCAAGGCAATTGTGCATTTAGTCTCATTATATTCCTAATGAAGATTCATTATGAATCATTTACTGAATCATTAACATTTATAACATGGTCAGTTTATCCAGTCATTACTGTTTAAGAACTTTTTTTTTTTTTATGTGTTTTTACTTTTATTACCCATTTTAGTTTTGCATGCCTATGCATAAATAAACAACAATAATTGTATTTATTAATATTATGTATTATGTATTATAATAATATTATTATGTATCTAATTATAGATAATAATTAATTTAATTTATGATAGTTTTATTATATAATATATGGATTGCGATTTTATTTAGAATTCACTTATGAATAATAATAATAATAATAATAATAAGAAGAAGAAGAAGAATTGTATGTAATATGTGGTTATGTAATTCTATTTAATATGGAAATAATAATATACTGTTTGCAGTTATATTTATTAGAACTTATGAATAATAATAATAATAATAATAATAATAATTTCATGTTATGAATTTATTCAAGTATTAGTATTAGTATTACCAGTTTTTACTTGTATTTCCCATTTTAGTTACCCATAACTATAAAACTATCAAAACAACAACAACAATAATAATAGTTTAATTGACTAACATATTTTTTTGTAATTATATTTATTATAATAAGTTTATATTATTATTATTATTATTATTAAGAGTTGTATTATACAGATATACTATTTAATTATATTTATTGTAATGAATTTCATTATTATTATTATTATTATTATTATTCATAAGAGTTTTGTTATATAATATACTGCTATCTAATTCTATGTAATAAGCCAATAATAATATACTGTTTGTGGTTATATTTATTAGAACTTATGAATAATAATAATAATAATAATAATAATGTTATTATTATAATGAACTGTTAAATATATGTTATATAATTAATTGCATTATTTACAACATATTGATAAAATATAATAATATAGTAATAAAACTATTTATACTATTAATAGTATTGTTTTTGTTGTTGTTATTATAATTTTAATACAAATTGATAAAATTATTAGTATTTCCTGTTTTGACTTGTATTACTTATTTTAGTTATCCATACCTATAAAACTATTAAAAATACAACAACAATAAGAACTGTTTAATTGAATAATATATTTTTAGATAATTATATAAATTATAACAAATTTCATTCTTCTTCTTCTTCTTCTTCTTAATGGTTTTATATAATATATCATAATATAATATAATATAATATAATATAATATAATATAATATAATAATGTATTTTTTCCCCCAGAAATGAAAATTGTCATAATTTACTCTTTCTCAAGTAGTTTAGACCTTCTTCATAAAAATACCATTAAAGTCAACAATACTTTTTTTTTTATTTATTGTAAATATGCTGTAGATGAAACTAGTTGAAGCACAATGTCAGGTTTGACAGTTATAGTTGATTAAAGAAACAAATGTTGTTTTCTATATGTAAGATAGAACGTCAATCTAATTTGGCAAAACTGTAATCAAAGTTCACATTTCAGGTATCATCTTTTCAGTGTATGAGTCAGCTTAAATCCAACATTCAGGGTTCTCTCAGTATGAATGCTGGTCTGCAGTAGAAGTCTGCAGAAGTCTTAACGCAGGAGTTTGAGGTGGCCTCTGACAAAAGCACCTCAGCACTCGGGTCCCTGACATTTCTGGCCTCTGTCTCAGCAGGGTGCACACAGAGGATGTGGCACCATGACATACGTGCATGTACTCTCGTTCTCGGAGTCTCCCCGTGACACGAGTGACCTGGAACTGCTCCTGCAGTTGAAACTCGAAACCTTGGAATCCAGCTAAATTGCTACGGATCAGGGCATTGCAGGCTTTAGAGATCCATTCATTACATAAGGTGAAAGAAAAACACCTAATTGCCAATAGAGCTGCTCCCCCATGACCAAGATATGTTAGTTGTACAATTACATAAACTGTTATGTGTGGTTTATTATTCATGTTGATGCATATATTTATCATACACTTTGAAGGCCAAATTAACATGATGGAGTCAAATTAGTGCTTTGTTTAGAAAAGCGACTGCCAACTCATCTGTTCAAAGGTTAAATAAAACATTTATGATGAACGCTTAATTCATAACATACACAAAACACTGGGGGTGTATGTCAAAATTTTGATGTTGCACATGTTGTACAGAACTGGTGACAAGGCTGGCAACTCAAACTGTCTTTGACTGACGCAAAAACTCTCCAGCACATTATTGTAATTTAAACTTTTAATTGAAACAGTGAGCTGAGCCTGAAAACACTTGTCAAACTATAATGAGCCTGCCTAAATCAACTATACATTTAAAAATGACCCATTTGGCATGTCCTTGTGAAAGAGAAGTATGCTTTAGCATATACATGTACATATACACATACATATACATATACAATTTTCTGGTTCCCAAATCTGATTTGCTGAGGGGTGTGTGATATTCTAGTGATATCGGAATGGTTTGTATCACTGCGCTTGCAGTATTTCTCACAGCGAGTGTCATGGTGGACGCTCGTGTCATGAAATGTATTTTTTTTTTAGGTGAGAATATAGTTGTTTAGACATCAAATTTGCAATTTGTTAATAAAGAAAACATCTGTTTGAAAATTTGTTTCGGTATATTCGTACATGCGAGCTTCAGGGTATCAGCGATCATTCAGCACTCATTAACCCGCTGAGAGCAGCCTTACCTCCTCTAGTTCTTCTGGAATTTGCCGCTGAATCTGATGTCTTTATAGTGGTTAAAAATGAGATATTATTTGTTATTTATCATTTACAGCATTGTTTATCATTTTAATGTATGCATATTGCCTATTTAACTTGTTTAACAAACATTAAAAGTGCAAATTAAACAGAATTTCATGTGTAATTCATGTGTAATCGGCATGTTTTTGTTATTCCGTTTACACCGTGATGGCACTGGCTCTCATGCCCGAGCTGGAGTCATGTTTGGTGGGGAACTGCTCATGGATAAGACCGCCGTCCTACGTTTCAATCATACCCGAAATATACTGCGACTGCTTTCATAACCTGCCTAAAAACAAACAGTAAACAGCTCTGAGGAAATATTTTAACATCCAAAGTATTTGTATTCTGTATTTTTATAAATAAAATTGTTTATTTATGCAGAGTATCAGGCTTTTCCATTACACGATAAAACAGACGTTTAGGTGATTCAAACCGTGCGCCTGTTGCTCTGCATGAAATTGAATGATATACAGCACGGTAAATATTTTATATATAAAATAAAATGTACACAAACCAGTTTTACCGAAGAAATGCATCAATTCGATGGCACTTAGAACTGCTATATCAATGCAAAATCCACATGATAAATAACTTAATAACTCGGTTACGTCTGACCCAGGATCTAAATAATACCAAAAACTACCCGAACACTGAAAAAATATGATGCAAAAATGAAAACTTAAATAATTTTAGTTGAAGGAAACCATTACACTAAACTGGCGAACGATCTCAGCTTCAGAGCGGATAGTAAGAAGATCTGCCTTCGAAACATCCGGTAAAAGAATCGTACAATAACGTGCGTTGTCACTTCTACACAGCATTTACGCCATTGGTTCTGGCTTTGTTCACACAGCGCTCATTCCGGGACTGATCCCGGCAATGTTACTAGGTCCCTAACCCGGAATCAATCCCGGGACATGTTTGCATTCACACAGAAGGCACTCCTGCAATTTTCCGCCAATTTTCTGGAATCAATGCGCCGTGTGAAAGTGGCTTATGTAACTGGTAAAAGGGTTGGATTTTAGCGAGTTTGAAGTAAAAGTATTTGATGGATGTATAATAATGTGTCGAGAGCATTCATTTAGTATCATTATCTCATTTTTGACCAAGATGGCTTTTAGCTGGTTTTGCATCTGAACTCTTCATTCATTTTCCATTTCACTCTCTATAGGTATTCATGTTTGTAAGGCAAGTATGCAGTTTCTAAGTTTTGCGCTCAAGTTCAAAGAGACAGAGGTGGCAGAAAGCGCATCCTGTTTGTTATAAGTAAATGTAGAATCTTTACAGATTTTAAAGATGTATTACTTTTATCTCTATTGCCAAAAATGACTGAGCATTTTAAGAACAAGTGAGCACACCAGCGCCTCCATATGTCATGCAATGAGTGCGCTACTGTTCAGCTTCCACACTCCGCACAGACACTTAAATAGTGCACATTTTTCTAGGTTAACATATTAAATTGAGCAACTATGTAAAGCTACTACATACATCTTTAAGATGAAAAGCCATTTTTGAAGTTGATGAATGATAGGTGAGCGTTTGGATGTCCTGCCCAATATACTGTATTATCACATCAACCAACCGTTAACAATATCTCTGTCACAGAGTGCGCGACCTTGCCACTTCCTGTGCAATTTTTTTTACTGCGACTAACAATATTTTGGTCGCTTAGTCAATCAAGATTTGCTCCGTGGACATTCAAACTAATGTATTATTGTGAAAATGAGATGGAGCTAAAGAATGAATGCTGTATCCGATGCAGGTAATCGCATTCACTCAGTCCATCTCTCCTTCACAATATCTACTACACATACACTGCTTTTAAAACAGTAATACAATAAAATTTCATTGAAGCAACTTAACATTCCTTTGTTACTAGTTCTAAAGTGACATTTTCGAATTAGTAACAGAGACTTGGGCTCAGCTGGTAAACTTCAGATTTTAATCCGTGGTGGAAGGAAGTAGTAGCACAAAAGAGGGGTTTTGAAAAACACTTAAATGCAGATGTATATTGTTAAAATGTATCTTAAAACTCAAACTGTTTAAGTAGGACTTAAGTACCTTTTATTAAATTTCATCATGAATTTTTTGTTTCATATATGGTTAAAGTGTACTGCTGAATGTACTGACAAGCATTTACGGTAGCTAAACATACTTTAATATAATTTCATTGAAACATTTATGTCATGAATTTAGTTACATTGTACTTACAAAATAAAAAGTAATTTAGTACATTTAGAATATATTACCTTAAATGTAATATTTACACTATCTGCAAGTACAGTTTTTTTAAATATATTTTTTTAAGTTTTGAAGTACATACAAGTGCACATTCAAGACAATTAAGTGCACGTCTTTTTCACAAGGTTAGCACTACACAAGTCTTCCTAACGGACATCAGTGTCCCTTGAAATGGGACAGCTTTGATTTATTTTAAACGTTTGTGGCTTTATTGCCAACAGATGTGCTGTATTGTACAACACAGTTGTAGTTACCCCCACCCTGCCATTAATTGGTTCAGAATGGTCGGGTGCATTGAATTCCCAAAGCAAAGCTCTGGCAAGGTAATGCTCTGCATTTACCAAATCATAAATCATATTGGCTGAATGAAAATGAGCTAAATCATGAAGAGACATGCATTGTTCGTGAGTCAGGGTGTGTGTGATCTGCGTATTCTTTGGAGAGGTCTGACGCAGACAGTCTTTAAGTGGGAGTGTTTAAACTCTGAGAATCCAACTTCCTGGTACTGCAATGTAAGGCAATACTTTGTCATCACACTAAATATGGTACAAATCAGACCGTCTTCTATGAATAAGTGCATGCAACCATAAACCATACATTTATGAGATTACCCTGAATGCAACTGAACAGTGAATCTTTGAAAAAGTGATGGCCATCAAATTATGGGGGTATTGTACTTCTAAAGGATTTTGTGGTAAAGCAGTGCATTGTTCACATTTTCAGACACAGAATTTTTTTTTAAGAGAAAAACTCTTACATTGCAATAAAAATACTAAATAATGCAAAATGCTAAATACAACACCTTAATATCTTAATATCTGATAACAAAAATTACAAGATACATAACATATAATCGCATACAATGTTTCACGCATGTAATTCTGGAAATTTATTTTATTTTTGAAATTTTTATTTTATTTGTTGACTATATCTGGATTTTCTTTTCAAGTTACCTTAACAAAAAATGGTGAAAAAGTATAAAATATTTAACACAATCCATAAAATGTTACTGTAAATACTTATAATGAATATCAGTAATATAGTAATATAGTAATATAATATATGACATCACACTGAGGACAACTGAGGGACTCATATGCAACTATTACAGAAGGTTCAAATGCTCACTGATGCTTCAGAAGAAAAAAACATGCATTAAGAGCCGGTGGGTGAAAACTTGTGAAATATGAAGATCATGTTAAATTTAACTAATTTCGTCTTCTTGGAAACATGCAAGTATCTTCTGTAGCTTCTGAAGGGCAGTACTAAAAAAAAATGCTATTAAATGATATTTAGGCAAAATTAGCAAAATGTACACATTTCCATTCAAAAGTTTTCACCCACTGGCTCTTAATGCATGCATTTGTTCCTTCTGGAGCATCAGTGAGTGTTTGAACCTTCTGTAATAGTTGCATATGAGTCCCTCAGTTGTCCTCAGTGTGAAAAGATGGATCTTAGAATCATACAGTCATTGTTGGAAATAGTTCAAATACACAAAAATGCTGAAAAACCAAAGAATTTGTGGGAGCTGAAGGATTTTTCTGATGAACAGCAGGCAGTTTAACTGTTCAGGACAAACAAGGGACTCATGACTAATCACTAAACAAACAAAAAAACAAACAAACAAACAAACAACAACAACAACAACAAAAACAGCTGTGGGTCATTCAGGTGAAAACAAAGTATTAAGAATCAAGGGTATGTAAACTTTTGAACAGGGTCATTTTTATAAATTTAACTATTGTTTTCTCTTGTGGACTATATGTAAATGTAATTTATGTATATCTTATTCAGGTCAGTACTAAATAAAAAATAACATGCATTTTGTATGATCCCTCTTATTTTGCTAAAAGAATTAACGTTTTGCAGCTGGGTCGCAGCTGACGACATCCTGGACCCCAACCTTACCGCTGAATTCCACCAATCTCACCCAGATCGACCAGCCCCCAGAAGAAGGGGGAGACCCCGGCGTCACAGGCCTCCGAGCGCCAGGAGTCGCTCACAGGAGGGGGGCTCTGTCATAAACACGGTTCCTGTGGTCCTCTCCAATCGCCGTCAGCGGGAGCTCTCTCCCGAGTTTTAATCCACCTGAACTCCATTTCCCAGCGACCCCCTGCCTGAGCTGACTTCCTTCCGGCGGCCATCTTGGATCGCGGTTCCGGTTAAATAGCGGCCATTTCCCTTAGATCCCCGCAAAGTTTTGTATTGCCCCGGCCTGCAACTCTGAGCGTTTTTCCCTGTGATTCCCTTATTGTTACCGACCTGGACTGTTTTCTATTGTTGATGTTTCTCTGGATTACCCCGACCTCTCGCCTGTTGAACGGATTACTCTCGCTAGCTGCCAGCTTTGCACGGACTTTGTTTACGGTTTGACTTTGCCCACATTACTGTTGTTTACCCCTGATTGTTTTGCCTGTCTCACCACGATTATTGTGAATAAACGATCGCAAATGGATCCCAATTCTGCCGACTCAGCGTCGTCACACCAGTCATCAGGGTCAATTTTCAATTTCAAAAATTGACCCTGATGACTGGAATTTCAATTTCAAAAATTGACCCTGATGACTGGTGTGACGACGCTGAGTCGGCAGAATTGGGATCCATTTGCGATCGTTTATTCACAATATTACACATAATCTGAAAGCTGAATAAATAAGCTTTCCATAGATGTATGGTTTGTTTTGATTTAAAAAATCTGGAATGTGAGGGTGCAAAAATAAATAAATTAAAAAATACATTAAAATTTAAGTTTTGATATATAAGGTAGGAAATTTACAAAATATCTTCATGGAACATGATATTTACTTAATATCCTAATGATTTTTGGCATAAAAGAAAAATCAATAATTTTGACCCAGACCATGTATTTTTGGCAATTGCTACAAATATACCTATGCTACTTAAGGCTGGTTTTGTGGTCCAGGGTCCCATATTCTGATTAACAAACTGCCAGCTTGTCAAAGACCAGCTTTTCACCCCATCTCCATAAAAGACCTGGCTAGGTTTTGAATTTCCATCACTCTTTTGTGGTCACTTTGTACCTTTGGTCATGGTGTCTCCACCATTAGGTCAGTCTGCTCCACGGCTGCATGAGCTGCATCCAGGCAGAGACAGTCAGTCTGCTCCAGATAGATGAGCTGCACATTGGGTGCAGAGCCACGGTCGTGTTACTATTAGCCAGAAACAGTGTGCCTTTCACCTCTCCTTAAGTTGACCTACATTCATGCTGCCTGTATTGTTTACCGCCTGGATAGATAAACAGTTCCAGATGTGCCAGAGGCTCTCTGTGGGTCCCTGTTAGTTGAGGGCTTTTGAGGCTGTTTTGTGTGAGGGTACTCATATGGAGTGCCCCTTCATGTCTGCCACAAAATATTACCGCAAAGAGAAAGTACCCCTTGGAGCGAGATGATGGATGGATGGACGGATGGATGGATGAATGGGAGGGTAGATAGATGCATAATGACATGTTCATACAGTATATTGTAAATAAACACATGCGAGTCAAAACGTTCGAGGCCACATGTGAAAATGCTTTTATTTTGCATTTTCCCTCATTTAAACAATAATAAAAAAGAAAGTTTCATTAAATATTGTTTATATTTGTATTCATGTGTAAGGCATGTTTTTTTTCTTCGTTTTCCTCAAAATTTGTCACTCAGAGAACATCACGATGGCTCTGAATTGTCAAAACACCTCTCAAAATGTTTGCTGCAGATGTGAAAAATGCAGAAAATTGAACCCAATCCAAATTTTTAATGACGTTTCGGAGGCAGTGTGTAAACGTGATTGACACAATGTGAGGCTGTATTTATTGTTTAACATGCAAAAATTTTGGATGATAATTTCAGACTTTGCAGTGTGCAAAGACATTTACAAATTAGAAACTAAAGCTTAACATGCTGTTAATGATCATGTTTGAAAATAATGTACCACACACACTAAACTATGGAAGCCCGTTTCCTGAAAAAAAAAAAAAAAAAAATGTAGTTGTGACTTTTAATCTCACAATTCAGACTTTTTTTCCTCGCAATTGCAAGTTTACATCTTGCAATTCTGACTTTTTGTCTAAGAATTGTGAGATAAACCAGCCCGATTCGTACGTGTTTTACAAGGTAGCTAATTCGTATGAATTTGCACGACCTCACCCATACAAATTCATACATTTTTGGCTAAACTTGCAATTCTGAGACATAAACTCGCAATTCTGAGAAATAAACTCGCAATTCTGAAAAATAAAGTCACAATTCTGAGAAATGAAATCAGACTTGCGAGATATAAACTCACAATTCTGGCTTTTTCTCAGAATTGCAAGTTTATATCTACGGAAATGCGATTTTTATAACACAATTACAAGCTTGTATCTCACAATGGCGGACATAGGCCTCCATAATAAACCCTAACCTAACCGATCATTTTAACAAAAGCAAATGTGAAAAAAACAAAACAAAGCATGCATTTGCTGAAGCAACCATGCCATTGTGGTCTGCTTTTATTGAATGTTATGATTTACGCTTCATGCAAGTTTATGCAGTGCTGTACCAGGTGAGCTACTGAGCAAGTTTACTATGTTAGAAAAGCCATACTTATGAAGCCAGTTATGTGATACAAACATTAAAATCTATTAGTCTACAAATTATATGCTACAGTAAATCATTTGATATGGCCTTGAGGCCATAAAACATAGTATTAAGAAAGAAACAATGCAAAAATGAATCTTCATTGATCAATAATCTGCCCTGTAATCATACTTTGTGAGAAAAGGAAAAAAGTGTATTGTTTTTTTTTTCTGCCACTAGTGATTTTTTTTTTTTTCCACTTTCTGTCTAGGTACACATTTGAGTACACATTTGATTTTGAATCCCAGATTCAAATCTCTTTTCGATGCCACCAGATTGATCAATTGACTTTTAACCAATTAAGGTAATCATCAAGATTATGCATAGTGGGAATATATATAGAAGAGGGCAGAAGCAAGCAAGTACTTCTAAAAACTATACTTTTACAGTATTATAATAATTTAAGTAAAGGGCTAGCATTGTGGGAAGATGTAGAGGAGAGGGTGGAGGCAATTGTGTCTGAAAGCGTCATGTCTGAAATGTCGCCAATAGCAATTTGAAGGACAAAGTGGTGGGATTAATATAATAAGATCTTGCTTCTCGCAAATCCAAAGGATGAAACAGTGGAGCATCACTATAGGCCAGCACAGACCTGGCAAAAAGCAAGATGACTGGGCAGGATGTTTAGAAAATTAAGGAGAAAAAAATCCGAAGATAACTCTTTCAAATTATCAGGTTCAGTTCTGGGAAATAGGATGACTATGTTTTGGGGGAAAGTTAAGTCAGGACGAAGAGGTTACATTCATGTGGAAAAAAAAAAGGCCTGTAATTCAGATTACGGTAATCATATTTACGACGTCATAATACAAAATAGATTTCTGAATGAATCATTTGATAAAGTCTCATAAAAAGGTTCAAATTAGAGCATGAAGATTTTCAGCTGCACAGTTTGTAGGAAATTAGATTTACCTAAAACATACCTCTGTATTGAGTACAGTGCCAAGATCAGAATCTCTGTAAATCGAGGTTAATTCTTTGGAACTTGATCAAACAGCTCAAAGCTGATGTTAAATTTTCCCGTCTGTCCCTGTGATGTGAAATACTGGTAGAAAGTAGACACAACAACACAAACTGTACCCACAGTGACCCTGGGAAGATACAGCACATTCAGCTGTTGCTATATGTGTATAAAACAAAACAGCAGGGCAATCTTATTCTAGTTTGCAAAAAGTAAAAATTCAGTTCAATTTCAATTTTATTTCTAAAGCACATTTAAGTTCAACCATAGTTGGCCAAAGTGCTGTACAAAGATAAAAAAATAAAATAAATAAACAAGTGAACACATTGGCTTACGCATTACACAATTAAAGGCACAGGAAAAGAGATGCGTTTTTAACATAGATTTGAATTCAGGTACTGTGGAAGCATTTCTGATGGTTAGAGGCAGACTGTTCCACAGCTTAGTTCCACTCCAGTGAGTAAACGGGCAGCCACATTTTGGACCATTTGAAGATGAGAGATAGAAGAGAGAGGTAACCCAACGTACAAAGAATTACAATAGTCGAGTCATGAGAAGATAAAAGCATGAATAATGGTTTCAAAACTTTTCCTGCTCAAGAAAGCTTTGGCTAATCAACGAATGTGATAAAAACTGGTACTAACTATTGTATTTATTTGCTTTTCTAATTTGAGACTATTGTCTAGGTGGAATCCAAGTTTGTTGACATCTGGGGTGAGATATGGAGTAAGTGCACCAAGGTCAAAAAAGTTAGGAGAAGAGTAGTCAAATTCCTTTGAAGGGATAGTTCACCCAAAATTGAAAATGCTGTCATTAAAGGGTACATAACATGCACAGTTTCACCTAATCTCATGTTAATCCTGAGTACCTATAGAGTAGTAATGTATCCTTAATATCTCCAAAAAAGTCTTTAGTTTTATTATATTTATGAAAGAAAAATACAGCTTTCTGATTTTCTCCGGAAAAAGCCAAACTTCTGGAGGCGCGCCGTGGGCGGAGCTAAGTTCGACGATCACTTGCATTAGGATTGCCAATAAAATAGACATTTGATGTTGTTTCACTTACCATCTGCAGTTCTGAATCATGAGCGGGATCTTTTATAGCTGGGACCACTCCATCTTTCAGTATCAAACAATGTGCAAATCCAGTGTCGAACTGGTCCTCATATATGAAACACACACTTGCTAAACTCCATTGCTGTCCCAGAAAAAGGAACTGCATCCACTGTTCATGTAACGCTGGGTTCTTCAGGAAGCTGAGCAAAGTTATCTTTACCTTACAACCATAACCACACTTCTTTAGAGACATTCTTCCCGAAAGAATCCCTTGCAGAGTGCATCCGAATGAAGCACGTTGATGGCACGCTCTTTCTCACGGTCTGGCCGACGTGATCGCGGGCACTGAGGACGCGCTTTTCCGGGAGAAATGCTCATATAAGGAGTTCCACCACCGATTACGTCATTAATGCCACAATTGAAAAAAATCCGCCGAAACCTGTACCAAACCGGAAGTAAGATTTTCGGCAAAGAAATTCTCTGTCATTTGTCCAAATTATTTTTTAAATCTTTGCCCATGTTTAGCATGAGAATCCAACTCTTTAACACTGTAAACAACTCTGAATATACAACCCCCCCCCCCCCCCCTTTAATTACTCAACCTAATGTCATTCCAAACCCTTAATACCTTTGTTCATCTTCTGCAGAAAAATCTATTTTTGATAAAATCCTAAAGCTTTCTGACCCTGGATAGACAAAAACACTAATACCATGTTTCAGGCCCAGAAAGGTAGTAAGGACATTGTTAAAATAGTCCATGTGACATCAGTGGTTCAACAGTGAAGTGAAGTGAAGAAATTGTTGATCAAAGTCTTTTTTTTTTGTTTTCCTTGCGTACAAAAAGTATTCCTGTAGCTTCATAACAATTACGTTTGAACCACTGATGTCTCATGGACTGTTTTAACAATGTTCTAGGCCTGAAATGTGTCAGTTGTGTTGATGTCTATGCAGGGTCAGACAACTCTCGGATTTCATCAAAAATATCTTAATTTGAATTTCGAAGATGAATGAAGGTCTTACAGGTTTGGAATGACATGAAGGTGAATAATTAATGCCAGAATTTTTATTTTTAGGTCAACTATTTCTTTAATGGCTCAACATTCGTTTTTTTCAGTAAATGATGGAGGGAAGTGTCAAGGGAAGTGTCAGGCTTCACTTCATGAAGGAGTAAGTAAATCTCAACAGAGCACGTTTGACAAGTAAAAACATCTGTTTGCCAGACAGATGTGGAGAAGGGTGAGAGGATGTGCAGGAGATTCCGTGATGTTCTCTGACACACAACAAATTAGCAGAAATTATGGGTCATTGCTACTCGTTTTGGCCTAGTTCACTGTTGTGTTGGTCATATTACCATGATGTTGTTCACTTAGCGGGTGACAGATGTTTATTTAGTAGTCATCAAAAAGTAATACTGAGAGAATTGAGGAAGTGATTTATGATCAAATGTTGCAGAGACCATGGTCTTCACAACCAATAGCACTGTGAATGCAGCAATCAATCAGTGGCCCTGTCAGGAAATACGGTCATTAGAAATGTGGGATCCATGCCAGCATGTTGGAGAAGAACACCCCATTCTTCTTCTGCAGACAGGATTCCTAGAAAGAACTTCCACATTTTACATCTGGGAAATTTGTATCAGCAAGACTAAACTGGTTTTAACTTGATAACTTGTCAATGTTGTAAAAGTTTAATAACACAATCTCCTCATAAATAATGAGAACATGACAGATAATATCGCCATTGTTGCTAAAAAGAATAATACACACATCAATTTTCTTTTCTTGTCAAACTCTTTTATCTTAACACCAAAGAAAATATTTTAGTCCAGTGTTGTTCTCAACCACAAATACCTATATCAACAAAAACAGTTGAAATATTCTTAATCTAAATCTTCCTTTGTGTTTTAAAGTCAGACAGGTTTGGAACAACAAGAGGGTGACTCTTGTGCCTGTTCACACAAAGGACAATAACTATAAAATAAATTATAAATATATATTTTAACTTTATAATAACTGCATGCTATGAACCATTAGTTAAGCATTAATAAATATAAACCATTGTACCTACATTAATAGACATTAGTAAGCAGTTTATAAATATAGCTATAAATGTTTCATATTTTATTAAGGATTAAGTTTATCTTTTCTAAATTAAGTATTACATTATTTACAAACCAGTTGTTTAGTTGTCTTCAGTGGTTCATAAGAAAAGTAAATGTATTCATAGAATAAGTAAATGATAATAAATGCTTTATTAACACATATTCCTACTGTAATTCAGTATTAATTGAGGTGGTTATAAAACGTTTAGTAGTTGTCAGTTATCTAAAGTGATGACTACTTTAAGGCTCAGTTATCTTCTTTTTTTTTTTTTATTTTGTTGGTGTATCTTGTTGCATATTCTGTTGCCTATATTTACTTTCTTTCTCTTTTGTATTTTGTTATTTATTTAGTTATTTATTTTATCCTTTTTATTTTCATGATATTGCAAATGTGTATTGTTCATTTAATATCTAGTGTACAGTTGTACAGTTTAATTGTTTCGCAGAATGCTCTCGGATTTCATCAAAAATATCTTAATTTGAATTCCGAAGATAAATGAAGGTCTTACAGGTTTGGAACGACATGAAGGTGAGTAATTAATGCCAGAATTTTTAGGTCAACTATTTCTTTAATGACTCAACATTCTTTTTTTTTTTCTCCAGTGAATGATGGATAGGATTGTTGTCCAACAAAAAAATTATAAATGTCTGCAACAAGGGAAGTGTCAGTCTTCACTTCATGAAGGAGTAAGTAAATCTCAAAATCTGTATTGTATCGTATTGTATCTGCATCACAAATATCTTAATGTTGTGTTTGTTTTCTTTTCCTGTTTAGAAGACATTTCTTATAGATAGAAGATAGTCCTTACTATATAGATGAGCTCACAAAGATAGTTAACTAGCGACTACTAAATGTTTTATAACTAACTGAATTAATAATTAATTACAGTAGTAAAATGTGTTAATAAAGCATTTATTAACACACCATTACTATATGTCTAAATAATATGCATGAATGCACTTTTAAAAGTTCATTAATCATTTACTTACACTTTCTAAATGATTTTATGAACAGCTGACAATATGGAGATAGATCAGTCTCAAAAATAATACATTTACAAAACGAAAATGCATAAATTCACATCACAATTCACATTCACAAAATCAGATTCGTAAATTCAAAATACAATTCATAAATTCAAAACACAATTCATAAATTCAAAACACAATTCATAAATACACAAGTAAAAGCATAAATATTTCGCCAAATGCTCACACAAATGCTTCTTACTTAAATATATTTAAAATGTTTACACAAATATGTATACATCAATTATTTGAATTAATTTTCATCACACTTTTATGAATCAGGTTACACGCGTTTATGGATTGTTGAATCTGCATTTGAAAATCGTCACACGTGTGTGGACTGCTTTGAATTTGTGTGCGGTATTTTTGAGACCTTCCTGACAGGATAAGATTCGTAAATATCTTTTTTTGGAGGATGTTCTGTTTAGCCAATCGCGCTGAGCTTTTAAACCACCAATCAAAACGCTCCTTGCTGAACCGACTCGAGAATTCAACGCTGCGTTTGCTTTGCGCAGTGTTCCATAATCGGGTCCTGTATACCAAAGTTTATTCAGATAAATATGTAATGTTATTAAATAAGTGTTTCTGTGTTAAATGTCCAGATATTTAATTTATTACAACAATTATGTAAAGTGTTCTGTTGTTGTTGTTAGTAGTGGTAGTTTAGGTTCGCAATAACTTTTGATCAGGCATTAAAACAGCTTCTACCACCTAACGGAGATTTCTAACACATACAGCAGAGAGATTTCAACATGGAGAACGAAATCCCAACCCAACGAGTAAGTAAAGTCGTTTTTGATGAGGTGACATTTTCTTATGATGAAAAGTTGTTTTAGTTAATGATGTGTGTAGTTACAAAGTTGTTAATCCACACAGCATTTTAAAATAATAACTGGTGTTTGTAGTAAGTAATCACAGGATGAATGAGCGATAAACAATCAATAAACTAACTTTATCTAGTAATTTTAAATAGAGTTTGTAGTAAGTTGGTCCTAAAGTTAACATCGCGACCAGCTAGGGGTGCAACGAATTATTTGCTATGATGTTTCATGTGGGACATTCTAAAACGCTTAACGAGAAAAACGCTTGAGCTGAGACAGGAGAACATTTTACTTTCATATATTATAAAATAAACAGAATTACAAATGTTCTCAGTTTGTCGATGCGTTCACGCTGTTGTCACGTTAAATTCTTAACGTGAAATGATTCGCGTTCGCTGAATAAAAGCTCGTCCTTTTTACAGCAGCAAGTTTATTAAAATAAGTAAAATTTGACAAGTTTTTTTCCCGGTCCTTGTTAAGGTACGTTAAGCGGACTGGGGACGCTTAACGTGATATTATTCAATTTATTTGCTGAATAAGAGCTCGTTTATTTGACAGCAGCAAGTGTTTATTATAAGTATTTGACAGTTTGGTTTTTCCCGGTCATTGTTAAGGTATGTTAAACCACGAAGCTGTTAATGGATATCTATGGGAGAGAAAACGCTTAACGTGATATTATTCACTTTATCCGTGGAATAATGACTCGTTCTTTTGACAGTAGTTAGTGTTAATTATAGGTAAAGGTTGACAGAAATGTGAGTTTCCCTGGTCATTGCTTAGGTACGTTAAGCCACGTTAAGCGTTTTAGAATGTCCCACATGAAACATCATAGCAAATAATTCGTTGCACCCCTAGCTGGTCGCGATGTTAACTTTAGGACCAACTTACTACAAACTCTATTTAAAATTACTAGATAAAGTTAGTTTATTGATTGTTTATCGCTCATTCATCCTGTGATTACTTACTACAAACATCAGTTATTATTTTAAAATGCTGTGTGGATTAACAACTTTGTAACTACACACATCATTAACTAAAACAACTTTTCATCATAAGAAAATGTCACCTCATCAAAAACGACTTTACTTACTCGTTGGGTTGGGATTTCGTTCTCCATGTTGAAATCTCTCTGCTGTATGTGTTAGAAATCTCCGTTAGGTGGTAGAAGCTGTTTTTTTAATGCCTGATCAAAAGTTATTGCGAACCTAAACTACCACTACTAACAACAACAACAGAACACTTTACATAATTGTTGTAATAAATTAAATATCTGGACATTTAACACAGAAACACTTATTTAACAACATTACATATTTATCTGAATAAACTTTGGTATACAGGACCCGATTATGGAACACTGCGCAAAGCAAACGCAGCGTTGAATTCTCGAGTCGGTTCAGCAAGGAGCGTTTTGATTGGTGGTTTAAAAGCTCAGCGCGATTGGCTAAGCAGAACATCCTCCAAAAAAAGATATTTACGAATCTTATCCTGTCAGGAAGGTCTCAAAAATACCGCACACAAATTCAAAGCAGTCCACACACGTGTGACGATTTTCAAATGCAGATTTAACAATCCATAAACACGTGTAACCTGATTCATAAAAGTGTGATGAAAATTAATTCAAATAATTGATGTATACATATTTGTGTAAACATTTTAAATATATTTAAGTAAGAAGCATTTGTGTGAGCATTTGGCGAAATATTTATGCTTTTACTTGTGTATTTATGAATTGTGTTTTGAATTTATGAATTGTGTTTTGAATTTATGAATTGTATTTTGAATTTACGAATCTGACTTTGTGAATGTGAATTGTGATGTGAATTTATGCATTTTCGTTTTGTAAATGTATTATTTTTGAGACTGATCTATCTCCATAGACAATGCCTAAATAACTGGTTTGTTAATAATGTAATACTTAGAAATGATGAATTGATCATTAGTTAATTATGAAATGCTTACTAATGTCTATTAATATAGGGACAATGCTTTAAAAATGATGAATTGACTATTTACTAATTCTTAACTAATGGTTCATAGCGTGCAGTTATCATAAAGTGTTACCTGACACCCGATCAGAATCAATACTGCCATCACTAAATAAATAAACAGATGATATTGTTCGCTGGTGTGGACGCTAATATAGTTATCTTTATAGTTCTCGTTCTTGGTGTGAACGGGCCTTAACGTTGTGTTTACACTGGACGCAACAAAGCAAACGTTGCAAACAATTTGAACTTTGTGTCAGTACGTCATAAAGGTCTAATGGCTTAGCAAGAGTTTTCTATTAATTTATATTGAAGTTTAAAATGCTTGCACAATGAATTATAAGATTGAAAGTGGCCAAAAGTGTCATCCCTCGACTTTATGCAAATATCGAGCGAAAAATGCTGGGCAACAACTAATCTCTGTGGAAAGGCAAGGCATGATTTTGTGGTATGTTTCCGAGTGTTTGCTGAGCTGGTGGATTACTGAGCAGAAATCACTTGTTGTTAAAAAATTGTTTTATTTAGGGCTGTCTCTATTAGGGGTGCAACGGTTCAACTTACTCACGGTTTCGGTACGGTTCAGTATGTGCTATGTTTAATCTATCTAACTGCAAGCAACAGCAAATAGAATAGAGTAAAGCTACAAATAAAATAAACAGTGATTTTCAGGTTTTTTAGGTAGGTCAAAAAGCCATTCAGTCAAAAGCAACAATTGATTTCCTTGTTGTTGCTGTTTGATAAATATTAAGAAAATGCTGTCACTTTAAGAGAATGCACTGATCCAGTACTCTGATACTGAACATTTGGCCAGCTATGTCTGCTATAGGATACTTACCAGGACGGGCATTTTGACCATTGTTATTTTTGGGTTCATTCAACCAGAATATTTCAAAGAGAGCTTAATATTTGCACACGTTCTGAGGCACGGGCTTGCACACTTTGGATGAGAGCAAACACAAACTGCTCACTACACGCGAATCGCATCTTATGGCTCTTAAATGTTTAAATTGACAAAGCTGAAATAAGGCTAGTTTAAATACAGATAGCAATGCTGTTCTAGGGTTACATATGACAAAGTTTCTTTCATGATATTTAAATACACATGTACATAGGTTTTTTTTTTGTTATAGAAATAAAGAAGCAAATTACTAAACATAAGACAAATATGATTTGTCGATAGAGTATGATAGAGATAAAAATTAAATATTAAATAAACTAGTTTTTCTAATACAGTAAGTTTATTTAACATGAATACATTTATTAAATTTTTTTTGTTTGTTTGGTTAACATTAGTGAGACAGAGAGGTATTTAATTAGGCTGCTGTCCCTTTAAGACCGAATGAATGCAATATACTGACGCATCCTGTTTTCACCCACCTGTTTACATTCACCTAAGCCATAACCGACTGTATTTACTCCACATGTTGAACATTTTAACAACTGTGTGTGTTTAACAATCCTGGGATCACGTGGGCGCATGGCCGAGAGGCACTTCTGTTGTGTGAAATTCAGCGTGATTTGCCCAATTTAATCGATAACAAATTGTGACTGGATAGTAATTTTGTAACTTGCTCTTTTTTCTTTTTGCTTAGTTACCGTTGATTAGGCTGTGCTTGCGTGACAGAACACTACTAATACTGGCTGATCCCCTAGTCGTAAAGAAATTTTGAAGTACGGGACGTACAATCGTTCGGTTTGATTTTTTCCTGAGAACTGTTATGCCCCAAGTCTCTATAGGCTATGTTTCATAATTTCATAATTTTAGGTTGTGCCTAGATGGTGCCTAAAGTGTTTAGTTTGTGAAATGGAGCACAGCGTTAGTTCTGGCAGGTCATGTTAGTCAAGCTCGCATCAGCTGACGATCAGCTGATCCACGTCTACCTATAGGAATGCGACACCAATCATAATTGCCTTTATAAGGTCCATTCAGTCATTATTCAGCAGCTATCGCTTTGCTCAGGAGCTAATCACCCAACTCCATCCCCAACTCCTCCTCTTGTCCAGTAAGGACTTGGAATTGGATATTTCTTGTTGAGTCAGACCACTGAATTGTTGTTACATAAAATAATCGCTTACAGCATTAATGCTACATTAATCATTAATGTTGGTTCTGTTCTGTTTACCCTAGGGGGGTTATTCATGCTCTCCCTGCTCCTATCCATGCTAGGCTGCATGGATGGTCAGGGAGTGTTTGCCCAGAACAGAACCATACCCCCAACCTAAAATACATGCTAATTGTAGGTTATCTTTGATGATAGTGGTCCTGACAGAACTACTGTTAAAGAATAATTGAAATGCAAACAGGGTGTAAACATTGTTTTCGAAGGCATGCTCTGCCCTATATTTCACACGGCCCAAAGCAATGGTGTTGTAGCTTTGTCAGTGGCACTGAGCTCAGATTTGATAGTGGAAACGTACCATGACACTGGACACAAGTAGCGCAACAAAATACTATAGAACCCTTTATAATTGATGCTGCAAGCATCAACTGTTGTGTCTGGTGCAGACACAGTGTAAGTTTAACTTTTTGGTCGACCTACACTTATACATTTCTAAATTCTCTATTTGCTAATTTAGATGCTTTGCAACAGATGTTAAAGTGAGTCTAAAGTCATCTGCCAGTAAAATGATTGCCTGTGAATAATGGTTTGCGAGAAAAATGGAGCTTTCCTTGTGGTAGCGGGAACCGAAATTTTGTGAAATTGTGTCCACAGATCTGCAATTTGATTAGTATAAGATTAGTCTCAAGAGACCCATCAAACCAGTCAGTAAAAAGTCATCTTGATGAGAAGTTCCATTGCGGAGAACAGACTCATTCTCATTCAAGCAGAGAAGCATGCAGCACAAGTCTCTGAAACAGAGGCATGTCACCCCCGTATACTCTTTCCAGCCTCTATTTTCAGCGTGTTCCTGGGAGCCAAGCAAAACAAATTCTTTATCGTGTTTCTCAGTTTCCTGCTGTGCCGTTATCTTGCTACTTCTGAATTCAGTCTCAGACAGCTTTATTCCTTGCGGGGAAAACGAATAAACACAATTCTGCGCAGACAGATGTTAATGAAATAGTCGTTTTCAATGCAGACGGATCGGTTTTCCCGAAATACAAACAAAACTAATGGCTACTAATGATAAGTATTATGACAAGCAAATTAAACTAAATGGAAATTACACAATATTTCTTCACTATCTCATTGGATGTTGCTTTAAGACCGCATTGTTTTAAAATATCAAGTAGACGTCCAACTTTATTTCATGGAAAGTCTGATGACTGGCGAACTACATTATTTGAGTGGTACAGTGTGCCTAAGTCTGTCAATAAGTACATAAAATATCCTCAGCCTAAAAGTATCACTGTTGCCATTCTAATTTTGGATCTTTGTATTTTACACAAATGTGGTTCTAGAAAACGTACATTTACTTACATTTAGGCCTACTAAAACAAAACTATGCTAAGCCATTGCACTTGAACGAACTCCTCCTAGAGATTTATTCAGATCAACACCAAATTTGGTCAGTCTAATCTAAAGCCCTTTGTAAAGTTAAATTGCTAAGATCTTGAGTTTTCATTGAAGGGCTTGTCCATGACGGCCTGACAATTTTTGATATTTCGCCATGAAAAAGGAAGTTGCTATAACTCAGGCAAACATTGTTACTGTATTCAGTTTTCAATAGCATCAGTACATTTTTTACTTGCTTTCGTAATATGAAATGAAAACATTTCGTTCTGCTTTGTGTGATTTTTACTGCTATATCATTTCGAAGAATACATAATGTTAAACACAACTACACTTTAAACCATCATGTAATGTTTGTTTGCCATGGGACAAAAGACGTTTTCTTTACAATTCTGTGACTGAAAATAACATAACATACACCAAAAAAGCATTTTTTTTTTCAACACAAAATAAGCTGTTTTGAAGAAAATCCAAACAATAAAGTGCATACAGCTTTAAAACAACTCAAAGGTTAGTAAACAATGACAGATTTGACTGTCAATGTGCAATGAAATTGCGGTTTCAACAAAGTAGTTTTAAACAAAGTTACCGGCTGACTGAAGTGTTTTACTGTCTAAGCGCGTCATTACTCCAGTTACATAACCCTTTCACCCCCAATCCCCCCTAGGCTGGAGGGGCCCATTAGTGTCTCTAAAATGAAGTGATAAAATGGTTCATCCTCGCAGCTCTGTCACCTCTGACTTAAGTGGTTTTGGCAATCTGTTTAAAACACTAACAAGAGCTTGGCGCTAATTTAAAATCCAACTCAGTTTTGTGCATATTTTATTTGCATCTATTGATTGTTTTATTTTTAAATTCATCATCTGTCATAATGTGATAACACCAAGAAAATTCCTCTACAAACTTATGGATCGTCCAATGAGGTAAAAGTTCAGTAAACTATTTTAATGTCTTTAAATTGATTTCTTGAAAAAAACAAAAAAAAAACAAAGCACCGTTTAGTACTTGGCCATTTCAACCATGTGTTATTTCACAATTCCTAGAAAAGTTACACGCCAGTGGGACGGTAACTCACTTTCATTTGCTCGTCAAAGCTAATCTTTACTTGCATTTGGCACTTGGATGATGTTAATGTTGGATCCTGGATCAGAGGTTAAAGCAATCCAAAAAATATTATCAGCTACTGCATCTCCCTCAATCTCTCTTAAATTCCCACATTCTGAGTTTGATAAAAATGAGAGGAACTACATCAACAGTCTGTTAAGATTTTGTGTGTGTGTGTGTGTGTGTGTTTTAGTGTTTATCAAAGTAGATTTGTAATAAAATATGCTTTCAGACTGATTGATGTTGCTATGGATCATTTCCTTTAAGTCATCCACTAAATATGCAGTCACTATAATTCAAGGCATGTTTATTCTATTTATTAAAATCAGTAACTTTCGCACTCTCTAGCCTTTATTCGTCGGATGTTACTGCAATACTTTCTTTTATAAGAACAGATCTTGAATTTCCAGGAAACATAAACTGAACTAGTTTAAAGTGTTCAGATGAGATTTCAGTTTTTTATCTTATTCACCAGTTAAATCTTAAATCTCGTTTCTATCTGTTCTTCAGCATCCTGCAAACTAGAATGACTTGGACAGGAGGTAGAAAAGAAAACAACTAAATCACCAGGGATATTAGTCATGTTTCGTAGTTGCAGTGATTTGAAAAACTGCCATTTGCGCAGATTGTAAACACTTATATACACACTCTCATCCAGTCTGTTGGCTGCTGGCTCAGAGACATGAGAGATCCGCTGGGGTTCATGGAAAAGGAGACCCAGAGGTACTGCTGTTGAGAAGCCACAGCAATGGTGAGATTCTCAGAAACCTGCAGTCTTTCTCAGAGACTCTAACGATCTTTGTAACTGTGCATTTGCAAGAAACAATTGCAACTAAAATGCGCAAACATGTTTTTCATTAAAGGACATTTGACTTGCCATAAAGGTAATTAAAGAGATCTTGAATGATTATAGGAATATATGACTATACATAAGCAAGTATTTCCAATAAACAACATGGTTTGTTGTATTAATCTAAGATGTACGAGTAAACAATAGCAATGACTACAGAGCTCAGAGTCAACATGTGCAGCATCTGCACATCTATTTGTGTCAACTCAATGCTCCTTCTCTCTTCTTAACAGGATTGATGTTTCACTTTGTTAAAATCCTTACCCATGGAAACTACAAATGTACTGTTATAGTAAAAAGAAAGCTTGAAGTCAATACTGCCAGTTCTGTTATTGAGGTTTGTTGACATTAGAGTAAAATGAGTCCAATTTTCCTGGAGTGATTGGCTGATTATGGGTTTTCACTATTATTTACAACAGAATCTGAATTTTCATGGGTTTAAATACAATAAAACAAAAACCAGTCCCTTTCTTGAGCAAAATTTATCTTAATTCAATAAATTTGCAACAGCCAAACAAAAGTGGCTTTAACATGCTGTCTGTCAAAGACTGTACTGTACGCAATACATAACACATATGAGTATAAATTTGTTTTCGACTTGCTAAAGATCAAACTGAGTAATATACACTATATTGCCAAAAGCATTGGGACACCCCCTTTTAATGAAAAGGTTTGACTAGTTTAGTAATTTCCATGAGTACAAATACGTCTTAATGTTTAAGCATATATGATATTCTAGAGGATTGTGTGCTTCTAATTGTAAAGCAACAGTTTGAACAGGATCCTTTTCTATTCAAACGTGGCAATGCCTCTGTGTATAAGGCAAGGTTCAAAAATAAATGTTTGATTCAGTCAGTGTGAAAGAACTTGACTGGTCTGCAGAAAACAAAGTCCTAATCCCAAAAATTCATACACCTTATGGACAAAAGTATTTAGGACACATCCTTCTTTAGAACAGAAAAGTTCAAAACTGTTGCAACAAAGATGGAAACATAACGTATTAAAAACATGTACTTAAAAATTGTATTTACATATCTGTTGCAACAGCTTTGGAAGTGTCTAAAATAAATGTACCCATATGTACAAGTCATTGGTGTTTGGTCTGAGTTTTTGGCTCAAGGTCTGCATTTAAAGTCACATCAGAGGTGTTCAGCTGGGATTAGGAGTTGGCTTTATGCAGACCAGTCAAGTTCTTCCACACTGACTGCATCAATCATTTATTTTTGAACCTTGTCTTATACACAGAGGCATTTTCATGTTAGAATAGAAAAGTGTCCTGCCAAAACGGTTGCTATTAAATTAGAAGCACATAATCCTCTAGAGTATCATTATATGCTTAAACATTAAGATTTGTTCTCTTAGAAATTACTAAAGTAGTCAAACCTGTTTATTAGAAAAGGGAGTCCCAATACTTTTGGCAATATAGTGTACTTGACACTGTATGCTAAAGGTGATAAACACCATTTTAGCTATAAAGAAAATGTAGCCGGTTTACTGAATATCGTTGTGTGTTATATTTTGACGAACTATGCAATCTGATTACTATTCTGATATTTCTGGTTCGAATATTTTCAATGTTCTATTCTTGACTAATCTTTTTTCATAATTTTGGCAATAGAACTGTTAAAGGAGTGATCTTGAGATACATTTGGGAACTTGACAGGTGATTTTTATCTAATTTAGTTTAATTAGTATTTTCTCAGCTGTTGAAAAGTTTAAGTCAGCTATCGAAGTTTCATAAAGTGCTGTCTACTTTTTCAGTTGATACATTTTGATGATTACATTTTATTACCCATTTGCAGATTTTGAAATGTTTGATATACAGTCAAACCAAAATTTATTCAGACACCTTTAACATTTCTCACATTATCAAAATTTATTTGCTATAGTTTAAAAATGGTAATAAAATATGATAAGAACTCAAGAGTTAAACTGTGCCAGAAGAAATTTATTTTGATAATGTCGGATAACTTTGATAGAAAGGTATGTAACAAAACATTCTCAGGTCAAATTGTAATTATTTTTTTAGTATAATATGTCACAGCTTACTTTCTTTTGTTATCCTCACTTAAATAAAAGTACTCTAGTGTCCTGTACACACTAGTAAAAAAATATAGATAAATATATTTCTGGTGTCTTAATAATTTTTGGTTTGACTGTATGTGAGTCATTCATTCATATGGTTTGGACTGCAGAGAGGATTATTGGTGCTCCCCTGCCCACCCTTTAAGAACTGTATACATGAGACTGTCCTCAAAGAAAATACGACCCAGTTGTACGTTTTTGAATCGACCAAATACGATCCATTCTTACGTTTTAAAGTTAAGCGCCCTCTAGCGGTCGTAAAAATAATGACAGTGTCGCGTTGGATCTGACGTCATCGAATGACGTATGAGTTTTTATAGGATTTCAGGGTAATTTAAACGTGTTTTACTAGGTGTAATTCGTATATATGACCACACCTAACCCTACCCTAAACCTACCCCTTACAGAAATAGTGCAAAATCATGATTTCTAGTGCATATTAAAAAAAAAAAAAACATACAATGAAAACATATGCGTTCTCTGGAAACGAACCTGTGTTCATATGATTATACCACTCCGCAGTGCAACGCGCTACTAATTGACCTACACATAATGCTAAGGTTGAGTTAGATACCTGTTACTGATAAGGGAGCAAATGTTGAATACGCTTTACAGAGACGTATTTGAGGATTTGTGAAAACGACTTTAGTCGGTCGTATAAATTGGAGGACATGTTGGTATACATCCAGGGTGAGGAAAAGAGCTCAGAAAATCACCCTGGATCCCTCACATTCAAGCCATTCCTTCTTTGAACTTTTGCCATCTGGCTGGCGCTATAGAGTCCCAAATACCAGGACAACAAGGTACAAGAACAGTTTTTCCCCCTTAGGCAATCCACCTTATGAACAGCTAAATGTTCCCCCCATTGTGCAATAAAAAAATGTACAATAACCTTATTTTAATTTGTTGCTACCTCCTCCTAATACATCCCTGCATCTCATTCTATTCTATTCTATTCTATTCTATTCTATGAAAGTGTACCTGGGATATGAATAATTAAATTAGAAAAAGGTCCATACATTTTGCTATTCTCATAAATATCTATCGGTGCTTTTTTGCTGGTAAATTCATGATTATTAATTAAAATCATATTATTAAGTTCCGTAACTCAGTAACCCCTCGACCCCATCAAACAAGTCATTCTTCCCCCATAAAAATAATGAACTGATCCTTATGTGACATCATTAGCAGGAAGTGATATCATTTAAGTCGTCTGAACAACATTGTGAGCAGACACCTTCTTTTATAATTATAACTTATTCATATTGTGATATTGTGGTTGTCAAGCTTAACGACTCAACCTCATTACATCAAATAAATATAGAAAACTATTACTTGTGAAAATGATCTTTAATATTTTAACAATATACATGATTTTTATTTCTTAATATCATGCATGCCATGTGCTCTCCTGTTATTCACTACATTTAGAGCCGTGGCCATTTAGAGCAAAAAATCACAACCCTGTCACACTCAACCCCATTACTTATTTGATCATAATGGGGTTGTGAGATGAAGTTATCCAGTAATTTAAATGAATTATTATATTTGATCAAGAGTCTTACCACATGCATATGTTGAATGTAGTAATGTCCATGTTAAAGCTGTGTGTGTGCACATGTGTGTTCTGCCTAGATTTTCACATTCCAGTGTTAAGTAATTCAATTGCAATTTTTATCCGTTGTCTTTCTTGGTTACATTATGAAATACAGTGTTTGTAGGAAATCTTACAGTGAATTTGAGTAAAAAAGAACTATTTATATGTTAAGATGTATTTGTCTCTTCAGCCGTCTTCAACCCCGTTACCCTAGTCTCAACCCCGTCACACCTACATTTTTATTAATTATTTTTTAAGTTGATGAAAGTTGACTCTGGACCCTTCTCATGTGCTTCATCAACAATTTGAATTACTTCCATCTGGTCGACGCTTACGTACTACAAAACTCCTTTGTTCCTTTGGCCATAAGACTTCTAAACTCTGACTTAGTGGACACGATGTGATTGTGTGTTATTTGTTTGGTTGCCATTGTCGATATTGGTATTTTGTTGTGCAGCTCTATCTGTAATGTCCAAAACAAATTTCCCTAATGAGGGACAAATAAAGTAAATTATATAAAGTATATATAAAAAGTAATTTAATGTTTGTTAAACTCTGTCTGAAATTTTCGGAGCAATCATAAGAATTCTGAAGTTAAGTCACTTTTTTGATAAAAAATGATGAGGTTGCTGTCACAAAAAGTTCCATTTCAGGCTTTAGTACAGCAAAAGTGTGAACTTTTATTTTTGCAAATACTGAATTAGTGTGAGGGACATATGATTAATAGAAAAAAATTTGATTTCATTACAAATACATTTTATAAAAATATTCAGAGAGCTTCCATAGTCTCCATAACGGCGTTGAAGACTAATAGTGCTCATATCGTAAAATAATGACCAAAAATTATAGGGATTTGATGCCTGAGGTGGGAAAATATTTCTGGAAGTTAAACATGTTAATGTTGTGGGGTGTTCAGAAAAGTAATACGTTTTGGTAAAAAATCTATTTTCTAATCTTAAATATAGTGAGAAGACACACACAACAACAATAAAATGGTGAAGCAATAAAAAGTATTTGTGTTTCGTTAACATTAAACAGCTAAATTATCCATATATTATTTTCATTGCATTAACAACAATTATAGAATTAAATAACTAATACAAATGATGCTTGTCACTATGTCTAACCAAGTATGTTTATTTATTTATTTATTTATTTTTTAACTTCCTGGCTATTGATATGTGAAATAAAATATTAAAAACATGAGTAAATAAAAAAATAAATAATAAAACATTAAAAACATAAGTAAATAAAAAATAAATAATACTAATATTCAAACTTCAAAATTCATGGACATTTTTACGAAGGTAATAAATAAATAAATAAATAAATAAATATTGATTCTCCCCTTCTTTAGATCCTTGTTTGATTTCCCTGTGAGAAAGCATGAAGCCAACAAAACATCAATTCACCCGGTCTCAACAAACAAATAAAAACAAAAACAAAAAACCAAGGACATAACAAACAAATACACGCCTACAGTCACCTTCCTGCCATCCTGGTCCTGGTGCTTTGAATGAAGCGGTCGCTATGTGCTGTGGGATATGAATATCCTTGAGTGTTGATTATTATTCCATGTAAGGGAATTTATGTGAATAATCTTTGTGTCGGTGGTTTGACTTTGACCTTTTTGCCCATTTACAATGTATTTACCCACTCAGAGAAACCTTCAATCACAAAACCGCAGGACATAAAAACGGATTAGAACTTTCCTTAGAGGATGCACAAATACATTATTACTTTGATTTCTGTATCTGTATGTCATTATCTTCTTTCCTCGAAAACACTTCTCACACACTTCTGTTTTCCAGCTGTTATTTATTCCACTACTTATTCTCTCATTTCTTAGATATCAAAACCAGTACCACACCTTAACAACAAGTCAACATATCCATACAACTGCTCTCAAGAGTCCTATCCACTGCAGACCAGTTGTCTGCACTGGATGAAGGTCACTGAATGACCACACACATCAATTAGCACTCATAATGTGCACAATGCACGCTAATGTGAAAATCTGATGTTTGTATGATGTTATCAGCACTATGATTGTAGGAAGCATTTTAATGATACAAGTGCTTTAAATAAGGTCAAATATAGTAATAATGTATAACATTTTTGACATTGTAGTTTTCTCTTTTTTTGACTTTTTGCATTTTAATTGAATTTCAACAACACAATAATGTTTCACTTCAAAGGTGTTGAAAGGTGTCGAACATATGGCCAGTGAGTTTAGGCAGTGTCACTCTCATGCACTACATGTGGTGAACCAAATACAAAACAGGTGTCAATTATGTGACTCAGGGCCTGTTTACCATTACATTGTGAAATAATGGCGTCCTATAGAGGTGTGCACTGCATCACTAGCCCAACACTGACCTGCTCTTATGTTAATGAGTAAAGAGCTGTTGGAGGTTAGGGGAGAAATGATGTATAATGTGTATTTAAAACATCTGAAATTTGTTAAATGAAGCTTAACAAAAAATCTCAATTATTAGAAAAGAAAACAATTGAGGCTTTTTTCCCTTTAACAAAAGTTTGGGGTCAGTAAGGTCTAGAACAACGATCTTTAAAAGTCAATGAATTTGCAACAGCTGAATGTATATGTACAGTTGAAGACAAAATTATTAGCCCCTTATAAAAAATTTCATTATTTTTCAAATAACTCCCAAGTGTTGTTTAACTGAAAGACGATTTTATCAACACAGCATTTTTAAACATAATACTTTATTGAGGTAGCTTTTAGGGTTTGTAATACAAATAGAAATAAATGTATAACCAAGAATTTAAAAAAGTCTACTGGTCAAAATTATTAGCCCTCTGATGTTAATAGTCAATAGTGTATCCCTTTTGCTTGATAACAGCCTTTAGTCGTTTGCTGTATTTCTCAACAAGTTTCAAGCATGTCTCCTGAGGAATGACAGCCCATTCTTCCTTAGCAAATCTCTCAAACTCCTCCAGATTTGTTGGTCTTCTGGCACAAACTCTGGACTTTAGTGTGCCCCACAGATTTTCTATTGGATTCAACTCTGGGCTTTGTGCCAACTACACTCACTTGCTCATTTGGAGGTATTTCTTCACCAGAAGTGAGGTATGCTTTGGGTCGTTATCATGCTGGAAGACAAAATGTTGACCCAAACCAAGTCTGAGGTTGTCTTTCAAAATCATCTTATAGTCTTCCTTTTTCATGTTTCCTTCAACCCTGACGAGATTCCCAGTTCCAAACGCACTGAAACATCCCCACAGCATTATACTCCCACCACCATGTTTCACTGTGGGAAAAGTGTTCTCGGGGTTGAATGCCTCTCCCTTCTTTCTGCAAACATAGGCAACATCTCTATGGCCAAAAAGCTTTCCAATATGCATCACATTCCCTCAGGTTGTCCTTAGCAAAACTTCATTCTAGCTTGGAGGTGTCTCTTCTTCAGAAGTGGAGTCTTTCTTGGTCGGCAACCTCGCAGTTTATGAGCATTAACAATTCTTTCTCTCATGTCCAAACTAATTTCTTTTGTCTTTGCCATTATGACAGTGCATATTATTTTACTAGTTGTTTTGCAAGATACTAATCCTCAGCTTAAAGAGCAATTTAAAGGCTTAACTAGGTTAATTAGGTTAATCAGGCAAATTAGGTTAATTTGGAAAGTCATTGGACAACAGTGGTTTGTTCTATAGATAATCAGACTAATAATGTCTGAAGGGTTTGATTTATTTATTTTTTTACTTCTTTTATTCAAGCAACTGTAAGAAATCAGACTTTCTCTAGAAGAAAAAAATAATAGGAAATAATGTGAAAACATTCTCTTGCTCTGTTTAACATCACTTGGGAAATATTCTAAAAAAAAAAAAGTTGTCTTCAACTGTACATATATATATATATATATATATATATATACATATATATGGCTGTCAGTTAAAATATGCTATCTGTCAGAGATGGTAAAGTATGCAATACATAACGCACAAGCACAAATTTGCTTTTCATTTGATGAAATAGAATGAGAAAGTATGCATTCTGATTATGATGCTCTTATGTTAATGAGAAAAGAGCTGCTGGAGGTTAGGGGAGAAATTCTGGATAATTTGTATTTAATAATCAGAAATCTGTTAAATGAAGCTTAACAAAACTCAGTTATTTGAAAAAAAAAAGTATTGCAGGTTTTCCCCTTTTAACAGAAGTTTGGGGTCATAAGGTTTGGGTTCTTTTTTTTAAAGAAATAATAAGATTTTTCATGGGTTGAAAAGAATGTTGTTAAAAGACAATTTAAACAGCTTTTTGAATCAAAACCAGTGCTTTCCTAGGAAAGAGAAAAACAAACAAACTTCAGTTAATGAATTTGCTAAAGCTGAGTGTAACATTTTTGACAAGCCAAAAAAAGACTGTCAGTTGAAATATTAGAAATAAAAACACACAACACTTACAGTAGCACTGTTATGTACATATTCCTCATGTACATACTGTGTATTTATTATAGTAATTACAATAACTAGGTACTAACCATGAACCTACCCCTAAACCTACACTTTCCCACATGTATTACCAGTACTTTCTTAGGTAAGTACACTGCAAGTACATGTAAGTACACATACTGTAAAATAAAGTGCAACTATTATTACCTGTTTTCAAATATTTTACTGTAACAAAATTGATGTCTGTCAAAAAGTAACATGCACAGTACATGGTAGTATACTGTAAAATCCCACTCTACTGGAAGTTTTGACTACATCATCGCTTTCCAAGGAAAAGTGTAAAATGACAACCCGAGCAACTTCAACATGTTGTCTGTCAGAGATGTATGCAATACCCAATGCATATGAGTTCAAATTAGTTTAGTCACTTGCTGAAATCGAATTAGAAATATCAGCAAACTGATTAATATACTTCACACTGAATGCTAATTGTGATCAGTGGCAATCCAACTGAAAAACTTAGCCGGGTTAGTGAACATTGTTGCATGTTATATTATGACGGACAGATGTCCTATGATTCTGATTATGATGGAGGTTAGGGGAGAAATTATGGATAATTATTATTATTTTTTTTAAATCTGAAATCTGTTAAAAGGAGCTTAACAAAACTTAGTTTTTAGAAAAGAACTATTGCAGTTTTTTAGGAACAAAAAATGACAATGATAACAAGGAAAACCCAATGAAAGCATTGTGGCTTTATGTAATAAACGGTTGCAATACTGTGCATACTGATACATGCATTTCACCACCTACATTGTTTACAGAGTGTCACATATGACATGTGTTGTTGTCTGGGAGGAACTTTTACTTTCTGTTTCTTGGACAGCTGATGGCGTCTTGCCATGGCCATGTAAACAGAGCATCACAATTGCAAGCCCTCTTAATAGAAAACCCCTAGAGTTGGGCCCAGCCCATTTGGGTCAAATGAAGAGAACTGGCTCAAGGCCTGAGGGGTGGACTAAAACCCCAGTGAGCATTGCTTCATCACTTCCTCATATTGGATGTGACAGAAAGAAATGATCCTCAAATGAAAGAAAAACACAGTTGAATGTCACCATGTCACAGAATGTCCATGCACATGAAGGAATTAATATGTAGAGGAACTCTGGCCAATAAGGAAAACCTAATGGTGACATCATTTTCCCCAGGGGGATGCTGATAGCAGCTTGTTTGCGGGTGAGCTGAACATTTGACTCTGAGATAAGAGAGCAGAATACACAGATTGGAACAGCTGTTAGGAGGAGAGTCCAGCTGTGGCTGAAGGGCATGACTGCATGAGGATCCCAGGGATCTGTCAGTATAAATAAACAGGAGGTTCCTTAATTTTCTTTGACATCATCCTTGGATATGCTGATACTTAACTTAACCCTTTCACCTAAATGCACATGAGTATTGCTATTACTGAGGGAATGCAAATACAGCTTAATCCATATTATGTTGTTTTATATACACTCTACACTAATGAATTAAATGTTTATCCATTTATGGTACATACTATGTTATAACAATAAAACATAACTAATAACAAAAATAAAGAACTTTTTGGGGGAATAAATAAAGAGAGAGAGAAAGAGGTGTTTATTTATTTGTTTTGTTTTGTTTTTTATAAAAAAATACACTCAATGAAAAAAAAAATGTTGCTACTATTAAATGAAGATGTTTTTTAATTAACTGATGTATGTATATACTTAGAACTTTTACTAACTAAAATTGAGTGAATCATTACCACTGGTTCTTTAATATTGTTTCTGAAACTATAAAAATGTATTTGATTAAATATACAGGAAAATGTAATACTGTGAAATATTATTACAATTGAAAAAGTAATGTTTTTCAATTTTAATATACTTTAAAATGTAATTTATTCTAGTGATCATTACAGCATCATTACTTCAGTCTTCAGTGTCACATGATCCTTCAGAAATCATTTATATATATATATATATATATATATATATAATCAATATATTATTATCTATTATCAGTATTGGGAACAATTGTGCTATCCAATATTTTTTGAAACCTGTGATACTTTTTTTTTCAGGATTATTTCATGAATATTAGAAAGAATGTTTTAATCCATGAAGGATGTGTTAACTTGATAAAAAAAAAAAAAAAGATAGATTATATTCTTAGAAAAGATGTCTGTTTTGAAAAATGCTGTTCTTTTAAACTGTTTATTCATCAAAAATCCTAAAAAAGTATCACAAGTTTCAACAAAAAATTTGGCAGCAACACTTATAATAAATCGGCATATTGATAATAAATGAGAATGATCTCTGAAGGATCATGTAACACTGGCATAACGGCTGATGAAAATTCAGCTTTGCATCACAGAAATAAATTATATTTTAAAGTATATTAGAACTGCTATTTTAAATTGCACTAATATTTCATAATATTACTGTTTTTTCCTGTATTTTTGAATAAATACATGCAGCCTTGATGAGCAGAAGAGAAGTCTTTAACCAACATTAAAAATCTTACTGATCCCAAACTTTTGACTGGCAGTGTATGTATCACAATTAAAAAATAAATAAATAAATAACAATTTGGATTAATCATAAAACTTCGAAGTAGAAAGAATAGTATTTTCTTTCTTTGTTTTATTTACAACTGTGAAAAGATATTATTCAGTTCTTTTTTATTCATTTTTACAGTGTGCATTTATGTTCTAAAGATAAAACATATAAATCATCATTGTGCTATTCATGCATAAATGGAATTATGTAATACTTCACAATTTTCTGCAAAACTATGTTAAAAGTTTATAAATTAACAACAACATCAAATTAATTTATCACAGATGCAGTAAATCATAATGTAGAAGAAGCAAACTGAAATGTTTAATAGAGCAATTTCAGCAGGGTTCCCAGGTCATTTGCTTATTTTCTCTTTAAATAATACATTCTGTTGCTTTCTTCTAAAAGGAATATGTTGCCATATGACCAGCACCATACCATATGGAGTTATACAAACCAGAAGACCGAAGGAAACAATTGTAGGAGGGAGACAAAAAACAAAGTTTAGCAGGGGCCCAAGGCTGCCAGGGTGATATTTGGCCGATAGTCATAATGTATTGTTTTACATGGTTGAAATACATAAAATATACTTCTTCTAGAATACACTGCGGGACGTTAATGACAAATAGTTATGGTTTGTGTGTGGTCATGAGTGCATACGCTGTCATGCATTGTTTATTTATTGCTTATAGGACCAAATGAGTCATTGCACTTATGCCAATATACAGATATACTCCATATATTTCCATGGAGCGTTATGGAAATGGAGTGCATAGCTTGAATGTTTTACAGGATATAGAAAACATATCCAATAAAACAATAAAACGCTACAAGTACAGCTACTCCACTGAATCGCATGACTGTTGCAAATGGTCGAACAAAAAGTGTTGCAAAAACACAAGCTGCTTTATTTCCACTGACTGGCTTATTTTTCACTCACACACCAGTGGATCAGCTGCCATGCCAAGCTGATTAAGTTCATAATGGTCACCTCTGAGTTCCGCAGTCCAGCTGACTGCTAATGGCGAAGCAAACTGGGCAATGGGAAGTTCAATTTCTTATGGACAGAATATTCCAGCAGGACACCAGTTCTGCTCCAACAAATACAACTCAGCAAACTGGAAAGAGAGCGTTGTATGAAATCACCAAAAACACCTAATTGTTTTGCATGGAATAATTATTCAGAGATCATTTGCATTGACTGAAAAACTAGGAAACATCCCAACACTATTAAACTAAATATCAGCAATTTGGAAAAAACACTTGGAGAATAATATACAACATTTTACAACAGACTTCAAAACATAACAACTGTAAATCCAAATACAGCTCAGAACAAAAAAGCATTAGCAAAAAGCAATTACAACCTGATTCTTTACAAAACTACAGAGTTCTGGAAGCTTTCAAAAGATGGGCCTCACCCAACTTTCACTTCAGCAATGAACATTTATTGCTGTAGTTTTAGCTTTCACTATCAGTCATGTAAGTAGGTGTCTTGAAGCTGTGAGTTATGGATCTTCTATCTTTGTGAAGCCTTTGCTGACAGGTAATGTCTTCTGTCTTCAGGATGTGGGGTCATCAGGGCATCAGAGGAACGCAGGGAATCACCAGCTGCTTAATAGAACATGAGAGGAGGAGTGTGTTATCAGTAATCAGTATTGCAGACAAGACAGCTCTCTTTATATAGCAATGTGAGTATTTTAAGTGTTGCAGTGTTGTAGATGGTTTCTCTTTGTGTTATATCTCTTTAGGCCACTAGTGGCCAGCACCTGGAATAAAGTAAGGGATTATTTCACTCCAGAGTAAAAATTTATTCAGCCCTGTGTCATCCAAGTTGTTCATGTCTTTCTTTCTTCAGGCGAAATAAAAAGGAAGGTTTTTGAGGAAGACATTACATCATTTTTCTCCATATAGTGGACTTCTATGGGACCCAATGGGTTGAAGGTTCGAATTGCAGTTTCAGTGCAGCTTAAAGGGCTATAAATGATCCCAGCCAAGGAATAAGTGTCTTATTTAACAAAACGATCTGTCTTTTTCTAAAATAATAACCACAAATACTCGTATTGCAATAGCTTGGCTTCATGCATTACATAATCACGTTGGAAAGGTCACAGGTGACATAGGCGGATGTACCGACTTAATGTTAACAAAGCAAACATGCCCAAAAAAATCTGGTGCAAATAAATCTAAATATTGAGAAAACTGCCTTTAAATTTGTCCAAATGAAGTTTGTAGAAATGCATAATACTAATTACGTTTTGATACATGTACGACAGGAAATTTACACAATATCTTCATGAAACATGATGTATACTTAATATCCTAATGATTCTTGGCATAAAAGAAAAATCTATAATTGTGACCAATACCATGTATTTTTGGCTATTGCTACAAATATACCTGTGCTACTTAAGACTGGTTTTATGGTCACACATACAGGTGCAGCTCAAAAAATTAGAATATCGTGAAAAAGTTCATTTTGTCTGTAACTTATTTAAAAAAATTAAACTTTTATATACTCTATATTCATTACATGTAAAGTAAAACATTTTAAAAGTTTTTTTTGTTTTTGTTCATTTTGATGATTAGAGCATACAGCTCATGAAAGTCAAAAATCCAGTATCTCAAAATAATAGAATATTTACATTTGAGTTTTATTAAATGACCATCCCTACAGTATAAATTTCAGGTATCTCTTGTTCTTTGAAACCACACTAATGGAGAAGACTGCTGACTTGGCAATGATCCAGGAGACAATCATTGACACTCTCCACAAAGAGAGTAAGTCACAGAAGGTCATTACTGAATGGGGTGGCTGTTTACAGAGTGATGTATCAAAGCATATTAAATGCAAATTTGACTGGAAGGAAGAAATTGGGTAGGCAAACGTGCACAAGCAACAGGAATGACCGCAAGCTTGAGAATACTGTCAAGTAAAGCCAATTCAAACACTTGGGAGAGCTTCACAAAGAGTAGATTGAAGCCGGAGTCAGCGCATCAAGAGTCACCACACTCAGACGTCTTCCAGAAAAGGAAAACCAAGCCACTTCTGAAACAGAAACAATGTCAGAAGCATCTTACCTGTGCTAAGGAGAATAAGAACTGGACTGTTGCTCAGTGCTCCAAAGTCCTCTTTTCAGATAAAAGTAAATTTTGCATTTCATGTTGAAATCATGGTCCCAGAGTCTAAATGAAGACTGGAGAGGCACAGAATCCAAGCTGCTTGAAGTCCAGTGTGAAGTTTCTGAAGTCAGTAATGATTTGGGGTGCCATGACGTCTGCTGGTGTTGGTCCATTGTGTTTTATCAAGTGCAAAGTCAGTGCAACCATCTACCAGAGATTTTGGGGCACTTTATGCTTCCATCTGCTGATAAGCTTTATGGAGATGCTGATTTCCTTTTCCAGCAGGACTTTAGCACCTGCCCACAGTGCAACAACCACTTGAAAGTGGTTTGCTGACCATGATATTACTGTGCTTTACTGGCTAGCCAACATGCCTGACCTGAACCCCATTGAGAATCTATGGGATATTTTCAAGAGAAAGATGAAAAACAGTCGATCCAACAATATACAGATGATCTGAAGGCTCAATAGTGCCTCAGCAGTGCCACAGGCTGATCACTTCCATGCCACACTTCACTGATGCTCTAATTTGTGCTAGGAGCAAGTCATTTGCTGTAATATGTGCTGCCAAACAAGTATTGAGTGCATACATGAACATACTTTAAAGGGTACATAACATGCACAGTTTCACCTAATCTCATGTTAATCCTGAGTACCTATAGAGTAGTAATGTGTCCTTAATATCTCCAAAAAGTCTTTAGTTTTATTATATTTATAAAAGAAAAATACAGCTTTCCGATTTTCTCCGGAAAAAGACGAACTTCTGGAGGCGCACCGTGGGCGGAGCTAAGCTTGACGATCACTTGCGCTGGGATTGCCAATAAAACAGAAATTTGATGTTGTTTTACTTACCATCTGAAGTTCTGAATCATTACCGGGATCTTTTATAGCTGAGACGACTCCATCTTTCAGTATCAAACAATGTGCAAATCCAGCGTCGAACTGGTCCTCGTATATGAAACACACACTTGCTAAACTCCATTGCTGCCCCGGAAGAAGGAACTGCATCCACTGTTCACATAACGCTGGGTTCTTCAGGAAGCTGAGCAAAGTTATATTTGCCTTACAACCATATACAATGAATCCCTTGCAGAGTGCAGCCGAATGAAGCACGTTGATGGCACGCTCTTTCTCACGGTCTGGTCGACGTGATCGCGGGCGCTGAGGACACGCTTTTCCGGGAGAAATGTTCATTTAAGGAGTTCCACCGCCGACATTAATACGTCATTAATGCCACAATCAAAAAAAATCAGCCGAAACTTGTACCAACCCGGAAGTAAGAATTTCGGCAAAGAAATTCTCTGTCATTTGTCCAAATTATTTTTTTAAACTTTGGCCATGTTTAGCATGAGAATCCAAATCTTTAACACTGTAAACAACTCTGAATATACAAAACACCATTGTACCCCCCTTTAAATAACTTTAACTTTTCTGTTTTGCAGATCCTTTTTTTGATTGATCTTAGGAAATATTCTAATGTTTTGAAATACTGGATTTTTGACTTTCATGAGCTGTAAGCTCTAATCATCAAAATTAAACCAAAAAAAAAAAAACCTTTGAAATGTTTTAGTTTACATGTAGTGAATCTAGAATATATGAAAGGTTCAGTTTTTGAAACAAGTTACAAAAAAAAAAAAGAACTTTTTCACGACATTCTAATTTTTTGAGCTGCACCTGTAGATCCAACGTTCAGATATCTGTTCTGAAAATGTATGCAAATTAGTGCATATTTAATTGGATAGTACCTGATTTTTCATGACATTTTGGAAGTTGTGAAGTAAAACAGTTGTCTTAATGTACTTTAATTAATTAACTGGGGAAGTATGGTTATATCTATTAGCTGTTTACCTGCCTTGAATCGAAAGTAATATGAAGCTTTATCTCTGTATAGGAAGATTTTACTAGTTAAATATGCTATAAAACTAGACTTATTTAGAGACCCACAATTACTTAATGGAAATTACTGCATGGAAATTTGAATTTGTCTGTCAAATGATACAGTATTCCCTATTGTTTTTTATGGCTCTGGCACATTTTGATGTAGATTAGTAGAAAATCCCAAACAAAAACAGTCAAGGAGCAAAGGATAATTTTTTAGGTCAGAGTTACATGATCACAACAATTTGCCTTTTGGTTCTTTGACCTAATTGTGTCAACTTGATACATAGAGAAGCTGTCCAGTCAAAAAGAAGAAGAAAAAAGAAAAAGAAAAAAAAAAAATGGGGAGGAGACCAAATGAGCATTAGCTGCAACTCCTGCCATGTCTTCATCCATTTAATCTCTCAGATACACTCTGCAGAACTGTTTGCATTATTAGTGCCACATGTTTGGCTTATATTTGAAACTGTGATTTTAGAAGGACTAAATGAAGAAATTATAAGAAAAACTGGTTATTTTATACATTCTGCTTTCAGACACTGAGAATCAGAGCGTAAATGACTGCCGTCTAGACGATTCTTATTGCATCTACTGGTGTGTGCTATTTTATTACAAGTTTCTGCCATTTGCTCACTGGTGTTTCTTTGGGATCCCAGCCAATTGGCTTGTGGATACACCTGCGATTTACTTGGATGGCACCATTAAGTTGTCACTGGAGGTCTTACGGCAGCCCATAAAATGTAAAGCGCCAGAGATGGAAGCAACACATGCAGTTCTCCTGCCCAGTGGCCTGCCAGAAGGAGTTAAGCAGCCAGTTTGCCTCTGTGTACCATAGTGTGATGTAATTCATTTGCACAATCTAAAGCTGGTGAGCAGCCGAGAGTGAGCGTGTCATGTGACCTCTGCAGCCAAATGGCATGAGAGTGTTTGAGGATTTTTCACCCACCAGCCAGTTGAGGCCAAAAGGCATGAAGGTTGTTTAAAAAGATGGGGGTGAAAGGCAACAGTTTGTTTATAAGCTGAAACAACATGATCACCCACAAAGTTTTTGAAAGTGACTCCCACAAAGGTTAGATGGAGCGTGAATGGTGTATTCAACCTTTAAAATAATCCTTTGGTTAATATCATTGCATGCTGTCAGTTCAAATAAGTAGTTGTGACATACTGTAAATCTGAGGCCAAGAGTGGAAGAGTTGTGATGCAAGCATGTGGCAGGCTAAATGCTTGTTTTCTTCCAGCTGGCAGCAACGTTAGAAGTCTTAACATGTCATATATTATTAAATACTGTTTAATTGTTTCATGCTCTTTAAATATCATTATGGAGTCTCTGTATTGCTAGCTTGGGCGGTTTTCTTCAGTTTTCCTTATAATGTTGAGAATTAGCATTAAAGGTGTGGTTCTTATTTTCATTCATTTTTATGACTTTATGAGGTTCCCACAGCATACTGGCTTTGTTACAAACTTAGTGAGCTGCCCTTCTAAAGTCAGAACCATGCTTTGCTTTTCTGTCTCTTGCCATGAGGGTGAACCTTCTAACCTTTCAGAGTCTATTCCATCAGATACGTTCAGCACAACCAAACTAGAATGGCTTTGTGTTTCTACACCTGACCTGCAGAGGACAGAATAGAGTTCCATCTTTATACTCTTTTAAAATCGAGTTGTAAAACTCTGGAACCATCTGACCTCCTAACGTCACCTGATCCTGTTGTTTTTATTGCCATTTTCCATCTTCTTCTTCAAGTAGGTCTTAAAAGCAAAGGCTCAACTGTGAGTGTTGCCACATAGTTTACCCACAAATTAGCACAGTCAATTCTAGCCACATGCTGTTGATATATAAGAGATGTGATTTGAAAATGCTTTTAGTAATTTGATGTTAGCATGTTGCTAAGCTAATCACAACCCAATTCATTAGAATGAAATTTCTGCTTATCACATTTTTTGCAAGTGAAATATCCAACTAGTCTCACTAAAAGTGATGTCAGCTTTATCCTGAATATCTGGGAATGGTTTATTACATTTATCACAGGACTTCAGAAGTTAAATGTTCAGCGAGTGTAGCTAAAAGGATAATGCTCTGTCGCATTACATGCACTAAACTAAACACTACCCTAAATTTAACCAATAGTGTTAACAAAAGCAAAGATCCCTCTGTATCACAAGTGTAATGCTGTACCGGGTGAGGTACTGAGCAAGTTTACCATGTTAGAAAAGCTGTACAAATGGAGCAGCTTATATTGTGTATAGGTACATTTTTTAGGAGTTGCCAAAAACTGACTGTCTTATTGCAAATAGTCTGCCTTGTTAGTAGAGGCAATTTACACTTACTTCGCCCACCAATGTGTGGTTAGACTAGAAAACATTACAAAAGACAACTACCAAACAGCAGCTCCAGTGGTGTAGTTAGGAAAGCATCCACCTTTTGCATAATTCTTCTCCTTTTTCACATCTCATATCACATCGGAAAGGCATTTATTTTTAATAAGAAATTAAGGAAATAATGTAAAAGTTACTTAAAGTAACTTTAACCCAGGTAGGCTTAGGGGTAGGTGTATAGAGGGCTTTACTGTCCCAAAAAGGTGACATCCATTTAATATTTTTACTAAACAAAATGGTAATTTAGACACAATATGTTACTATTGCATACTGTTTTAAAATGTACTACAATACTGAGGTGCAGATATTTGCCACTATTTGTGCTTAGTGTAAATAGCCTTTGCCTTAAAAAATGTAGGTAAAGGCCTTTTTTCCCTAATGAGACTTCTGTTCTTATTATTAAAAATATAGAATGCTCAAACATAGGTTAGAAATATTAACTTATTGATGTTTTCGCTATTAAATGAATACAAAGCTTATTTATAAACATTCCCCTTGCTTTGTCTGCCATCTTGGCTTTGCTTTTTTACACAGAGTCTGTCACAATGTATAATAGGATTGTCTACTCCACAACCCAAACATGTAATACTCTGAGTCAGCGTTACGCTGTATACCCTTTGGAACAGCTGTAACATCTTGAGTGTACAAATGATGCTTTAAAATGTAGGAAACCTCAGGCTTTGGAACAGAGCAAATATTTGAGACTGTTTCTCTACACTCTGGTTTTCAGCGTTGGCATCTAAATCCGAAATTGTAAGATTCAAGCAGCTAGTGTGTAGGAGTGAAAACAGATCTTATTTCCCTCTCTCCAGGAAAAACCAAAATGATCTCATTTAGAATGAAGTCCCAGGCATTTATTTTAATCATTTAAGGAGTCATAGCATGGACTCTGGTCTCACCACACAACAGCTGGGAAAATTAGCTTTACAGAAGGAGGCATTTTTACACCCTAGAATGACAATTACAAGGAAAACCCTCATTTGATTGCATTGACGATGTACAAATGTTTACGGCTCTGACTGGTCAGTTCAGCCATTGGTGTAGCTATTTACACGCCTCGGTGTCGTTTACTAGTGTGTGGTCTTTCTTTTCAAATTAAACATCACCCATTCGCAAGTGCTAAAGTGGGCCGTATATTTAAGCTAGGGGCTAAATGTTATAAAGGGTGACTGCTTGATCCTAAAATCACCCAGATGGATTTATTTCAAAGAGCCTGGTGTGTACTGCAGAAATCTGTCCTTCCCTCAAAAGGACAAAATGGTCAGAAATTTGTTACGGATTGTTTCAATCTCAGTTCATGCATACGTAACGGGGAACAGTTACAGTGGCTCACATCTACTCACTCAACAGACTCAATGCATTATGTCAACCATGTGCAGAAGAGCTATTTGAACTTTTATCCTATAAATGTGCACAAAAGGCATCATGAAACTTATACCCATAGTGAAAGTGATCTCCGCACTCTTAAGTGTAATTGTGATGTCAGAAAGGTGCTTGACTGTGATCCTCTAGATCCCTTAAGTTCACAATGGGCACTCAAGTGGATTTTTCTCAAACATGTACGGCAGTTCAGAGAAAGTGTCATCCTGACTTCAAAACGATAACTGTGTCACATTACATCTAATAAAAACAACCCAACATGTGCTTTTTGCAGCCATCTGAACATGTTTTATTCTGTACTGTACTGTACAGGAAAGGTCTGAACAACATATGTGCTCACTAGGATCTGCAATCAGTCTTGGAGTATATTGCTAGCCGTATTTCTGTTCTGTTTACTTTTAAAGAGTGCAGCTTTAGTCCCATGTCAGGCCCTGGGAGGTGAAATATGGAAGGCAAGTATCTTGGGGAGTCCCAGGCTCCACTGAACATGAGCGTATATTGAGAACACTTCCTGTTAAAAATCATGAGAACAAAAAGTAGTTACATTTACATTTTGGAGGTGGTAGAACATTAAGAACTAGTATATATAAATATTTTACTCAAGCGGTCCACAATGCGAATGCAATGCTATACCAGGTGTGCCACTAAGCAAGTTTACCATATCAGAAAAACATAGAAAAGGAGATGGTTATGTGTTGCAAAAGTCAAAATGCATTAGTTTACAGATCATACACTATGGTAAAATGTTTTGAGGTCATAAAGAATTGAGTGAAGAAAAAAAAGGCATTGATTTACCGAAATTATGACTTTGTGCCACTGTAATCTTAATTTGTTTGGAAAGGAAGAAAAATTGTTGATGTTAATGCTACTGGTGTTCATTTCAGCTGGAATCTGCAGTGAATCATATGTTTTGGTATGTTTTTGGAATTTCCAATGAGTCTAGGTTAAAAATGGAGCTGGAAGAAGCATTTGGAACAATGTTTCATGTTTCAACGCAATGTTCATTCAGTTTGCATTCAAGACGTTTGCCATTTATAAATCTACATGCACATAGTAAAATAACCATTTGACTTTTGGAAAGGCTTACACTGAGTAATTAGCATTAAATGTAGCAATAGTCTGTTTTATATTATACGGTTGATACGTGAAATGAAGTGTAACTTTGGCAGTGAGTCAAAGTCTATGATAACAAAGCCCTATATCTCTCTCAGCACGTGGCAACATACACAAAACATGAAATAGAGTAGCTTGTATGCACTGTAAATCATGAAGCATATTACTGTGCTCTGCGCATTAAAATTTCAGGCACCGTAAAGAACCTAGGAGCATGAATCATGACGGATGGAGATAAATGGGGCTATTATAGTCCCAACAGGCGCAGGATGTATGTCTCTCACATCATAGTGCTGTCATAGATGAATCCTAATGAAGAGACTGAAACATGGCCACTGCTAACCTGTGGTGTAAAACTCTGACCTTTTGAAGACCTATAGGGCTAATGTGAATCATGGCAGGATTTGATGGTGTAGCTTTCACACTGAGGAAGATTTTCTGCATAATGGAATGTCCAAGGAAAACATAAAACACTGGAATATCCAACTCAAACAGGGGAGGATACTGGGATCATTAGTTTAGCAATAGCCAATGGTTAATCACACATGTCTAAGGGGAAATGAGGCTACTGCTACATCTTTTTCTTGAATTACCACATGCACTAAAGAGGACACATGATCTTCTCTCCTCAATTCCAACACCAGAGAGGTTGAAATACCACTGCATAATCTGATAATATTTTCATTACTTAAACCTGATTATAACTTTGCTTGTCACAATCTAATAAAGCTTACTTTGCACTCAGTGTGACTGCTGTTTCCAGATGGTCAAGTCATCCAGGGTGGAAAAGTTAATCAAAAGGCTAAATTTGCTCTCTATGAAACACTTACCACAGCAAGATATTTTTAGGTTAAGTTTTCTTATGTGGTTATTAATGGATGTTTGTGTTTACCTTAAGACAGAGACCTTTCTTCAAGTTAGATGCGGCTGGAGAACACCTTCTGTCAGGGAGGAAGTAATTGTCTTACTTTAAAAACAAATCTTGCCCCTTAAGGTCTACAAAGAAAATCTCTAGAGGCTCTGCGGGGAAAGGGGACATCTGGGACTGGGGTTTCACACGATCACATGGCTCACCATGAGGTAACCAGGTCAAATATACAGTCTAGCCCCTGTCATGGAGGTCTTGGGCATGCTTAGCCTTCGCAGCAATAGCACACTGAACACCTCACTGATGGATGGATGGAAATGCAAACATCCTAAATGCTTTGTAGCTCTAAAATGGCCAGGATATTCCAACACAGCCTCATGGCATTTTGTAACTACGTTAAAGGGATAGTTCATCCAAAAATGAAATTTTAGTCATCCTAGGTGTACACAGCTTTCTTCTTTCAGACGAATACAGTCAGAGTTATGTTTAAAAAACATCCTTTCTCTTCCAAGCTTTATAATGGCAGTGAATGGCTGTTCAATAATTCAATAGAAGTCCAATAAAGTGTATCCATCGATGCATTTTTGTAAGAAAAATATCCATATTGAAAACTTTATAAACCATAATCCCTAGCTTCTGCTGACTGTCGTACGCATGTTTACAAGAGAGTGGCATTCCAGCGGATGACATAGGATGTTGGACGTTGGCATAGCGTGAGAAGTGACAAACTTGGAAGCGCAGAGGAGAGAGCAAAACAAAACACCGGTCACAAATTAGAAGTACAAAATGAGGATTTGTCAGGAAAAATGTCAGAGGATTTCAGTATAACCCAAGAGGAGACTGGTTTTTCTTTGATGTAAACAAAACATATTCTCACCAGAGCTTTTGCTGGAATGCTACTGGGCACAGTTGGTTCACTTTTTGCTTGTTCCATTACCACACCAAAACTTGGGACTGAAAAGAAGCGATTTTTCATATGACATTTTCTTTACTTGTCTACTAAAATATTAATAATTATTAACGTCTATAAGTATGTCATATTTGCCACAATTAGCTCATAAACACAAGAAGCTTTTTTTTTTAGGTGCCTAACCATTTCAAATGTAAAATAACTTTAAAAATGAGAGTCCAACTGTTTTTATTTCTATTCAGTATTTTATTTGATTATTTGTTTAGTTAAACATAGTTCATTTGTAAAACGTTGTACAATAATCGCAAACAATTTAATATTTAATTTCAGTTCATCACTTTAATAGTAATCGCTGAAAAGTTGAGAAACAGTAAAAAACATTGAACTTGCAAACAGCAATAATAAAACAGGTCAAATACAAACAATAGCTAACCTAATTAACATAATAACAATAAACATAATAAATAAATGGTACTCAATTGTAAATTATTTGTCTCAACGGTACCCCGCTGACCACCTCAAACATTTCTCTAGATTTTATGGCACAAAGTCATGCAATATGTCAGTTTTTTAGAAAATGTAAGTTAACTTTAACAGTCATGTAAGGATTAGTAGCTATTCAAAGTGAAAGGGATGTGGTGAAGTGAAAAACTTAACTTAAAAAAAAAAAAAATCTTTTGCCAATATCTTCGGACTGGAGAAGCGCATGTACTTCAAATTTCCCACGATTGGAGAGGGTGCTAATACTCATGTGAGAAGCTGATATCACAGATCAGACTTGTTGCGCATGGAAGTTATTTAAGGTGTCTCAAATGTACCCCCGTACCAACTGTACCTGATCTGCCCTACTATTTATGATGGAATTTTTTTGGACTATTAAATGTAAACACCCATTTACTGACATTATAATGTTTGGAAGAGCCGGGACATTTTCAAATATAACTCAGATTGTACTCGTCTGAAGTCATATACACCTAGGACGGCTTGAGGATGAGTAAATCATAGGGTAATTTTCATTTTAGAATGAACTGTCCCTTTAAATTTGAGCAAATTGGTTGCAGTTCATATGAATTTGTGCACATACATTCATATGTATTTTTTTTACTATTTGTGTACACCCACTAATGGTTCTGAAATCAGCAACCAGTTACATTTTCTCATGAGATAATGAAAATATTGGAATATAATTAAATATATGTATTTTACCCAGTATTTCCACATTCTTTATTTGTTTGAATATTTGGTAACTTCTAAGAAATTGTTTCCTTTCTAAATCTAGAACTCCAAAGCAGGACAAGGGCTTAGATCAGTCTAAAATGTCATTAAATATCAGCGGTCATGTTGTTATTGAGTTCATGCCCATCACATGACTGAAATCTGTACAAATGTCCTTCAAATACCAATAGTGGCAAAGATCACAAACCAACTCCTACTGACCCTAACATGTTTATAATATCAACAGTTTATTATAAGGCAACAAACTGTTGAGCAACAGTGTTGTTTCTACAACACTGTTACTCTTAACCCAAGTTTACTTATCTTATACTTATCTTATCTCTTTTTTTACAATTCAGAATATTTTATAACTGATAATTGCAACACATGTTGGAAAATGCATGAAAGTTTGGGTCTCTAAGGGCTAAACTGGGCTGTAGAATTGTTGGCAGAATGCAGATATCCACTCTAGACTCTTTAATTTAACTATTCCTCTCATGGTTTGGGGAAAAGTCAAAGGGTAACATAAGTCTTTCACTACTTACCTGCATGTGAATATGCTTTCACGGTATGAAAGAAGTGTTAACCCGTGAAAAGCAACCAATTCGAGTCTGCTACCTAAACAGAGGCTTCCCAACTGAATTCAAAGGAATTTTTGTAAACACTCATTCTTTGCTATAATAAACATTTCGCCACATGTCAAAGAAACTGCCATGACACATCCCATTTACCTCTAACACACAATGAAAAGCATTGCATTCCCTGACCTTATATTTGCTCTAATGATTATGTAATCCAGAAGTGAAGGTTTGTTTTAGAAATGCTCAGTGAAATGTGAACAGTCAGTCTTTGTGGGATGAGAATTCAAGGTTAATTCACACGAATGCACATTTCACAATTTTTTTATTTTCTTTTTTTGCACTTCCTTTTAACATGCTCTGTTTATCATGCTTTGCGGTTTACCTGATTCGTACTATGTGTGTCACAGATATTTCATTGTGAAATTAGATTAGAGGTGAGTCAGATTTCTGTGTAATTTACACAAGGACATGTGGGAACATCCACAATAAAAAAATGCTATCAGCCAAATCAGATTTACAGATAAGTTTCAGGGGTATCAAATAAGGATGTGGATCAGCACCTGGAAAAAATCACATAATGTGCCTTAAAACATCAGAGTGTGGACTATAAGCCAACTGTTATGTATGTTATCTCATTAATCTGACCATTTGATCGGATTAATCACTTTGCTATGCTCTAACTTTATTTTAATATAATATATAACTTTAATTAATGTTCATTGTATATAGTTACCCTTTTTTAAATAAGTTAATTTAGGAGTGTGCATAAATGCGCAGTTGAAATGTACTTTAAATATTAAAGTACACTTGTGGTCAAAATTATTGGACCCTCTGAAAAAATTTAAGCAAAGAAGGCTGTGAAAATAAATCGGCACTGTTTATCCTTTAGATCTTCAGTTTAAAACTTTTTTTATTTTATTTTATTCCTAGAGTGCCTAGGAACATAATGTTGTCCAGCCATGACTTGACAGGAGTATAAATATGAGGGAAGACAAAGGCCAAAATCCCTTTTTCATATTTAAAAAGTGCACTATGCAATAATGCCAAAATATTTTTTTAAATAAACTTTAAATAATTAATGTTTTGTTGTGCTTTAAAGGATTACCCCTGTTATGTGTTGACTTACATACTTAGCACATGTAAACTACTGTTACACTACTGTACTTGATTAGAATTTTAATTGTAGTGTTATTTCATATTAAATGTAAAGTTTTTTAAATATGCATTTTCATTGAATTGCAAATAACATGCAGGTAAGTGCCTGAAAACATTATATTTATTGTACATATTTCCATAATAAGTTATCTTTTTAAAATGATGCTAAAGTATACTTTTTTTCACAAATGCTGTGAGAATGTGTGTCTACAAAATGTTTTTAATTGATAGTTGGATCATTGGTAAGGTCTTTGGTTACCAGTTTGAAGAAGGCTTTACTTGTAAGACACAAAAAGCACTTTATTTCCATACTTTTTTAAAATTAAAACCAGTTCCAGGCCAAACTACTTTTGCTTTTCATTGTTTCTAAAGCTCTTCTCAAAAATGGGCAATGGCTGAACACTGAGAAAAAGAGAAAAAAATCCCCACGAGCAGTTTAGCTGTCCAGTATCTGGCCTGTGAGTGTTCTAGAAAACGTAATCTGAATGAACATTGCCAGTGGGAATAAAATAAGGGTACAGTTCAGGCACGTTTCGACAGACGACACATTGTTTGCTGTGACAATCTCTGTGAAATTCCTTAGAGAAATACAGCTGTTGGTGATCTCATGGGACCATAAAACAGTAATGACTGTGGTATAATGGAACACATTGACAGCACAACTCACGTTTGAGGGCAAAATCAAGCGCTGTCGTCCAAACTAAAACAGCTCCCACCCTGAACGTCATCTTGTGTGGGGATACTCTCACTGTTTGCTCTGGCTAAATACTGGTGAACTAGGGCATGAAGAACAATCCATAACAGACCTGGAATAGCACAATCTAGACCAGGATCTCATGGTTTTGAAATCTTAGGCGCCACAAAGAAGTACACAAAACACTATGAGGATTCAGCATCGCACACATCCGGGATGCCTTCAAAAACAATATAAAAGATATATATGCAGCACTAGTGTTACATCTGCTCCAGTGGCATCATTAGCATCTATGATTGCACTTTTAGGGTTTTGCTGAGGTATAAATCACTAGTAATTGAGCTTTTGGGATTTTTTACATCATCCCTTACATCCGTTTGTATTTTCTTCTCCCTCTCAAACTGTACAGCGTTTCAGTGAATGTCAGAAAGGTCAAAAAATGATGGTTCAAGGGCCACGAGCCACATGATGAACAGCTCTGATGTACACTAACATCCAACCCAGGGGTTCATTAATTCACAGAATAGCCCTACATACACTTCCATTCAAAAGTTTGGGTTTAGTTCTTTTTTTTTTTATTAATACAGAGAAATTAATACTTTTACTCAGCAAAGATACATTATATTGATCAAAAGGACAGTAAAGATGTTTAAAATAATACAAAATATTTATATTCTAAATAAATGCATTTTTCCCACTCTCAAACTGTACAGTGGTTTAGTGAACATCGCAAAGGTCATAAAATTATGGTTCAAGGGCCACAAACCACATTCTGAGTCCAAAACAGCGCTTCTTCAAGAATAATCCATATAGAATAGTCCTGCATACACTGTATGTACCTTCAAAAATGTAATTTTATTTTCTTTTATTTTACAGACAATGAATTGATCAAAAGTACAGTAAAGATGTTTAACCCCTTAAACCTCTTAAACCCCTTCAGTGGGACGCCTAAGTTTACCATTTTACAAATAAATCCTAATCTAATTATGACAAACTATATATGGTTGGAAGGTCTCCTAAATAGATATTTTTACCATTTTTTGTGCTACAAATTATGTAGGAAAAGTAATAGATTAATATATGACTATAATATATGACTATATATAAAATATATAAAATATGACTAAATAATATAATATATGATTTTTGAAGAGTGCACTTCAAAAATCTACTTCACAATAGGAGTTCTGACCTTTGTCAAAAAAAAAAGTTCTTTCTTGTCTTTTTTCCCTAACATGCTTTAGAAAGCATAAGAAAACATATATCAGTTGAAAACTTTAAATCTCAATTCCTTTGAAAACCATTTTTAATCAGACATTGCATTACCATGGAAAATGTATATCAAAATCATATTACAAATGAATTATAAACATTTAAGTTTATAAAACATCAAAAATGCCACAAAAAACTTCTATTTTAAATAAATGATGTTCTTCTGAAGTAGTATTTTATTTTAGGAAAGAAATGTTAATACTTTCACTCACAGCAAAGATGTAATAAATTGATCGAAGGGACAGTAAAGGCGTTTAAAATGACATAAAATCTTTCTATTTTAAAAAATGCTGTTCTTTTAAACTTTCTATAATCAAAAAATCCTGGATTTTATTTTTTTTATTATTATTATTTAATTTTTGAGTTCACTCAGAAAAAAGGCAATGAATTGATCAAAAGGACAGAAAAGCTAATGATGCTCTTTTGAAGTATTATTTTATTTTATTTTTTAATATTGGAAAAAAATATTAATACTTTCACTCAGCAACGATGCAATAAATTGATTGAAAGGACAGTAAAGGTGTTTAAAATGACACACACAAAAAAAAAGCTGTTCTTTTGAACTTTCTAATCATGAAAAAATCTTTTCCACAAAAATATAAAACAGCAGCACAACTGTTTTCAACACTGCTAATGATAAATAATGTTTCCTGAGCACCAAATCGGCACTTTAAAATGATTTCTGAATAATCACATGACACTGGAGACTAGAGTAATGGCTGCTAAAAAAACAGCTTTGCCATTAAAGGAATAAATTCCACAAAACATATTAAAATAGAATATAGTCATTTTAAATTGTAATAATATTTTACAATATTACTGTTTTACTGTATTTGTAATCACATTAATGCATCCTTAGTGAGAATAAGACACTTAAAATATAAATAAATAAAATGTAATGTTAAAACGTCTTAAAACCTGTAAGATTTTTTTTGTCTTTGGAACACAAATTAGGATATTTTGATGAGATGCAAGGTCTTTCTTCGGTGTACTCTTGTGAACATATGTTGAAGAATGAGAGGATAAGAGAAGAATGTCTCATTATTTTTGTTTTCTTTACACACAAAAAGTGTTCTCGTAGTATCATAAAATTACGGCTGAACCACTGATGTCACACGGACTATATTAACAATGTCCTTACTAACTTTCTGGGCCTTAAATGTGTTAGTTGCGTTGCTGTCTATGCAGGGTCAGAAAGCTCTCGGATTTGATCAAAAATATATTATTAATTCATTTTTCGAAGATGAACGAAGATCTTACGGGTTTGGAACGACGTTGAATCCGTTGCTTCAAGAGCTGGTGATCGTTTGCTGCAGTGAAGGAGAAATTGTTGTAGGGAGTTCCCAGGACTCTAATTAGAAGGTGGTGTGAGGTCATGTTTGGGTTCAGTGGCGTCAGCAGACAGGTATCACCGGCAGCTGAAAGGGAAACCTCTGGAGATCAGCCCCTCATGAACCCAGCGACCACCAGGGCTAAATGACATCAGCACCAGCATGTGTCAGACGTGTGGTAATTTGTGAGCACCTCTCAACAGACCTCTGTCTGTTTGATGTCTGACTTTAACAAGAGGAGGAGGGCTCGAATGACGCATTACAACGGCTAATGGCAGGAATGACCTCAGCAAACACGAAGAGAACGTTAGGTGCGTGTAAGGAGCATATAGTTAAAAATTGTTGGGAGATTATAGTTTGAGACAGTTGGCGGAAAGTTTTAAACATTGATAATTTGCTTTGAACCGAGTTTTCAGAACTTGTCCTTGTTTCTTGTTCCATTTGTATTACTAATGGAGTAATGGTTTTTAGGCACGATTGATGTCTTTTTTTAACTATGAAAAACAACAGGAGACTCATCACGCATTAAAAAAGTCCAAAAACATGCAAGTTGAGTTTATATGTACCCAAGCCATCAAAAATTATATATACAGTGCCATGCGAAAGTATTCAAACCCCTTCGTTTTTTTCATGTTTTATGCTGCAGCTTTATGTTAAACTGCTTTAAATAACTTTTTCCACATCAATCGACACTCCATACACTATAATGACAAAGCAAAAAAACGGAAATCAGTACATTGCAAAAGTATTCATACCCTTAACGTGGTTCTTACTTGAAGCACATTTACAGTCTCAAGTCTTTTTGGGTATGATGCGACAAGCTTTGCAAATCTGCATTTGGCAATTATCTGCCATTCTTCTCCTCACCTCTCAAACTCCGTCAGATTGGATGGGCCACTCAAGGACATTCACAGAGTTGTCTATATGCCACTCTTGCTGTGTGCTTAGGGTCATTGTCCTGTTGGAAGGTAAACCTTCTGATCAGTCTGAGGTTCTGAATGCTCTACACTGGGTTTCCATTAAGGCTATCTCTATATTTTGCTGTGTTGTGCTTTCCTTCTACTTTGACAAGTGCTTCAGACCCTGTTACTGAAAAACAGCCCCACAGCATGGGGTTGCTACCTCTGTACTTTAATTTTAAGATGGTACTCTGCAGGTGATGAGCAGTGCCTGGTTTCCTCCAAACATAATGATTGGAATTGAGGTTCATCAGACCAGAGATCTTGTTCCTCACAGTTTGAGAGTTCTTTAGGTGCTTTGTTGCTTTTGTCTTCACTGAGGAGAGGATAAAGTGCCATAAAGACCGGATTGGTGGAGTGTTGCAGTGATGTTTGTCCTTCTGTAAGTTTCTCCCATCTGCATATGATCATGGAGCTCAACTAGAGTGACCATCAGGTTCTTGGTCACCACTCTAACCAAGGTGATTCTCCATCAACTGCTCAGTTTGGCCAGGAGGCCAGCTCTAGGAAGAGCCCAGGTTGTTCCAAACTTCTTTCATTATGGATAATGGAGGCTACATTCTTCTGAGAACCTTCAATGCAACAGATTTTTTTTCTAAACTCTTCCCCAGATGTGTGGCTTGACACAATCCTGTCTCTGAGCTCTCAGGCAGATCTTTTGACCTCAGGGCTGTGCCTTTCCAAATCATACCCATTCAGTTGAATTTGCCACAGGTTAACTCCACTCAAAATGTAGTAACATCTACAAGTGACATGAATGTTCCTGAGCTAAATTTCAAGTGTTCCAGGTATGAATACTTATGCAGTGGAATCATTTCAGTTTTTTATTTCTACTAAATTAGCAAAATTGTCACAAACATGTTTTTTACTTTTTAATTGTGGTGTATAGAGTCTAGATTGATAACAGAAAAAGTAACAATTTAAACGATATATTTTATTTGTGAACTTATGTTCAGCTATCCTTTTATAGTTAACTTTTTATTATTTTTGAATTTTCCTGGTTATCAGTCATAAAATCTCTGAAAATATTGGTCACAGACACAGAGATTTACTTTAAATTTCACCAAGCAGATTATTCACTAAAAACTCCCACAGATCACTCATATTTCAGTGTGTGAGTTGTTTACTTGAACTGTTTTTTAAAATTAGTCTTCCCATTAATGCTAATATAATTTCCATTCAGGCTGATTTGCGAAAGTGGAACGCAGACAGACACAAGAGGAGGGATTTATCACATGAACCAATCACAGCCAATAACAACTAGTCATATCCAGTTATATTGCGATGGAGGCATTGCCTCTGACTCCCGCTGGTGTCGCTGTTGGACAAAGTTTCTTTAGAAAAATAAATGATTTATACTGTTTTTATTGTTATATTTTGTTTTATTTTTGTACTACATTTTGTTTTTAACTCCAACATTCTGAGGAGACACTTGCCTTCTTTCTCCTCCCCTATTATTAAATTGTTGTGAAACAGCCTTTGACACTAAAATGGGCCTCAGCATCCCAGCAACCCAGGCATGGAGAATGGATGGATGGATGTGGTGAAACAGTTTTCAAAAAAAAAAGGGCATCAGAGCATTTCCATACAATGCATGGTGTATTCTTGGGTAAATCCATGTGACGCAGCTAAGGACAGGCCGCATGGGATATATAACCATTTTCAGCAAGAACCATTAAGACTTTTCATCACAAGGCTTAAAATTTACCAACGCAGCCCTATCTACAGATTAGCGCTCTGTTGCAGGATACGTTTGGCGGTATGGCTCATAATAGCCTAGGAACAATGACTCCATTCTTGGTGCTGCAGCATGATAAGTGATTCAACCAGATGTTCCCAGTCTGTATAAGGACCACTCTGGTTTCAGAAATATGTTCTTCATTTCCACTGGCTTGGGAAATGTCACACACAGACCCCCATCAGACTACGAACATCTCTCAGCATTTACCCCCATTGATGACCATCAACGTCAACCCTGCGCATCCCTTTGTCCACACACATACACACACAAAAAAGTTACCACAAACAAGGCATTGTTCTTGGAGTGACATCTAAGATTTTCTATGGACGTGTACTGTTTTTCTAAATATATACAAAGTAGAAGTATTTTGCAATCTTTCTTGGAAAAGCATTACTACTTCTGAGCGTTGCTCTCTTCCCTCAAACTGTAGAAAATGTTTTTTATGGTTTTAGGATTACTCTCTTCCCTCAAAAACCTCAGTTTAGGCCAAACAAGCAACGTGAAAGCCTTTCAGTACACAAGGGTGTTGAACGTAATCTGGAAGAGTTTGTTAGAAACACTAAACAGAAAAGGCTTTCTTTCACAGTTTGAATCAGCTCTAAAGAGCAGGCCATATATCAGCAGGTAAACACTTCCAGCTGCACTGCAGTGGCACAGCTCTAGATTGTGATGGCTATATTCAGACCCCCAGAATGAACAACCTACTATTAAAAGTGTACTACTATTTTCTTTAGTAATCACACTAAGACAACTGGACATGCTTAATATACATGAGGCGTACATAATGGGAAAAAATATTATGTAAACCAAATTTTCACATCAAGTTTGTAAAAAAAAAAAATGCTTGTAAACTTAGACCTCCAACCAGATGAACTCCAAAGAAAACTTCTTTACACAGGATCTGTAAAACTCAGCACTTCTGCTTTGTCTCGACTTCACCGTAACTGTTTTTACTGTTTAACTCTTGATGCAAATAATTACGCTTTATGGTAATAAAAAAAAAAAAAAAAAAAACTCTGTCAAGTTTAGAAAATGGATAATGTAATGTAATGTAATAATATAATATATTTCCACACAACAATGTTTCTGGTGTTAATAAAGTGAATTATAAATAATATAATATAATATAATATAATATAATATAATATAATATAATATAATATAATATAATATAATATAATATAATATAATATAATAATATAAAATTATACAAATTTAATAATATAAAAAAAATAAATAAATTGTAAAATAAATATTTTTTAAAAAGACCCTACAGAGGACACACGGTTCGGAAAAATAGATATAATATGATATTATATAATATCATTATAAAAAATAATTCAATTATTATTATTATTTTTAATTATTAATATAATTATTATAATTATTAATATAATTATTATTTAATCATGCAATGCATCAAAAAATAAATAAATAAATAAATAAAATAAAAATAAAAAAAAGTAAATAAATAAATTAATCCTTTAAAATGCCTTTTGTCTTTTTTGCTATTGAATTTGATGAATTGATCAATTTGGATTTGGTACTTTTTCTTTATATTAAATGTAATAAATTGACAAATAAAGTAATAGATCAATTACAAACAAGTAATTTCTTCCTTATTTCTTCTTTTGCTATTTGTCCCAGAGGCAAGAAGTGATCCAAAATCAGGCACGACTCAAATTAGTCACAAAGTCACAAATGCTCGGCTGTTGTACTATTACCATTACACAGGTAAAAGTTGTACTTCCAAACATAAACTATGAAATAATTTCCTTCCAATAGAAATAAATACTAGCCAGAAAATGGTTTATTTTTCTGTAGCAAATTGGTTTATTTAGTTTCTAGATGTTGGAAACTAGAGCGTCCCTTTGCACGCCTTTGAACATAACCAGAACTGGCCGGCTCTGTGAGAACGTGCGTGAGTTAAAAAGCAGACTCGTATGTTCTTGGTAATATTGCGACATCATAGAATCAAACCGCAGATCCAGGGCTTTGGTGGTATAACAATTGGTTCCGTCTTGTAAACTCAATTAAAAGTCACTTGAAATTCAAAATAACCCTATATGTTCTTGCTTGTAGGTTGTGGTTTCAAAAGAAAGTGAGTGTCACAAAATGAGTAACAATCCTTAATGCTATTAATCAGACGTGCTGTTTTCGTCCCCTCTGGAGAGAACGGAGGTGGGTGGTGAATTTACGCCATTGTTCTGACACTGCAGTTGGGGTTCACGAGGCTGGGGGAGTCGGAAGAGCCAAAGCTCATAAAAAGGCTTCGCTTTCATAATGGCCTCTTTTCTCTTTTTCAGCTCAACATGACTGTTATCACACCACATGAGCTCATAGGGGTGATGGGGCTGGTGCGACAGACAGAGGAGACCCCAAGAGGGCCGCAGATCATCGCTGAGGTGATAAGAGCAAGCTTGGGTGTTGCTTAAAGTGTAAATCCTCAGAGTCCTTCTAATGCTCTGTTTAAGGCGGAGCTGTTTTGTCACATCAAGGATGTGTCATGAGCAGAACTGGGAGAAAAACAGTGAAGTCAATGTCACATCAATGCCAAAGACTCGACAATTAAGTGAGAGATGTGCTTGACTTACAGACTTTCACTTTGTGACCCAGGTGTGTTTTGCAACTCTCTGATCTCTGGGGAGTCCTTGTTTGGGACTTTACGCTGATCAGACTAGCAAATGGGGATGTTGGTTTAGCACCTTTGGCAATTGGGCCACATCTCCCGCTATTTGAAAACATTTGTAAGGCCCTGAATAGTGCCCTCCCTGACCCTAAAAGAGTAGCTACACTATGCTAAGCCAAGCTAATATGAATAAAACTGAAAAAACAACAACAAAACAACCCTAAACAAAAAAAACAAAGCAAACCATAACGAAACAAAACAAAGCAATACAAAAACTACAAAACAAAACATAACTAAACAAAACAAAGCAAGGAATGCAAAACAAAGCAACACAAAATGCTAAACAAAACAAAGTAACACAAAAAATACAAAACATAACTAAACAAAACAAATCAAAACAAAGCAAAACAAAACAACAAAATAAAACAAAGCAACAAAAAATACAAAACAACACACACACACACACACTGAACAAAACTAAACAACACAAAACAAAGGAAAACAAAACAATGAAACAAAACAACACAACACAAAAATGCTAAACAAAACATAAATGAACAAAACAAAGTGACACAAAAAATACTGAACATAACTAAACAAAACTAAATAACACAAAACAAAGCAAAACAAACACATAACTAAACAAAACAAAGCAACACAAAGAATACAAAACAAAACAAAACTTAACAACACAAAACAAAGCAGAAAAAACAACTGAACAAAATAAAGAAACACACACACAACAAAATTTAACGGAACAAAACTAAACAACACAAAACAAAACAAAAAAAGAGGAATAACTAAATAAAACAAAACATAAAAAAAAAACATAACATCACAAAACAAAACAATACAATACAAAACATAACTGAACAAAACTAAACAACACAAAACAAAGCATATCCAAACATAAAACACTAATCAGTAAACACAAAATAATAATAAAAACACAAAAACATTTTTGTAACTCTGTATCGATGTGTGATAACATTTTTCAATATGTTTATTTTTATTTCATAACACTCAGTTTTCCTTCTGAGCAGTCCAAGCTTTAAGTACCACTATGTGGTGGTTGCCAAACCATTTATCAGACACTCACTGTGTTCCTGCATTCAACGATAAATGGATAAATCTAAAAATAAAAATAAAATATTTTGAGCCCAAGTATTAAAAACAAGGTGAAAGACACTGGAAAACATCTATAATACTGTATTATAATATGTGATTACAGTTCAATATACAAGAGTCAAATTTTGAAGTGTATCAAAAGCTTTTATCAAAGTTGTCCTAAAACCAAAACAATACCCGTTCTTGTCTTAGGACAACTTTGATTAACTTTTTTGGTCCACTTCAAATGTTGACTACTGTATATACATATGCAGAACTTGATTTTACCAAGTACGACATGTTCCTGGATCAACATCTTTGTTGACCATGGAACAACATTGGGATTAACCAATCAGATTTGGAAAAAAAAAAAAAAAAAAACGGTTTATAGTTTTTGTGAAATTTAGGTTTATAATCAGTGTTTGGTGCTTGTACATCAGTGTCATTTATCATGTCCTCTGATTTTAGGGATTACTCATGGGTAAGGTTAGGTTTAGGTGTAGGGATGTGGTCAAGACTACATTTTTGGATTAAAATGTTGTTCCAGGGTCAACAAAATATGTTGACCCAGGAACACATAAAACTACATACATACATACATACATACACACACACACACACATGCAGTGCTGCTTGAAAGTTAGTGGACCATGTAGAATTTTCTATTTCTATTATATATATATAACTTCTGTATAGATATAACCCAAAAGATCATCTGATTTTTTGAAGTTGACAAAGAGAACCCAGTCAAACAAATGAGACCACAATATGACTATCAGTGTCAGTGCATGCCCTATTTTATTCAAAGAACAAGGATCTATCAAAGTCTGATCATGTTTTTGGAAGCAAATCGTGGCATGAACAAAGGAAATCTCTGAGGACCTCAGAAAAAGAGTTGTTGCTCATCAGGCTGGAAAGGTTACAAACACACATCCACAGTGAAACAGTGTGTGTACAAATGGAGGACATTCAAGACCATTGTTGCATTGTGGTCCACCAACAAAGATCACTCCAAAAGCAAGAGGTGTAATGGTCTGCGTGGTTACAAAGGAAACCAGGATAACTTCTAAGCAACTAAGCGCCTTTCTCACACTGGCTAATGTTACAGTTTTTGCCTATTGCTTACACACTTTTTGCAGATTTTGGCTCATTATGTCAAAACTCTACACACAAGCCAATCACACATAGCACTTGGAGATTAACAACTCACATATGCCAAAATGAAACACTGCAATCAAAACTTAACACTCCTTTGGGATCCTATGGATCCCACCTTCTGTTTGGGTCTGGCCACAAAGACCTTGCCAACATCACAGGTGATGTCCTCGCAGGCTGGGCATCAGGGAAAATATCGCCTTGTGAATCCACCCTTGGATTGATTCCACCTCAATGTCTCTGCATGCCTCTTCCAAAGTTCTCACAATGGCTTACCTGAGGCCTATTTGTAGTGCTAAGGCTCAGACCGATTGGTATTCTGTTTTCTGTGCAAGTGTTCTCAGGTGTGTATGTAAGTGCCTACAACTGCCAGATGAGTTTTGCTTTTTGAGTGTTTTCCCAATGATAACAGGTGATTTCATTTTTGAACAAAGTGTCTAATGTAAGAAAACACCTGTAGTGCTTCACAATAAGTGTGTTACAGAATTGTAAACAAAGTGCAAAGTTGACAGTGTGTTTAAGCTATGGTTACACTGTGTTTAAGCTTATGCTACAAGAAGTTTAGGTATTGAGGCTTTGGTCTAAGCATTCTGTTTTAGTGTGTAAGCAATGGGCAAAAACTGTAATATCCATCAGTCCACCACAGGCCTGGTTTTAAAGGGGTGCTACAAATCAATAGCACCTTCAGTTAAAGCTGAAATAATGGCATTTCATTGCAGATTTGGCAAGCTATGGTTTGTGCTCTTGAGGTTTCTATTTCAGCGTGTTTTTGCAATGTTGAGAAATGTAGCCAATCACTGACATATCTGTTAATTTTTTCAACCCAACAGTCAATCATAGGCGTTTAAGTTGAGTTTTTGTTTAGGTATTGTGTTCAGCACGAATCATCTCATTCAATGAAGAGATTCACTGAGCAGCGTAGAGAACTTCACTGATTATAACGTAACCTTATGAAATTCCTATGAACTAAGATGAGTGAAAGTTTTTTAGCGATCACTAATTTAAGAAGCACTCTCAGTGATTTGATTCAGGAACTCGGCCTGGTCCACCATCAGGAGAACACTGAACAACCATGATGTGCATGGCAGAGTTGCAAAGAGAAAGCCAATGCTCTCCAAAAAGAACATTCTGCCCATCTGCAGTTTGCAAACGATAATGTGGACAAACCAGAGGGCTATTAGAGAAATGTTTTGTAGACAGATGAGACCAAAATAGAACTTTTTTGGTTTAAATGAGATTGGAGAAAAGAACACACCGCATTCCAGCATAAGAACCTGATCCCTGTGAAATATGGTGGTTAAAGTATCATGGTTTAGGCCTGTTTTGCTGCATCTAGTCCAGGACGGCTTGCCATCATTGATAGAACAATGAATTCTGAATTGTACCAGCAAATTGTAAAGGAAGAACTGAATCTCGAGAGACAGTGACCCCAAGCACACAAGTCGTTCTACCAAAGATTGGTTAAAGAAGAACAAAGTCAAAGTCCAGACCTTAATGTTTTGGAAGGACCCAAAGCAAAGAGTCCATAAGAGGAAACCCACCAACATCACAAAGTTGAAGGAGTTCTGTACTGAGGAATGGGCTAAACTTCCTACAAGCTGTTACCTGCATTTATTGCTGCAAAATGGGGTCACACCTGTTACTCACAGATATTCAACACTGGATTGTTTTTCTCAATAAATATATAAAAGCATGTTTTTGTCTTCTTTGATTGAATGGATTATTTGTCTACTTTCAGGACTTGTGTGAAAACCTAATGACGTTTTGTGTCATATTTATGCAGAAATATAGAAATTCTATTTTATTTCCTTCTCTTTCCATACACGGGCATTCCTGCTCACATCCAATCCATCTTTCTTAGCCTACAAGTGCAGTGGCTTTGTAATTGGATGATATGCTTCATCACAATCATTTACAGGAGTCGTCGCACTACAGCATCAATGGTTTTTGCTATAATCTTTGTGAAAATGAGCAGCGCTCTATGAGAAATCATCTAATTGTTCTGGCAAAGGCCAGAGCCGTGAGTATTTAGCCTGTAGGCAGGAGACTCATGCAGTAAAGCTGCTTTGAAGCCCAGAGAAGTGCTTCAATGTGGAAGTGAGACTATAAACAGAAGCACTAGCATTTCCTGTCAGCCCAAGCAGCTGTGGTTAACTTTCTGACCCCCTAAGCTCCATTAACTCCATAATGAACACAAAGAAACCGATCCACCTTCAGTCACCCCTGTGAAACTTCAAATATCTACAGCTCCCTGATCCATGTGGTTTTGGTGTGTAATTTGGTATTTTGCCCATCAAAGCAAAATATGTCATGTCACAGTCAATAAATAGTCAGTATTATTTAGCCTAATGACCATCTCTGTGTAATGACAATGTATGGCAACAGCAGAAGAAAAAGCATGGGATGTAAAAGCCAAAAATAATAAACACATAGATCACTTTTATTTCCTATGACAGGAAAACTCTTGGTTCAGTGCATAAACAGTAAAACAAAATATCGAGTAGGCTAATATTTATTCATGCTTCAATGAGGAAAACGTTGAAGGAATATTCTGGGTTTAATACAAAATAATGTTTACAATGAGGCCACATGTAAACATTAAAATACTCATTGTTTCAATAGTAAGAAAAACGTCATGTACTAACTTTTTAGTAAAGCTATATTCATTTTAACAGTTTGGTTGCCATAATATAACATCAGAAATTGTAAAACGACCATTAAAATGATGAAAACAGCTTTACAGCTCAACTCAACATGCCTGCTCTTATGGTTTATTTCCATTTTAAGTGCCTTACTATAAAGAAGGTGAAATTGTCAATGTTATTTTTTGTGGTAATTAACTCAGATGGTGTTGATTGAACTTAAGTGGAATATCCCTTTAAGGGTGACCCTACATAATATTCAGTCTCTGAAGCACATTAAAAAGAGTACTCAAATTGCATTTTTATAATGAAATCAGTTTGTCTTAATTCTCTTCGGTGCCATGCTAACATCACTCACCATGGAGACTGCAAAACAGACAGGGTGGAGTATAGTAGACCTGATTTTAAGTCTCTTTCTCACACGCACACACTTGCACATGTGCACCCCCACACGCACAGTGACACACTGAGGAAACACATGTTGTAGAGGCACACTCTGAGCTCAATGCCCTCATTCTCAGCGCAGCTCTCCCACGTCTGATCGTCTGATGATAATCACCTCACAGTGAAAGGGCCAGTTATTGACCACAGATGATAGCCGAGCCACCGGATGCACTTTTGGAAAATGTGAGTAAGGTGCTCTGCTTTAAAGTTCAAAAGGCACTTCCCCTCATTACTCACACAGTATTCACTGTCACTACAGAGCGCTTGCACAAGGGAGCAGAAGACACTATCTTGACGTACGAACTGGAAGATCACTGGCCATGACCGTGTTACCATAAACCACATTATAATCTCTGATCATTGTCTCAGCCAGATTTGTATGTCAGTTAGAACTGAGAAATGCTCTTTAAATTTACGAACGTTATTGTTTTGACAAAGCTATGTTTGAAAGTTTAGGGGAAGATAGACAGACAGACAGACAGAGACAGATAGATAGATAGATAGATAGATAGATAGATAGATAGATAGATAGATAGATAGATAGATAGATAATTCAAAAAAGGATTTAAAGGAGTTACATTTCTTAGAATAATTTGAAAATAAATAAATAAGGATTATTTTACGTTCACAGAACAAATTATCTCCTGTGGAATGTGGAATTGATGACATCTAATCATCTATAATGAATATGAATGGAAATGTAAATAACTGTAATTATAAACAACAACCTTTAAATGTTGGCTTGACAAAGCCTTGAAAAGGCCTTAATGACAGCCATTCATCTATACTGAAAATGAATGGGAATTGAATTGATTGAATGGGAATTGGATTGATGGATCGAAAAATGGGCTGATAGATAGATAGATAGATAGATAGATAGATAGATAGATAGATAGATAGATAGATAGATAGATAGATAGATAGATAGATAGATAGATAGATAGATAGATAGAAAGGATTTAATGGAGTTACATTTCTTAGAATAATTTGAAAATAAATACATAATGGTCACTTTTTTGTTCACAAAACAAATTATCAGCTGTGGAATGTTGTAAAAGGCCTTAATGACATCTAATCATCTATAATGAATATGAATTGAAATTTAAATAACTGTAATTATAAACAACAAGCTTTGAATGTTGGCTTGACAAAGACTTGAAAAGGCCTTAATGACAGCCATTCATCTATACTGAAAATGAATGGGAACTGGATTGATGGATCGAGAAATGGGCTGAAATTCAAATAAATTAAAATAACTGTTAGATTGATAGACAAACTTTTTTTCTGTTGGCTTGACCAATTAAATACATTGTTTAAAAGTTTATAAAAATGTTGAAGGCTATGCATTAGATAGATAGATAGATAGATAGAAGGATCACTTTTTCGTTCACAAAACAAATTATCTTCTGTTGTAAAAAGGCCATGATCACATCATTTATAATGAATATGAATGAAAATTTAAATAACTGTAATTTTAAACAACAAGCTTTGAATGTTGGCTTGACAAAGACTTGAAAAGGCCTTAATGACAGCCATTCATCTATACTGAAAATGAATGGGAATTGGATTGATGGATCAAAAAATGGGCTGAAATTCAAATAAATTAAAATAACTAGATAGATAGATAGATAGATAGATAGATAGATAGATAGATCGATCATTTTTTATTGACAATGTTGTGAAAAGTCCATAATGACATCTATTCAGTTATACAGCATGTTTTATTATTTTTTGCATTTATTCACAGTTATTTGTCACAATTATATATATTTCAGCAGTGAATTGCTTTCAGCAGTAAGGAATTGAGCAATCATCTCAAAGGGGGCGAGGATCAGCCTTCAAAGGAAAACATTAAAATCTACCCACTGTTAAATGGTATATTTGTTTAACACTTGTGGTTTTGGTATAGGAGCAGGACTATCTTAAATACAAATTAAGGCCGTCTAAAGGGTTCCTGAGGGAAGACATAATACATGAGCAGCAGATAAGTAGCAATCAGTCTTAATGACTGGGACTTTGTTCATGCACACTTAACTTTCTTTCCTGTCCACCACCCTAGATGTCGAAAAATCTGACTGTGAGAGAAAAAAGTTGTGTAGCTGATTTCTGGGCTGATAACGAATGAATGTAAAAGCTGATATTGGCAAGACGCCAATTGTAGTAGATGTGACACCTACCACGTTCCAACATTTGAAACTACCAGTGAAGCTATCCAAACCCATCTCCTCATGTTCAACATCTAAACACACAGAGAACAATAACAATATCAGTGTCTTTGATCTAAACAAAATGCAAAATGAGTTGCACATGGCCTCTCAATGAGGCCATTGTTCCAAGTGAAATCAAGAAAAACCATGAACGTCTGCTCAACTAAAACTAAAAAGTGAGTTATCTCAGATTTCCAGCCCCATATAAGAGGCACAAGCCCCCCAGGTGATGTTTGGGGTGCCTGACAGGATAAGATCCATACGTATGGAACACAATGCTGTTCTGTACCAGACACTAGAAGTCTACGTTTTTTTAAATGAGTCAGCAAAACATGTGGTGGCTCTTCATCAAAGTCAGTTAAGGGTCAAAAGAACCCCAACTGTGAAGCCGGGACTCATTAGCCTCCGTCCTTCAGCACCTCTGCAGTCTGCTGGATGAGTCCAGCGACCTCGTGTTTGCCATGCTTTAGCGGGAGGTTATTCTACAGAGACACACAGCAGAGGTTGCCATCCTCTTTCCTAGTTCGGTTGCTTACTGTGAATCCTTGTTCAAATAAACAGTGGCCCAAATTAACACATAAGAACTGCCTTTTCACATGAATGGACTGTTACCAAAGCCAGACCGCGTGCTGTCCCTGCTGGGCAGAAAATCTCTTTTGAACCTAGTAGGGAATTGGTTGAAAGAAGCAAACTGGACATAAACAAATACTGAACAAATGCATATTGCTGATATAGGCTACTTGTTGTTGTTGTTTTCTTTTCTTTTCTTTTTGGAATTGATGCTTGTGCTAAGTGAAAGATTGCTCAATATTGATGTATTTGTGAGTTTTCATGGAACAGACAATAAATAATAAAACAAACAAACAAACAGCACATTTAAAAATATTAATAAAAATACATGCTGTATGTATATTAAAAACACTTACATTTTTGGCCCACATTGAAAGCTGAATCACAGTATTGCAAATCAACTTTCACTGCTGTGAATGTGAACAGATTTAGAATTGTGTGGCGCACTCTAGTGGTAAATATGTGTGTTGCCTTCCAAATCACAAGCTCAACTGAGAATCAATGACTATTGCGAAGTTCTCAGGCATGTTTTATTAACTGTATTCTACTTGAAATTGGCAAAATAATTACTGTTTTTTAATGCATTTAGATTAATAATACACAGAATTTTCTGAAACGCATCTTTTTGTTCGTATATGCGCTTGGTAAATGCATTCATTTATTTTTGTATAGTTATTCCTATTAGTAATTATCATTTTTAATTCATCGTGAATGTTATTTTTACTTTTTGTAAAATATAATGTATATATATCTCTACGACTTGACCTTTTTTTTTTTTTTTTTTTTTTAGCTGAAGACTGTTTGGCTAATTGCTTGATTAACTCAAACCCACCCCCATTTCGGAAGTTTGAATGGGCAGCACTTTTCTTTTTTTTTCCGCTTGGAGGTTCACTCCTCCTCGCCCCCGAACCAACCCCCTTATTAAAACAAGTCTAAAACCCTGCCCGGTTAAAAGAGTCTTACAAATGTATGGCTTACAGGAAGCATAAAGTTAAAGCGTCTGGAAGAAATTAGACGCAGAAAAGGACAGTTCACAACTTTCAACCTGTACGCTTGGAAAAACTTGAATGAATTTTTAGTCACCAACATTGACTACTGTTGGATAACTTTTTGCTTCTTTTATCAGCTGACAACGTCAGAATGAACTGCCAAGATGCTCCAACAGACCTCATCACAGCAGACTGATGCAAACTATACTTTATATTGTATTGGAGGAGGCGAGAAACTTGAATGCTCAGTCGTTGCTTGGAAAACGTGGATACTGCACAAGCATCGAAGTTTTTAGATGCTCCATGCCGGTGTCTTCTGTATTTTACCCCAAAACTTGTATGGGAAGTTTTGTCCAGTGTCTGGAGCGTACAGAGCCTCGTCGGACAGCATCCCTGTTAAACTAACGGGACATCTCCACACAGCTGCTCCAAGGTACTGTATGATCATGGTTAATTTTTATCTATGACTGTTTCGAATGATACACGTCGTTCTGTTAGATTAATAGTTTATTTACATGTATTTCATGTTGCAATGGAGTTATTTGAAACAATTATAAAGGGGGAGAAATTTGAATGAATGTAGTTCAGTCATTCCTGATTGCAATACCTACACGTGCCATTTTTTTTCAAAGCCCAACAGGTTGTAACCTATTTCATTTCAACTTATTTCCTGAGTAAAATGACTCAACAGTACAGCTGATAAAGAACAGCATATTTTATCTGCCATATTATTCATGTAATTCTCATTTGCTTAGCTTGAATCGTTGTTAAAACCAGTGCATATCAGCTGCTACTCTTTCTGACAGGTTTCATGTTTTGACATTTTCTACACATTTTTTTACAACAGTTAGGCTACTAAACAACTTCAAATGATACATTGAAAACTTTTATTGAATATTTGAGATTCTACCAGGGCTATAGGCTAATTAAACACCATCTGTACCTTCTGACCAATAGCAGAGCAGAACAGATATTGCGCGCAACCCACCAGCAGCAGTAAAACTGAGGGTGACGCAATCTATAATGATGCGTAATGACGCTTTTCAGTAGACTCCCTCAGGAGTTTTCATAGTAATACATAAAAAAGAAAGATATAAACTAAACCCAAACCTTCTCTGCACTCGTCATTTTCGTGCAGTACAATATTGTTACTGTTACTTTTGGTGTCTCTATTTTTGAAATTCATTTAAAAAGTGAAATAATATAAGTAGAAATAATATATGATTTGCGACGTTGCTTTCAAAATTAATCCTAAACGTTCAGACAGTCTCCTATTACCATAGCATTACTCTTCAAACGAACGCGACTTTTGTTCACGCTTCTTTTGTTTTGTGATCTGGTTAGCTTGTAATCGAATTATGTTTGAAAAGGCTACTGAAACGTACTAATACTTGTATGTTACAAGAATGCATTCTTAGTGGGGTTCAAGCCTTAATTAGAGAGGTCAGACCTCCCATTGCCAACAATAACTTGCACACCACTTAAACGTGCATGAATTTATCCCTAAAATTGTAGTTTTTCAGATTTTTCCCCAAACATGTTACTATCTATCTCCACAGTCATCTGCAAAAACATGTTCAGTATAGGCATTATAGCCAACGTTGCTAACATTTTTACCTCCAAAATGTTGTTTTGATATATGCTAACTTTTTACATTTTGCAAATATTGCCTGTTGTAAATGTGCAGGGTGTGTGGCACACTTTAAAAATTAGGCTGCAGTTGGAGGTCAATATGCTACAACCTTGGCCATGTGCCCGAGATAAGACCCAGCTGTTCACCACAGTCTACTACCGGCAGCAGAAGCTGAATCAAGTCCAGGGGACTTCTAGTGGCCAAAGTTCATACAATAACCTAATTGCAATTAGCCCTCAAGGCACTTATAAAAACGTGAGGAAATGCAGCATTATTTCTTCTGACAGTCTTAACCATTAGAAAAACAATGTTTTGTTTTGGGACTGAAGGTGAGACCTAGTGAGGTATGAGAGTCCTGCAAGGTTGAAAGGTAGAAACAGGCCTGGAGGCAGAATTTAGCACTAAGCCTGAACAGCAGCGGACATGGCGGCCACAGTGTCTGACAAGGCCACACCACAGAGCCATGGCAGATTGATGGATGTGTCTCAGTGCTGGTGGTTGGATAGTTCCTCTGGGAGGCGGCTGTGGCAGTTCCCCAAGTTCCCCACCACCTCAGAACCACCCACTTCAGAGAAGCAGAAGCTTCCTCCAGTGCCTGGGAATACATTAGAGTACCTCAGATGGGCAGGATGTGCAACAAGGCAGTGTCTCCAGTTTTGTCTCAGTGCCAAAATTCCCACCAACACAATTTCAGTGAAACAACTTTAGTTTATTCTACCATATTTGAAGTTTGCAGTAGTCTTTTAAAGTTATCTTTTTATATTAACATAAGATCGACTATGAATACAGGATAACCAGATCACCTAAGTGCTTTTTAGATAATTTCGGAAGTTGACTCTCACAGGATTCACTGTTGCTAAATAAAAATGAGTCCCTACTTTTCTATCCAGTTTCCCCAAAAGGAGTGTTAAGCTCTGAGCCTTGGATTTCCTGCCATTGATGGCCTTTCACAAGTTATTGTTTCTCAAATGAAGTTTTGTCTAAAGGAAGCTCCTCCAAATCTGAGGGATAAAATGAACAAATCTTCTGTCTCCATTAAGTTACACAATCTACCTCCCCCTACATTCAGGCATAGTGTAAAAATCCTCTCTTAATTAAAAATATTTCTATACATGTATGATATAAAAGAAGCAAACTCATTTTTTGGTGGTGCTCTACACGCCTGGGTCCCTTTTGGCTAGTGCAAATGTACTTTTCCTGCACTGCAATATTTCATATACCTTCAAAGCTGGATTATAGTTTTCCCCATTGAGGATGATTCAACTCCCAGTGATCCTTGACACTTTGTATCTCCTCCCTGCTCTGTTGGATCACAGCCAGATAATATAGACGGGGTAATATATATGACATACAGGCAGCCAGTAATGCAAACAAAAACATTAGATATTTAACTGCTATTCTAGAATAGCTACATTAGCATTCACACCAAGGGTTTTATCATATTAAATGCTCAAGTTAGGTGAATTTGACTGTTGATGTTTTTATCATTCATGAGCAAGAACAAAATATTCTGAAAGTAATTCCAACAGTATCGTCACTCTGTGTCGTTATTGGTGTGGTTTGTGCTTCCCTATTCACATAGAATGACTTTACAGTCATCATCCTTGGTGTGAACAGGCCAATTGGCATATTTCATTCAGTCAGACAAAATCTACTGATGGTAAAGATGGGCCATTTCATCTACGCCCCCATTCACAAGAAGATGAATCAGTCTGCAAATGTAAACCCTGCACATTCATTCTTTGAGACACAAAGCCTTTACCAATTTGTGTAAACATGAGAAATTAGGTCATTGACAAAGACCATGACGCTTCTGATATCCTGTGATTAGTGTTAGTGTCCTCTAAGGTGTGGGCTACATTTTGTCTTGTCAGCAGTCTTAGCACTTTCAAATGAGCCGTTTGGGTTCATCTAGAGTTTAAACAAGACATGAAAGCAGGTTTGGGGATACCCTGAGAGCAGTACAGGCATTTGAGACATTAACACCACATGCTCTCCTTAATCCAGCAGGCTAGCACGTGTCTATGTCGATAAGGTGGGGTTTGGAGGGTCCAGAGGGCCTCGTAAACATGCAGGATGACGTTAAAGGCTGTGACACGTGCCAGTTAGACTCTCACTGTGCTGTAGTCCATCATATCAACCTCCCTCCCAGGCTAGAGCCGCTTTATAATCGCAACCAAGAGGGACGATATCAAAGAAAACACGAGATTTAAGTCAAGGGAGTCGATAAAACAAGACCCCATCATTAATACAATGGCCGTCTTCAGCAGTAATAAGAAAGAGGGTCTTTAGTAGAGCCCTCTGAAATCTAAATTTCACTGTTCATGTGTTCCCACGGAGATATAAACAGATGATGTCAGAGGGTGGTGCTGCATAGTCACGTCTGCCAAGCAGATGGGGAACTGCATTAGTTAGGAAACTTGGAACAAATGGTCATAAAGACCGCTCGGATATTCAGAAGACCAGGAAAGAGGAAGAAATATGAAGCTGTCTGAAATATACCGTCACTTATGCGTTGAGAGCGGATGCATGTATTCTATGCTTTCATAAGAGCAGAAGTCTGTCATCGTCGCCACAAAGCTGTCCACACATCAGCTTTAATTTCATTTATGAGTGCTGTCCATGAAGTTGTTCTGAAAGGGGTGGTTCTGGCAAAAATGAAAATTCTGTCTTCATTTCATGCTTTTAGTTCTTCTGCAAAACACAGAAGATATTTTAAAGAATTCATTAATTTTTTTGGTCTATACAATAGTCAATTGGATCCAAAACAACTTTGGACCTTCTGACTTTTATTGTATGGATCTTCATCTTTTGTGTTCCGCAGAAGAACATTTTTAAGGGATTACCAGACTGGTGTCCTGCAGAGTTTAGCTCCAACCCTAATCAAACACACCTGAACCACCTAATCAAAGTCTTACTTGAAACCGCCAGGCAGGTGTGTTGTGGCATGTTGGAGCTAAACTCTGCAGGAGACTGGCTCTCCAAGACCAAGTTTGGTGACCCCTGACTTATTTAGTCTAATAGTTTCAAATCATAATATTCACCCCTCAATATCCTATTGTTGTTTTCAGATGAGATGTGATAAAGTAATTACCTACTTGAGGATCGTTGGGACGACACTGTTTGGCATTTCGCTGCTTGTGGGAATCTCTACTGCTTATATCATGGGGTATAAGCTTATAACGACTGCAGGCAACTACTTGTCCTTTGGTCTCTATGGGGCAATTCTAGTTGTTCACCTCATCATCCAGAGCTTGTTTGCTTTACTGGAACACAGGAACATGAAACGTTCCCTGGAAACACCGATCAAACTCAACAAGTCACTGGCCCTTTGCATAGCAGCCTATCAGGAAGACCCCAACTACCTGAAAAAGTGTTTAATATCGGTGAAGAGGCTCACCTACCCTGGGATAAAGGTCATTATGGTTATCGACGGGAACAATGACGATGACTGCTACATGATGGAGATCTTTCGGGACATCATGGGCCGGGACAAGGCAGCCACGTACATTTGGAAAAGCAACTATCACCAGAAAGGACCGGAGGAAACTGAAGAATCGTACGCCGAGAGCTTGCAGCAGGTTTCTCGCCTGGTTCTCAACAACAAGTGTGTGTGCATCATGCAGAAGTGGGGCGGGAAGAGGGAGGTCATGTACACCGCCTTCAAAGCCCTGGGAAGAAGTGTCGACTACGTACAGGTGAGTCTATCTCTCTCAGGCGGCTCAAGCCTCGCTTAGCCAAGTACACGAGGGCAACACAGGCAAATTGTACAAAGGAGCTTTTGTGACTCCATAAGTGGATGCTAGGCTCAAGCATGTAGTGCACTGAGAGTGAGGAAAATACATTCCTGCTTAACACTGATGCTGTTCATTGAGGGACTTCTGTGGGAATTCGTTTGCATATCCCGGGGATATTTCTGGCACTTCCAGAACCGATCACTGGTATTTTTCGCTGGCATTGAGTGGTTCTTTAGCTCAAGGGAATGTGTCACATAAATACATTAAACCCCCGAGGACCTTCTCTGTGGTGGCTTATTCTAACCCTCTAATTCCTGCTTCTGAATTTTTACAAGCTCCAACCAAAGGAGCTAATTATTTTTATTTATTTATTATTAATTTACAGTTGAGAACAGCTGTATACATGTGTTTTCACGTCACTAAATAGACTTCCCGTGGTTTTGGTAGAAGGCTACGTGAGAATATTTACTTTTGTTCAAACTATTAGCAACAAAATGTCTTTCTAGAGATTTATCAGCAAAACTAGAGATCAAATGTCCTCTTATGTAATCCAAACAATTGTGCAATCGTTTTTGATGTAAGAAAGATTCAGGCTTACCAAACTGAAAAACTAGAAGAACATCTAAACGCCGGTTCACACACACAAGTTCTCGCTTTCCACACAGCCGCTTTTAGTTGTTTTTCTGTGTAAACATGCGTTACGTATTTGGCTGTTTGACGCCAAATACAGCCTCTGAGAAAGATAAACCTGAAGCTGTCATTTATTGGTAATTTTATAAAGGCTCCCTTGTATACTGAACAAATGATGTTATTTTATCCACATGCCACCTGGTTCCAATGAGATCCCTGACCTTTGCTCTGAGTGTAGAGCCCTAATTGTGTTTAACTTATCGCTGATCTTGCTACCTGGCTTGTGGTTAGTCTCACTATGGTGCTTAGCTGTAAAAGCAAAGCGGCCTACATGACTTTCTCTGGAAAGAGCGAGATAACCTCTGGGCGATGTTTGCTTAATGTTTCAATGTTAGAACGCTTAAACCAAATCTCGACTAAAATTTGAACAGTGTGTGCTCGTGTTTGATGAGCCTAAATTTTTGGCTCCATAACTGAACAAGTAAGCCAGAACTTAATGATTAAAATGACCTCCGGGAGAGATTGATATACTTGTCCCAACATATTTAGCAGCACTTTTGATTCATCGTGACCAATCGCAACAAAGACAATCTGGTTTCTATAGATGTGATTGTGGAAAATAATAATATTCGCAGCAAGGATAAATCTCTTCGAAGGAACACGTCATATTAATGATCATATTAGGCATCTTGTATCTTGTTGAACAATGTGTATATGTTGTGCGACCACTCGTTTAATTAAATTTTTCAGAGAACATTCTGTACAAGCACATGTAAAATGCACTAGTGCATGCATTTTTATTCTTAAACTAAAAATAAAAAAAACTTTGTCTAAACTGTATATCCTTTATTGATGTATCTTTATTGTGCTGGATACAGGTATGTGATTCAGACACCATGTTGGACCCGGCCTCCTCAGTGGAGATGGTGAAGGTTCTGGAGGAAGATCCGATGGTTGGAGGAGTAGGTGGAGATGTACAGGTATGTGTATCACTCTACTGCATCAAGAATTTATATGACACATTGTATATAAGAATTTTTACTTCTAAAAATAAAAAAAAGTATTGGCAAAAAAAAATAAAAATAATAAAAAATCAATGTTGCAATGTTGGAAAATGGCTTTAAAACAAGCTGAAAAAAAGCAGATAAAAGCAGATAAGTCTCTCAGAAGTGATTTGTTTGTATGTTGATATTTTGGCTAATTCAAGTGACACGTGTCCAAATAATTTTGGAGTTATTATATTATATTATATTATATTATATTTATATTCCAAGTTCTGTCATGAAACTCTAGATGGCACAGGCTGATGGGTCCTTACTGCAAAATGATGGTATTCACAGTGTTAAACTACTCTGCACAAGCTGATTGGTTCATGTTGCATACACAGCTAATGAGCTTGCTGCTTTATATTTTAAATGGCTGGTTAACATTCACTAGAGCATTTCGCAATACGCTTTCAAAGTTCCTCTGAAACCCTCCACCTCCCCAGCTCCACCTGTATAGATCTGCTACGGGTTATTTTATATGCTACTTGTATTTTTTTAAATATACACAGCAGTATATCGGTTTATGTGTTTGCAGTAGCAAATTCCTGTACTTTCTTTGGAGCAGCAGCAATAATCCTTAATAACCAACAACGGCAGCAATACAGCAGTGTAGCAGATCTATTCTGCCAAGGCCAATTATTTTAACATTGTCATATCCATTCTTCCAGGAGTTGTCATGATAAAAATTTGCTATTATACAATTTCTATTCTCTTTTAGAGTTACTGTAAACTTTTTTTTTTTTGTGGGTTACATTTGGTATAAGCATTCAGTATAGCTACATGGACTGTCTTCAGATTAATAGTCAAGGCAGTTGTTGTTTTTTGGGGTGGAGGAGTCCGGGTGAATTGATAAAGTTGTTCAAAGTACTTGCATCCCATTCCCAAACTTTCCTGTGTTCATATGTCAACAGAAATGCATATTACTGTGCAGTCTGTACAAAGAGCCTTTAGATCTTTTCCGGTTTCTCACGGTTATTAACATGTTATTTCCATACATATGTGGCAGGTGACCAAGACATACAAGACATCCTATATGTTAAATGATAGATTCTCTTTGATTTCTAATCCTGTTTGTTATTCTGTCCCACTAGATTCTGAACAAATATGAATCGTGGGTCTCCTTCCTCAGCAGCGTGAGATACTGGATGGCATTTAACATCGAAAGAGCTTGCCAGTCGTATTTCGGGTGCGTTCAATGTATCAGCGGGCCCTTGGGGATGTACAGGAACTCCCTGCTTCATGAGTTCCTGGAGGACTGGTACAATCAGACGTTCATGGGAAGCCACTGCAGTTTTGGCGACGACCGCCATCTGACCAACCGAGTGCTGAGCCTGGGATATGCCACGAAATACACCGCCCGCTCAAAGTGCTTGACTGAGACGCCCATTACCTACCTACGCTGGCTCAACCAGCAGACCCGCTGGAGTAAGTCGTATTTCAGAGAGTGGCTTTACAACTCCATGTGGTTTCACAAGCACCACTTGTGGATGACCTACGAAGCCGTCATCACCGGCTTCTTCCCCTTCTTCCTCATCGCCACTGCGATCCAGCTCTTCTACCAGGGCAGGATCTGGAATGTCCTTCTGTTCCTGCTGATTGTCCAGCTGGTGGCGCTCATCAAGTCTTCGTTCGCCAGTTGTCTCCGCGGAAACATTGTCATGGTATTCATGTCCTTCTACTCCGTGTTATACATGTCAAGTCTGCTACCGGCAAAGATGTTCGCGATAGCCACCATCAACAAATCCGGCTGGGGAACATCTGGAAGGAAGACCATCGTGGTAAACTTCATCGGACTTATTCCGATCTCAGTTTGGTTCACCATCCTTTTTGTCGGCATTATTTATACCATAATCCAAGAGACCCGAAAGCCTTTTCCAGAATCTGAAAAAATCGTTCTGATAATCGGCGCCATCGTGTATGCCAGCTACTGGGTTGTGTTCTTGACTTTGTACGCTGTCCTCATTATGAAGTGTGGCAGGAGGAAGAAAGGGCAGCAGTATGACATGGTTCTTGACGTATAGTATTTCCCAGTGCCCTTCATCCTTTCTACGTTTACATTTTAAAACAATCTCAGACTGCTATCTGAAGGTGGGCTGTCCGCAGGTGACAGGAAATGAGGAGACATCATTGCTGCTGTGACTGTTACTAAGGATATTCCATTGAAGTGGTAAAGGAAAAACTTTGTAATATGTGAGCTTTGACACTCTTGATGTTTTAGTATTCCACCACCAAATGACAACTTCTTTGCACTTTCACGTTCACTCTCATTATGCATAATGCTTGATCTAGAACTTTAAGGAACAAAATACCTCAGTGGTTATGTTTGCATTGTGTGAGTGTTTGGGGATAGAGTCAGAAGAGACTCATGTTTTTCTTAAGTAATTTATGATTTTTACTTTTAGTTTGTTTTTATATATATAAAATATATTATGTATACTATTTTAGACTGAAATCCAAAACAGAACTTCTGAGTTTTTTTTTTTTTTTTAATTGTGCTGTACTTTGTATTTGCATAATGTATTTTATTGCCTTTTTATATAGACTTTTATTTTTTGCTTGCCACCAAAGATTCTCTATTTTCAATAAATATGAGAAAATGTAACTCTTTAAGACTTGCCTATCTGACCAAAATGTGAAATTCAGAAGCTGGATTTGTCTCTGTGATGACAGCAGTAAAAGGCAAATCTAGGGATAAGTTATTCATTGACAAGAAGGGCGATGAACCTGTGTTATTACAATAAGTATTACATGGAGGGAAGACCAGTCTATTTATACTACATGGTTATGGTTTATAGCTTTCTTACATAATTCTTAACAAGATATTTGTAATATGAAAGTATCGTATGCTGGTTCAGTTGAATGTTTTGAACTGTCCTGTCAAAATAATTGACAGTCCCACACAATCTATGCAATTTCAGCATGTGCCAATATCAGAGTTCTATGCAAATTTTCCGGAAAGTGACACTGGAACATTTGCATATAAATGAGGCACAGATGCCTCTTTTGATTGTTATAATTTCACATAATCTAATATCATCCATCAATGTCCGGAGTATTTTCAAAAAAGCTATTCCATTGATGCCAAACCCTAATTTTCAAGTTGTTCCCTGCCTTCATTTCCTGGAAAAGCCCTGATTTTATTTACCAGCATTATTTTAATGTGTACCAAATAAATCGTATATAAAAGTGGCAACATGTGATGATGAGTAAAGTTACTTTGTGTTATAATAAACTATGGATTGTAATTGATGAGGGCTTTTACTAAGGCAGTATTGTCATAAAGCACTTTTGTGTTTGTGCCAAATAAAAGAAAATACTTTATAATGCGTATCCAACGTGCTGTTTCCTTTGTAAGCATCATGTCCTTGAAAAATAAATATATGACCTGATGAATCTGTTTTTTCTCTCTAACTCTGGCATCTGTTCGTATAGTGAGTAGGGGAATTCCTGAGACCTCAGACGGCTCATACACACAAGGACCTTGCTTGGCCTTGGTTCTGCTATTTCATCAGCGACTGATGAGGGATGAATAGAACAATTATTTGCACGCTGTATCAGGAAAGACAATTGCCATGGCGATGCTTTTTATTTACAACATATACAGTGTAAGCAGGATGGAGTAGCCACGTAGCTGAAGTCTAGACTGAGCACTTAAAGATGTCTGCAGCACTGCAGTATAATCCCTCAGCGCAAGCTGTCTTGTTAGTCTATAAATCAAGGATGATTTCATGGGTCAGAGTAGAGATGAAACTCACGGTTCTGTAAAAGGAGTTCATTATTCTGTTTCGTAGCCCTAGTTTTGGCAGGCGATATCCATCTCAAGCACTGCTGACAAGTCTGAATTGTGCCCGTGGCGGTCTTGGGAAAACCTGGGGCTGATGACGGCATGAACCCGGGAGCCGTCTTCCTTGGCTGTCCAAAAAATTCCTCATCCAAAACTTTGTGTAGTCTTGGCAGCTACTGCTACGGGGCTGCGCTCGTCCACTCAGCCACAGGTGGAGAGGATTCCATTTGAAAGCTCCAGTCATGTGTAGAATAGGGCAAATTTATGACTGTCAAGACCTTACTGGGCGTTGCAGAATTCATGAAAGTTTATTGTAATGCTGTCTGTGACCATGTATACTGTAAGTATGAAGGTTGCATGTGGCCAGCAGGATTCATGCAATGCAGCAAAACTGTAATGCTGCCGTATCTGATGGTTCTCCAAAAAATAAAAGTTCTGTTCATTAACTTATTGAAACTGATTGAAAATCTGTCTGTCTATATCTACATTTACAGTTGAAGTCAAAAGTTTACAGAATCTGCAAAATGTTAATTATTTTACAGAAATAAGAGGGATCATACAAAATACATATACATTTTATGTAGTACTGACCGGAAGAAGATATTTCACTTAAAAGACATTTACATATAGTCCACAAGAGAAATTAATAGTTGAATTTATAAAAATGACCCCATTCATAAGCAGAGCTGGGTAGTAACTGATTACATGTAATCTGGATTACGTAATCAGATTCCAAAAATGAAGTACTTGTAATTAGAGTAAGTTACATTTTAAAGTACTCGTAATCAGACTACAGTTACTTTTTTATGGATTACATGATTACATATTATTCACACAATAGCAATAAATTATTCATAATTATTTATTTCCCCCCATTTTTTTTTTTTTTCATTTTTAATATATATACATTCTGAAAGTCCAGTTTTATGGACATTCACACATAGACTGTTTTATTTTTATGATTGATGTAATAAAATGATTAATGCATTTCATGTTGTAAATTACAATGAATGGAACATATTTTCTTACTCTGCATTTTTTACATCAATATGCTACAAGGTAATCCTGTTTAAAAATATGTGATAAACGATTTAAGTCAAAAGTAATTTAAAAGTAATCTGATTAGATTACCTAAAATATGTAATGTAACTGATTACATTACTGACTGCAATTTTTGTCATGTAATTTAGAATCAGTAACTGATTACAATTTGTAAGTAATCTACCCCGCTCTGTTCATAAGTTTACATAAACTTGATTCTTAATACTGTGCTGTTACCTGAATGATCCACAGCATTTTTGTGTTTTTGAACCCTTTCCAACAATGACTGTATGATTTTGAGATCCATCTTTTGACACCAAGGACAACTGAGGGAGTCATATGCAACTATTACAGAAGGTTCAAATGCTCACTGATGCTCCAGAAGGAAACATGATGCATTAAGAGTCAGGGGATGAAAACTTTTTACATTTGAAGATCAGGGTAAATTTAACTTATTTTGTCTTCTGGGAAACATGTAAGTATTTTCTGTATCTGCAAGTGTCTTTGAAGGGCAGTACTAAATGAAAAGAAAAAAAAAGATATTTAGGCGAAATAAGAAAATTGTACACATCCTCATTCCGTTCAAAAGTTTACACACCTCGCTTTTTATGCATTGTGTTTCCTTCTGAAGCATCAGTGAGCATTTGAACCTTCTGTAATAGTTGTATATGTGTACTGGCCATCAGGAGCACAGGGACATTCCGAGTGGGCCGGTGGAGTAGTGGGTCGATCAGCGAAGTACGACAGACATCCCCCCATATTAGGCAGTATTTTAAATTACAGCGCATTCGAAACTGCAAAAAGCAAATAGCAAGGCAAGGCAAGTTTATTTATATAGCACATTTCATACACAATGGTAATTCAAAGTGCTTTACATAAAAGGAAATAATAAAATCATAAGAATATGAGTTAAAATAATCATAAAAAGTAATAATCACAACAATAAAACAATTAAAATGATTTTAAAAAATGATTTAAAATGAATTAAAACAGGAATAAAAATGATTATACATAAAATACAGTGCAATAAGTAGTGTGACGTGGCGGGATCAGTCACCTGCTCAGCGCTGACGAACGTGCACTGCACTTCCATTCAGATCAAGCATACAGTCGTGTGATATCAGAACATTAAAGGTTCTGTAGGGATGCTTGCTGAAAACAGCCACGACATTGGAAACTGTATGATGAGGTAAACTGGAAAACGCCAATACATAATACTGTAAAAAAGCCAATGATGTTTTGAATTTCACTTTTATAAAATATGTTTTTTGTAGCTTCTTCATGTTTAGTTTAATAGTTTATTATTACTTACTATTTATTTTAAAAACCATGTAACTATGGTAATGTTTTCTTGTGACCACCATGTTACTAATACTAGTCAGTTAATATCTGAATTTTATTCTTTTTAAATGTTTAGTTCTAATTCATTTTAATTTAAGTAAAATGTTAATTCAATAAGAGCCTGATTAAAGATCAATATCAGTGTCCTATATAAATTAGGTGCTTACTATTTACAAATATTAAAGTTCTTAAAGGGATAGTTTACCCAAAAATGAAAATTGTCATCATTTACTCAACATCATGTCATTTCAATCCTGTATGAACTTCTTTCTTCTGTGGAACATAAGGGAAGGTACTTTGATAAATTCAAGAATGCATGTCTACAGAATAGAAATCAAGGCCAAATATGTTTCATATATCATAGTTACATTCTACAAAATATCTTTTGTGATCCACAGAAGAAAGTCATACAGTTTTGGAACAATTATTGAGGAAATTATTTTTATTACAGAATGATTTTTATTACAGAATTTATTAGCAATAACTTTCCTGCATTCTAGCTCAAAATCAATGCTTTACTGTGTGCATTTCTATGTGTCAAAAATGCATCATTAGGTTTATTACATTTGAATTCTGCAATATCTATATTTATTTGTTTCTGTCCTGTTTTTTGTTTTTGTTTTTTTTTCATTCATTTATTTACTCTAATTCATGGCCCTATAACCCAACAAAACTTTCACCGGGAACTCGTGGGCTGGATGGTCTGGATTTGTCCAGGGCCAAGTTTTAATCCCAGTCGGAAAAGGGTTCAAATACACAAAAATGTATTTATTTATTTATTGCTCTAGTTGTTTGGAATTTGCTTGGTGAGCTCATACACAATAATAACATTAAGATGCATACACAAATACACATACATAAATCCAACTATACATATATGTCCTATCAATTATAAGGGATGAAATGAAAGCCTTTGATGTGATTTTTTTATAATGCCTCTTAAGTTGTCGTTCCACTTTAATGGTGCAGAAATGGTAGTCCTGAGAACATTTTCTAACAAGTCCTGACCATTTGTAGTCAAAGGCAAGACAGCATTTGTCCTCCACCGAAATCAAACACCATAACCTTTATTTTTAGTACATTCAGCTTCAGATTATGAGTACTGAATTCCATTCAAACAGTGTAGAAACTTCCCTTCTATAGTCTGATTCGTTATTGTCTGTTATTAAACCAATCAGTGGAAAAAATCTGCACTGATTTACAGTGTGAAACACAATCATTAGCATACACAGAGTACAATAATGGTGACAGTACACATCTTGACTTGAGAACACATTATTCATTTTAGCAACTTGTGTTCTGTTCTGCAAAAAATCCAAAATCCAAAGAGCAAGGGACTGTTGAATCCCCAAATTCTTTTACTTTTTTAAAAAGTCGAACTGGGATAATTGTATTAAATGCTGATTTATAATCCACAAAAAGGACTCTGACATAAGTGTTGCGAAATTGAATGGAGGCACAGAGCCACAGCATCATCAACCGTCCTATTAGCCTTATAGGCGAATTGGTGAGAATCCAAGCAGCACTAATTGCTCAAATATTTTCATAGCAACTGAAGTTAAAGGAATAGTTTACTCAAAAATGAAAATTTCCCCATGATTTAGTCACCCTCAAGCCATCCTAGGTGTATATGACTTTCTCCTTCCAGACGAACACAGTCGGAGTTGATTTAAAATTTATCCTGGCTTTATAATGGTGATAGATAGAGGCTTATTTTGAAGCTTCAAAAAACGCATATATCCATCTTAAAACTAAAAACAAAGCAGATACGTGGGTTTTTATAACAAAAATATTTGTATTTTAAAAAATATAAACTCAAATCACTGACTTCCGGTAACAGCCGTGTGCACGCTTGCGAGTTCCTGGTCTGTGTAATATTACTCCGGTTCAGACAAATAAGGCTGTGCAAAAAACCTCAAGCTCTTCTTCTCTTATAGTGAAATCCGCTGACATTTTATCAACTTCTCATTTTTATTTATAATTCGTTACTGGCGTTTAGTATTGCTCTATCCTTGTTTGTTTATTCTCACCAGAGCTTACACTACGAATGCGACTTACGTCATACATCGAGTCAGAGGTCAATGAAAAAGCTGGATCTTGACTAATGCGAACACGAATATGCCATTGCTGAAAGTCAATGATTTTAGTCATTAGATCCACGATAAATTTCAAACTCCGACTGTGTTCGTCTGGAAGGAGGAAGTCATATATCATGGGGAAATTTTAATTTTTTGGTGAACTATTCCTTAAAGGCCACTGGTCTGTAATCATCTAAACAACTGATATTCGACTTATGCTGAAAAACCAAAGAATTTGTGGGACCTGAAGGATTTTTCTGAGGAACAGGAGGCAGTTTAACTGTTCAGGACAAACAAGGGACTCATTAACAACTATCAGAGAAAAAAAATGCTGTGGATCATTCAGGTAACGAGACAGTATTAGGAATCAAGTGTATGTAAACTTCTGAACGGGGTCATTTTTATAAATTCAACTATTATTTTCTTTTGTGGACTATATGTAAATGTCTTTTATGTGAAATATCTTATTCAGGTCAGTACTAAATAAAAATTAAAATACATGCATTTTGTATGATCCCACTTATTTTGGTAAAATAATTAACATATGTATGTCAATATATCTATCTATCTATCTGTCTGTCTTTCAGTATGTTTCTCATCCATTCATCCATTAAAGTTTTTCCTTGGTAAAGATGTCTTGAATTTTGATTTAGCTTCCTTTTTTTATTATACTTCCTTACATTAATTTTATATTCTGCTTTGTGGTCAAAAAATTAGGGAATTCATTGTTCATTTCTCAATGGTGAATGGCCTTGGTCACTGTATGGAGAAAAAAAAAGCAGCTTGGACATCCTGAAGAAGTTCCACTAAAAGTATGTTCCCTGAAATGGAAATGGTTTTAGCTCATGTCATGTTTTCAAGCACTCCCATGGCTTTGGGAAGATGTCTGTACAGAGGTAACAATACACTTGATGTAACTGCCAGGTGGAGGAGGACACACAGAGTGGCGCAAATCACACTGAAGGCTCGTAAAACACTGACTGTGTCTGCAGATGAGCCACATGCATTGTCTGTTTTCTACTGTGTACAAAAGGTAATGGCTGACTTTTGAAATAAACACTGATATGACAAGGACATATGCCATTACAGGCTCATTAAATCCTCTATGTATACTCATTTGATCTGAGAATGAAAGATGATGTGGCTAATAGAAGCATAATGAGACTATTCAGTTAAAGTGTGGCCTGAGTGGCCTACTGGAAAGATTTAATGGACTCATTCAATAATATTTGGCTGAAGTATTCCTTCAGATCTGTGAATATCGAAACACTGCATACAAGATAAACATTAACCCTTGCTGTTTTAAATGGAACACAGAACAGACTGCAAATCCATCGGTTTAAAAGGGCTTCTAGACATACTTTCAAGGGAATAAAGAACCACTAGTTCTGAAAACTTATACAAGCCTCCTTTCCTTCCCTGGCCCACTATAGAGATTTATGATTGTTTTAATAAAATTCAGTCATGCAAGATATCAAAACAGACTACGGCTGTGAAAAAAATTAATGTGTTTGAAGGTGAGAGTGTTTGAATATTTTGCTCACAGGTTTGGGTGTCCTGGCATATTTTTGTTTTATTTTATCCTCAAACATGATTAGGATAATTGATCCTGAAATGATCAAACAAATGTTTTTGATAGGGGCAAAAGCATTCCTCTGTACTTCATCCAGAGGTTGCAACACAAGAAAGTGCTTTTCCAATTAGTAATGTAATTGGTCAAATTGGCAAAATTAGGTAATTGGTGTTAAATTTAGAGTGATGGAATGTGTGGGGGATTGGCCAATAGTTGACTGAAGTGACCACCTATCATACAACCAGAGACACGTCGTCTCTTTCATTCAGGACGAAACCCATCACGTGGAGTCTTTAAACCCCTGGCTGCCCATTCAGTGGTTATAAATCATCCTAAACTGAACGTTTGGGCAGATAATATACACAGTGATGAAGACAAATAGTCCCTTTGCAACATGCAAATGTCTAGGATATTCCACTGAGACAGCAGTCTTCCAATATTACCTTTATTGAAGAATTTCTCACATCACCCAGATCTGTTGGGTATTTCAGCAATTGGTGTGCTGGACTGAGAAGAATCAAATTTGCAATGTCAAAACGAGGTCATGGGTTTTGAGCGACAGGCCCAGTGTGAAGCTCTGCTCTGCTTGCATTGACCTGTCTCACATGACAGGAAGTATCATTAGGAAAGGTTATTCGAAAGACCGCAAGGGGGGAATTGACAGGTCAAAGGTTCACTAGTCCATACAACCTTTATTGGTCACTTTTGTAAACCTGGTGCCTCAGAGATGTCCTGTGTTAAGACGTGTGAGAATTTACATCCATATGAATGACCATAGTTTGTACAACTTTCCCTAAAATAGATGTTTATTCAAGTGAAGTAAATCAGCAGTGGATGTGCATGAATATAATTTATACTGTAGACTGCAAACATGTGTTTGTAGAACTTAATGGATGACTAAAATAAAAATAAAAACTTTAATTTAATAAAAACTAATGACTGCAGTTAAGGCACTGGTTTGCATGGCTAGTTGAATTATTTATGAAGTCACAAAAAGTGTTTTCATTATAGGATTGAAAGCGACATGGAGAAAGCGGAGAGAGTGGCCAAAAAGGTTGGACATTCCTTGACTTTATGCAAATCTTGAGTGAAAAAAAGGCAAGTTTTTTGACATATCCAAGTGTTTGCTGAACTGGATTGCTGAGCTGAAATCACTTGTCACTGAAGTCATATGTTTTATCAGTCATATGAAGTCATATGTATTACATTTTATCATTTTGAATTTTAGGTTGTACCTAGATGGCGCCAATGAAGTGTTTAATTTGCAAACCACCAATAAAAGAAGAAGATGAAATGCAAACATGGTGTAAACATTGTTTTCAGAGGCGTGCTATGCCCTAAATTTCACACGCCCCAAAGGAGTGTCGCTGTAGCGTTGGCAGCGCAGATTTGACACTGTAGTGGAAATGTTCCATAAGTAAAGTAAAATGCTCACTGTATCAATAGTATAAACATATGATGCATATTAACATGTGTTTAGTTTTAGTGTTTACAAAGATATTTACCATTTTTTTCCTTAACATAACACCATACACTCTAAAATTACTTTAAAAATGATTATTTGAATAGCTCAGATAATACAAAAGCAAAAGATAACACAACAGCAAAAGAGTTTTCTCATTATAGAATTCATATTTATAATAAATTTCACATTTATGCTTTTTAAATCCTCAAAAAATCTGCCAAAAAAAATATCATTAAAATAAATAAATACATTTCTTCATCTTATTTTAGAGAAGTACTCAGGTTCGGTGAAGGAGGGGTAGTGCTCGACGAGGAAGGGTCCAGGTAAGGGGCGGAGTCTGGCGGCATTATTATTTATTTATTGCCAAAAACCCTAGTTGTTTGGAATTAGCTTGGTGAGCTCATACACAATAATAACATTAAGATACATACACAAATACACATACATAAATCCAACTATACATATATGTCCTATCAATTATAAGGGATGAAATGTAGATGCAAACCAAAGGAATTAAGAGCATGAACAATCCTACAATAAGTGCTGTTCAGAAAATGCGTAGACTTAGTTTTAATTGCTCTAAGGCGCCTACCTGAAGGAAGAGGCGTAAAGAAGTGTCTGGCTGGATGTAAGGGGTCTTTCATCATTGTTAAACCTTTTTTCCTGCAAACATGAGACATAGCTTTTATCAATAGTAGGAAGATCACAACCAATTATTTTTGAAGCAGCCTGAATAATATTACAAATCTGACTATTCTGCTGAACTGTGGAGCTACCAAACCACACTATAAGTGAGAAAGTCAGCACACAATGACAGCTCTATAAAAATTGAACACTTTAGATAAGGCAAACTTTTCAAGCTGTCTTAAAAAGAAAAGCCTTTGATGTGATTTTTTTTATAATGCCTCTTAGGTTGTCATCCCACTTTAATGGTGCAGAAATGGTAGTCCTGAGAAACATAAAACATCTAACATTTTCAAAGTCCTGACCATTTATAGTCAAAGGCAAGACAGCATTTGTCCTCCACCGAAATCAAACACCATAACCTCTATTTTTAGTACATTCAGCTTCAGATTATGAGTACTGAACTCGTGTAGAAATAGTGTAGAAACTTCCCTTCTACATATATGAAGGGCCGGAGTCCGGCGGCCGCCCGCACACCCACTCCTGTCGGAAACCTGGCGAAGGGCGGCGATTGTGGGACGGGGTGGTGATGATAATCAGGGGGGAGGCAGCCGACTCGTCACAGGAACTTACAAAGGATGCTGATTGCACACGGACAGGTAATGGTGATAACACTTAATGAGGACAGGAAAACCAAATATGGGCACACAAGGGAAAAACCAAGGCAGACAGTCCACAGGGGTGTGACATTACTCCCCCCTCCCGGAAGTGGGTGTGGGATGGACAAGTGGAAGTCTTTATCAGAGGAGGCTTCAGTGGAGGCCGGTCTCCCAGGAGGAGGACAATAAACAGTCCAGGGTGGAGATGATGGAGGAAGGAACCATGGAGGAAACAGAAAAGTCCAGGGTGGATCCGACGGAGGAAGGAGCCATGGAGGAAACAGAAAAGTCCAGGGTGGATCAGACGGAGGAAGGAGCCATGGAGGAAACAGAAAAGTCCAGGGTGGATCAGACGGAGGAAGGAGCCAAGGAGGAGACTGGAGGGATCCGGAGAAGGAGGAACCAGCTGTGAGCCAGGCCACAGCCATGATGGTGGCCCACGGTGGAGCTGACAGAGGGAGGAGCCATGAGGCAGAGCAGGTGGAGGTGGAGCCCAAGCGAAGACAGAGAGTCGAGGGGGAGCAGATGACGCCGGCAACCGAGGCGAAGGCGGGGATCCGGAAGGCCGCGGTATAGCCGGAGTGACAGAGGACTGAGGTGGAACCGGAGGGACGGAGGATGCGCAATACAACAACAAAGTCAAAAAAACATTCTTTAATGACAATCCACAAACAGGTAATCCACAGACAGGTAGGCAGGAACACATGAACAACCTATACAGCATTAATGTTTAACAATTAATTTGACGTTCATCTGAAAGGAACTTATAAAGGACACTGATTGCACACAGATGGAAAAAACCAAGGCAGACAGTCAACAGGGGTGTGACACTTTGCTTGTTGGGTTAAAAGGTTTTTTTTTTTTTTTGGAAAGTTTTAAGCTGTTAGTGTGGAAGCCTGCATCTCGCAATTATGACTCACAGTCATGAGTTATAAAGTCAGAACTGCAAGATATAAACCTTTTTTCAGAACTGCGTGATATTAACTCACGATCGTGGGTTATAAAGTCAGAATTGCAAGACTTAAACTTGAATTTGAATTTAAACCAGAATTGCGAGTTTACATCTTGCAATTGTGACGTTTTAACGCATTTGTGAGTTAAGTCAGAATTGTGAGCCTTTTTCCTCCTCAAAGTTGCACTTTAGAACTCACAATTGTGAGTTTGTATTATGCAATTCTGAGAAAAACAATGTTTGAGACATAAACTTGCAATTGCGGGAAAAAAGTCAAAAAGGCAAGATACAAACTAAAAGCCAAAGCCAAAATTGCAAGTTTTTATCTCATAATTCTGACTTCATTTCTTGCAATTGTAAGTTTATATAATGCAATTCTGAGAAAAAAAAAAAGAGTTTATATCTCGCAATTCTGAATTTATAATTTGCAATTCCTAGTTTATATCTCACAATTCTGAAAATAAATAAATCAGAATTACGAGTTTGCATCATGCAGTTCTGAGAAAACAAAGTCATGATTTGTGAGATAAAAAGTTGCAAATAAAAGATTTTTATTTTTTATTCAGTGGCAGAAACGGCTTCCATATGTTGCGGTTACAAAATAATAAGTAAACAAATAATGAAATAATCTATATTCCATAACCTTTGAATTTCTAATTAAGTTGTTCATTGATTATTTACTTTATCTAACAAGATTGTTTACATTGTAATTCAGCACTCGTGGTTCAAATGCGAATCATACTGTACAGATGTACTTGCTTGTTTCTTTTGTTTTGTGTTTCTAGATTGAATCTGGCCAGAGCTCTATTGTTTAGGTCTCTCTTGGCAGGCTAAGTCTCCTTTATTTCAGCATCCAAAAAAATATTTCATGTATCAAAACTGAAGAAGGGAGGTGCCCTAAAACTCGTTACCACATTCACACAGCTTACAGAAAAGTACCCAACACAGCAAACCGAACAACAAGCTCTCTAGGGCAGATGTTAGAGCCAGACAAGTGTATTACTTGGACCAAGGTTTGTTTGAGGGGGAAGACGGATACAAAGACAGCAAAAAAGTAAAAAGTAATGAAAGAGTGTAATTTTGCACTGGGCGAGTCTCTTGCCAGAACAGCTTATGAAGTGCAAACTGCAGAGCCTCTTTGAATCAAATCTTTCGCTTTGCGTTTATTAACCTCTAGCAGCAGGGTCTGACAGCCTCATCCATCATACTCAACATCCCAGTGTGAATGAAAAGAGATGAGTTCTGCTTCCACTCTTAAAATGACTCTAGAAAATAGATTTACAGCCATTCAGTTTACACAGAACACACACAGATGTAGCAAGCAAGCACTTCTTAGAATCTCAGTCCAAGAGGAACAATAAAAATATTCCACCAGGAGCAACCCAGGTCGAGCTGAATTTGTGAATCACGTGTTGATATGCGCTGAGTATGTCATAATGTCACAGTGATGATTTGGTGCAATATTTTGCTTGTTTAAAGTGAAAACAGTACTACATTTTAAATAAATGTTCACTTTTGGCGCATGAAGTTAATGAACCACTGTTGGTAACTTAATGCTGGAATATAAAAGCTAGTTTGTTGTATAAAGCATGAGTACATCACTGTCTATAATTTTATTTAACCACTTTTATCTGAAATCTTGTAATACGGCTTAATCCCAGATGCAAGAAATACAGTCCAAAATTCAGAGCCAGCACTAGAGCAGAAAAACACAGTGTGTTTGTAAAGAAATCATGCCAGCTTGAATTCTCATAAATGAAGAAAACAAATGGTCTCTTTACAGCACAGATTGCTGTTGGGTCTCCCCTGAGCCTGATGATTAAAATGAGCTAGCCTTTTCAAACAACGGATGACGAATATATGTGGATGAGATCTGTTAGGAGACCTCAAGATCTGCAAGCCAACTCACGTCAAAGGTTGTGAATAAATAGAGGAAAGGAGCAAAATTCCCAGCTCAGTATTTTCGCACTAAAAATAACGTCAGTTGATATTAATATTTGTGTCTATGCAAACAATCTCACAGCCCTATACATACACCGTTCATATTAGCAGATACAGTTTTAATGTTGTGGTGAGTCATAATGGGAAATGTTCTCAGCTTGTATCTTCAGAGAGAAGATGAATGAATTGGATGTGCCATGTTTAAGTCCAGACAGATGCTGAATTTTTATTTTTTTTTTTAAGGATTTGGAGGAAGGAATTGTGAAATCTCGAAAAAGATAATTGGCAAAGCAGGGTTTTGAAAATGCCAATAAAAACAAAACCACATGGTACTTTTTGCTATTTTAGTGACCCTTTTTACAGTTTATATCATGCCAGTAGGTGGTGAAGTATGAAAAAGTCAGTTAAATCCTTTAATAACCGATTTGTTTAAAAACACAGATTCATTTAGGATTGAAACAAATCATGACTTCATGTCTTCATGAGTTAGTCACTGAATTATTCACTCATCTAGGTCCAGACAAAAAGTGAACCTTTTTGCAGTTTCTGAGCAGTGTTAATTTCATTGACAAATCATTTTTTGTAACATTTTTTCAACAATGAAAATGGGACAATAACAAAACAAAAACTTGTTTTGAATGACAAAAACTATGACGCAAATCTATTGACATTTTCATCAATGAATAAAAACGAGATGAAAATGTTGGGGAGGGGTAATTTGGGAAGAGATTCATTTAGAGTGAATCTGCTGTGTTTAGGATTTGAACTGTATCATAGCCTATTGATCTATCCGGCAGGACATAAGGTAGTATAAATTTGTTGCACGGCTCATAAAACAGTAAAAAAAAAAAATCGGGGTGTAAGAGAAGAGCCACATGGATAAATCTGACTACGCAAAAGAAAACTCAGTTCGGTTCGGCTTTCTGAGCAGTCACTGAAGCAGCGCCTCTCACACAGCTCATGAGTAGGCATAGTATTTTGCATCTCATGAACAGAGAAATACACACAAAATAATGTCAAATTGTCAGTTTTGACGAGTTTTCATGTAAACACACTCAGTTACGTCTTAGGTGAACAGAAACTGTTGGGATAATATCAGACATGTATAAGTACATTGCATCTGTGTATCCAGTTTAAAAGGGACAGCAGCCTAATTTAGTTGCTATATTGTTTGTGCCATTGATGTTTAATCAAGCAACAAAAGAAAGACAGAAAATCACTCAATGCTCTTGACTGAATCACTTTAGTAGCTTAAATCTAAATGTATTTATAAATACGTCTGTCTGAAAAAATGAAGAATGTGGTAAACAAGTTGTTATAAAGATTTCATAATTACACTCTAAAAAAAGATGGTTCTTTAAAGGTTCTTTACATGTAGTAACAGTTCTATTTAGTACCATAGCATCCTGAAGAACCATTTTAATGCTTAAATGTTTGTGTGAGTTTAGGGTTCTTTATTCCCGCCCTTTTGATTTTCAAATTTGTAACTGTCAAAGCACTGAGTTTCTGGAGCTCAGTGATCCAACTACACAAGACTGTCAACAGACACACCAGGTAAATTCTTAATTTTAAATACAAATTTAACTTTACAATTGTATCTGGTTTGCAAACAAACATATTATTTTCTCTTCTTTTTTGATAGGATACGATTAGGATAAGAGGATATGCCTCTTCTCCACTAAATAAGTAACAGAGACATTAAATTTATAATCAACAGTGTTTTTTTTTTTAAATGATTACATATTTATTTATTACAGAGGCCACACTCTAAAAAATATGTCTCATTACTGATTTTCTGGAGTTCAGCAATCCAACTACACAGACTTTCAACACACTCTCAGCAGGTAAATGATTTCTTTCTTAAAAATGTCTATATGTTTTTACTTTTTAAATTGTAATTGGTTTACAATCATTAATCATTTCACTTTTTTCTTTCTATTTTGTTTTACTTAAGTATTTATTTATGTTCAATGTCAATTGTCATTCTGCTAATAACTGTAATTAAATTCACATGTCATTAAAAAAAATACATATGCATATAAAACCCTCACAGACACTAAACATTATTCTAATACCAGGCAGATGGATTAATGGTTAAAAACCATTAAATCATTCAAATGATTTAAAACACCATTAAGGTCCTATATAGCACTTTCAAGTTGAAAAAAAATTATTTAGCACCAAAAAGAGTTCTGCTATTGTTACAAGCCGAAGAACCCTTTTCTGGTACTGTTTAGAACCATTTTTCTTAATAGTGTATCCTATATAACTATTGGCATTTCATTGAAAAGAAGACCAGGTTTCTTTATGAGAAGAGGTTTTATTTAATTTTAATATAAAGACATGTTGCGTGTCACAGCAGTTAAACCTTAATATCAAACCTACAATGAGTTAATTGCATTAATAAATGGATTAATTAATAAATGCATTACACTGTAACTAAACCCATTAGACTTTAGCCGACTAAATTTACTGAAGATTTAGTCAACTAAAAGTTGTATGATATTTAGTTGACTAAAACTAGACTAAAACAATTCAGATGACTCAAATATGACTAAAACTAAATGGTATTTTAGTCAAAAGACAAAATCAAAATTTGCTGTCAAAATGAACACTGTTTCTGGGTGGATTTTGGGGAAAACCTGCAGAATCTCTGTCCTGTTTTTTATATTGCTCAAGCAGCATTCAGAAAGTGCTAATAAAACAGTTCAATAGCACATATGAATTGTCACCCCCGGATATCAAGTGAAATCCACGCTGAGAAACTCCTTCAGTGGCTGCGGTGTCATGACAAGCGTCTGCATGTTTACATCCTGCCAGGATGGCATCTAGCATTTCTCGTCTCTCTCATTTGTAAGGTCTTTCAGTATCTGTGGTCTACTTAAAAGCTTCAAAGGCATCAGGGCTAAAGTGGAAAGAACAAAGACGCAGGTCTTTAGAAAGTTTTATTCATCAGCAATGATTCATTTTTTACTAATGAAAGGAAATTTAATGTTATGTATTCTGAGTTGTGTTGCCCTAAAATTATCAAGAGATATCAACCATCTCACATCATCAAAATAATGCTGCCCCCCATAGTCCAAAATATGTAAATAAAATGATGTGGATTTGAAAAAATAATGTAAATCTGTCATCTGTCAATAAAACACACAATTTGCTGAGTCAATTTAAAATAATTTGTTACCAGGCTGCCTTAAATTTTATATTGAATCAACTCAAATATCTAAGTTGTCATGTTTCAAGTTGACTAAACTTCTTTGACTTAAAATTTTAAGGCAGCCAGGTAATAAATTATTTTAAGTTGATTCAATAAATTGTTTTTTACAGTGTACTACATATTTCAGAAACATCATATACAAGTCTTTATACCAGGTGTATTATTTTGTAAATAGGTGTTGCTGTTTTTTTGTTTTTTTTGATAGATGCAACAAGATGCAAATTTATTTGATATGTTTAGTAGTTTGATTATGATGCTATTTGACATGTTCTTATGTTTCTACACAAATCAGGGGACTTGCAACTGGAACAGTACATGACTAACCCTGCTGTGCTAGGAGCTGTGCTGTTCCACTGGATCCTCTGGGACTGGGTGTGGGCTGGGTCTGGCTGTCAAATCCATGCGGCATTGTGCTTCATATTGCTGAAATTATCTAGTCGTTTGTGCAACATCTGTTCACGCACTTACATACGACAGAGCGCGCACCACAGTCTCTTTCACACGTTTGTGAGCAGCTTTTGAAACTCAAAACATATGATTTAAGAGGCACTCCCAAACTTTTTAGCATCACATTGAGGTTTTGTATCATGAGCCAGAGGGATTTAAGGAAGGAGGCACAGTTTCAAGATGTAGCAATGAGCATGGATAATTTACATCTTGATTAACTGCAGTGAAGAAGAAACGAACTAAACCATGTGGAGTATACCAAAAGTGAATTGCACAATTTTGAAGAAAATCACACAACACAATATTGCGACTTTGTGCCATAGTGTCCAGGAGAAATAAGCACAAAATAGTGAAAGTAACTGGAAAGTTAGTGATTGCTATGTTAACATGAGAGTTTTATACAACAATAAGATCCAGACCTATGACTTGATTGGCCAAAAAGCGTCCTGTCTTTGTATTTGGAGATCCAGTAGATCTTTGGGTTTTTTGGAAAGAATTTCTGCTGACAAAGAAAAAAAAACAACAACAACACAAATGTAAGTTAATTCTTGATATTGCTTAGTCATCATTAAAAATGTTTGAAAGTATATTATTGTCATTTACGAGCATAAGGATTTTGCTTCCCACAAAAAAAAAAAAAAACTAATTCTTTCCAGCTGAGTTAACATAATAGCAGTGTTGCAAGAATAAACAAGTTTGTAAACTGACAAACTGTTTGTAAAAAGAGATTTCAAAAAATTTATTGGTTTGGTCCATGCTTTAGAACACAAAAGACACTCTAAAATAATAACGCTGGCTTCTTTAAACTATTTGACTTTTCTCTGAACATCAAACAACAGTCAATTTTTGTGAGAACTGATTCATTTGTTGTAATTAATCATGTTTCTATTACACTGTAAATTGAATGCATCCTTGAAGTATTCTTCCTCCATGCATAGACAATAATACCAGCCAAATACAGGCTAATTGCACTTTTGGCAAGTGGGAAATTAAAAACAGATGTCCTGACAGAGCGCAGACAGAACATTGCTGTGAAGTAGACGGGAGATGCAGTGTCTGTAATGGCCAGGGAGACAAAACGCAGTAACTGATGACTCTCTCATAGTTTTTCCTTTCCTTAACATTTGTCCGTGCTGGACATAAAACACTAAGTAACAAGACTGATTACCCAAGACCAGAAACGATTTATATTACATAGAGCTAAATAAACACATTTCTAAGATGGGATATGAGAATTGCACAATATTGCTAGGTTTCTTTACATGATTGCAGATAGAGTTAACTGTATTTCCTGAAATGGCGTTTGATCACTGAATGTGTATTGGCTTGAGTAAAGACCGGCAGTCATTTAGCTTTGATTAATTGGCAGTTGTAACAAGAATTGTTTTACACATAATTAGATTAAACATACTGTATAGTGACATTAAAGGAGAAGTTCACTTCCAGAATGCAGATTTCCTGATAATTTACTCACCCCCATTTCATTCAAGATGTTCATGTGTTTCCTTCTTTAGTCACAAAGAAATTAAGGTTTATGAGGAAAACATTCCAGGAACTTTCTCCATATAGTGGACTTCAATAGGGATCAACAGGTTGAAGGTCCAAATTGCAGTTTCAATGCAGCTTCAAGGGGCTCTACACGATTGACACGATTCTTTATATAGTTTTTAACCACAAATGCTCGGTTACTTCTTCGTCTGTGAACTTCAGTTAAAAAACATTTTCTACAACTTCAAAATCGTCCAACATCGTTGTTTTACCTTTTTTTTGTAAAGTGCATCACACGTACACGTAATACGTGAGGTCAAGCTAGTGCAAGATGCACATTTGTGGTTAAAAAGTATATAAATTTGTATCTTTTTAGAAAATGGCCATTTAGCTACACTCTTAAAACTAAAGGTGCTTCACAATGTCATAAAAGAACCCTTTTTGTCTAAATGGTTCCATAAAGAACCTTTAATGTCTGAAGAACCTTTCCGTTTCATAAAAGGTTCTTTGTGGCGAAAGAAGGTTCTTCAGATTATAAAAAAGTAAAAAAGAGATGACTGAATGGTTCTTTTGTGGTTCTTCCATTGCATCACTGTGAATAACCTTTTAAAGCACCTTTATTTTTTATTTAAGAGTGTAGATAAGACCTTTATTCCTCAGCTGGGATCGAGTAGAGCCCTTTGAAGCTGTATTGAAACTGCAGTTTGGACCTTCAGCCCGTTGGCCACCTTTGCAGTCTGAAAAATCCTGAAATGTTTTCCTCAAAAATCTTCATTTTTATTTGACTGAAGAAAGAAAGAAATGAACATCTTGGATGACATGGGGGTGAGTAAATTATCAGGAAATTTGCATTCTGGAAGTGAACTTCTCCTTTAAATGGAGGCAATTTAAAGTCTATGTACATTTCCTAACCCATTTTATTGTTAAAAATGTACAAAATGAGAATATTCAATGAAAAAACATGTGGGAATCTGTTGAATTGTGTAATATGAAGTGGTTGAAGTTTGAATGCAAAGTCTTTTCAGAAAAAAAAAAAAAAAAAAACAGATTACAAAACATTACAAAATCAAACTTTTTTCTATGAAATAATGTGCTCCAATAAATAATACACAATGGCGCCAAGAACGTCAGTTTTAATTTCATTTTCACTTTGAGTCTGTTAATATTTTCTTTGAGGCCTTTATATTTATTTAGTCTCTTTTAAGTGTCAGATTCAGAGTTTTTTCATATCCAAATGCTCAACAAAGTTTTCCTTTGAAGTGATTTCATAATCATCTGTGCATGAGATACTTTTCAGACGTGTCATTAGCAAAGGGGAGGAGGAGGTCAGCGTCAGATGAAAGATCCAATTATTTCAGCTGTTTACACATACACATACATGTATGCTTGCATGTTTGCTAAAGCGGTGCAGCCAGAGTTCTCTGGTAACTCCCTCTGACTTATATTCTGAATAACCGAATAACCTTATCACCTTGTTTGCAAACAGTTGATGTTATATTAAAAGTATTAAAATACTCACCAATATAATTATCTGACTGTGTGTGTTTTTATTCTGTCCTTTAAGATTGTTGCGTGCCATATTAAGTAATATAATCCAGATGGACTTGACAAATTGTAGATTGATAAATCATTAAAAATTTAATTTATGTCAAAATGATGGTTTTTTGTCACATACGGAACCACTTCAAACTGGCGCAGTCTCATTTCCTTTCTAGCTTGGGCTAGTTGAGCATGAGGTAACTGGGAGTGTACAGGCAGATCTGTTAATGCTGGGGTCACACACTGCCTCTCTGTTTGTGGGACAGAAGGAATGAGCGAGCTGCAGCTGCCAGAGAGTTTGTACATAAACTGCCACCTTTCCACCCGCCTCTGGTCATCATATGTTAGTGTACAGAAGATGCATTGTTGGCAGAGGTCAGAAAGAAGATGCATCCTGGATGTGTCCTTTGACAGAGGTCACAGCTTGTAAGGCAAAAACCAACAAACAAACGCACAAAAGGGTCTTTTGTACAACTTAATGAAGTTTTCTGGTCTATCTGCCTGAGCTAAAAATATATACAGTAAGGGCCAGTGATGTATAAGAGTGAAATATTGGCACACAAGTTTAAAACAGATGTGCCAAGTTGGTTTCATAGTCTAAAAATGTGATACTGTTTCCTAACTGTAACAGAGATCCAAGCCATTTCTGTTCTTTGCCATTTCCACACATGAATCCATAAGCTTTAGTGTAAAAGCTTTCTTTTCTTGTTACATTATAAAAGAAATGGAACTCAAAAACGAGTTTACACTTAATCAAGTTCCAGAAGTTCGTGAATTTTAAACTTTCTCACGGTCAAAAGACTGTCTGGCACAAAATCCTTCTTTCTTTTTTATTCTTCTTTAAATTGTTATGTATACATATCACATTTAAAACTAGCCAAAGTCATGTGATACAGCAGAAAAAACACAGAGACCTGGTTTTACACACAGGGCTTAGACTCAGCCAGGATTAGGCCATAGTTCAATTAAAACATTAAAGTAATTTTTATAAACGTGTCTTAGAGGAAAAATAAAACATTACTGGTGTGCATCTTCAGACAAAACAAAGGCACTGATATGTTTTAAGATCAATCAGTTCAAGTTTATTTCAGTTGAAACAGCTCAGACTTAGATTTTAGTCTGGGACTAGTTTTAAGCCTTGTTTGTGATAAATTAAAATTTACATTTATCAAAAACAAACAAATATATATATATATATATATATATATATACACACACACACACAGGGGGGCAGCCGTGGCCTAATGGTTAGGGAGTCGGACTTGTAATCAAAAGGTTGCAGGTTCGAGTCCCAGGTCCGGCAGGGATTGTCGGTGGGGTGAGTGATTAATCAGCGCTCTCTCTACCCTCAATACCACGACTGAGGTGAGACCCTTGAGCAAGGCACCGAACCCCCAACTGCTCCCCGGGCGCCGCAGCAATGCAATGGCTGCCCACTGCTCCGGGTGTATGTTCACTGTGTGTGTTCACTACTGTGTGTGTGCACTTGGATGGGTTAAATGCAGAGCACAAATTCCTAGTATGGGTCACCATACTTGGCCTCACGTCTCGTCACTTTTTCACTTTCACTTTCACACACACACACACACACACACATACACATACACAGGAGATCAAAATTAGAGAACAATTTATAAACAATTGAACAATTCTGAAATAATGTCATCTTCACTGCTCAACAGTTGAAGGAGTTTTTGTCCTGTCTATACCATGCTACCAGAACACCTTTTCCACAAAATAACTAAGGCATTCCAACAAAAACCATTATTTTGCAGAAAACACACTGATCAAAATTAGAGAACAACAATGACTGTAGCATGGAAAAAGATTACAAATTTTTTTTTTGAAGGTTACGACAGTCAGCAATTAGTAGGAAGTGTACAGGCCTCTGCTCTGAAGGACTTCAGCACATCTGCGGCCACAGGACAGCACTAGTCTCTCACACTGCTCTGGTGTGATTTTGGTCCACACTTCTTCCAGTCTCCTCCACAGTTCGGTGACTGTAGTGGGTTTCTTGGCCATAACTTTGTCGCCAAGGATTTTCCAGAGGTTCTCTATTGTGTTGAGATCAGGACTCTGGGCAGGCCATGTCATTATTTCAGTGTTTTCAGTTTCAAGGAACTGCTTTACCCGTGTTGCTGTGTGACATGGAGTGTTGTCCTGCATGAACACTGCGGGCTGATAAACGGAGGGAAGGAACCATATGTTGTTGAAGAAGGTTCTGATAAACATTTGCATTCACTCTGCCATGTAGCTGTATAAGAGGCCCAACTCCTGCCGCAGAAAACATGCCCCAAACCATGACACTTCCTCCTCCACTTTTCACTGACTTCTTTACACACTTTGGGTTCAGTCTTTCTCCAGTTTTTCAACTTGCTTTCATCACTGAAGTGAACATTGGACCAGATCTCCTCTGTCCACACAACATGCTCCTCAGCAAAGCTTAGTCTAGCCTTTTGATTCTTTCTGCTAATGAGAGGTTTGGTCACTGCAGAGTGGGCTTTCAGTCCAAATGCTCTTAAACGTCGAGACACTGTATGACGAGACAGATCCGTAGCCTGTTCAGCGCTGAACTGGTGAGCAATTCCAGCTACAGTGTGGAAACGATTGCCCATTGAGACCCTCCGCAGTATCCTGTCCTCTCTTGTATTTGTCTTCCGTGGACGACCAGCCTTCTTGGGGGACTTGAATGAGTTTGTGATGTTGTAAAGATTCAATATTCTTGAAATCACCGATTTGGAACGACCAACTTGTCTTGCTATGGCTGATAGGGTCATCCCTTTGGCCTTCATCTGGACAACCTGCTGCCGGAGGCTTTCAGTCACTTTAGAACGGCCCACCATCTTGCAGAGTCAGTGAAACTGGAAGTTAGGCTGCCAGTTAAATAGGGGTTGACAGATAATCAAGGAAATTAGCACCAGGTGCCAGATTAACACCAATAACTGGGAGGAATCTGAAAGTGTTCTCTAATTTTGATCAGTGTGTTTTCTGCAAAATAATGGTTTTTGTTGAAATGCCTTAGTTATTTTGTGGAAAAGGTGTTCTGGTAGCATGGTATAGACAGGACAAAAACTTCTTCAACTGCTGAGCAGTGAAGATGACATTATTTCAGAATTGTTCAATTGTTTATAAATTGTTCTCTAATTTTGATCTCCAGTGTATGTACAACATATATATTATATATATTATGTCATATATAATATATCTATATCTATATATATATATATATATATATATATATATATAGATAGATAGATAGATAGATAGAGATATATTATATATGACATAACATCTTATTATTATGAGAAAAGATGTAATTTTAGCAACATAACATCTTGTTATTAAGAGAAAATATCTTGTTTTAACAAGAAAAGATATGACATGATGTCTCGTTATTACATGAAAAGATGTTTTAATGAGAAAAAATAACATCTTGTTATTATGAGAAAAGATGTAATTTTAAAGACATAACATCTTGTTATTACGAGAAAATATGTCATTTTAATGACATAACATCTTGTTATTAGGAGAAAAGATGTTGTTTTAACGAGAAAAGATATGACATAATATCTCGTTATTAAGAGAAAAGATTTTTTAATGAGAAAAGATGACATGACATCTCGATATTACGTGAAAAGATGTTTTAACAAGAAAAGGTGGTAAAACAACATAACATCTCATTATTATGCGAAAAGATGTAATTTTAACAACATAACACCTTATTATTAAGAGAAGAGTTGTTTTAATGAGAAAAGATATGACATATCTCGTTATTACGAGAATCAATGTTTTAACGAGAAAAGATATGACATGACATCTCGTAATTATGAGAAAATATGTAGTTTTCACAACATAACATCTCGTTATTATGACATAGTTGAGTGGAAAAATATGGGTGTGCTTACGGCTCTAACACTTACACATTCAATACATGTGAATTGATATTTCACCTTTTTTTTATTTAATGTTATTTAATTTATTACATTTTTTAAGGTAAAAAATATTGGTTAAGAATATCACGAAAATTAAGCTTCTGGAATTTTGCACAACAGTTGTTTTACCATAAATGCTCAAATTAAGTGATATTTAAGAGACTTGACTTTAAGTGTGCATGTCTCTATGATGTCACTTCCTGATTTATGTTCTTTTTAGCATGTTTCTGCATGTTCGTTGGACCACATAACTTTTAAGCAGTTATGTTAAAGTTATGTTTTTTCCACAATTAAATATCAAAATGAATTTTAAAGCAGAAATTTAAAACATCCTTGTCATATTAAGATATTGAGTGCTTATGGTCTATGGCAGTGGTCGGCAGTTTTGGCCCGCCAGCAATAATATCTGGCCCGCGCCCGCAGCCAGATTATTTTGATAGTGGCTGGTTCTGAAATAGACCTGTCATGACAATAATAGCTACTCACAATCACTTCATCTTTATCGATTTTGCCTTCAAAAGAAGTATGAGAACATTTTTGCAGCAATGTTTTATTTTAAGATTAATTAAGAGCTTTAAATTTGAAAAGTTCTGAAAGACATTCACGAGTCTGTGAATCGCTAGACACACCTCTAAAATCAGTCTGCACATGACGTAACAGCTTTGTCAAATAATTATTACAATAAGTTAGGCTCCACTGTGTAACAAGCAAATTAAAATGATACACATTTGTTATTCACAATATGGAAAGAGGAAATAAAGCATAGTTCATTAAAAGCATGACTCAAATATGCCATTAATGGGTTTATCCAAGTGACTTTTTGTTAATGACTGTCCTACTACAGAATTTAACACAGAGAAACAGCTCACTACCAGATACAAAAGACCTTTGACTATGTTCTACCCGCCATCTAGTGGCAATTTTTTTTGGGGCCTGATGGTCTTTGAATCTGATTGGCTGAGAGGAGTGTGATTCTAGTAATATCAGAACCAATCATTTCACCGTTTGTATCACTCCACTTGCAGTATTTCTCACAGCGTCATGTCATGGTGAATGCCCTAATTTACTATAATTTTATAAATAATACTATTTTTGTGTAACTGAATGTAGTTTTAAGTGTTGTTTAGGCAAGAACGTACTTTAGACTCACATGACGTAATATTTTATGTCAATTTAATGTTGTATATCAGAGTGCTGCTTTTGTACTTTGGACTGAATTGCCTAGCAACTTTTATTTTGGCTGCTGCTGTTCTTTATTAAATATTATTATTTAATAAATATATATTGATATATATTATTCAATAAATATATTTGATATAAATAATAGTAAGAACAGGATTTTAGTTCCATTAGATGGCGACAATTAGATGAGTGAATACTTTTATACTGAAAGAGACTGAAACAGGGTTGTAAACAGTTAAGTTATTTTTACTTTCAACAACTCCTTGTAACAGGCAGCCAGCAAATGCACTAAACAGCACTGTCATCGTAAATCACCCTTAACAGATAAAAGGATTCAGTGGACATTTAAACTAATGTTTTATTGTGAATATGAGATTGAGCTGAAGAATTAATACTGTTTCAGATCATACTCACTGATTCCATCTCTCTCTTATAATACTCTACATAATACAGTGAGCTTTTAATACAGTTATACAATAAGCTTTCAGTGAAGCAACTCAACTTTTCTTCATATTAGTTCTAAAGTGACATATACAAGTTAGTAAGGAAGCCTTGGGCTCAGCTGCGAAACTGTCAAACTGAGATTTGAATCTATGGCAGAAGGAAGTAGAGAGAGAGAGAGAAAGAGAGAGTTCAGATGCAAAACCAGCTAAAAGCCAACTCGATCAAAAATTACATAATGATACTGAGTTAATGCTCTCAACACATATTAGACGTCCATCAAATTCTTTTACTTCAAACTCTCTAAAATCCCACCCTCAGCCCAATCAGAAGTGCCATTATGCAAGACACTAAATCCTGGTTGTTCTAGAGGGAATGTTCTATTATCATCTCGAATATCCTGTAAATTAGGCAAAAGCTTCTGCCTAGTAACAGTTTTTTAAATACACAGCAGGAAAGTATGGTGATGTCACCTACAGAGGAGCCAGGAGCAGTAGAGCAATATCTCAACATGTGTGACAAATTATTATTTAGTGTTCATAAAAAGCATTTGAGCACAATTATTTGATTAGATGTTTTAATCAATGGTCTTGCATCATGGGAAACATTATGAGCAGAGTATTGATGTACCCCGGGGAAACCAGGTGCCTGTTCTGCATTAGAGATGAGAGAGGGTAGAATGAACAACAAAGAGTACAGAGAGAGTGATACACATGAAATGAGAAACGCCCTACTATTCAATTCAGACAGGGACACATGTGCACATGTGGTGCAGTTTAACGACCATCGTAAGATGCAAACTTAAGGGAGACAGAAAGACATGATCGAAAGGCCAGTGAATGACAGAGTGAAACTCTGAGCGCCAAGAACTGTGATGCAATAACATCAATATTATCACTGCAAGTCCTTTATCTGGCCTGCGGTGGAACACTTACGATTGTAAAGACCACTGCAGACTCACTGTTTGTCTTGAAATTTAATGTTATGTAATCTTGATGAAAATTGTGTGTTTTCTACTTATCTGTGTTAGGAAAGATACTTTGATCTTTGTTGTGCCAAAAAGAAGCTATGTAAGAAGTCAGTATATTATTAAATATAAATAGGTTGTCTCAAAAGTTAAGAACAAATGTTCTTTCAGTAACATTAATAGAACATTCATTCTAAGTTATCTGGTCTTAAAGGGATAGTTCACCCAAAAATGAAAATTATATCATTAATTACTTACCTTCATGCAGCTCCAAACATGTTAGACCTTCATTTATCTTTGGAACACAAATTAAGATATTTCCGATGAAATCCGAGAGGTTTCTGATCCTGCATAGACAGAAAAGCAACTGACACCTTTAAGACGCAGAACGGTAATAAGGACGTTGTTATAATGGTCCATCAGTGGTTCAACCTTAATTTTATGAGGCTACGAAATACTTTCTGCACCCAAAGAAAGCAAAAACAACGTTATTCAACAATTTCTTCTCTTCCGTGTCAGACTACGATGCATGCCCATGAGCAGCATTGATGTAGAACCTCTGATGAGTCAAAAATCACGTAATTTTTTCAGAATTTTAATTTTTAGGTGTACTATCCCTTTAAAAATGTTCTCAAAATGTTAGTTACATTGTTCATGGAATGTTTCTTAGTAAACATTCTAGTGTAACATTTTTTAAAAGTTCAAAGACTGTTTCAAAATAACATTTTCATAACTTAATGTTAGTAAAATGTTTTTTTTTTTTACATATTTTTGTTAGCTAGGACTGTTCTACAGCTAACTGCTAGCATACTGGAAAAGTCATAATCGTGCGAGTGACAGAGATTACCTTGGGTTACATGCGAATGCAAGGCTAAATCTGTGGCCTCTCGTGGCGCTGTAGAAAATCACTCACAGGTGAAATGTGTGAGACTAACATAAATCATGAACACTGGTTTATTCCCAAACCACTTACTTTCTATGAACTGAAATAAATAAAAAAAACATCAAATAAATAGCCAAATAAATCATCTCCAAAGCTTTTGTGTCTCAAGAAAGAGGCGAAACACTAGACGGTGTGATATCAGACTGTACTAGATTTTGGAACTATAGAGATCTGCCTTTCATTTGACATAGACTATATAGCACAATGAAAAGTGACTGTATGCAGAACCGCCTGAAAATTACAGCTGAGATTCATGGTAAGAGCAGTGGTCTTGTGTACAGTATATGATGAAATTAGTTTTTGTTGTTTTAAAGGAACTAACCAAATTGCATCTAAACTTGACAGTTTTGAGGAAAGTTACTTTTAAAAGTAATGCATTACAATCTTATACTAATTGTGTTACTTTTTATGGAAAATAATGTGTTACTTTACTTTTGCGTTACTTTTTGAATCTGGGCAGAGCTTGCTTGTTTGTTTTTAATATAAAAAGCTATATTTTTGGCAAATGTAAAAGCTCTTTCACACCAAATCCTCAGGCTGAAGGAAAAATAAATTCATATCTGTACAATAAAACGCAGAAGAAGACGTTTCAACACTCTTCAGCAATGAAAAAATAAGTTAAATGTTAGTTAAACTAACAACTTAAAGGGACAGTTCAACCAAAAATGTAAATTCTGTCATTAATTATTCACCCTTGTGTCGTTCCAAACCCATAAGACCTTTGTTCATCTTCGTGACACAAATTAAGTTGAAAATGAAATCATTCGGATGAAATCTGAGAGCTTTCTGACCCTGCATAGACAGCAACGCAACTGGCCCAGAAAGGTAGTAAGGAGATTGATAAAATAGTCCATGAGACATCAGTGGTTCAACCTTAATTTTATGAAGCTATGAGAGTACTTTTTGTGTGCAAAGAAAATTAAAATAATGACTATATTCAACATTTTCTTCTTTTCTGTGTTAGTCTTTGTCATGCATTCAAGAGAGTATCACAACACATGCATGTGTTGCTGCTGATGCAGGAGCTGGCGTTTGACATAGAACATCTATCTCTCTTCGGGTGTGTTCACACTTGTCAAACGGTATTTTGCTCTATTAAGGCGGGCATACACGGTGCGATTTTTGCTGTCGTACGAGCTCGCAGGCAATTTTATTTAATCATCCAATCAGATGACAAAAAACACAGAAAAAGGTGGTGACAATAGCATATAGTAATTTTAGTTTATTTATACAGCACTATTTTTATTTGTTATTCTGAATTGTGCCAAATTTGCCGTTCAGCTTTATGAATGAATAGTAGGGTTGTGATGAGACAGCCCGATCTCACGGTAATTTGTATGTATTTTACGAGGTGGCTAATTCGTACAAATTCGTACAACCTCACTCGTATGAATGCATACATTTTTGGCTAAATCGTACATATTTTACGAGTTCCCAATTCTTATGAATTCGCACGAATGGCCTTCACCTAGCCCCGCCCCTAAACCTACCTGTTATTGGGGTTTAGGCAAATCATACAAAAATCGTACGAATTAGCCACCTCTTAAAATATGTACAAACTCCCGTGAAATAGCGAAATATATAGGGAAAATAGTATTTTATTCAACTGAAAAAAACAAAATGCAAAATAAAAAAAATAAAAAAATAAAAATATATATATATATATATATATATATATATATATATAAAAGAAAAGGATAAGCGTTGCAATACATACATGTTAAGATACTTTCGTTTTGATTCGCTATAATAGACATTAAGTGTTTATACCCAAACTATAAAGTTTTATCCCAGTACTTCTGTTATTTAAATATCTGTAAAACAGAAATAACGATCATTACGTGGTTGAAAGATGTGTTTGTGTTGCTGTTTAAAAATCAGCAGCAGCAAGAATTGTGATTTGAATGTCTTTAACACCTGTTTCACATAGTAAGCGTCAGTGGAGCGTGAGCAGGGCGATGTATAGACACAGCTGAATCACTGTCATTCAGGAGTAAGATTGCGTTGGTGTTTGAACAAAGATCAAGATCTTTTTAGGATTAATGATGCATCTCTAATGCAGGTTCTATCACATTCTCCCGAGACCAGACAGATCTCGCAAGACACATCGGATCGCACAAGATCGTTTCACATCCCTAATGAATAGGCTATGCCTGTTGTATTTCTAACAAAAGGGGTTAAAGAGAAATTCAAAAATAGACTACTCACCTCGCGTTGTTTATGAAAAACAGAAAAGTCCATGCTTTTCTCTGCTTTTCAGCCATTCTCTTAGCCATGTCCTTCGTTTTCAGACTCCATTTTTATAAATGGCGCAAAACATAATGCTTACATCAGAGTTCATAAAATCTTAGTAAATTTGTGTAGTGTGTGACTGCCTTTGTACGATTTTGGGATAAACCCAGTCGTGATATGTGCGAAGGCTCACGACTTTCTGACCTTCAGAAACACACCGTGTGCGCCCACCTTTAGAGCGGTTCATTTGAGCAAGTGTGAATGCTGCCATCTGAACCTGAAGAATGAAATATGAATGCAGCACAGACTAAATACTTCTAAACGAACTAGAAAACAGAATGAATGATGAGATGAGATGCAATGCTATACAACATGATTTGACGACACAGAATGAGCAGTGTATCCAAAATAAAATGAGCAGAGGGCAAACGTGGAACGATGAGAGGTGAAGTGCCTTTTATGAGCTCTTCATGAGTTCACAGGTGTGAAAATGAAATCATATGTACATGCAACAATGAGCATGCTTATTCCAGAAGATGGCATTTGGTGTATTCAATTTAAAATTGCACAGCTGCAGAGCAAACCGATCAGTGTACTATTTTGGACTATTTGAATGGACTATTTTAACGATGTCCTTAGTACCTTGCTGGGCCTTGAACATGTCAGTTGTGTTGCTGTCTATGCAGGGTCAGAAAGTACTTGGATTTCATCCAAAATATCTTAATTTGTGTTCCGAAGATACAAGAAGGTCTTGCTGGTTTGGAATGACATTAAGGGTAATTTTCATTTTTGGGTGAACTATGTCTTTAATAGTTTAAGATTTTTTTTTTTATCTTCTTTATTTTACCTTTGAGCGGAAGATACACTGATATTAATTGATGGGATAACTAATTCTTTGCTATTGTGCTGAATCAGCGCTACCAGGTCATCTTTTTTTTTTTTTTTGATCACACATATCTCTTACAGCCTACATTGCCAGCAGACAAAAAAAAAAACACAAAAAAAAAAAAAAAAACACACACACACACAAGATGGAGATAGGACCAAAGTCATATAAAAAGCATTAAAATCCAGCACTTGTCCAGATTGAAGCACTTTAACATGATTAATGAATTGAAACATGAGAAAAAGCAAGAGAGAGAGAGAAAGGAAAGAGGGTGTGAGAGACAGAGAAAGAGAAACATGAGAGAGTGGCTTAATCCAAACAGCTCCACTTGGACACCTTATTTCAGTCTCAATATCACAGCAGCTCTGGGAGCCAGACTGTGAAACTCCACTGACACACTTTCAATTGTGTTCCATCAGAGCTGGCAAGTTAGTGGGTCACTGTATACATCCAATTCAAGCCTCATGCAATCTCTCTCACAGTCTGGAAAGGCGTGCCTTTGGTGAAGTTGCATGGACTCTATCTGGGTGGTTTTACTCAGTTGCACACAGGAAGTTATCCATCTAACGTTGACATCTAGGGTAAACACATACAGTGCTTTTGTATACAACTCTTACAAACCCATTTGCCACTACAATGGGGCATGTATAATCTTAAGGATAAAGCTGGTGAAAAATAGGACACTTCAGAAATATATAAACAGATGTGTGTTTTCAAATGCTGTGCGTCAGATGAAATGTTTGAATAATTACCTTCATTTAGTCCATTAAACTGACATAAAATGATCAGTTAAAAAAAAAGCAGTTCTTAGAAAATCACCAACAGCTCGTGGTGTTGCAACACAACTTTTCAACAGTTTACAACAGTAGAGGAGACAGATGCTTGTAACACAAGGTGCTGGATGAAATCACTTTCATACATGATCGTCATCCTCTTGGTGACACTTAGAAGAAGTCAAAACAGACTTACAAGACACACGCAAAAAAAGATAGAGAGAGTTAATTCCCATATTTTTGGCTACTTGTGGGTTATAATTTGATTTTGTGACCAGGTTTGTGGTTGTTAAATGACAGAACTATCATATTAATCAGCAAATTCTCTTGTTTAATTTTATATATATATCATACTCAAACACATAAATTTTAAGAAAGAAAGAAAGAAAGAAAGAAAGAAAGAAAGAAGGAAAGAAAGAAAAAATAAAAAAGGGGAAAAATTATAAATATTATGGTTGAGCAGATGTGGAGATTTGGAAAGGGCAGTTCACACCAAGGATGAGAACTATAAAGTTTTAATAATTATTCTAATTTTATGAGAACAAGAAAGCCCATATGATGTATTAAATTATTTTAATGATACCACTGAAATCACTTTAAAAATGCTTTTTCCCCCCAGCTGATTAATCTTACCATTTTATACCCTTTAAATGTCACCGTCCCGCCAAGTTTACTTCAATATATAACAATTAAATCCTAATCTAATAATGACAAACTATATATTGTTGGTAAAGTCTAAAACTCCTAAATAGATATTTTACCACATTTCTTCTGTTAGAAATTATATAGGAACATTAATAGATTGATTTATGACTTTTTTATAAGTGCACCTCAAAAAAAAAAAAAAAAAAATCTCTCATGTGAACAACAGTTTACAACAGTTAGCAGAAGTTGAAGATTACGCTTTAGAAAGTTCTAAATATGGATATTTTTCTTACGCAAACATACTGCTTCACTATAGAAGGCCTTTATTTACCCCGCTGGTGCCATGTGGAGCACTTTTTATGATGGATGGATGCACTTTTTTGGACTTCAAAATCTCAACAACCGTTCACTACCATTATAAAACTTGAAAGAGCCAGGACATTTTTTAATATAACTTTGATTGTATTCGTCTGAAAGTAGAAAGTCACATACACCTAGGATTGCTTGTGGGTGAGTAAATAATGGGGCAATTTTCATTTTTGGGCAATTTCCATTACGTTTTGGGGTGGAGTTATGAGTACATTAAAATCAAATTGTACAAATTCATATAAATTCACCACCTGTTCATCAAAATATGAAACACTTGTTATGTTTTCATAATAAATCAAGTTGAATAAATGGAACATTATCGATAAAAAAAAGCTTATTTTTCAGACTAGATCAGCCAGTGTGCATGCGCAGTACTGAGCGCACGTCTGCGTTCACACCGGACGCGAATGAAGCGGCAAGCGCGAGTGATTTACATGTTAAGTCAATGCAAAGACGCGAATAGCCATCCTGCGGCGCGAAACGCGCGAATAGCGCGAATGAAGCGGCGCGCATTGAGCGTTTAACAGTTTATTTATCTAAATATATATCGTTATCGATCAATATGGGAAAAAATTATCGAGATTAAATTTTTGCCATATCGCCCAGCCCTGATTACAAGTCTTCTAAAATGTTAGGTTTAAATATGCAAATGAGGCATTATTTAATGAAATATGCACTCATTTGCATCCATTTCTAGTACAATTATATAAACACTGGATGAAGTCAGTTTCAAAATTCTTGTTTAATTTTTTTTGCCATATTAGAGGCAAATGTTTTTACAGAGGGGATTTGGGGTAACTCATTTTGACACTCCAAAATTCAGAAAATACATGGAACAGACATCATGGAACATAAATCCCTCTGTAAAAACCTTCAGGATATAGACAGGAATAAAAATGTAAAGTTTGGTGTGTGTAAGTGCTACTGAAGTGGAGATTTTTGGCTCAGTGTGGGAGAAAAAACTCATTTTGAGAAAACAGCCTTTAAAAATATGTATTTTAATTGAAATCTATTGACACAAATAGATAAAGTGCTATAAAAGAAACACTTAAAGGTGTCTTTTGTACGTTTTCTTTCCACTAGTCTGAAAAACACTTTCAGAAGAACCAAAAACCCCAAAATCTCAAATTTGAAAACGCATTGCAGAATGCTTTAGTGAATGCTAACCAGCCATTAAAATGTAAAGTAGCAAACTCATTGGCTGTGTATGCATCATATGAACCAATCAGCAAGTCGTTTAATGCTGTGAATATCATCAGTTTGCTTTAACGATCCAACAGCTTGCACCATCTAGAGTTTCATGACAGAATTTGGCATTTATCATTCTGACATGAAGTTAGGGGAGAAACAGACACTGGACAAAAACATGGCTGTTCAGCAGTGTCGCAGCACTACTTGCACTTAACATTCTTAACAGTTTAGGTTCAAACTAATCTAAAATAACTCATTTGAAGCAGACACATGTAAGAAAAATATCTAAAAGATTGAAAAACACAGATGTTAGACCAAAATAAATAAAATTCAAACATCCCAGCTCACCTCATGTATGCTGATGCTTTTTTGTTTGCTTGCTTGTTTTATGATTGTTTTACAATGTTGTTACACAAACTGCCTTGTTTGCATCATTTACCTGTTTTATACCTCAGTGAAAGCTAAGAGCACTGAAAAAAAAAAAAAAAAAACTTTCCACTGAAAGCCTCTCTCTGCACGGTTCACCCGCAGGTGTGACCTCCAGTCCTTGCAGAGGTGGTGAGGTAATAGCAAAGCAGGTGTGTGTGTGTATGTATGTGTCTGGTTGTTTTCCTTGCAGCTGAAAATCTCCACAGAGTGGTGTCTTACAGATGTGGCTTATTTCTAGCACTGTGCCAACTACTCATGCTGTGTGATCTCACTCCATGCACACTTAAATGCACTTGTACAATCATGCTATACACTCCACAGAGCCCTGAGTCAACCTCTCCTGTCATTAGGCACCCAATCAAAACTTTTCATTCAGCGAGGGCCAAACTGTTTGCAGCGGGGAGAATTGACACTTAGCCTATATGAAATGACTAAAGCTCAGAATCACTTGATCATAGAAGTGCTATTAATTGTTAAATTCAGTAAGCTACACTCTAAAAAAAGATGGTTCTTTGAAGGTTCTTTACATGTAGTAACAGTTCTTTTTAGAACCATAACATCCTGAAGAACCCTTTTAATGCTGAAATGGTTCTTAGAGTTAGAGTTAGGGTTCTTTATTCCCGCCCTTTTGATTTTCAAATCTGTAACTGTCAAAGCACCTTATTAGTGAGTTTCTGGAGCTGAGAGATCCAACTACAGACTGTCAACACACTCTCAACAGGTAAATGATTTCATTCTTACTTTTAAATACAAAATTAAATTTAAAATTGTGTTGGTTTTCAAACAAATATGTTCTTTTCTCTTCTTTTTAAATCACATGTAGCCTAAGTGTGAGCAGCTCTGACAATCCTCTTCAGTACGTAAGTAACAGATCCATGTTTTATCCATATTGTTTTTTTTTTTTATTTTAATTACTTATTTATGTTTTACTAACAGAAAAAAAGTTGTCTCATTTCTGATCTTCTGAAGTTCAGTTATCCAACAGACTGCCAACACACTCTTATCAGGTAAATATTTGTTTCTTATAATGTCTATATTTTTTTACTTTTTTAAATCGTTCCTGTTCCCCCTCAGTCGTTCTCTACGACGTTACGTCAATGACGTAATATTGGGGATCGGCTACGAGACCCTATCACCTCTGAGCTTAAGAGAAAAAGCCAATGAAATTGGCGAGTGGAATTTGCATGCCGCGCCACTCCCCCGGACATACGGGTATATAAGATGGCGGCGTGCATCCACTCATTCAGATTTTCTGCTTCGGAGCCTCGCCTGTGTGAGCTGCTGCTGAGAAGAGAGAATACTACGGAGAGAACGACTACACTGTTCCTGCTCCTACTTACCCCTGCTCGATCGTGTTACCGGCGCTGCCGGCATCTGTGCTGTACCAGCGAATCCTGCCCACTGTGCTTTCCCTGGGGCACGCCGATCTAAAAGAGCAAATTTCTTACACGATCGTTGATAGCATCTTCCGAGATGACTGTCCGACCGTGTGCTTCTGGATGTGGTGGCTTTTTGTCCTCCAATGATGGCCACGAACGCTGCCTCTCGTGCCTGGGCCGAGAACACGCTGAGGCGGCGTTTATGGATGGTTCATGCGTTCATTGCGAGCGCATGACCATGGCCACGCTGAGATCGCGCCTCTCGTTCGCGAGGTGGCGCCCCTCATCCTCTACCCCTTCCAGTTCGGCGGGCCGTCCTGGCTCCTCGGCTGCATTGGTTAGAGGTGAGGGCGATCTGAGGGTGACAGTGCCGAACCTTCCGTCGGGTTTAAAACCCCCGCGGAAGTCCGGTCCCTCAAAGCGTGGCTCCGTGGAAATGCCAAAGCTCAGCACTCGCTCGTCTGAAACCGAGCCTAGTGTTACTTTTGGCGCTCCCGAGGAGGATAGAATGTCTATCACAGCATCAGAGGGGGGGCTTATGCCGGCTGAGGCGGAAGCTTCCACTGAGCAGCCCCCCGCCGCGGTGGCTGCTCAATCGGAGGCGGACACCGAACTGGCAGCCGTGAGCATCGGCCTGGAGGTGTCGAAAGCACCTTCACCCGAGCGCTCGCGGCTTGATGATTGGTATCTGGGTGCGCGTAGTGACGTTCAACCTCGCTCCGCCCCAGTACCTTTCTTTCCCGAGGTGCATGAGGAGCTCACTAAGACGTGGAAAGCCCCCTATTCGGCTCGTACACGTCAGGGCTCCTCCCTCCTCACTACCCTCGATGGCGGGGCAGCCAGGGGGTACGTGGATGTCCCCCAGGTGGAGCGTGCGGTTGCGGTGCACCTATGCCCGCAAAACGCCGCCACCTGGCGGGATCGTCCGCGTCTCCCGTCCAAGGCGTGTAAGCTTTCGTCGGCTCTCGTCGCGAAGGCTTACAATGCCGCGGGCCAGGCTGCCTCTGCCTTGCATGCGATGGCCACCCTGCAAGTATATCAGGCCAAAGCACTGAAAGAACTGCACGAGGGTAGTTCTGACCGCAGGTTGATGCAGGAGCTGCGTTCGGCTACCGACTTCGCCCTACAGGCGACCAAGGTAACGGCGCGGTCCCTCGGTCAGGTGATGTCTACCATGGTAGTCCAGGAGCGCCATCTCTGGCTGAACCTGGCGCAGATGGCTGACGTCGACAAAGCTCGCTTTCTCGACGCACCCGTCTCCCAGGTCGGCCTCTTCGGCGACACTGTCGAGGACTTCGCCCAGCAGTTCTCGGCAGTCCAGAAGCAGTCGGAGGCCATAAGCCACATCTTGCCTCGACGGGGTTCCACCAAGCCGTCGAGTGCCAAGCCTCCGGCTGCTCGTCGCCGAGGGCGCCCCCCTGCGGCTGCGGCTTCTGCTCCGCCCCCTGCACCATCGGCTGAGGTGAGATCGCCTCAGCCTGGGCGTAGAGCCACCCGCAGGAAGGCGGCGCAGCCCGTCCCTCAGCGGCCCGCCAAAACCACCCGCAAGACTGCGAAGCGGCCCTGACACGGGCAACCCAGAGATGAGGACGTTTGCTCTTCGGGGGACAACTACATCAGTCCCCCCAGTCCCGGGGGAGGGCCGGGGCCGGAAGCCATCGCTGCTGCCACTGACCCCCGGGTCAGTGGTACCCACATATTCACAAAAAGAGCAATTTCCTTCATCTCTGGGCCTAGTGCCCCGAGTTTCGTTCCTGAGCGACGCCCTGCCTCCTCGGACTCGGAGCCTGAATTCGCCAGCGCGGGAACCCGGGAAGGTAAGAGCTGCCCCGTGCAGCACCACTCTTCTCCAGAACGCCCCGCCTTCTGGGTTGAGTCCCCTTCCCCTCCCCCCCCCCCCCGGCTGCCCCACCTCTGGCACGCCAGTTACTGTTCCCCTGGTCCCACTGGCACGCAGGCTGGGAGCCTGGTTAGCGCTCCCCAGCCCGTCCCCTTGGTTGATCCGAACAGTACGGCTCGGCTACGCGATTCAGTTCGTGAGGCGACCGCCCAAGTTCAGAGGCATCCGTTCCACCTCTGTCCACTCGGACACCCATGCCTCTGTTCTTCGGGCGGAGATTGCGGTCCTCCTGGCGAAGGACGCGATCGAGCCTGTCCCTCCAGCCGAGATGAAATCGGGGTTTTACAGCCCTTATTTCATCGTGCCCAAGAAAGGAGGTGGGTTGCGACCGATCCTGGACCTTCGAGTGCTGAACCGGTCCCTTCACAGGCTACCGTTCAAGATGCTTACCTCGAAGCGCATACTGTCATGCGTACGACACCAGGATTGGTTTGCAGCCATCGACCTGAAGGACGCGTACTTTCATGTCTCGATTTTACCTCGACACAGACCGTTTCTTCGGTTTGCTTTCGAGGGTCGGGCGTATCAGTACAAAGTCCTCCCCTTTGGCCTGTCCAAGTCCCCCCGCGTCTTCACCAAGGTCGCGGAAGGTGCCCTGTCTCCCCTATGGCGGAAGGGCATCCGAATCCTCAACTATCTCGACGACTGGCTCATTCTGGCTCACTCGCGAGATCTGTTGTGCGAACACAGGGACCTGGTGTTACAGCACCTCAGCCATTTGGGGCTTCGGGTCAACTGGGAGAAGAGCAAGCTCTCCCCCGTGCAGAGCATCTCGTTTCTCGGTATGGAGTTGGACTCGGTCACCATGACAGCACGCCTCACCAACGAGCGCGTCCAGTCGGTGCTGAACTGTCTGAAACTTTTCAGGCACAAGACGGCGGTCCCTCTCAAAACTTTTCAGAGGCTCCTGGGGCATATGACAGCCGCAGCCGCAGTTACGCCGCTCGGGCTGCTTCATATGAGACCGCTTCAGCGCTGGCTACACGACCGAGTCCCGAGATGGACATGGCACCGCGGCACGTTCCAGGTCGGCGTTACCCCGGAGTGTCGCCGCCTCTTCAGCCCTTGGTCAGACCCTGCTTTCCTACGGGCCGGCGTGCCGAGGCATGTTGTAGTCAACACAGATGCCTCCTCGACGGGCTGGGGTGCCGTGTGCAACGGGCAGACAGCCTCGGGCTCCTGGACAGGACCTCGACTGCAGTGGCACATCAATTGCCTCGAGTTGCTAGCCGTGTTTCTGGCGCTCCGGCGGTTTCTGCCGCTGCTGCGCCACAAGCACGTGCTTGTCCGCACGGACAATACAGCGACCGTAGCGTACATCAACCGTCAGGGTGGTCTGCGCTCCCGTCGTCTGTCGCAGCTCGCCCGCCATCTCCTCCTCTGGAGTCACACGCGGCTCAAATCGCTGCGGGCCGTTCACATTCCAGGAGAACTGAATCGTGCAGCCGATGTGCTCTCACGACAGCTCACTCTCCCTGGAGAATGGCGACTCCATCCCCAGACGGTCCAGCTCATCTGGAGTCGATTCGGGGAGGCTCAGGTAGACCTGTTCGCCTCCCCAGAATCCTCCCACTGCCAGCTCTTTTTCTCCCTGACTCAGGCCCCCCTCGGCAGGGACGCTCTGGCACACAGCTGGCCGCGGGGCCTCCTCAAGTACGCCTTTCCCCCAGTGAGCCTCCTTGCACAGACCCTGTGCAAGATCAGGGAGGACGAGGAGCAGGTCCTGCTGGTTGCGCCGTTCTGGCCCACCCGGACCTGGTTCTCCGACCTCATGCTCCTCGCGACAGTCCCTCCCTGGAAGATTCCCCTGAGGAAGGACCTTCTTTCTCAGGGGGACGGCACGATTTGGCACCCGCGTCCCGACCTATGGAACCTACACGTGTGGCTTCTGGACGGGACACGGAAGACCTCGCCGGTCTCCCCCAGGCCGTGATAGACACTATCACTCAGGCTAGAGCCCCCTCCACGATGCAGGCCTATGCCCTGAGGTGGGGTCTCTTCGTTGATTGGTGTTCCTCTCGCCGAGAGGACCCACGGAAGTGCTCGGTCGGAGTTGTGCTTTCCTTCCTGCAAGAGAAGTTGGAAGGGAGACTGTCCCCTTCCACTTTGAAAGTGTATGTCGCAGCCATTGCGGCATACCACGATGCAGTAGATGGGTCATCTCTGGGAAAGCATCACCTGATCATCAGGTTCCTTCGAGGTGCGAGAAGGATTAACCCTCCTAGACCGCACCTCGTGCCCTCTTGGGATCTCTCCGTGGTCCTTCAGGGCCTTCGGGGAGCTCCCTTCGAGCCGCTCAGTTCAGTCGAGCTGAAGTTCTTGACGCTCAAGACTTCGCTCCTGGCTGCGCTGGCCTCCATCAAGAGGGTAGGGGACCTGCATGCATTTTCGGTCAACGAAGAGTGCTTAGAGTTCGGGCCAGGTAACTCTCACGTTATCCTGAGACCCCGGCCCGGCTACGTGCCCAAGGTTCCCACCACTCCCTTTCGAGATCAGGTGGTGAACCTGCAAGCTCTGCCCCAGGAGGAGGCAGACCCGGCCTTGGAGTTGCTGTGTCCCGTCCGTGCCCTGCACGTTTACGTGGACCGCACCCGGAGCTTCAGACGCTCCGAGCAGCTCTTTGTCTGCTTCGGGGGACAGCAGAAGGGGAATGCTGTCTCCAAACAGAGGTTGGCTCACTGGGTAGCTGATGCCATCACCTTGGCGTATGAAGCCCAAGGTGAGCCGTGCCCCCTAGGAGTGCGAGCCCACTCCACTCGGAGTGTTGCTTCCTCCTATGCGCTGGCGCACGGCGCCTCTCTAGCAGACATCTGTAGAGCTGCGGGCTGGGCGACACCCAATACCTTTGCGCGGTTCTACAACCTCCGCGTTGAGCCGGTGTCCTCCCGTGTGTTGGGTAACATCAGGTAATTTGCGGGAGGACAGCTCAGGTGTCGGCTTGCTGCGCCACTCCTCTCGGATCCGTGCGCTATTTTCCCCAGTTGTTCCCATGGTTGAACTCTGGGTCCTCCATGCCCCGCAGTACTGGACTAGACGGAGTAGTCCATACTGTGCTCCGGAGCGGGGCCTCCTTCACCCCCCTCCGGTTGTGGCATCATGTCTCAGTATCTAAACGGAACCTTCCGTGTTTCCCCAGTCTAGTTGACTCGTTTTAGAAAATTCCACATGACTTAACCGTCATCGTGCTCCGCCCCCCAACAGTTGCCTCAGAACTAGCTCCCCTGGTGGGCCACCACGTGGTCTACAGGGCGTTGGGACGGTTACGCATTGAGCCCCTTGCTCCGACACGCTTGCCTGCCGGCATTGGGTCTCGACTGCGTAACGCAGTTCAGGATTGTGGCGTTTTCCAGAGGTCCCCAATATTACGTCATTGACGTAACGTCGTAGAGAACGACTGAGGGGGAACGTCTCGGTTACGAAGGTAACCCTCGTTCCCCGAAGGAGGGAACGGAGACGTTACGTCCTCTTGCCACAATCCTGGACTGCGCTGAAGCCGGGTTGCGGCTCGGCTCCTCAGCAAATCTGAATGAGTGGATGCACGCCGCCATCTTATATACCCGTATGTCCGGGGGAGTGGCGCGGCATTCAAATTCCACTCGCCAATTTCATTGGCTTTTTCTCTTAAGCTCAGAGGTGATAGGGTCTCGTAGCCGATCCCCAATATTACGTCATTGACGTAACGTCTCCGTTCCCTCCTTCGGGGAACGAGGGTTACCTTCGTAACCGAGACGTTTTCCAATCATGTCTTTTTCTCTTTTCATGTAAGTGACCAGCCCTGTTCAGTTAAGGATGCTTTTTAAGGATACCTCTTCACCACTTAATAAGTAACAATAATGTTTAATTTATGGTTCTTTTATTGTTTTTACAAAAACAGATGGAAGGAGACACACTGTAAATCTAAACTCAATTGTGTATTTCAGATGCTGTCACATCCTACAACCTCGACATCTGCAGAGAGAAATTGCCACTCAGTCACATCAAAACACATAATGATGAACTTACAGGCATCATAGAGGATTATGAAAATACAGTATTTCACTGGAACCTGGTCTTCATTTCACTATTTTGATTCTATTTTTACTTCTTTAAGCATTTATGTTCAATGTGAACGGCATCTATTAATGTTTTCTTGTTGTTATAGTGCTGTCATTTTTTGCTACCAATTCATGTCATTAAAAAATAAAAAGTACCTAACTGACACATGTTGTTGTTGTATATACACTACAAGATACTGAAATACCAGACAGAAGAGTAAAAGGCAATAAAACAGTTAATCAATACATAGTATATTCAAATAATATTAATAATTACATATATATACTAATATTAATGAAAATAAACTAGCATTGAAAAGGTTATTTATAATAAAGTTTATATTTATAAAGTTCTTTATAGCATTTTCAAAGCATGGTTCTTTATGGAACCCTATAAAAAAGGGTTCCATTTAGCACCAAAAAGGGTTCTGCTATTGTTACAAGCCAAATAACCCTTTTCTGGTACTATATAGAACCATTTTTCTTAAGAGTGTACTTGCCATTTCTTTGTGATTTTTTTCTACTGTATTATCTTATAAATTAAACCCTTTTTGGCCTTTAAACAGTGTGTACAGATGCACTGGGAATGTATTGTGTGAGCTACTGAACTCACTGACCTACTGACGGTCGATTACGAAGGGAAAATTCAGCTGAAATAAAAACGTCTTGAAGAAAAGGCTCCCACAATGTTGTAAAGTGGAAGGACGCCATTCATGTGAATGGTGCCATGCCAGTATTGTTTGCCAGGGTCGGCTCCAGTGCAGGCTCTCCAGTACACACACACACACACACACACACACACACACATAAATACAAAAGCAAATGATTAACAATAATTGCCCTATTGTTTGTTCTTGGTATATTGAAGGGATTCTCTGTATGGGAATATATCCCAGACAGTTTCCATAAAGATATACTGAGATTCATATTTCACACTTTTTTTCTCAATAAGCAAAGCTCAAAATATGTGTCCCGCTCCATCTAGTGGAGGGATGTGAGAGTAGAGAGGTATAATTGGCTTTTTTTCATGGCATGTATAGTACATGTGCAGCTTGTGTTTCAAAAATGAATATCGACCTCAAACATCTAATTAGCGTCATATTGACTCATTAGCTTTTGCTGACACACAATGGAATGAATGCAGACATGTGCAGCTGTGTTGTGAAGGTGGGACTGTTAAACTGTGTGGTGTTTAAATGGAAAAACAATGTTGCCATGCCAGATAACATGGTGCAAACAAATCATATTATTATGACACTTTAATTTTTTTCTGTTTTGTTTCTAATGAGAACAGACAAAAGGAGAATGAGAGCTCATTTGGTCTGAAAGGATTTATCATTTCTGTTGTATGGAACTGCGCATCTAACTAGTGCCAGAACAGAGACTGCCAATATCCATTAGCAGAGTGAAATTACACTGTTTACACAAACACAAGCATTTCTGGATCTGTTTTGAACGGGGAGATTAACAGGGAGTGTTGGCAATAAATCTGTGACCACAGGAAGAGTGACAATGAGAGCGGGAGTGTGACAAACTGCACTTTATTCATCATGCAAAATCTTTTAAACTACAATTATTGTGATTTACGACCGCTAAGCAAATGCCATACAGCGAAATGTATGCAACAGTTAGTTCTGGTCCTCAATTTGATTGTCTGAGTGACATTCCAAAAAGATTTAGTCCAACGTCACTGGGAGTTGTTACTGTTTGTATCACTAGACAGTTTTCAGATTAAAATTTGAGCATCAGTGGTGGGAATTTGGAGATGTGTAACTGTTTATCTGTACAGCAAAAAATGTCAGTAACTCACAACATTGTGTCTAAAATGTAGGTCACCCAATACCAACTTAGCCATGTAGGTGGTGGCAAGTGACTACTGTCTTTTGAATATTACAAGTTATTGAGTAATTAATTCAATTGATAGTAGGAGATGACAAGTAAAAAGTATTTTGTGTGTAATGAGTCACTAATTCAACTAATTCATTCAAAAACAACAATTAATTTGGCAACAGGCAACAAAATGGCGCTAATGTGCGAGTTAGTTTACCAAAAAAAATAAATAAATAAAAAAATAGCCAGTAGGTGGCAACAAATGAGTGCTGTCTTTTGTGTATTATGAGTCACTGAATTACTAATTCCGCCAGTTTGTTCAAAAACAATGACTCATTTGAGAACAAAATGCCACTATTGTGCGATGCTCAAAAACACAATCTGGTTTTACTTTGGAAATGTTTTTTGGTGACAGACCAAAAACAATTGGCAGTAATCCACAATATTGTGACTAAACTGTAGGTTACAAATACAAACTTCACCACTAAGTGACAAGCAACTACTGCCTTTTGTGTATTATGAATCATTCTACTGTGGAACTATTTTCATTTGTGGAGCAAAATTTGTCAGTAACTCACAACATTGTGTCTAAAATGTAGGTCACTCAATACCAGCTTCACCATATAGGTAGCGGCAAGTGACTACTGTCTTTTGAGTATTAAGTGTCTTTTATTAGCGTCATTTATTCAACCGCCAATAGTAAACAACAATAAAAAGTCTTTTATGTGTAATGAGTCGTGCATTCAACTGATTTGTTCAAAAACAATGATTTATCTGACAATGAAACAACACAACTGTGCGATGCAGGTTACCCAATACCAAATTAGCCAGTAAGTGCTGTATTTTGTGTATTATGAGTCACTGAATTACTCATTCAGCCAATTTGTTCAAAAACCGATTCATTTGAGAACGAAATGCCACTACTGTACACTGCGCTCATAGATGTAAACCAGTTAATTCTACTATGGAAATATTTTCAGTGACAGAGCAAAAAATGACAGCCACCCACAATATTGTCTAAAATGTTGGTTAGAATCCATCAAAGCAAAATTCTTGAAATTCGTTTGTTGTGTATCCAAAAATACGGATTACAGCCCGAGATACTAGCAATCTAGTAACCCAGGGTTCCTCAATATGCTGCCCGCGGGCCACATCCGGCCTGTGAGAGAAAATTATTTGACCCGCGCTAATTTTAAATAATGTGGTATGAAAATTCAGCCTTTTAAGGGTTTCACACCAAAGGCATAAAGCACTGCGCTATGAAATCTATTCAGTTGGTTTGGCTTGCGCCTGGCGAGGACGGTTTGTTGCTGCGTCTACTTTTAAGCGCACGAGCAGCGGAGCGCACCACTGGCGCGCAAGCCGCAGTCAAAGTTTAAAATTGCTGAACTTCTGCTGCTGCGCTCTGAAGGGCTGCGCTGAACCCCGCGGCCAGCGCAGCACTTTCCGCGTTCGATGTGAAAGTCGCTTCACACTCCTAACCAGACGCGATGCAACAACGAGAATCATTTAAATATCACAGCCATTCAAAATCGAGAAGCACACTGTACTCACAACGAAATGGACATGTTTGTAATCTAATTAATAAATATTAAACCTATACAAATAGCTATTTAAATATTTAACATTATTAAAACTACATACTGTGTGACATACCTCCTTTGTCATGGAAAACACTTGTTGGTTCGCATTAAGTTCGCATGATGTAATCTGTGGTTGCTTTCAGTGTGGCTATAAATGTCATGCAATATGATATTCAAACTCACATTAGTCAAAGTCAAAGTCAAAGTTCAAAGTCAAAGTCTGCTTTATTGTCAATTCTGCTATATATACAGTACATACATAAAGAGAATTAAAATTGCGTTACTCCCAAACCCTAGATACATACAGGTAACATTAACAATAACATAAAAAGTAAAATACAATTACGTACAAAAGAAATAAATAATATATATAAAAATACAAATTTTTAGTAAGAGTCAAGTAACAAATAAAGTGGCATTAATTAAAGAGATGTATGAGAGATAAAGTGACTTATGAAGATAAAGTGACAATGGCAGATAACAGTGCAAACCAGACAAATAGTCAGTGCAATTATGGTGTAGTGCAAGCTTAATAGTCTGTGTATGTAGAGACCAATGTTCAGAGTCCTGACAGCCTGGTGGATGAAGCTGTCTTTCAATCTGCTGGTCCTGGCCTGAAGACTGCGCAGTCTCCTCCCTGATGGAAGCAGACTGAAGAGGCTGTGTGACGGGTGGGTGGGGTCACCAGCAAAGACTATTTTAACAATGAATAAAGCATGTAATCAATACCTGGGATTATCACTGTCATAGTTTGTATGTTGTTCCAGCCGCGACGTCGCAGAAATTTCAACCATTTCGAAAACTAAAATCCCTTTCGCTCGTCACTGCGCGCATCGTTAGGACAAAAACTACATTGAAAAGATACCTTTTATCGTGTCACGTCTGGTTGGGACACAGTGACCCACAGTTTTATCCCCCAAAAATCTAAAAATATTAATGCAGATAGATCTAATAAATAAATTTGCTATTAGGGAAAGTGCAGACCCAGTGTGAGCAGGAACAGTTGCATGGAAATCCAGATTTTTTGTTTGCTCCTTTGTTTTTAATATTCAGCCGGGAAAGTTATTTAGTTTTCTGTATCTGAATACAAAAATGTTCATAATTGTTTGAATAAAACAGACTTATGTGAAAAAAAAAAAAAAAAAATGAATATTTATCTTCTAAATGTTTTAACATAAAAACAACAATAAATAACAATAATAAAAAAAAAAAACAGCAGCAACAACAAGAGTAAACATTTTGGTCATAACATAGTCGGTGGCCCTCAGCTTGGTATTGTTGGCAGAATTTGGCCCTCGGGGAAAACTAATTGAGGAACGCTGATTTAACCAATTCATCCAGAAACAATGAATGATTCTGGAATGAAACTGCTGTGCAATGCTCTGAGACACGTTATGGTTTATTCTACTGAGGAACTATTTTTGTTTCTGGAGCAAAAAAAACAAAAACAAAACAGTACAGAGTACAGTCTTTAATGTGTTATGAGAGACTGACAGCTGATTTATTCATAAATATTTAATTCAGTTGATTCAGATTCATTCAGTTGTAAACAAAATACCACTATTATGCAAAGTTCAGAGATGCGTAGTGCATTACTGTGGAACTATTTTAGCTTGTGGAGCAAACATTTACAGTAACTTATCTAAAATGTTACACAATACAAATGTCTTGTTTATTACAAAGTTGATTTGCCACATACAGACCCATCTGAACAAAGATAAGTTAGGAATCTTTTCAGCCCTTATTTTGGCTTCAAACAGTGGAGTAGCCAGATGTGATTTTTTTATTGTTGGATTTGCTGTCGATTAAAATCCGTTCCAATAATGACACACACCGTGGCTGTAAAATTCTGGGTTTATTGTGCTTGCCAACAGTAGTAAACTTTGACAATTTGATGATCATTATCTCTAAACACCTGCCACACACCCACTCCTCCTGATACATACGCAGTACACTATCAAAACACACATGTGAAACATATTTACTTACATTTAAGCACACACATACAACTTTAAAAGGCATTACGCTATCAGAAAAGTTTGCTGAGTGTTACTGCTGTCCACACAGGAAGAATTAAACCAGGAGCCATCAAATGGTTCCACATGGGCTTTACAATAACATCCTGCACATGCTAACTGGAGAAGAGCATCAGCTAGTCAGACAGAAAAATGTACAGATCTCATATCCAAAAAAGTTTTCAGTTCAGCTGTTCAGTCTGTTTATTTCACAATCACTTTCTGGAGCTGCTTTTGAACCAAGTGGTTCTTGAAAGGACAGGAGTGAAAAAAGGTCAAAATGCAGATTTTGAATTTAGTCAATAAATATAGTGTGTTGATTTTGTATATACATATATGTCTGTTTGATTTTTATTTCTTACAACTAGAGTGCATTTCACAATTTGAACACAGAGTGGACTTTACGAGCAGCCCTGTGACATTACATAGTATAAATATATATACAAAGACACATTGTGATGGAAAGCAGCAGTATACAGTCAGGCTTTTAATTAACTTAAATGGAAAAGGCTGGAAAGAAAATATAGCTGTTAAATAACCTTCCAATATGTTTTAAGGGTCAGCTTATGGGCATATTACTCAACACACCGTGTTATACACCAGCTCAGATAATATTATTCCACAATGCCGCTGGCATATTAACAGTCCATCAGCTAAAAATAACAAAATAATTGGATTGAAATGGGAAAAGCTAGTGGAATTTTGCATTGAAACTGCACAATTCTTCTGTCCTCCTGTCAGTCATGAAGAATACGGTGTCATGCTTGGGTGTTTAAATCATTCTTTCATAGCATTTGTAAAATAAGCAATTCTGGAAATCTTGGCGTACGACAGCTGAAAGACTATTGTGTTGTCATAGCAATGCCAGCAGGCCATGTTAAATGCAATTTTTTTCACTCCTGGTTCCTCTTTCTAACTTTTAAGTTATGAATCATAATTTATAACAACTTCGGAGGTTCATATTGCTGTTCCACTGATCACAGTATGTATCAGAAAACTGAGCTTTAACATATTTTGAGATGTAATGTTGAAAGTGTTTAAACAACATAAAAATGTACCGTTGAGGTCAAAAGTTTACATACACCTTGCAGAATCTACAAAATGTTAATTATTTTACCAAAATAAGAGGGATCATACAAAATGAATGTTTTTTTTTTATTTAGTACTGACCTGAATAAGATATTTCACATAAAATACATATAGTCCACAAGAGAAAATAATAGTTTAATTTATAAAAATGACCCTGTTCAAAAGTTTACAAACACTTGATTCTAAATACTTTGTTACCCGAATGATCCACAGCTGTTTTTTTGTTTGTTTTTGTTTTTTTAAAGTTGTTCATGAGTACCTTGTTTGTCCTGAACAGTAAAACTGCCTGCTGTTCTTCAAAAAAAATTTCAGCATTTTTATATATTTGAACCCTTTTAAACAATAACTGTATGATTTTGATATCCATATTTTCACACTGAGGACAACTGAGGAACTATTACAGAAGGTTCAAATGCTCACTGATGCTTCAGAAGGAAAAACCATGCAATAAGAGCCAGGGGTGTAAACTTTTGAACATAATGTGATGTGTGCACTTTTCTTATTTTGTCTAAATATCATAATTTTAGTCATCATTATTTAGTACAGCCCTTCAGAAGCTACTTACATGTTCCCCAAAAGACATAATAAGTTAAATTTACCCTGATTTTTAAATTTGAAAAGTTTTTAATGCATATTTTTTCTTTCTGAAGCATCAGTGAGCGTTTGAACCTTCTCTAATAGTTCCATATGAGCCCACAGTTGTCCTTAGTGTGAAAAGATGGGTCTCAAAATCATACAGTCATTGTTGGAAATGGTTCAAACACACACACACACACACACACACAACACAATAGATTATACATGATTTGTGATGTTTGTTTTTATGTAAAGCACTGTGGGTAACCCTTGGGTTGTTTTAGTAATGCTATATAAATAAATAAACCAAACCAAAAGAAAAAAAATGCTGAAAAATCTAATAATTTGTGGGACCTGAAGGATTTTTGTAAAGAACAATTTGACTGTTCAGGACAGACAAGGAACTAACATCAACAACTATCACTAAACAAAACACAACTGTGGATCATTCAGGTAAAATCAGTATTAAGAATCAAGTGTATGTAAACTTTTGAACAGGGTAATTTTTATAATTTCAGCTATTATTTTATCTTGTGGACTATATGGAAACTTATTTCATGTGAAATATCTTATTAAAGTCAGTACTTAATAAAAAATAACATGCATTTTGTATGATCCCTCTTATTTTGGTAAAATAATTAACATTTAGCAGATTCTGCAAGATGTATTTAAAATTTTGACTTCAGCTGTATGTACTAAAGGCCTTTTTTCTTTCCTTTTTGCCACTTTTATCTTCAATACTCTCAATTTTATAGCCCTGTGGGTGAACTTGTTTTGTAATTTCTTAATTGAGCTGTGAAGAAGGTTGAACTGATATTTTATTCATGAATACAAATAATTTCCCCAGAGAGTTTCTCATTTCTTGTTATTTCTCTAATTACCTGTGTTCTTTAATTGTGTTGTTCCACATTTCTTCACATTTCTGTATTTTGACGACTGTTATGATCAAGGAGAAGGTAGTATTTTTGGTGGAATCCTTGGCAATATAAGTTCTGTTTTCCAGATCTTAAAATATGTTGGGAGGAGAAAGGAGGAAAAGCCATAAAAATAAAATCCATAATTGGCTTTAGTAGAAAAATACAGGCGTCTTAGACCTGTTATTTTAATGAGCACGCTTCTGGCACCTATTGTGCTGTATATCACTAGCAGATAAGACATTCCCCAAATATAGAACTGCTGTTTTCATTTACCGCATAATGTGGCTTTCTAACTATGCCTCTAAATACATTTGGGCAGGATTTGAAAACAAAGAAAGCATTTGGCACAAGTGTCCACCTTCAAATATTTAACAAGTGTTAAAAGCAAACTAATGTGTTAGTTTAAACAGCAGGAATATTTGACGTCAGGAACAAGGTTTTAGTTTCAGACCACATGGGCGCAGTTTGCAATATTGTAGGCAGTGGTTTTGTAAAAGTGTGTCACAAATGGTCTGTCAGTTAAAGCTTTGATGAGTTGTGGATTTAAAAGTCTCAAAGGGATAGTTCACCCAAAAATTCTGTCATTAATTAATCACCTTCATGTCGTTCCAAACTTGTAAGACGTTTGTTTATCTTCAGAACACAAATTAAGATATTTTTGATGAAGTCCAAGAGCTTTTTGACCCTGCATACACAGCAACGCAATGTTCAAGGCCCAGAAATATAGTAAGAACATCAATAAAATAGTCCATGTGACACCAGTGGTTCAACCGTAAATGCTACGAAAATACTTTTTGTGTGCAAAGAAAACAAAAATAATGACAAAAAATATAACATTTTTATTAGGTGTGTAAGAATCAGCTTGGGAAGTTGACATAAAACAAACGTTTTGTAATTATTTATCACTTTATTATAAATTTATATAGGCTGAAATATTTGCATTGTGTTAAACATCTCAAACTAAACCTATGACAGAAAGAATATACAGGTGCTTTATTTTGTTTCATGATCATTTTATACTTAAACTGCACACAGAAAGAATCTTTAAAGTAGTGTGGAAGTAATGAAAGCATATCCCTGCATCTGTCCTTCACCTTTGAGGCATTCTCTTCTCACCATACACTGGAGAGCACTAACGTTTCGACATGGCCTTTTATTTTAACTCTAATGAGCTGCATGTGCCTCCCTGCTGTTTCACTATCGTGAGGGACCGACAAAAAAGCACTTGCACACTTTAGAAAAGAAAGAGAGGAAAAAAAGTTCCCCTGGGTACAGCAGCCCTTGTAAATTACCGGCAGAGATTCCTGCAAGTTGTAGTGGGATTCATTTGTAAATTTAATGCAAGTCTTAATCCTTAATTTGGTTGTAATCAAACCCAGAGCGACATAAAACATTGTTTAGGGCACCACTGTTCATTTTCTTTAGATAACTTAATGAAATCACTTCTGATCATATTTTACAGCGGTACTGTATTTGATCACAGTGTTTGCTTCAAAATCAGTTTCTGAACAGTAGAAATGCACCATAAGATTTTTCAATCACTATCAAGTTTTTAAAACTAACCTGCTAATATGTTTATTTTCAAAAAACTATTTAGTCTAAAGCTTATTTTTCTTGCTTTGATCATTAGTCAAGCACAGAAACGATCTACTCATTTAAAACAAATTAACAAGCTTAAACAAACATGTATTCCATCAACGACTGCATAGCCTTCTTAAGGTTTTTTTTTTTTTTGTAATCTTAGCTGTTAACCTGTTAAAACTCATTATTACTAATAGGGCAAGAAAATATGTGTATATTATAATATGTATATACAATTTTAAATGTATTCTAAACGTTTGTATTGAAGCCTATTTTCCTATGGAAGCCCGTTTTCCGCCAGTGAATAAAATCTATTATAAATAGATATAAATTCGCAATTGCAAGAAAAAAATCCTAAATGCAAGATACAAGCTTGCATTTGCAAGAAAAAAAGTTTAAATTCTACGTTTTTATCTTGCAATTCTGACTTCATTTGTCAGAATTGCCAGTTTATATCTCTCAGTTCTGACTTTTTTTTTTTTTACAATTGCAAGTTTTTACAATTCTTAAAAAAAGTCAGAATTTATCATTTGTATCATGCAACTGTGAAAGTCAGATTTGCGAGAGTTTGCTATTCTGAGAAAAGTCAGAATTGTGAGATAAAAAGCCAGAATTAAAAGATAAAATGCTCGTATTTGCAAGAAAAAAGTCAGAATTGTGTTTTTATCTCACAATTCTGACTTTATAACTCACAGCTGCAAGTTTATACCTCATAATTCTGGCTTTATAACTCAAAAATGCAAGTTTGTATTACACAATTTTGAGAAAAAAGTCAGAATTGTGAGATAAAAAGTCACATTAACTCTTTTAAAAATTGTATTAAGTGGTGAAAACAGGCTTCCATTTAAATAAAAATTTGTGAGAATTGCAAGATATAAACTTACAATTGCAAGAAAAATGCCAGAATCATGAAATACAAACTCATATTTGCGAGATAAAAGTCAGAATTGCCAATTCTGCTCATAATTCTGGCTTTATAACTTACAATTGCAAGTTTGTATTACACAATTCTAAGAAAAAAAAGTTAGAATTTTGAAATAAAAAGTCACAATAACTCTTTTAAAAAATTTAATAAGTGGAGAAAACAGGCTTCCATATAAATAATAATAAAAAAATAGTAAAAAGTCAGATTTGAGAGTTTGTATCATGCAATTCTGAGAATAAAGAGTCAGAATTGCGAGATATAATCTCACAATTGCAAGAAAAAAAGTCTCAACTCATATTTGTGAGAAAAATGGCAGAATTGCCAGTTCATCTCTCACAATTCTGACTTTATAACTCGCAATTGCAAGTTTATATCACACAATTCTGAGAAAAAAAGTCAGAATTGTGAGATAAAAAGTCACAATTACTTCAGTTCAGATGCAAAAACCTCTAAATCCATCTGACATCTTTCTTTAAAAAATGAATTTTTATCAGGCTCCGATGTATTGGTTTCTGTGTAACTACTGGTGAGATTTTAGCGAGTTTGAATTAAAAGTATTTGATGGAATTATAATATGTGTCGAGAGCATTCACTCAGTATCATTATCTCATTTTTGACCGAGATGGCTTTTAGCTGGTTTTGCATCTGTTTGCATATATATATATATATATATATATATATATGTGTGTGTGTGTGTATGCATGTTACAGACAACAAATTAAGTTTTTCTTTAAATGTGACGTGATTATTTTCTTGGGTTATAATATACAGAGGAAAATATATGTTTAAATGCTTTTAAAAAATATACAAAAAACATAACATATTTTGGTAGAAAATACATTAATGTAACATTTTAAAATATTTTGAGGTAGTACAATTTAATAAAAAATAATTAAAATTAGATAACAAACAAAAAACTATTGCTCTATTACCTTTCTGTACTCATGTCATGTAAATGCAGTAACCAAGAATAAACACTAGATGGCATTAAAAACTACTTTTAGCGTCACTGAAAGCCGTGCGGTCTGGCGGACTATTCATTTGTGTTTTGTTTACATGTAACACATCCGTTTTTGTCACCTTACTTGGAGATCATCACAAATAACTTTTTATCCATTACGTAGCTACATTCGACGACAACAGTGAGTTAAGATACAAAAAAAAAAAAAACTTTCGGTTTAATTCAAAAACTTCACCGCAATTAGTGTGAATTACACCAGCGGAAAAATGTGTTCCAAACTTATACACAAGGCGCTAATTACGGGTGGTTATTGCGGTCTTAAAAGAACATGTTCTTCTTAAATATAACCGTATTTTATTATAGTTGGCGTTTTAAATATTGCAGTGACCACAAACGTATGATTACAAGTGGCTGCGTGTTTAAATGAGGTAAATAAACTCTGGTGAACAGAAATCGCGTTCACCTGAGGTCATCAGAAACAAATATCACCAGAACATTCCTTTATTGAAGTATTTGTATAATTTCCAAACTGCTAATTCACAACGTTAAAAAAAGAACCGAAATGACAGCCGAATGAAAGATGCTAAGGAAAGTGCTAAACACATAAGACAAGACCATGCTTGTGATCAATGATGTACTTAACAGATGATTCACACAGCTTTCAATCCGAACATTTCCCGACAGCGAGGGAGAGAGAGAGAGTTCAGCATGGCCACACACAGGACATCTCAGACATTTGCTCCACCCAAAGAGGATATACATGTGGAGCCTGTAGAGGGGCTGAAACTATCCAACCTGAATCACAACTTTTTCCCTGTTCGGGGGTAAAGTCCTGTGCGTGTGTATGAAATCACATGGCATTTTAAGAATGCTTCAAAGATGGCGGTTTGTGGTAACAGAGTGCAGAAAAGTGCATATTTGGAGGTACTCGTACGGGAGCGATGGCACGCCGTCCTGGCGAGTTTAAGCGACGAGTCGCTGACGCTCAGCTGCGAAGAGCCCGCGACAGACACCAGCGTTAACCTGAACGGCATCACCACCAACGGCTCCTACGACCAGCCGGACCCCACGAACAGTCCCAAAGCCGGAATAAGGACTCCTTTTACGGATTCACAAGTGCCCGAAGCGATTGCGAACCGCAAAAGATGTGTCAAAGTGATCAAGCAGGATGTCGGTGGATTAGGGATAAGCATCAAAGGCGGCAAGGAGAACAAGATGCCTATTCTTATTAGTAAAATTTTCAAAGGTCTGGCTGCGGACCAGACCCAAGCGCTCTACGTGGGGGACGCGATACTGTCCGTGAACGGGATCAATCTGCGGGACGCCACGCACGACGAGGCGGTGCAGGTGCTGAAGAAAGCGGGCAGGGAAGTTATGCTGGAAGGTAAGGACGGAAGAAACGCTTAGAGAACTGTCAGTGGGGCTGTTGACTTTGTGTCTGGAGGTTTGTCAGGTGTGGGCGCACCTGTTGGTGAGAACTGAAGCACAACATTGGCAGGCTAGATAAAGCTACTTTGTTCTAAAAACACCTATTACCTGTCTAAAACCAGTTCACAGGCTAGGCTGCTTTAAGCTGTTTTTCTTCTTTATCAAGTTTCCCAGCTAAACCAACTAAATACCTTTTTGGAGACGAGCTAGAACTCTATAAACCAGCTTTGACCAGCAAACCAGGCTGTTATGAAGTTACTGCAAACCCGTCCTTCACTTCTACCTGTGGAAGGTCATTGCTGAAGGGATGAATGTGTTTGCTGTGCCCTGCAGTCTTACATTAAGGATGAAGGCACCCTTGAGAGTAATAAAGCTATGAAATTCCTGTCACTGCATCATAAAAGCATACCTCAGATTTCAGAGGGACGTTGATAACTTTGCCACTCTGCAGGATGTTTTCATTGCGCTTAGTCATGTTGAAGGTTTTCACAATACCGCTGAAATTTTAGCACATGTGGCTAGACATTTGCACCGCAACAGCAGCTAGAAATGAAATGCATGCACAAAATATACAGACAAATAGTGTAATATTTAAAAATATGTGCAAAATATGCAAACGTATTTAATTTACACAAATTAAGAGCTAAATTCTGAGCACATTAATAAGGAAGTATTCAGAATCTATTTTACGCTTTAAAATATTAAGTCAAAGGCCGGTTGCATAAACTGTGTCGTTACTTTCAGGATTCAAATTAGACCAATTTATGTGCAGTTTTTATGCACATGATGAAAAGTTAGTCTTAAATTAAATGACTGCCTAGTCTTAAGAATTTTATGAACCAGCCACAGAATATGGGAGAGTTTAGACTTTTGTCTTTATTCTGTTAAAGATTCTATTGTAAGAATGTATCCTGTTGTAATCTGTATTTCCGTGACCTGTGGGCGACATTTTAAAATCCCAGTCACACAGTATATGCAAAGGTATTACACTATCAGTGCTAGACATGCTGTTCTCTGCTATGAGAGACCTTAATGCTTTTTTTTTTTTTTATAATATTCAGGGGTTTTCCTGTTCACTGACCTGAGGGTCAGATTAGTCACCTTCTGTAAATAATTTAAACAGGGTATTGGATCTCAGCTGCGGAGATGTTTTGGTGTGTGAGTCAATGTTTTGATTTCTGACCTGTTAAAAAACTGTAAAAGTTTGTCAGTTGTGACGGATTCCTATCAGATTACTTTGGAAACGTTACACTTCTATTTATTGTGTTTGAGTTGATTCAGGCGACTAAATACCAGGATTTCATATCTATATTTGGCCTCTTCAGTGACTTTGCAGCTCCCCACCTGACGTCTTTATGACTAAGTGAACGCAGATGTGCTGTATTTTGTCATATCGTCATACTTCTCGGATTGAATTGCCTTTAGAGGTCATATCAGACTGTGCTTCAGTCGCTGATTGGTCGATGTTGGTATCTGTTTTTGTCTAGCAGCTAGGATAAAAGAAAATTGGAAATTTTTGTCTCTCTCCCTCACATTGTTCCAGTATTGTAGGACTTTATTCACTTAGTGGAACACAAACAACGTTTAGCATCTGTTTGAATGGTGCCTTTTCTAACCCATTCTCATGGAAGAAAAATGTAGCTATTTTAGAAATTGGCAATTTGTATTTTTAGAAAAGAAACTAAGCATGAAGGTCCATCCCTAAACATAACCCTCAATGGAGTATTGGCAGATACAAAAATGTACAGAAAAGATGGTACAAATTCTTTACAAATTTGCCTCCAATTTAGCCAAAAGATAAAATAGCTGTGTTAATTTTTTCCTACTAAATTTTTTCCTATTTCCTTATCCTATCTAATAAGCATCTATTTGACCTCAAAAAGGAAACGTCCTATAGAAAAATTGCAGATGAGCAAACACTCTAATAAATATACAGATGTACACATCAAATCGATGTCTCTACAACGTACGTGTGTCATCAGGGGCAATACGCGATTCAAAGTCCCGATCTGAATCAAATGATGTCCTGATCTGAATCAAATGACTCGATGTATGCATTTTAAAGTCTCAATCTGAACCAAATGGTGTCCTGATCTGAATCAAATGACTCGCGATATGCACTGTGAAGTCACGTTCTGAATCGAATGACTTGCGATACGCGTTTTAAAGTCCCGTTCTGAATCAAATGTCTCTCTATTCGCATTTTAAAGTCCCGATCTGAATCAAATTACTTGCGAAACACGCTTTGAAGTCCTGATCAGAATCAAATGACTCACAATATGCACTTTGAACTCCCAATCTAAATCAAATGATCCGCAATACGCGTTTTGAAGTCCCGATCTGAATCAATGCCTCGTGATGGGTGTTTTGAATTTCAGATCTGAATCGAATGACTCCCAATGTGCATTTTGAAGTCAATATCTCAATCGTATTACTCACTGTACACATTTTGAAGTCCCGATCTGAATCAAATGACGCCCTGCTCTGACTCAAATGACTCGCTATATGTGTTTTAAAGTCCCAATCTGAACCAAATGGCGTCCCGATCTGAATCAAATGACTCTCGATATGCGCTGTGAAGTCCCGTTCTGAATCAAATGACTCTCTATTCGCATTTTAAAGTCCCGATCTGAATCAAATGACTCATGAAACACGCTTTGAAGTCTTGATCTGAATCAGATGACTCGCTATATGCGTTTTAAAGTCCCTATCTGAACCAAACGGCATCCCGATCTGAATCAAATGACTCTCGATATACACTGTGAAGTCCCGTTCTGAATCAAAGACTTGCCATACGTGTTTTAAAGTCCCATTCTGAATCGAATGACTTGTGATACGCGTTTTGAAGTCCTGATCTGAATCAAATGCCTTGTGATGGGCTTTTTGAATTTCCTATCTGAATCGAATGACTCGCAATGTGCATTTTGAAGTCAATATCTGAATCTTATTATTCACGGTACACATTTTGAAATCCCGATCTGAATCAAATGACTCACGATACACGCTTTGAAGTCCCGATTGGAATGAAATGATTCACAATGCGCGTTTTGTAGTCCTGTTCTGAATCAAATGACCCTCTATACACGTTTTAAAGTCCCGATCTGAATCAAATGACTCAGGGTACACGCTTTGAAGTCTCGATTGGAATTAAATGACACTCTATACACGTTTTAAAGTCCCAATCTGAATCAAATGATGCCTCATTCTGAATCAAATGACTTGCAATACGCGCTTTGAAGTCCTGATCTGAATCGAATGACTCGTGATAAACACTTTGAAGTCCTGATCTGAATCAAATGATTCACAATATGCACTTTGAACTCCCAATCTGAATCAAATGATTCACAGTACGCACTTTGAAGTCCAGATTGGAATCAAATGATATGCAATTGGCATTTCAAAGTCCCGATCTAAAACAAATGACGTCCTGTTCTGAATCAAATGACCCTCTATACACGTTTTAAAGTCCCGATCTGAATCAAATGACTCATGATACATGCTTTGAAGTCCCAGTCTGAATCAAATGACTCACAATATGCACTTTGAACTCCCGATCTGAATCAAATGATTTGCGTGTTTTAAAGTCCTGATCTGAATCAAATGACTTGTGATGGGTGTTTTAAATTCCCGACCTGAATCAAATGACTCGGGATAGGCGTTTTAAATTTCCGATCTGAATTAAATGATTTGCAATATGCAATCCAACTGGAGCGCTTTAAAAAAGTAAATAATTTTGCAACGCAGTGGTTTAAATGTTTAGGAGTTTCAGTTCATGTATTCGTTGTTTGAATAACTGTAAATTTAAATCATTAACCTACAATTAATAATTTACAATGTTTTTATGAAATTGTCATTTATGCCCATTTTAACCCAGCAACTGGGTTGTAAATTAACATGTATTAGTGTTCAATAAATTATCATTTATTGCTTTTTATAGCATTTTTCAATTGCTTATTTAATGTTCACCTTTTGATTATTGATGATGCCTGTAATATGTGTCTGATTTTTAATTTACAACCTATTTTAGATTAATTTTAAGCTACCCATATAGTAATTTGTTAAATAAAACTACCCAAAATGTTGGGCATTTATTCCAGAGTGTGTAGTCACCATTCACTTTCATTGTACAATTTTTTTTTTTTGTGTTCCACAAAATTAAGTAATTTATGATTGAATAAAACAAACAAGCATTATACTTCTTGCTGCTTTTTGAAAAGCAGAAAATTAATCATACAAGCATTATTTTGATTCAGATGGAGCACTGATGTTCATTATCAGCACCCTTTGAAAAATTTATGGAACATTTCACTAGTGAGGCTCATCATTGCAATTCTTCAAACAGAAATTCTGATTTTAAAGAAAAATGTCAAACTAGTGTTAACATAAAGGTCAAATAAGTTCATAGTTTAGGAAAAATGCAGAACTACATCAGTGAACACCACATCCAATATATCAATCAGTTGACCATCAGACTCACTATTTTGCTCCAGCTACTGGGTTTTGCATGTCAAATCAAGGCCCTTGATGCCTTTTCCCTGTCCTTGGGATTTGGCTTCTTTGAATAATTCACTTTGACATCTCTTGCCAGAAATATTTGCACATCCTTTTACTCTTACAGATGTACTACATCCAGCTTGTATTTTGCCCTGTCACCACTCTATCAATCAGCACCAACTTCTTTTAACAGGCTCCCTGATGCTTTTCCATAGTCTTTGTCTATATATCCTTGAGAAACACATTTGTCCTGGGGGACAAGTCAATGTCTTTGGCAAAATTACAGAGCTAGTCACATTGAAGTCAAGGTCTCTGGATGATATTAAAGCAAAATAAGTGCAGTCTTGACAGGTTGATAGCTACCTGTCTATACGTGCGCCAAAAACGCCCAGTTCTCTAGTTATGATTTAAGCGAAAGGACTCTTTTGTCTTTTCATGCTGCCTCAAATTAGCAATTTACCAATCGAAGTCCGAAAAGGGCTTTATTCTTCCTCTTTGAACAAAGAATCCCATTCTTAAAAAGCCAGGCAGTTTGTAATGAGACTGACCAGATAAACACAGCGCATAAAAGCTGCTTGCGTATACGCCTGATGTTTTATGAAGATAAATGAAATGTGTGTTCAGGTGCTGAGTGTTCAACAACACACTATTGTACTGAAAATAATTGCATATGAAATGAATAGTACTGTAGACCAGGAATGTTTTGAAGAAAACAAGAAAAATTGATCTGAGCATCTGTATGCTTTAAACTAGAATCACTGTTCTCTAAAAGCACCCAATTACAGTGGTAAGTGAAGACTCACCGTAGAAGCCTAGACAAAGAAATAGGGCTAATGAAACGCTCTGGAAGTCAAAGCACTTTCTAAATGTTACTAGTGTGAAGCATGACAGCATGACTCTGCGAACAGTTTTAGTTATCTTACCTAAGATAGATGCATGAGCCAAAGGCACGAATAAATCATTTCTGGAATGTGGCACCTTACGCTTTCTGTTCTTTCTCATTCGCTCACGTATTCAGTATTGTAAATAAATGATAAAGTGGGAGAGAATGAGACCGGGATTGGAATGAGGGCTGGTCTGTTAAAGAGGGAGGGGAACGTGTAGTGAAGACCACTCTCACAAGTCACACAACCTCGTTCTTAAAGCAGGCAGGGAACAGGGACAACACATTTTCAATCATGTTAATCTGTGTCAACTCAACCAAAGGTCCCCGGCTCAAATTTTTGATTTTGCTAAGATTTTTTTTTCTTCTGAAGAAAGATAAATGGGTATAGTGATGAAAGCCAAAACATTAAATGTCATGGTTAAATATTTACTGAGTGATCCACTATTTTGTAGAGAGGGGTCAAAATGTCAATTTTCACCTGAGATTCGAAATGAGATTCAGGTTGAAAATGACTTTGGAAAGATGGCAGCATCATAATGTTACTTTTACACAGAGATTGGTAGGTCTATTAGTAAAATCTGTTGACTTTAGCAATCTGTGTTGAAATTATATGCCAGTTGTGACCATACAAACTTCTGTATAAATCAAGAAGTATTAAAGATATTGGCATAAAATTTCTAGTTCTTAATAAACATTTTTTTTTCAGAATTTTCATTTGTCCCTACATCATTCAGTCCCAGAGATATGGGGACCTCAGTGAGGCTCCATATTCAGATTCTTGAATATTACCCACTTTTTTAGTAGACAAAAACCCAATGTAAGTCATTTTATGATTTACCCATATAATTTAACCAATGATTTACACAGACCTGGCCATCCTTGGTGTGTATGACTTTCTTCTTTCAGACGAATACAATCTGAGTTGTATTAAAAAAATATCCTGGCTCTTGCAAGCTTTATAATGGCAGTGAATGATTTTTGAGATTTTGAAGTCCAATATAGTGCATCTATCCATCATAAAAAGTGGTCGGCACAGCTCCGATGGGTTCATAAAGGCCTTCTGAAGTCAATGCATTTGAGTAAGAAAAATGTCTGTGTTTAAAACTATAAATCGTTCACAAGAGAGTTGTGTGATGACATAGGAGAATGCGTTGACAGAACAAGGAAAGAAAAAGTCGGAGGATTTCAATACAAGCCATGAGGAGCCATTTTTTTTCCTTTGCGGTAAACAAAACTTGGTTCTTAAAAGACTAGCATATTCTCACCATCTGCTGGAACACCACTTTCTCGTGAAGGTCCGTACAACAGTTAGTGAAAGCTAGAGATTACAGTTTCTGAAGTTTTAAATATGGATATTTTTCTTACACAAACGCATCGATTTGAAGCCGTGTGGAGTACTTTTTATGATGGATGGATGCGCTTTATTAATTTTTTAAAATCTCAACACCCCATTCACTGCCATTATAAAGCTTGAAAGAGCCAGGACATTTTTTTTAATACAACTCTGATTGTATTCGACTGAAAGTAGAAAGTCATATACATCTAGAATAGCTTGAGGGTGAATAAATCATGGGGTAATTTTCACTTTTGGGTGAACTATCGTTTTAAGTACTTGTTGACCTGTCAGTTAATGGTTAAAGGAAATGAAAGGCGAAAACATTCAAAGTAATATTTCCTTGATCCAGACGGATTGTTTGGAACGCAACTCAGCCAGTTCTTGTCAGGAGACAAAGGAATGTATATTCTCAGACAAAGTCAACCCCACATCCCGTGTTTTAAACACACAAACCACCCGAGGCATAAGTCAATGTCATTTAGGTATAATATTGGTATTCAAGCCCTGTTCTTCTGTAAACAACCATCTCCAAATAGTTGTACATGAGTGGTGTTACTACCGGACATGATTTTGCCAGCAATTTAAAATTTAGTAACAGAAGTCAAGTCTTCTTTATATAGAAGACTTGTATTTTTCTTTTTAATATAAGTAGTTAATATATCTATTTATTGGTTTTAAAGTTAAATGGCTTAATAGTTTACAGGTTTAATAGTTATACAGTGGCTGTTTGCTGGAAACTCCCCATTATGTACTGAACACTGAAGGATCATGTGACATTGAAGACTGAATGGGTGCTGAGAAATTCAGCTTTGCTATCATGGGAATAAATTACATATTAAACTTTTTTTTTTTTTTTACAACAGAATTTTTTATTTTTTTTTAATGAGAAAAATATTTTACATTTTGGCTGTTTTTGCTCAAATAAATGTATCCTTTGTGAGCAAAATACTGCTTTCACTGACCACAAACGTTTAAGCAATAGTGGATATTGAATATAGTTACAAAATATTGTAATTAAGACTAAAATATGTAGCATAAAACATGTATCACAGAGCCCTAATGAACTGACAAATGCTTCCTCTCCACAGTGTCGTAATTTACCAGGTTTCTAAAGTGAGTCAGTAAAGTGCATAAATGCCACATTTAAATTTATGAACAGATTTTTGGAATTTCAGTGGTGCTTATTGCGGTCATGCAACTGAAGTTCCTACTTCATTGTGATTGGTGCTCTCAGCTCTTGCACTTAACATTCTCCCCTGAGTGCACATCATAATGAGAGCAATTAACGTCCACTCCCAAGTGTGAATGCTCAAGAAAAATGAATCTCTCATGGACTGTTCTGCAAAAAAACATGGATTTAATAGCGTATGATGAAAGCATTCAACCATAAACACTATTTCTCATTGCTAGTTTTCATAATTTTGCTTAGGACTAACCTATTACTCACTAAATGAATGTCAGCAGCATTAGGAAATCTTTTTAGGACTTTTTTGGAGAAAGTTATTTTGTAATGAGACATACAGGAGATGTGTGCAACACATCTGTTGCCCGACGGTTCAATTTTAAACAAAGAAGTCGAATTTAAACAAAGAGAAGTTATAACTAACTGTTTTATCACAAAGTTACCCATTGCCTTTGTAGAACATAGCAAATTCTTTCATAGGTTTGTGTTTGTAGCTGGTCTCTTAGCTTGTCCTTGAGAATAAAGGACCACAGGAGTTCTTCCGCCTGTGAATAGAGTTCCACCTGCTGTGTGGTGGACTCTAAAGTTCTGAGTAATAATGTTTTATGCAAGAGCTGACTGAAGAATCCTTGACCCTGAAGTACACCGTTAAGTGTGAGACTTAGGCAGTGACGTCCTGTATCACTTCTGTGCTTCCTCATTCAGATGGAGTGTATGGATTGTCGTTATCTTGCTTTGTTCTTTGTTACTTCATTTCGTCAGTATTGTTTATTGTTGAGATGTGTAACCTTAAGTGACCTGCCAGCTTTGTGAGTTGCGTTTCCTGTGTTAACACCAAGCCTGCATTTTATTTAATCCAAAATGTTGCAAAAGCATTCATTATTAATAGCATTATTAATAACTACTGCTATCTAAATATATTTCAAAATGTAATTTAGTCCTGTGATCAAAGCATGATCCTTCAAAAATCATTCTAATATACACTGATGTGCTGTTCAAGAAACATTTTTTTTATTAGTAGCATTATCATTATTTAAAACAGTTATTATTTTCTTTTTTTCAGGATTTTTTGATAAATGGAAAGATCCAAAGATCAACAGTTATCTTAAAAAAAAAAAGCTTTTGTAACATTATATACTATACATTCAAAAGCTTGGATTCAATTTTATTTATCTGTTATAAATATAAATTGTAAAATGCTTTGGGTCTACGGCAATACACAGTGAAAGCGCTATATACATGCTTCATTCATTTATTAATTATAGAAATTAATACTTTTATTTAACAAGGATGCTTTAAATTGATCAAAAGTGATGATGAATACATGTATAATGTTACAAATGATTTCTATTTCAGATAAAAGCTGTTCTTCTGAATTTTCTTTTCATCAGACGAACCTGAAACAATTCTACTCAGCAGTTTTTAACATAGTAGTAGTAATAATAATAATAATAATAATAATGTTTTGAGCAGCAAATCAGAATATTAGAATGATTGAAGGAAATGTGACTGGAGTAATGATGCTAAAAACACAGCTTTGAAATCACAGGAATAAATTACATTTTAAAATATATTCAAACAGAAAACTGTTATTTTAAATAGTAAAACTTTTTGTAAATGTTACGGTTTTTGCTGTACTTTGGATCTAATAAATGCAGGCTTGGTGAGCAGAAGAAACTTCTTTAAAACATTAAAAAAAACTTTTGGCTAGTAGTGTATATACTATAAAGCATATTTGTTTTTCTGAAAACTCGTATTAACTAACCTAAACTTAACCCTTTTATAAATATAAATTGTAAAGCGCTTGGGTGTACGCCAATACACAATGAAAGCGCTATATACATGCTTCATTCATTAATTATAGAAATGAATACTTTTATTTAGCAAGGATGCTTTAAAAAGTGATGATAAATACATTTATAATGTTACAAATGATTTCTATTTCAGATAAAAGCTGTTCTTCTGAACATTCTTTTCATTAGACAAACCTGAACCAATTCTACTCAGCTGTTTTTAACATAATAATAATAATAATCATAATAATAATAATAATAATAATGTTTTGAGCAGCAAATCAGAATATTAGAATGATTGAAAGAAATGTGACTGGAGTAATGATGCTAAAAACTCAGCTTTGAAATCCCAGGAATAAATTACGTTTTAAAATATATTCAAACAGAAAACTGTTATTTTAAATAGTAAAAACATTTAAAAATGTTTTTGCTGTACTTTGGATCTAATAAATGCAGGCTTGGTGAGCAGAAGGCACTTCTTTAAAACATTAAAAATCTTACTGTTCAAAAACTTTTGGCTAGTAGTGTATATACTATAAAAGCATATTTGTTTTTTCTGAAAACTCTTATTAACTAACCTAACCCTTTTATAAATATAAATTGTAAAGCACTTGGGTGTACGGCAATACACAATGAAAGCGCTATATACATACTTCATTCATTCATTCATTAATTATAGAAATGAATACTTTTATTTAGCAATGCTTTAAAAAGTGATGATAAAGACATGTATAATGTTACAAATGATTTCTATTTCAGATAAAAGCTGTTCTTCTGAACATTCTTTTCATTAGACAAACCTGAACCAATTCTACTCAGCTGTTTTTAACATAATAATAATAATAATAATAATAATAATGTTTTGAGCAGCAAATCAGAATATTAGAATGATTGAAAGAAATGTGACTGGAGTAATGATGCTAAAAACTCAGCTTTAAAATCCCACGAATAAATTACATTTTAAAATGTATTCAAACAGAATACATTTTTTTAAATAGTAAAAATATTTTCAAATGTTACTGTTTTTGCTGTACTTTTGATCTAATAAATGCATTAAAAATCATTAAAAAAAAACATTAAACATTAAAAATCTTTCTGCTCAAAAACTTTTGACTAGTAGTGTATGTACTATAAAAGCATATTGTTTTTCTGAAAACTGTTTTTAATTATCAACTATAATAAATATGCATAGATTTTTCATTTTGGTAGTTAAAAACCACCAGTAGTTTTCAGAATTAATGTCAAAACAACAGTTTATTTATTGTGTGCAGATGAGAAGGTCAAGAGAAGGTTAATTTTATAGTAGATAACAGATTATCTAACCTATTTAACTGGTCTCCCAACCTAAAAGCATACGGTTTGTGCACCCTGCTTTAGAAAAGAGTACATTTTGAATGTTTTCCCATCATAAATCATTCTGTTGATCTTTTATTACTTGGTCCCTGCAGTTAGGAATTGTTTACTTAGCACACTGCAGCATATTATGTGCAAATGTGTTTGTGGAGAAGCATTTATGCAATCTGCAACTAGTATGTTACCCCCAGGCATTCAGAATGATTGTTTTAAACAAACGGATGTCATGCCAAATAGCCAAACAGCCTATTTTAATATGTCTTCTTTATGGGTAATTGTGAAATGCCTGTAGTGTTGTGAAATGGCTCTGTGCTTGGTCAACAGCTTCCTGTAAAGATTAAGCTGTCATATGGAATGGGAGTAATTGGCCCTCAGCGTGACGTTTACCTGAGAAGCATGATGGTTGTAATCCCCTTATTGCATCTTATCAGCACGCTCATGAGCAGATGCTTTGGCCTTGGGTTCACTGGCCTGTCATAAAACCAGCAGTAAGCGTCTAGCAATGCAATAGGATCCAATGCAAATGTGTGGTGAATTGATTTCCTCACTCAGGACAGCTGTGGGAGTGAAGTGGTTTGCGTAGGGGTTTCCTGCTTTCATTTTTGACTGGCTAAGGCCCGGTGCACACGTGTGATGGAAAATTAACTCGCAGAGCTGTTTTGTGTTGTTGTCATTGAGTATGTGCATCTACTGATACTGTTTCTCATCAAAGAAGATCAGATGAAGAGAAAATGGAAACCGTTCACAGTAAATCAGATGCTCGCGATAATGTTGCGACCCTTCACTAACCCCATGCTTTTTTCATTTCAGTGAAGTACATGCGGGAAGCGACGCCATATGTGAAAAAAGGGTCACCGGTGTCTGAGATTGGCTGGGAGACGCTGCCTCCTGAGTCCCCTCGTCTCGGAAGTCCTCACTTCGATATCCCCAGCCCACCCTCACTGTCTTTACAGGGCGACCGCAGATGCATCCCACTCAAAATGTGCTACATAACACGTAGTATGACTGTTCCTGACCCAGAAAACAGGTACTGCTTTTTATGCATTCCATATATTGATTCAGGAAGTTTGCAGAATTTGCAGTTACTTTATGAGAGGCCAAAATCCACTGCATAAATGCTTAAAACATTAAAGAGGTAGTTCACCCCAAAATGAAAAATCTCTCATTAATTACTCACCCTCGTGTTGTTTCAAACCTGTGAGACCTTTGTTCATCTTTGGAAGACAAATTAAGATATTTTTGATGAACTCCGACTTTCTGACCTTGCATAGACAGCAACGCAACTGCTACATCAAACAATTATAGTTTAGCCTCTGTTTATGTTTGGTGAGCATACATTTTAGTTATTTAATTTAGGACAGAAAACTCTCTGAATTCATTATTTAAAGAAATATCTTTTTTGTCCCGAAGAAGAATGAAAGTCTATCAGGGCTCGCAAAATCGCTAGCCCGACGTCCCGGGGCTATTGTGTTTTCCAGTCGGGCTACCAAAATTTTTCACCGCCCTGCCCGACGGGCTATCTTAAAGTAAAGGGCTCCTGCAGGTCCTTAAACACTCCTTAATTTAGTTGTATTAAATTGAAGGCCATAAAAAGTTTTCAATACGTTAAATAGTATAAGAAAAGTCTTTTAATCATAATTTTAAGAGGTCTTACATTTGGGGACGGAAAGACAAGAATCGCGATAGGGCTGGATTGAACTTCAAAAGGCAATGATGTCATTGAATAAATATGCGCGCTGCCTGTTTCAATGTCAAAACGCGGCACGGATGTCTTTATATGAATGTATCTGAAGGGAAACGACTTTAGAAATGTGCCCTTTGCATTGTCATTTCTGAGTGCGGTGCTGCTTAGCTTTGTGTACAGCCGTTTCTATGGAAACGGTAATATTTCAGCACTCCTAAAGCGCCAATTCGTGGCAGGGAATGAATTTGCATTTCCAATCATTTTTGGTCAGATTATTGCAAATATCGACCCGTGTTTTTATGCAGCAAACACATAGAGTTGTAAATGTGAAAGAAGTTAATGTGCCTTCTAAAAATCTAAACAATTAAGACAGTAATATGGTATAAAGGCTAAAATGCTGTTGTATAACATATTTGTTTTTTTGTGAAAACCTGTATCTGAACTGTAAATCATAATTTCATGGCTCAATATGCTACCATACTGTGTTCATTTTACTTGTGCAGCTCTTAGAAAGGGTCATAAATTGCCTTAAATTGACATTTAAAAATTGTGCAGATACCCTGTAAATAGTGAAATAAAATTCCTTCTCCTTCTAAAATATTTTTAATTGACATTTAGACTCCTATCTGATTTTCTATATTTTTAAAAAAAGTTTTTTTTTTTTTTTTTTGGGTTAGTTAAATTATTTTCGGGCTACCAAAATCTAAAGAGTACCTGAGATTTTGAAATTTTGCGAGCCCTGCTAATGGGTTTGGAACAACATGAGGGTGAGTAAATGACAGAATTTCCATTTTTTGGGGGTGAACTTTCCCTTTGGTGATGGTGAAGAAGGTGATTGGAAGTGTTTTAGACAATCTCTTTGTAATGCCGTCTTAGCATGAGCAGTAAGGGGTCTCATTATTCAGAAGGGTGAATGTGACAACCCTAGTAATGCACTCCACACAACAAATGCTTTATGCTGGTCACTCACTCCGTCATGTTTGATGTCTAAAGAGTGCTAGTGTCCTCTGCTTGTCAGTGGATGAACCTTCACATCTTCAGAAGTGATGGAGAACAACATCAAAGTCCATGTCAACAATGACTTCAAAGTTTTTCATATGTTGGCCGAGTGCTTGAGCTGGGCACTTTCTAAAAAACATGCCCAAAAATCACTCAAAACGAAATGCAAGATATGAAGCCAAACATGAAACCGGTGACATATTTACATGGCCGTTTTGTACTACTGTGGGTTAAAAGGAAGAAAGAGAACTCACACACCATGTCCAAAGAATGGTAAAAAAAAAAATACAGATAAAATAGATATTAAAGGGATAGTTCGGCCAAAATGATAATTACCCTATGATTTACTCACTCTCAAGCCATCCTAGGTGTATATGACTTTCTTCTTGTAGACGAATACAATCGTTACAATCGAGTTATATAAAAAATGTCCTGGCTCTTCCAAACTTTATAATAGCAGTGAATGGCTGTTGAGGTTTTGAAGTCCAATAAAGTGTATCATCCATCATAAAAAGTGCTCCACATTAGGGTTGGGCGATGCCTGCCAAAACGTCATCGGGCGATGTTTACAGTAAAACATTGTGGTCAAAGTGTCAATCTGTATTCAGAATGGCATAGCAAACAAATGACACAAGCTACTGAAGGGAGCCGCTAACGGTTGCATGTTAAATTACAGTACATTTCATAAACAGAGTGAAGATGACTGAGGACGATGTATATCTATATGTATACAGATCTATACAGGTGGAGCAGGGGAAGGTGGAGGGTTTCTGGAGCATGCTACAAACTGCTACATCTAGCACTAGTCATATATTTGAATGTTAAGCAGTGAGCTCATCGGCTACTGATACAGGAGAGAACCATTCGGCTGTGCCATGTGATTATGATGTCATCTTGTCAGATTGAGTTAGACCCTTCAGACTGCATTCTAGAGTTTCATGCCAGAACTCTGTACACTTCAGAAGGCCTTTATTAACCTTTATTTGGGCGAACTATCCCTTTAAGTGGCCAAAAAGGTGACAGTGGCCAAAAGATCAACTGGAACATTTATACACTCACATGTATTGCTTATATCATCTTATTCATATCACTGTAGATGTCATAGACCATCAAAAAGACAAACAAAAATCTGAGCTCAGTAAGATAAGTAACAGTTTTATTCAGCAAGGATACATCAAATTGATTGAAAGTGACTGCCAATATTTCTAATAATTTATAATGTAACAAAAGAGCTCTATTTTAAATAAAACTGTTCTTTTTAACTTCCTACTCATTAAAAATCAAGTAAAAATGATATAGTAGTTTCCACATTATTAAGCAGCACCAGTTTTCAACATTATTATTAAAAAATGTTTCTTGTTCACCAAATCAGCATATTAGAATGATTTCTGAAGGATCATGTGACACTGAAGACTGGCGTAATGATGCTGAAAATTCAGCCTTGCCATAACTGAAATAAATTACACTTTGAAATATATTAAAATAAAAACCAGGTATTTGAAATCGTAATAATATTTCGCAGTATTTCTCGTTTTACTGTATTTTTGACTAAATAAATGCAGACTTTGTGAGGATAAGAGACTTTTTTAACAGTAGTGTGTTATATATGCATATAAACTTATCAATCTCGGATATGTTTTATTCTGTACTGCTAAAAGTGTTTTTGTTCGAGTGGTAAAAGTTCCCCACCAACCACACTGTCTGTTTTTGTGCTGAAGAGTCATGTTATTTTTGCTGTATATTGTACAACGCTGTGGTTTGCTAGATTAACCATAACATTACACAGGAAGTGTGTTAAAAGATGATGTACCAGGGCTGAGCTGCTTGACAGTAACGACAGGCGGAACATGTCACATCCCTTTTAAAACACAGTAAAGCTTTGTGTCTGTGTGCTGCCGGAATGATAAACACACTGAATCCTAATAACATTCTGCAGCCATTTTTATCTCTTTGTTGTAGCTTAGTATCAAAAACATGACCGACATGAACCTGACGCAAATGAAAAAAAAGTTTTGTTTTTTCTTTATATGAAACTCCTGTTGGTGTGAATTCCTATTGAAATGAATGATTTTGAGCAGCTGTAAATGTGGCCGCAACCTTAATTATTTTGCTATATATTGCTATGTTGTACCAGTATTCTTCTCCGATTCCAAGAACACTGATATTTCTAATATTTTATAATGCTATCAGGTCAAATCACTTCCGCAATGCTGATTGCCTGACAGCCGTGTTGGTATTCAGTACAACAGCATTCCTGCTCATAAGACATTGCTTAAATATCTGGCGCGGATATATAACCTGGGAGACGTATGGCGAGATAAACTGACAAGTAGACAGACAGACGAAAGACTGCTCTACTCCTGCCATGTGCTGTCAATCAGGAGCCCTCCGCAGACCGGCTGCCAGGTCGTCAGTTCTCACCCTCCAGCTCTGTTTTCAATTTACACCATTGTGTCCCATGTCTTTTAGTTCATCCATCACTGTGGTGCTCATGCAGAGCTCTATCAACACTGCAGATATTCACAGCTTACCTCAAGTGCCACACGGGGAGAGGATTCATGTCAAATTCCTAAACAAAATCCTTGTGGGATAAAAATAGAACGTGCCCCCCCTTCTACTGACTCTTCGGCATTGTGATGGTTCAGAGTGGAACTTTAACTGCAGTTGTTTTTGGTGGAAGTGAGAGTAGCTGGTGGTTTGGGGTATGGAGATGTTCCTACATGACAGATGTGTCGGTGACCTCTCCATCTGTCCTGTGTTACTCCTGCTCTTGTTTGCTTTGACACTTTGTGTTTGGAGACATCTAAATTTAGTTCATCTTCTTTGCTTTGTCCTCTTTGACCCATTATTTGGGAGGTTGGTGGTAAATAGAAGAGTTAAGTAAAAGTGAATTAATTTTTGCTGGAACCGTGACCTATGGTTGTCACACATGTTCTGCATGAGTGTTAATACAATGAACATGCCATTAATTCCTATAAGAAAATAATAAAATGTTTGGCTTTTTTTTTTTTAATAATAAAAGCATAAGACATTATTTATTGTTTTTTTTTTTTCTTCCTACCAGCCAGTTAAATAAAAATGGATTAAATGGGTCATGAAATGAAATGAAATTAATTAAAAATGGCTTATATGGGTCATGCCTCATGATGTACTTTTTGTATAATTAAATTAAATTAAACTATACAAAAGTTTGTAAATAATAAAAATATTCATTTATTTATTTATTTTACCAGCCAATTAAATAAAAAGGGTTTACATGGGTCATACCATAAGTTTTCATAAAATAAACTAAAATAAATAAAAAAAAAATTTGTACATAAAAAAAAAAATGTTTATTTATATGTTTGTTAGTTTATTTATTTCACCAGCCAATTAAATACAAATGGCTTATATGGGCCATAATGACATACTTTTTAATAAAATTAAATTAAGTTTGCCATTTTATTTATTTATTTATTTATTTGTTTGTTTGCTTATTTATTTCAAATTAAATTACATTAAATTGCCTAAATGGGTCATGGCATACTTTTTTATGCAATGAAATAATAAAATAAACTTAAAATTAAATTACACTAATTTTAAACATTTCAAGAGTCATGGCAGGGCAATTATAGATATAGATAGATAGATAGACAGACAGACCAGTAATTTTCTAAAATTCAACACTTAAATGTGATATTCAAAGTGGGTAAACTCATAAATTTATATTGGAAAAAAGTTTTAGATTTAAATTCTTTTTTAAGAGTGTAAAAAAATGTAAATGTAAAAAAATGGTTATAGAAAGGAGTGAACGCTGACTTTTATTTAATTAGAATAGGACTTGTGGTCGTAACATTCTTTTTGGTATAGTTTTGTTTTCACTGATATCCACTTGCAATGTTAGTAAACTAAACTGTTGGTATAGATGTTGAAAGTTCTCTGAGTTCGACATTTATGGTCAACTTTCTGAAGTTCACATACTACCATACAGAGATTTATTTTGACCACAAAAGGCATTGAAACGTTCACTTCCTAAATTGGACACAGGCATCTCCATTAAGTTGTGAAATTCTCCCAATTATAGTCTTAAAGGGCAGAACTCATTGGGCCTCATCCAAAAAGCTTTTTTCCTCCAGTCTACACCAAACACATCAGCTCCATCTGTGCCCACCCCCCCAAGCCCCTCCAAACTCTCTGTCTTCGTGAAAGTAGGGCTATTTTTACCAACATGGTGCACCTGAAAATGATATTGTGGAGTGTAAGGTTAAGACTCTTACTCTAGATGATGTATGAGTGGAGCATTTATCACTGTAAACTCCCTGAGCTGAACTGATGTATGGTTCTGTTTGAAGCGGGTGTATCTGATATTCTGGTGGTTAATGTTGACTCAAGCTCTTTTAGGCTGTGTCTGCTTGTCTTTACGCAGATTGACGCAGATGTCTTGTTTTCTAATTAAATGGGGTCGAATGTCTTCACGTATTCTTTTTTGTACTATTTTCAACTCTACTATATTGAATTTTTATACAAATAAGTAATTATTTCTCTGTTGCTTTTCATATAGTACATATAGACTTTATTTAGCATTTAGATCTTATGTTCTATTAATAACCTATAACTTAACCGGTGAAATCAGTCATGTTTATTAAAACAGAAAATCTTTTTGTTCGTCTTTCTTGTGTTTCAGGCAGATTGAGCTGCACTCCTCAGATGCTAAGCACACAATAGTCATGAGACACAAAGACACAGCCTCTGCCCAGACCTGGTTCACTCTCATGCAAACTGCAATCACAAACCTCACCAGCAAAGTCATCTGTGAACTCCGAGAACACGCAGGCCGCCACAGTATCGCCGGGAGTCGAGAGATCCGACACCTCGGATGGCTAGCGGAAAAGGTGGAAACTTTTTGCATACAATTTGATGAACGCAATTTAAATATGATGATCTTTTGTGATATTATGAATCCCAATGAGCCGTTTGCAAAAACCTGAAAGCACATTAACATTTATCAAAATGGAAGACCAAATGATAAATTATTTTTGCATAACTGAATCAATATTTATGAGCTATGCCTTTGTGATGTCACCTGCCCAACTGTTCCAACTGTTCATTTCGTATCAATCCAGCTTGAATTGAAACTGCACGGCATGACTGTTAAAGTAGACTCATTATTTCTGCATGTCATTTATCTGTATAGCAAAAGTTTTTCCAGATTCATAAAAGTACGCTGTCTAAACCCAGGGATATCTTGCACAAAAACCAGCATTAGCTCAAAGTTTTTGGTTTGATGTAAGTGCTCCATCATTAAAATTTGCATTCTTGATAATAATTCTGGATTTGTGAAGACGTTCTAGTCACCTAAAACTTATTAAAAATAGTAAAAATGACAGAAAACGGTATGGATGACATTTAGCTTGTTAAAGTGCATTTGACAGGGTTTTATTAAAATCTTTTTTTTTTCCCCACAAGAGGTACGACTGGCAACACTTATAACCGCTTGTAAGTCCATTCAAAAACAAGATTTTGTGACAGGTAATGTGAACATTTAGTTTAAAGGAACACTTTTTGAAAATGGGCTCATTTTCCAACTCCCCTAGAGTTAAACAGATGAGTTTTACCGTGTTTGAATCCATTCAGCCGATTACCGGGTCTGCCGTTAGCACTTTTAGTATAGCTTAGCATAAATCACTGAATCAGATTAGACCATTAGCATCTCATTCGATATTTTACTTATTTAAAAATGTAAGTCTTCTGTAGTTACATTGTGTACAAAGACTGACAGAAAATGAAAGGTTGTGATTTGGATAGGAACTATACTCTCATTCCGGCGTAATAATCAAGGAACTTTGTTCCCGTACCATGGGTGCAGCAGGCGCAATGATATTACGCAGCGCCTGAATATAGTCCCCAGCTATTTTACTATTACCTTAGTGGCTTATTGCTGGTCACATTGGAAGTTACGCCTGACTATTTTCAGGCGCTGCGTAATATCATTGCACCTGCTGCACCCATGGTACAGCAGCAAAGTTCCCTGATTATTACGCCAGAACAAGAGTATAGTTCCTATCCTTATCAGCCTGGAAAATCACAACTTTTCATTTTCTGTCGGTCTTAGTAGACAGAAAAGTCAAATTTTAAATAGGAAAATTATCAAAAATACGAGATGCTAATGGTCTAATCATATTCAATGATTTATGCTAAGCTATGCTAAAAGTGCTAACAACAGACCTGGAGATCGGCTGAATTGATTCAAAAATGGTAAAACTCATCTGCTTAACTCTAGGGGAGTTGGAAAATGAGCCTATTTACAAAAAAAGTTGAATGTTCCTTTAATAATGAAAACAACAAAATGATCTTTCAGTTAAACTGTGGCTTTTAGTATGAAGACAGTATACCAGACAGATCTCGCAAGACACAGCGGATCTCGCGAGATCTCGTGCCACCCTAGAATCTAGCATAATACAATCTGGTAAATATGCTATAATATTTATTAAAAAAATAAAAAATAAACATCGCAAATTTTGTGTACATATTTGGAAATTACCACCACAAAATCAGGCATGTGGATCACAAAATTTGCAAAAAAAAAAAAAAAAAGGAAAAATCCTGGAGGGACTGATAACTGGATGCGGATGAGACCAGAAGCCACACCCATAAAATGTACAAATGGGAAGAAAAATGTGGATAGTACAGTGACCCCATATATGTCAAAAGATCAAACTCCAATGGACCTCCAATGCTAATGCGCTCTAGTTATTAGTTATTATAGTGTTAGGGGAGGGGCCATGCTCAGTGTCTCCAGTGTGTCATCGAGACATGATTTCAGCCCTGCCCAAAAATCCTAAACCACCTCCACCTCAAAATTGGTGAAAAACTGTTTAATGTTCTAACTCCACAATTCCGTACAACATAGTTCAGTCTTTGTAATGTGTTTTCAGCAGTGCATTATCTAACATTATGTGCTTAGAAACAATTCTCTAAATTGCCTTTACACAGACTTTAACTATGCTTTCCATTGGGGGCAAATGAAGTCTGGTTTTCTGTCAGTATCATGTGAAACATCTCAAGCGGTCAGACAGCATTTTAAACAGCTCTGTCACAAGCTGTCTAATGTAGCTTTGTCGGAGATGTTCCGTAAGTCAACCACTATTGATTATTTTACAAAATGTTTTCGATACGTCCCACCTGACTTGACATTTTAATTGGAAATACATCAACACAAAGATGAAAACTGCACTCAATTAGTCACTTTTTAATTCAACGCATGATACATATTTCATAATTGTCCTTAGAGCAGAATGAAAGACCACTGCAATGTAGAGTCATCGCATTGCAGGAAATAAATTACCCAATCAAATCAACACCAATAATGTCTGCATAACTATCCAATGTGTAATCATAAGGTGTAATTAGTTTTCACCAAAAAAAAGTTCTTTATGGTTTATTAAGTGTACAGTTTTGAGATGGGAGAGCTAATTTAACAAGCTCTTAATTTTCAAAGTGTTTATTTGTTTTAAATTAATTTGCTTGACCTTATTCATCCCTTCCATTGCCCGCCTTTTTGATGAAGCTCTTGTACACAAATTTAGATGCTTGCAGCAACGCTTTTAGATGAGCTGTAAAGATCACACACAAGAATGTTAACAGGTTCTGGGCTGTACTGTACTCTTTTAGTTGAAAACATGGATGACATGCTGAAAACTGTACAGACAGTTCTTTTTTTTTTTTTAAAGAAATTCTCCAAAATCGTGGTGCGCAGGGCTGGAGCGATTGATAGAGGATGACTCTTCTCAGTGTGACCGCAGGTTTTTCCTCCCTATTAAATCTCCTTTTCATCGCCATCCAATTAGCTGAGGCCTGGCAGGGCTGGCTAATAGAGAACTGTGGTGATGGCAGGGCTGTGGGCAGCCCCGTCTCAGCCTGCCCTTTAATGAGAGCTCCCTCGTACCGTCTCCTATTACCAACCTGCCGGCCCCTTGATGAATAATTATATGAGAGGAAAAAACCTCCCTGTGCTGAATGCCCACAGACAGCGAGCAGATTTCTTTGTGCGACGGCCGGAGCTTGTAACAAGGGCCTGTTTGTGGTTACGCATTTGCTTTTGACGCACTTGGCCCCTCTGGGGTCTCTTTTTAGCCTTAAGGCAAACTGACCCTCTGAAGAGCAGCCCTGTGATTTTGTGAAGATTTGAGTTTTCTGTCAGGCTATCAAAGCCCTAAGGAGACATCTGTCATAGAGCAAGGCTTCAGCAGTAAATCACACTTGAACTCAACTTTAGGTCTTCTTTGGAGAACTTTTTCAAGTGTTTTTCAATTGTAGAGCATGTTTTGCGCTCGTTAAAGGGATAGTTAAAATTCTGTAATTAATTACTCACCCTCATGTCGTTCCAAACCTGTAAGACCTTCGTTCATCTTCAAAACACAAAATATTTTTGATGAAATCCGAGAGCTGACATGTTCAAGGCCTAGAACGGTAAAGACATAGTTAAAATAGGGAGGACCACGACGCATACTTCGAATGGAAGACCGACACAGAAGAGAAGAAATTGTTGAATAAAATCGTTATTTTTGTCTTCTATGCTCACAAAAAGGAATTCTTGTAGCTGCAATGTCATTATTACCTTTCTGGGTCTTAAATGTATCAGTTGTGTTGCTGTTTGTGAAGGTCAGAAAGCTCTCTGATTTCATCAGAAATATCTTAATTTGTGTTCTGAAGATGAACAAGGGTCTTATGAGTTTGGAATGACATTAGGGTTAGTAATTAATGACATAATTGTCATTTTTGGCGTGAACTATGCCTTTGTCAATGTGAAACATACAGTCAAACCAAAATTTATTTAGACACCTTCAGCATTTCTCACATTATCACAGTTTATTCACTATAGTTGAGAAAATGGTAATAAAATATGACTAGAACTTGAGTTAAACTGTGTCAGAACAAATGTATCTTGATTAATCACAAATGAATTACATTCAAACCAAAACTGATTCAGACACCTTCAACATTTCTCACATTATCAGAGTTTATTCGTGTATAACAAGAACTGAAATATTAAACTATGTCAGAAATTCACATTCATCTTGATAATGTCAGATAATTTTAATAGAAAGGTATGTAGCTAAACATGGTCAGCTCAAAGTGTCAAATAACATTTTTGGCCCCAAATTTGTATCAATTTCAATGTCCTGCATCCACTAAAAAAAAAAAAAAAAAAATTATTTATATATATATATATATATATATATATATATATATATATATATTATATATATAAAATATCTGGTGTCTGAATAATTTTTGGTTTGACTAGTCCATAAAACCAATAAGATGAAAGCTTTCTGTGGAAACTTGTTTCTGCAACAACAAAAAAAGGTATTTGTGACTCAGATATAATTCTGAGTTTATATCTCACAATATAAACAATATTTTTATACATAAACTTTTATATATTTTATATAGTTTTATTCATAAATTTTATATATAAACTTTTTTCTTCAATTTCGACATGCAGACTTATAGGGTATAAATTTAGAAAATATGAAAATTTAGAAATATCTTAATTTTTAGATTAAAAATCATTATTGCGAGAAAGTAATGTATGAGAAAAAGTCACAATTACCTTTTTATTTATTTTGTTGTGGAAACAAACAAAAAACTGAATTACTAATAATTGCAAGATTTAAACTTGATATTAAAAAAGTTATATTGTTTTCTGAGTTTATATTATAATTCTTAGGTAAAAAATAAAAGAATTGTGAGATATAAATTCAGAATTGCAATTATTATTATTATTATTATTATTTATTTATTTATTTTTTATTCTGTGTGGTGACAGGCTTCCCTACATTTCAGAGTGAAACTAAATATTCAGTGAGGAAAGGAATGTTGAGTGGGACTTGATTTTATCCATCTGGAATTGATTGGATCATGTTAAGTGGGTGTTTCACAACAGAATGGTGGTTAGAGGGGAGTGGTTGAAAGTAAGGGGGGTTTGTGAAGTCATCCGAAAGGAAAGTCAGATGCAAAGCAAATTGTAATACTTTCAGTAAAGATGATGAGGACAAACATTTGTTTTTCTGTGGAATAAAGTGCACAAATGAATTGTTCACAGCACGACAGCGTGTACTGATGCAATCATATCAATATATTGTCATTGTTTTTATCATAATAATTGTTTTTTGATTTATTTGCTTTTTCACTGATATCGTTTCAAGTTCAAATGATGAAAAAGCAGGTCTAAATATGCCTAAACTCTGAAAACTTCTCAGTGTACTCAGAAAGGCAGAACTGACCCTTCAACATTTTAATTTGGTAAAACAAATTCATTCTCGCTTCCTAACATGGCACATATATATTCAATAATTTAATATTTGCATTTAGTTCTTTACTTCTTAAATATATTTATGTTTTCATTTTGAAAAGTGATCTGACAGTGTATTTCTTTAGGGGCTCAAGCACGTAGCGCTGAATTAATATTGCAATTGTTTGAATAGTCACAGATCAGCAATTTCCATGTAAAAATGATTGTGCAGACCAAACCGTAAGTTGTAGAGACTTGAAACTTGGAGGGATGGTGGTACTCAGACTGCCAACAATGTCACTCATAACTCCTAAACCCTCTGGCACAGGCTCAAATGTCTTATGTCGTTGGAATCATTGAGCCTGCAAAATTTGGGGGTATTTTGGATTTTTTGCAAACTGGTCCTAGGTTTTTCACCCAATTGGAATCAGACCAGTGCAAAAACATTCTCTGGAGAGCGAATATCAATAATTATCCAAAAAAAGTCTAACTTTCGACTTGCAGTTGCAAAGGGACGCCAAAACGTTTGAAAGTGGAAGGGCTACTTTTAGTAAAATGCCTATAACTTCTAAAAAAAATCCTTTATCACTTCTGCCAAAATCAGAACACTTATGTAAGAGCTCAATTTGAGGTCGCAGGACAAAAATCGCAGAGCTTGGTAGCGCTATAAGAGGGAAAAACATACAGATGGCTATACCTATGCAACCATTTGTCCTATCAACATGAAAATTGCTGTGCATCTTGGTCCAAAGTGCCACAAGTGTCTATAAGGACATTTGCATATCTAAAAAAAAAAAAAAAAAAGTTTGAGCACCTATTAGACATAGTTAACAGGTCGCAGTCCCAAAGGTCTGTGAGAAATCTGAAAGAAATCGGCCACTGGAGGTGTGATACTGCATTTTTCAAGGGCATAATTGTTTGTGCATTGCGCATTTTTTCACACGTACACACGATATTCATATTATATGACAGAACTCCTCATTCTGGACAACTTTGCCTCTAGAACCACTGCTGTCAATCAAATAGTTTGTTAAATTATTGAGATGTCATCAAAAACCTACTTTTGCCAAATAATCCTAGGTTTTTCACTCCATCTGGTCATCTAGGTCAATAATTATCCATAAAATTCTGAAATGTACCCTTTGGGAAGCTATAACTTCACGAAACCTGGTGAGCACATGTGACTAGTGATTCTAAGCTAGCATGCAAAGTTTTAAGTTGATCGAAGCACAGCTGGCGCTATAAATTACCTGTATTTGCAAAAAAAGGCTTGCTACATAATGTCTTTTTGCATATATGCTTAAATGCCTTAAAGCGCTTGAACCCCAGTAATCACTGCTTGCAGCAATATATTTTTTTGTATCCTGAAAAATATACTTGCCTGAGAAGCAATAACGATTGCGTGTTAGGTTACATTTTGCTTAAAGTAAAAAAAATATTTCCCGGTGAGGCTAGAATAGTAAATTGACTTTCAAGATGACGTATTGTTTTGCTACTCTGGTAAATTTATCTTGTTTTAGGGACTTTTTAATACAAAACAACACTGAACTTTGTGTATGTAAATCATATGCTGATGAGTTTATGCATGATAACAAAAAACACCACGTATGGTTATTTTGAGATGGGTAGGGGAACGAAGGTTGTGCATGTACCCGCAATCTTGCCATAACTGGGATAAAGAAAGTGAACTTTTTTAGGTCTTATATATCTAAAAATGTGTGTGCGTGTGTGTGCACTTTAAGACAATTTTTACACATGAGAAACAGGAACTTGCATTCTGCATTGGTGACATGGTTGCTGACTAAGCTCTTGCCTTGATCTGCTTTAAACATGTCTTAACATTTTTTTTGAGATCATCTGAAAGTTGCATATGTTTTCACGTGCATCCCATTAGTATAAAATATGCATATCTGATCACATCACAAACATTTACCTCTGGACTTAAGTGCTCGTTTGCTGATACATCAGTAAAAGTTGAAGAGGCTGAATGGTTTTGAAGCTTTACTTTGTTCTGAAAGTATTTGGAGTTTGGAGCCTTAGTTAATCACAGGAAGTGGTCTTAAAAGAGACACACCCCTGAGAGGTTTACCACTTTGACAATGTTAATTAACAAGTCTCTCAGATGAACAAAAGACTTCATGTTTGCGCTTGACAATGCTTTAATATGGATAGACATGGAAAATTAGGACAAAATGTAATTATACGGTACCTGAATGGCTATATGCAAGTTACTCATGGTGTCTCTGTGTGTGTGTGTGTGTGTGTGTGTGTTTCAGACGGAAAGCGAAAGACAGTGCTGGAAACCGGTGCTTGTGATGTTGACAGAGAAGGACCTGCTGCTGTTTGACAGTATGCCACGCATGAGAGAACACTGGCTCAGCCCGACACACACCTACCCTCTGCTCGCCACACGGTATACACTCACACACAGCGTTAATGATGTTAATCGTTCATACAAACACGCCTTTGAAAAAACAATCAAGGTACACACACCTGCACACCCTTCTGTTTATCACATGCCTTTGTACACACACACTCACACATTTTGCATGCCAGTTGGTAGTGCTGACCAATTGGGAACTAAAATACACAACTGCAGCCAGTTGGAAAGAAACTACAAAAGCATTACGCTATTAAAGGCCTGTTGAAGCTGTATGAGGTGGCAGCTTTTACTGCAAGTGATAGTTTTGAAGTCCAAGTTTAACTGGACCGCAGCCAAGATCTCACTCTAGGGCTAATAAGGGCAGTTATCACAGGCTCGGTTGGCATGTGCTAATGTTTTGTTGACTTTAAGATCGTCCAAAATGGCAGAAAGTGTTGCCATGCTTTTTCTCAAAACTTTTTGGAACTAATTTTGGCCTGACTTCCTCTGTGAAATCTCAAGTTTCTGTCAAGCCGGCCAGCCCCGCCAGTGGTAAAAACTCATTGGACCAAACGCAACGCCAGTAATATAGAAAGCAACAGTATTAGTTCTAGTAATAGTGTTAGTAACAGGATTAGTTCACTCCTGAATTAAAATTTCCTGATAATTTACCTCCTTGTCATCCAAGATGTTCATATCTTTCTTTTTTCAGTCAAAAAGAAATGTTTTTGAGGACATTTTTCTCCATATAGTGGACTTTACAGTTTGAAGGTCCACATTGCAGCTTCAAAAGGCTCTGCACAATCCCAGGCGAGTAATAAGGGTCTTATGTAGTGATTCAATCAGTCATTTTCTAAGAAAATATACAAATTTATATGAAGAGTTCAGATGCAAAACCCTCTAAAAGCCATCTTGGTCAAAAATGAGATAATGATACTGAGTGAATGCTTTGGACACATATTATACATCCATCAAATACTTTTACTTCAAACTCACTAAAATCCCACCCTCAGCCCAATCAGAAGTACCAGTACTTACATAGAAACTATACATCTGAGCCTGATTAAAAAAAAATGCATTTTTTTTAGAGAAAGATGTCTGATGGATTTAGAGGCTTTTGCATCTGAACTCTTCATATACTTTTTAAACCACAAGTGCTTCTCTTACACTAGCATTGGAAAGGTCACGCTTGACTTAGGCGGAAATGTTGACCCAGTGTTTACAAAGTGAACGTGCAAAGAAAGTCAAAGGGTATTTATAAAAAGATAAAACCATGTTGAGCAATTTTGAAGTTGGAGGAGAAAATTAGATTTTTTGCCTTACCCTACTTTTTTAAATGAAGTACACAAACGAAGAACTAGCAATGCATGACCTTTCCAATGTGATTATGTAGTGCGTAAAGTCATAAAGGCACATTGAAGAGCTAGTGCAAGATGAGCATTTGTGGCTAAAAAGCATATAAATGTTTATTTTTTTAGAAAATGGCTGATTAGTTCGCTAGATAAGACCTTTGTTCTTCGGCTGGATCATGTAGAGCCCTTTGAAGCTGCATGAATTTGGTCCAGTTTGGACCTTTAACCTGTGGGCCACCATTGAAGTCCACTATATAGAGAAATATCTTGGAATGTTTCCTTTTCTTTTCGACTGAAGAAAGACAGACATGAACATCTTGGATGACATGGGGGCAAGAAATTTTATTCTGAAAGTGAACTAATCCTTTAAGTTTACCTGGGGGCGTCCACTGGTGACACCCTACTGAGTCAGACCACGTTTCGCCCCTTTTGAACACTATCACTTGGCACTAAGAATCCCCACGACAAAAAGAACACAACAGTTTATATAGCATATGTGCATGGCAAAGGTAACATGACTCATTAAGCCACTTTTCTCAAATGTAATTGGTTCTTTATATGTGCAATTTAGCAAACCTCCCATCTGTTACTGGCAAAACTAATATGGTTTTTGATTACTTTAGCTTGTCACTTAAGTCATGGATTGTTATGGTAATTTTTATATTCAGATAGACGTCTGGATGCCTTGTTCATGCGTATCCTTTATTGCAACACACTAACTTTGGCTCAGGTGTTGGGGACATTTAGAACTCAAAATCATACAAATACTAAGAGTACAAGACAAAATGAGTTTATAAGTTTGTTGGACATTTCTTTAATTATAGATAATGTCGTTTTTACCAGGAATTCCACTGTTAAACATGATTATTTAAAAAAAAAAGTTAAAATAATGCAGGCTAACATGCTTTAACAAAATCATATACAATCAATAAACCTTGAACCTCACAGTAGGTCTGGATTTGACTGTTTATTAGTCACTACAAATCAGTTCTCTTTTGGAGAAAATGAATGGACATTTTACATTCACAACCCAACTTTTGCACTCTTAAAGGGTTAGTTTAGCAAAAATGAAAATTCTGTCAGTAATTACTCACCCTCATGTCATTCCAAACCTGTTAAACCTTGTCTTCGGAACACAAATTAAATTTTTTTTTATGACATCCAAGAGCTTTCAGACCTTGCATAGACCACAACACAACTGACATGTTCAAGGCCCAGCAAGATAGTAAGGAAATTGTTGAAATAGTCCATGCAACATCTGTGGTTCAACTGTAATTTTATAAAGCTAAGAGAATACTTTTTGTGCACAAAGAAACCAAAAATAACAACTTTATTTAACAAATTCTTCTCTTCGGTGTCAGTCCTCGGTTGCGCATTCTGGACCTTGAATGTGTCAGTTGTGTTGCTGTCTATGCAAGGTCAGAAAGCTCTTGGATTACATCAGCAATATTTTCATTTGTGTTCCAAAGATAAACAAAGGTCGTGTGGATTTGGAACGACATGAGTTTTGGGTGAACAATCCCTTTAAACATTGAACCCGAACTAGGAGAAACATGATAGTAATACTATGTTTTTTGACATTTATCATAGCATTACAATAGTGTTTTTCAAGTAGAGTACTTGAATAAAAATCTTGAAACATAAATGTACTACAGTGGAAACACAGTAATACCATGGTAATCTAAAGTGCTTCAGATAATTCCAAGAAAGCACCATGAAACGTATCCAAAACTATTTTTTCCCATGGTATACTTATCCTGTGTTTTTCAATCATAGGCTGGTGCATTCTGGTCCAGATAAGGGTTCACCACAGCCTGGTGGCGAGTTGTGCTTTGCTACACGGACGGGAACCAGATTGGGTATCGAAACCCACCTTTTCAGGGCAGAGACCTGCAAAGACCTGTCGCTCTGGACCAGACACATAGTCACTGGCTGCCACGCAGCTGCTGAGATGATCAAAGAAGTCACTACCAGTGAGTACAGATCCTCCTTGCTCCTTTCACAGGTCTTATGGTCTGTGCACACCAACACTCTTAAAAGTAAAGATTCCAAAAGGGGGTCTTCACATTGATTCCATAATAAGCCCCGTTTTCACCCAGAACCTAAGGACTTTGGGGCAGTACTCAGTGTGTTTCTACCTCAGGAACCAGGATCTAAGTAAAGTTATGTGTAGAACTTTGCCTTTCAGAAAGTCCCTGCTCACAAGGTATTACTTTTTCAAAAGTCCGGAACTTTCAGGGGTGGGACTTGGGCGCTGAACTTGTTGATTGTTTGAGTTCACGCAGAAATGTATTTCAACCATCATTGAAACTGCGAACTACTTTGTTTTGCTACTGATTAATTCTCAAATTGACAGTTTAACAGTTGAGCCCAAGCCTCTGTTACTAATTGTAAAATGTCAGTTTAGACTAGTAACGAAGGAACGTTGTGTTGCTTCATTGAAAGCTTATTGTATTACAGTATTAAAAGCTCACTGTATTATGTAGAGTATTATGAGACAGGGCTCCAGACTGCGACTAAAATGGTCGCATTTGCAACCAAAAATATTCATTTGCGAGTTAAATTTTTGCTGAGGTCGCCAGTGGCGACTGTGTAAATTTACATGTAATGAACTTCAACCTTTCAACGTTCACGTATTAAACTGAAACAATGCGCATTAAAGTTTTAGTGGAAAAAAGACTTTCTCCTCTCTGCCAAACAGCAGCGCTAACAGCACACCTGCTAAATGCAGCTCTAGTTGTTCAGCATGAGAGAGATGCTGCAGTGTCAATTTCGTGGCTTCATGCACAACTTGAAGAAACTACAACGGGTAAAGCTGTCAGGTGTGTGGATATTAGCAGTATTGTTAAAAGGTCTCAATTATAATCGATACTATGGCTTCTTGTTATCAAGATCTTTGTCTAGCCTATATGCTGTGTTCTGTTAATAACTTCATATTTGTAGCATGCTTGTAATTGCAAAAAGCTTTGTAATCTGTTACCTTTTAAGTATCATCTTTAAAATTCTGCCAAATTCATAACGAAATTCAAACAATAAATACGGTTTTGCCGCTCCTTAATGAGGCATGAACGATTGCTTTAATTTAGCTGCTCAGTTCAAGCGGCAACCCATTATAATTTTCTCTTTACTACTATAGAACAAAATGAACATGAATTAACATCAAAACATAGGCTATTTTATAAGATGGACTACAGTACAACTTACTGAAATGTCTCATGTAATCGCTCACTCAGTGTTTCAAACTGCAGAAACTGTAAAGCTTGTAAACAATGCCATGTAACGATATGTTTACCTCAGAATAACCATTCAGTGTCTGTAAACTCAACAGTCAGCTAAAAAAATAACTATGAAGAGGAGCTTTTTGCATTAATCCACTATTGCATATTAATGTTTAATAATATAATAATTTGGCACCCAAGTTTGATTCTTATAGGAGCCAATGGTTCCTTACTCGATTTTATTTTTTGTCTGGAGCCCTGTGAGAGAGATGGACTGAGCAAGTGTGATTATCTGCATCTCAAACACCATTCATTCCTCAGCTTAATCTCATATTCACAAACATTTGCTGAGGATAGCGATATCGATATCGTTGTCGTACTTTCGTCTTTTCATCTGTTAAGGGTGATTTCCGATGATGACATTTTGGCCTCAGTCAAAGCTATTTGCTCTGGAATAAATAATAGATTAAGACCAAACACTTACTCAAAACAAATTATATCTCATGTTTAACCACTATAGAGACAAATTTCAGAAGATCTGACCGAGGTATAGCTGCTCTTGGCGGGTTTATGAACGCTAAACGCCCGCTGACGCCCTGGAGCTCACATCTCCAAAAAGGTCAAAGCAAATTCTCAAATAGACGTTATTTCTATTAACAAACCACGTATTTGAAGTCTAAACAAGTACATTATCACCTAAAAAACTCATAAAACTGCATCCCGTAACACAAAAACTGTAGTTTTTTTTTATAAAAGAATAGTGGATTTGGGTGTCCACCATGACACTCGCTGTGAGAAATACCACAAGTAGAGTGATTTCAAAAAGCATGTTTTTTCATTGTGCATTTCAATTAATCTCGATCAAACTGGAGTTGGGTTATTTTTATGTAAAGTAAAAATAACAAAAAAAAAACACCATTAGCTAACACAATAAAACAAAAACATGATAACATGTTTTAGAAAAAAAAAACTGAGCTATTTGCTATATATATATATATATATATATATATATATATACAGACACACACACACTATTCACTAGCTTCTATGCAAAGACCTCTGCCGTCTGAGGTCATGGCTCCAACTGTACTGTGAATTCAAAAACATTCTGAGCTGCACTACAATATTTCTGAGTTTTCGATGTGCGTTATTCCTACTGAAGTCGTTTAAGTAAAGAGTGTATTTTTAGAATGGAATGCCATGGCAGAGTTCCTGTGTGGTCTCAATGCAGCAGGCGAGGGGCACCAAGCAAAGCATTCTGGGAATTGAATCTCTCAGGCAGTCCCTGAGCCCGGACTGATCGGAAATGTATCTGCCGTCGCTGAACTTCATGTGATCCCCTGGAGATCACCGCGCCTTATTTGGACATTTTGCGGTTTTCCCCTTCTGTCAGATATTTGCACTATTCTGAGATCAGGCTTTGAGATAATTTCTACTTAACCTACAAAGCTGGAACGGCAAGTAGGCCGAGATTAAACTGAACAGTGATTAATGTTGATTTCATTGTCATGAGGTAAGCATGTTAACAGTGCTGTGAGAAAACTTCTGAAAGAAACAATAAAAATAGCCTGACCTTGTTATAACACGTCAGTCTCTAATTAATACATTTGGAAGAAGATAATTACTTTGAGTTTGTAGAAAAGAAGCAACAGATGCAGATCCTCTCAAAACAAACCAGACCACTTTGAACACGTTAGACTGGATTTGACATATTTGTTCCCTTAAAAAGATCCTGTTTGCGTCAGAGTCTTGGAGCTGCTCCACACTTGGGATTTTATGGGGAAAGGCCCGTTTGGCAGCTGATGCTCTATTACCTGTGTTTAGTCTAATCTTATAATCTGTTCAGAGAATTTGCGTCTCCAAAGATTTTTCTTAGTTCTCATTTTGTGGGTTTTTGTGACATCACATATTATTTTTTTTATTGCTGACCACAAGACTCTAATCCTGTTTCAGTCTGTGATGATAAAAATAGTCACAAAAATGATTCGAAAAAAACCTAAAAGGCCAAATGAGAATGTAATACAGTTTATTATTATAGAGTTAGGTTGAACTCCTGTGTGGGTAAGTATACAGTTGATGTCAAATGTTTACATCCCCCTTTTAGAATCTGCAAAATGTTAATTATTTTACCAAAATAAAAGAGATCATACAAAGAGAAACAAGAGAAAACAGTTGAATTTATAAAAAATGACCCTGTTCAAAAGTGTATATCCCCTTGATACTGTTGTTACCCTAATGATCCACAGCAGTGCTTTTTTTTTTTTTTTTTTTGTTCTGAACAGTTAAACTGCCTGCTGTTCTTCAGAAAAAATCCTTTAGGTCACATCAATTCTTTGGTTTTCCAGCATTTTTGTGTATTTGATCCCTTTCAGGATCAATCTTTTTACACTGAGGGACTCATATGCAACTATTGAAGGAAAAGCCATGCTTTGAAACTTTTTGAATTTGAAAATCAGGGTAAATTTGGGGTAAACTTATTTTGTCTTCTGGAAAACATGTAACTATTTTCTGTAGCCTCTGAAGGGCAGTACTAAATGGAAAAAAAAAAAAGATATTTTAGGGAAAATAAGAAAAATTGACACATTTTCATTCTGTTCAAAAGTTTTCACCTCCCCAGCTCATAATGCATGGTTTTTCCTTTTGGAGCGTCAGTGAGTGTTTGAACCTTCTGTAATAGCTGCATATGAGTCCCTCAGTTGTCCTCAGTGTGAACAGATGGATCTCAAAATCATACAGTCATTGTTGGAAAGGGTTCAAATACACAAAAATGCTGGAAAAACCAAAGAATTTGTGGGAGCTGAAGGATTTTTCTGAATAACAGCGAGCAGTTTAACTGTTCAGGACAAACAAAGGACTCATGAACAACTATTACTAAATAAAACAAAACACAAGAAAGTAGGTAAGAACACAGGATTAAGAATCAAGGGGATGTAAACTTTTGAACTGGGTAATTTTTATAAATTCAACTATAGTTTCTATATGAAACTATATGACTATTTCTCTATATGACTATATGTAAACATCTTATTCAGCTCAGTACTAAATAAACAACATGCACTTTGTATGATTCCTCTGTAAAAGATGGTTAGTAGATGTGAAATGTTTTTGCTGTTAACATAATTGTTAAAAAATATCATTCCACTTTCCACTTTCTTTTTTTATGTGAGCAGCCCAATACAGCAACAATTGTACGGCTCTGTTTACATGGTGTAGTGCCTTTAGTGCATTGTTTGGTTTTCTTGTTCTGTTTAGATGTACTTTAATGTTTATTGCTTTGTAAAGCACCTTGTGTACTGACTAAAAGTATTTTTTTTTTAATAATTTGGTGAAGATAATACTGAATAGACACATTAGAAACAATAAATTGTTGAGTTACTGCAAAGCTACTGTAGTTAAAAGTTGAAAGAGAGTGAAAGAGAGGCCGTTTGTGACTGACTAAAAGCCCATCTGGTGAGAAAGAGTCCCTCAGTCCTAAAGATCAAGCTGTTTTGCTAGGGATAATGTTACGGTATTGTTAAAAGTAACATGGGAACAGTAGTCCGAAATCCCCTTTTAGAGGCCCTTCACCCAAAGTATGTAATTAATAGGTGTTTGAGTATTTAATGTCAGTGTAATTCCAATTTAATGGGTAAATTGCAGAAGAAGATGCTTTTTCATTGCTGTGATGATCTAATCAGCTTAATGGACTGGGCTGTAGCCAGAAGCCGAGGGGTTTCTCAGAGATGCACAATGTGAAAAGAACACACTAGCCTTGCAATTACCCGGTCAAAGAGAGATTCGGGGAGCTTTATTGGGGCAAATGGAGGGAACGGCAGAAGTAGATCACTGGCACGCTCACAATAGACACGGTAACAGTAGGTTTCCACACATCCTGTGGTGCCTGATGAGCTGTAATTGAATGTATCGGAGGGGTGATACTGGATACATGGAGTCCTGTGATGTAGTTGATGAAACTAGGGAGGTATTGAGTGGAGATTACTGGTGATGAATAATGTAGCAATTATCAGGCGAATCAAAGGACATTTATCTCACAAATGGAATCCTTTTTCATTTTATTCGCACCTTAATGGAATTTGCTTGGATTGATCAAGCAGAACGGCAGTTCCATTAGTACTTCAACCCTGTATGTATTTTTTATTTGGATTTTTGTATTACTTGTAAAATATATTTTTATTATGAAATCGTCCCTGAGTTCTGAAAGCATCTTCATGAATAATTCAGCAAACTGGGCAGAATTTCATCCACTCAAAAAAGTAGTTGCACTTCAAAAGGACAATTTAGACAGTTTCACAGATCTAATAATCATAAGAAATAATAATAATAAAGAAAGTCCTATGAAATAGCACTTCAATATTAGCTTCATATATCTGTTTTTTAAAAGAATAGTCATCCAAAAATGTAAATTCTGTCATTAATTACTCACTCTCATGTTGTTTGTTCTTTGTTTATACTCGGAACACAAATTAAGACATTTTTTATTAAATCTAAGAGCTTTCTCACCCTGCATAGACAACAACGCAACTACCACGTTCAAAATATTCTTGTTGCTTCATAAAATTAAGGTTAGACTGATGTCACATGGACTATTTTAATGATGTCCTTACTACCTTTCTGAGCCTCGATTACAGTAGTTGTGTTACTGTCTATGCAAGCACAGAAAGCTCTCGGATTTCATTAAAAATATCTAATTTGTGTTCCGAAGATAAATGAAGGTCTTATGGGTTTGGAATGAAATGAGTGTGAGTAATTAATGACAGTTTGCATTTTCGGGTGAACTATCCCATTAACCTTCTGGTGTGACAACTCCAAGTCATTTCTTGGAATCATGACTGCTGTATTTAATTCTGAATATTCTTGATGTGCTTGTGTTTGTCTCTTCAGGTTGTATGTATCAGGGTCAGGACTGTCGGCTGGTCATTCACTATGAGCGAGGTTTCTCTGTCATAGCAGATGGAGAGGACAGCTCTGTGGCACATCCTCTTTTCAGTTACCCGTTTGAAAAGCTGAAGATGTCTGCTGACGATGGAGTACGAATCCTCTATTTGGATTTCGGTGGAAACGAGGGTGAAATTGTGAGTAACATTTTTACCCAGCACCAACAAAATGAGTCATTAGGCTGTCATGGGGAAATTGTACTATTTAAAGGAGAAGTTCACTTCCAGAACATAAATTTACAGATAATTTACTCACCCCCTTGTCATCCAAAATGTTCATGTCTTTCTTTCTTCAGTTATAAAGAAATTGTTTTTTTGAGGAAATAAAATGTAGCAATGTTCTCCAGAGTGGATTTCTATGGTGCCCATGAGTTTGAACTTCCAAAATGCAATTCAAATACAGCTTCAAAGGGCTGTAAGTGATCACAGCTGAGGAAGAAGGGTGTTATCTAGCGACACAATCAGGTAAATTCTAAAAAAAAAAAAAAAAAAAACTGATATACTTTTTAACCTCAAACACTTGTCTTGTCTACCTCTGCATGAACTCTGTATTCCGCTTCAAGACAGTTAGGGTATGTTGAAAACATCTAATTTTCTCCTCCAACTTCAAAATCATCCTACATTGCTGTTTTACCTTTTTTTGCAAAGGGCGTTTGACCCTCCTTGTGGGTTTACTTTGTAAACACTAGGTCGGTACTTCTGCAGCGATGTAGGGTGATTTCGAAGTTGGAGGAGAAACTGAGATTCGAGTTTTTCAACATACCCTAACTGAAATTCACACAGAACTAGACAAGACAAGCATTTAAGATTTAAAAAGTACGTAAATTGTAATTTTTAATTTTAATTTTATTTTTTTTTAGAAAATAACCAATTGTTTCGCTAATTAAGACCTTTCTTCCTCGGCTGGGATCGTTTAGAGCCCTTTGAAGCTGCATTTAAAGTGCATTTTGAACGTTTGAAAGTTTAAACTTGAGGGCACCATTGAAGTCCGCCATATGGAGAAACATCCTGAAATGTTTTCCTCAAAAAACAATTTTGTTATGGCTGAATAAAGAAAGCCATGTAGAGGATCTTTGAGTAAATTATCCATATATTTTTGTTCTGGAAGTGAACAACTCCTTGTAGTTGGATAAAAAGATTAATTATCTACTAATCATTTACTTAGATTCACTTTACAGATTCAAAACTGAAAATTAATCTGATTCAGTGAGTCATTTGCATTGTTAGTGTTCATTGATGTCTTAGTGTGCTATTTTTCATGTTTATTAGTTTTTTAGTCATTTAATTTTTTAGTCATCGTAAGCATACAATTGAATAAACAGAAAAAGCCACCAATAAAATGAGCAATATAAGTGAATGGTAAAATTAGCAATAGAATGAGCGAACGATAGAATACGAAGGATAGAATGAATGATAGAATGAACGACAATGAGTGAACAATAAAATAAGCAAGAGAACGAGCAATAGAATGAACAAACGATACAATGAGTGAAAAATAGAATTAGCAATAGAACAGGTGAGCGATAGAATGAGCAAACAATAGAATTAACGAACAATAGAATAAGTGAATGACAGAATTAGCAATAGAAATAAACAATAGAATGAGCGAAGAATAAAATAAGCAAACAACAGAACTGGCAATAGAAACATGATAGAATGAGCGAGGAATAGAATAGGCTAATGAGAATTAGCAATATAAGCCAGCGATAGAATGAGCGAGGAATAGAATAAGCAAACAGTAGAATTAGCAATAGAATGAGTAGACGACAGAAAAAGCAAACAATAGATTTAGCAATTTAATGAGCATACGATAGAATGACAATGAGTGAACGATAAAATAAGTGATGGAATGAGTGAATGATTGAATGAGCAAACAATAGAATGAATGACAGAATGAGTAAATGATTAAATAAGCAATAGAATGAACGAACAATAGAATTAGCAATAGAACAAGTGAATGATATGACTGTTAGACTGCGAATAGAGTAAGCAACTGATAGAATTAGAAATAGAATGAGCAAACGATAGAATGAGTAAACAATGAGCAATAAAATGAGTGAACAATAGATTAAACAAAAGATAGAATTAACAACAGGATGAGCGAACAATAGAATTAGCATTCTATTTACTATTAATTCTTAAAAAAAATATTAAATATCAAGCAGCACAACTGTTTTTCAACATTGATTATAATAATGTTTCTTAAGCAGCAGATCAGAATATTAGAATGGTCTCTGAAGGATCATGTGACACTGAAGACTGGAGTAATGATGCTAAACTCTGCATCACAAGAATAAGTTACATTTTAAAATGCATTCAAGTAGAAAATGGTTATTTAAAATTGAAATAATATTCCATAATATCAGTTTTCTACTGTAAAAAATCATACCAATGTTATATACATATACATATGTTAAAAAAGCAGTTATAAATGCATAATAAATAGTATAGCTGTTTGATTAAAATTATTATTTGAACAGTTATTTTTATTTGATATATATGTGTGTGTGTGCCGTCAACATTAACGCAGGTGTTTAATTACTTTATTTTAACGTGTTACAAATATTTAATGCAATTAATGCATGGGCGGGGCTAGGTTTAGTCACCCCACTCACAACTGCTAAAGGAATGCATTTATTTAGATGCACAGAGCGTTTTTACAAGCAAATCAAACGGGAGACTTTTCAGACGCGCTCCAACTTCACCTCAGCACCAGACGCGAGTCAAACGAGCGTGGAAATGGTACCGGTGACAAAGAGCTTCAGTAGAACAACAGTGAACTGCGGTTAAATGAGATGAGATTGTCAGGCCATATGTTGGTAAAAAACAATTTACCTGTCCTGTCAGTACTGTACTCATAGCACACGCTCTTCAAGTGCACCCACAAATGTGCTGACGCGCGCTGTATTATGATATATTAATATATATTCAAACCCAAATGAAACTGCAAGCATGCAAAGTCATAGTTATGTCATCAGTTAAGACATGAATTAACAAAAAGGCGAATAAAGCTGCCTTAAAACTGTGCATGTAAGTATTTATTATTTACAGGTCACATTTAAAGCTGTGTCAGATCCGCATCAAGTTCAACAGCTGCAGCTTTTAAAGTAACAGCAGCTAAAAAATCCTAATAACCAGCTGCTGTGATGTCTGTTAATCAAAGAACATCATTTAGATAACTTTAGGCTATATTTTCTTGCTGAAGGGCACAGGTAATTACTAGCCTATATGACATTTATTATAAAGGGTTTATGTGAAGATTGTTTCAATTTTTTTTTTTTTTTTTTTTCAAGTCTAATAAATGTTAAAGTGATAGCTCTCAATTATACTTGAATGTTGAATGGTTATATTCAGTGGTTAAATATTATGGGGAAAAGACATCAGTTGGAATCAGTGATGCTTGCCTTCAGTTATTAAACAAATATGAAAAATATCTGTTCTTTATGTCGTTCCTACAATAATTTGAAGCATGAATGTGAAATTATTGCTATAGAAAAGTATAATTCAAAACTTTAATGCCAGGTATGATTAATGAAATGTAAAACATTGTGAATACAATATATTTTTAGCTGCATCACCCTATTCTAAGTGTGAAATTCTTCAGAACAGGAAATGATGCATGTCTCTACTTACAGATGGCTCATCTCTGGAAGTTCTTGCGAATGACCTGTCTGATCATGATTGTTTTTCTCAACATGTGTTTATCACATCAGGAACTTCCCCTTAATTGCTTAATACTTGTTGTTTTTTTCTATTCACAGCAACTGGACTTGCACTCCTGTCCCAAGCCCATTGTTTTTATCCTCCACTCCTTCCTATCTGCCAAGATTGCAAGATTAGGATTGGTAGCCTGAGATTGAACTCTTATAGACTGAAACGGTAACGTGATTTATCCCAACGCGGTGAAGGGAAAACCAGAACATGGTGGAACTCGCAAGACTGAACGAGGGCGATGACGCAGAATCAACGCTGTAGCAAACCAGACCTCTGAATGATTTTATTGACATTTCAGTAATGACAAACTGTATTTTCAGAGAAATATTAATTATTAGCTAAACACAATTTCACATTGATTTTCTAAGAAAGAAAAAAAAAAAAATCAAACTATATAATGAACACTAACTTGTGATTGGAACTAAAAAAAATACTCAAAGTATTATTTTAGAATCCAACACAGCAGAGTATTCAGCACTTACAATGCCATTAACTTCTATATATCAGGAGGGAAGGCGGCCATCTGTATGACAGCTGTCTGAGTAATTACATCTGTCTGGCAGCTAATGTGGATTAAAGAAAGGCTAGTTTAAACCTTGTTAATGCACATAAAAGTTGAACGGCCTGAAAACAGTCATCTCGTTTCATTTCTGGTGCTTTCACTGATAGCTGAGCAGAATCAACAAGAACGTTCTAGAGTGGCGGTCATCAAAGAGGCATGTCAACAAACTGCCTGCTTTCACAAGGCCTTTGTGACAAAAGGGGAAAATTGAGACAGGGTCAGCCCTCCCCTTCAGAACTGTATCTGTTTCCAAAGACAAATGGAGTTTCGGTGACTTCTACAAAAAAAGCCCCGCTCATAAAATCCAAAGTCCTGCTATAGGAACTTGACATGAAACAGAAATCTTTAGCAACTCTGTCACGTTTATGTAGTTGTTTTTAATATTCATTAGAAGGATGCTCTCCATTGGTGCGCGATGTGCTTGCGTGCACGCTAGCACAACAACCATTATGGAGGCTCAGATTTGCTCTGGTTGGCCTGTGGTCACATTTAGCTTCACTGTGCAAACACACAAAGGCCATTGAAGAACTTTGGATGTCCGATTATAAATTAGAGCACTTGAGAGTTTTCATGTTTACCAGCAATTAGTGTCCATTGTCAGGCAATGAGCGTTCCCAGAGCACTGCTCCATTGTAAGGGTTATGGATTTGGGGACAGCAGGGCCCCTGTGGCACAGCCTTTGTCCCATCTGTGAAACCGTCCCTGCCACATTCCAGCACACATGACAGATCCAGAAGTCACGGGGCTGAGAATCAGTATAGTTCACTCTAACATGAAAATTCTGTCATTTTCTCACCCTCATGTTGTTCCAAACTCGATCAGAATACAAAAGATATTTGGAAAATGATTCTGTCCAAACTGTACGTGTCAATGGGATCCAAAACATTTATGCTCCAAAAGAACAAAGGAAATGTGTATTTATCCTATGCAGCATAATCACAGTAATTACTAGATTAGTCCTCGGACACAATTTTAATTCTCTGTATCAATTTTGTTGAAAACTGGACAAACCGTCTAGCTTTTTTTTTATTTTACATGTTTGTAAATGTATATAAATGTCAAATATCAAGCCAATAAGACTAAGGGGTGCATAGTTACAGCCATTGTAATTTTTTTTACCCTGTTATAGCACCACTAAGTGGTCAAAGACCCCAATTTTTGTTTGTTGATTAAAGATTGAGCTCATTCATGTGTATTCCCGGGTTTGGTAAATGGTAAAAGAGTTATAGCAATTTTAGTAAAACAGGGTATCTTCTATTTCAAATTCTAAAAAAAAGATAAATAGATACAAATGGAAAAATAAAGTACATGGAAAGTATAGTGCACATTTACTATAGTACAACCATGGTTAATTTTCTTAAGGGATTTGTATTTGTGTATACGTTTTTCTTTTAAGAACTACTGCCTTAATTGTTTGATTTCTACTAAGAAAAAAAAAAAAAAGATTTCACTCCAAAATCCTAATCTGAAGCAAATGATTTGCCATACGCATTCCAAAGTCATGAACAATCAAATGATTCGCAAACCCGCACCAAAGTCCTCATCTGAATCACATGATTCACGACCCGATCTAAATTGTTCTGAAGCCCTGATCTTAATAATGACTTGCAAACCATCATTTCAGACCAGGACTCAAAGCACAGATCGCAAATCATTCGACTTAAATCGGAAAGTTGAGAATCATTTGATTTAGATTGGGACTTCAATTGCATACTGTGAATCATTTGATTTGTGAAATGATTCACAAACTCATTCTGATCTAAATCGAATAATTTGTGATGCGTGCAACGAAGTCCTGATCTGAATCAAATGATTCACAATCCGCGATTCGATTGGAGTGCTTCAAAACAGTGAGTCATTATGTGATTCAAAGGTTTAACTGATTCAGTGTTTCGAAAAGCTGGTGTACGTTTTAAAATCATTACAAGTAATGTTGAAATTTGAAAATGAATGGCTTTTTTAATTTTATCCTATTTTTGCTAGTGAATCGCTTGAAATTGTTGATCAAAGTCACACATTATCAGTACCGCTACTAGCTTAGCTCGCTGGTTTTATGACATTAATTGAAATAAGCGAAAATGGTGTTTTTTGAATTGTTGAATTTTGCGTGAAAAGATATGTGCTTACTGAAAGAATTTAACGCTTATTTCATAGATACAGTGTATTTAAATTTTCTGTAACACTTCACAATAAGGTTCATTAGTTATACATTAATTAATGTATTAACATGAACTAACCATGAGCAGTACATTTGTTACTGTATTTGCTACTAATCTTCATTAACGTTAGTTAATGAAAATACAGTTGTTCATTGTTTATTCATGTTAGTTCACAGTGCATTAACTAATGTTAAAAAGATTTGAATAATGTATTAATAAATGTTCAAATTAACAAAGATTAACAAATGCTGTATAAGTGCAGTTCATTATTAGTTCATGTTAACTAATGTAGTTGATTAATGTTAATGAACCTTATTGTAAAGTGTTACCAAATTTTCAGTGTACCTTCAGGAATATTGCCATTTTCAAGGGTTTTCCAGAGCTTAAATTACAAACCCTGGTAAAAGGGCTCCACCCACTTCGGAAGTTATTACAAGTTTTCCGAGGATGCAAACTCTCTTACCAGTTGGAATTGAGTCACTTCAGGTTTGGAACAACATGAGGGTGACACAAGGTTTGACTGACTCTTCTGTATTTCACTCATCATTTGTTCTACTGTTTAGGAATAATGTTATTCACACTTCCTCATTTTCAGCTCAAGTTTCAATAAATGGTTACTGGGGAGGAAGTTTCAAGTTCTAAAAAACTTCAGTGTATTTTCATACAGTGAACTCTTCTGAATAGTTCAGGGAAAATTTGATGATTCTTGATATGAACCTTTTTTATATCAAGACGTCAGCATGGAGAACAAAGTGAGATGCTTAAACACTGTAGAAAAGAGTTTGAAAAGTCAAAAAGTTTAATAGCGTTTACATACACAGATCAAAATACTGATTCAGAGCTCAAAAAAAAAAAATTATATAATGCATCAAACTAAAACCCTATTAAAAACATCTGTTTTGTTCACCACATGAACTCGAGCAGCTCTGTTGATAAGCAGCGAGTGAGTTCAGATTGCATATTGCCTTGGAGGGCTCTCAGGGTTGCCAATGTAATGTGCAGCCCCCTCCCTCCTTTCCCATCACCCCTCTGGGCACCCAGGAGCGAGAACAATGGCCCTGTGTGGGACAGGAATGCGTCCGGCGACTTTGCCAAACGAGACACCCTCGACCTTCTCTGAGCGAGGACTACCAGAGAACAGTTACTCTTCATGACCTCAACCCAAAGTGACCTTCTGATCCCAACACAGCAGTCATTTTAGGGCAAACTACTTGCAGCGGTAGTTTAGTCCTGATAGCTTGTGATCAATGAACAAGAAAAGATGAGGTAATCACAGAGGGAATGATGAGGTTTTGGAAAAACAGTCGAGACTCTCATGTGTTCCTTGTTTCATGCTCGAGTGGTGATTTGAGCGAACTGATTACCGAAATACGATCTGGCGAGAAACGCCCTCTGACTGATTTTCATGATGCAAAACAGCGTTTCTCAGAAAACGCAGGGCCAACGTTGACTGTTGTTTGTCAGAGCTAGACACTCAGTGTGAGTGTTCAAGATATTTCTTTTCTAGTGAAAACCATCTAAAACCAAATGAAATATTTTTAATACATCAAAATAAGATATCACAAACATAAAAACAATAAATATGTACATGCGAGGAACAGTTCAATAATTAATGCTGGAAGGTCTCCCATCCATTCGCTTTGTTCTTATTACTGCAGGTTTACCTTCAACGTTTCCAACTAAAAATGAAGTCATCTTTTAGATGATTTCTCCACAACCCAGTCAATCACCTGTTGAGTCAAGCACATGTGTAAACATTTTTACATTGTATCAATTTTCAAAAACAAATAACTCAAAATAAAACAACACTGTTGTAATTTGTCATTTTCATCAACTAGGGTCCTCGCAAAACACAGTGAACTGACGTGCGTGATTTACCTGTTTGGCGTTGTTACTGGCTGCTTTTTTCATTTCCTCATGAAGGCCACGTGAGGTTTTCAGATCCTGTTGTAAAGCAAACACAGGTTACTGAGGCATAACGGCTCAGTAAAGAGCATTGTGCAAGCAAAACTGCTTATGCACTACCAGTCAAAGGTTTGGGGTCAAAATGATTTCATTTAAAAGAAATAAATACTTTTATTCAGCAAGGATTCATTAAACTGATCAAAAGTGACATGAAGCAGAGGCAGAGAATTCTTTGTAAACATGTCGGGAGACTTGCCCAATTTTGTGCCCAGCCTTAATTATTTGAACTAGAATATACTGACGATGAACTAAAGCTCATGTGTCAACGCATGCGTCGTGGTATTTTTGTGCACGTCGAAGAAACAGCTGAATAAAGTTATTTTAGTTTTCATTTGCACACAAAAAGCATTCTTGCAGCTTCATAATATTAAGGTTAAACCACTGATATCACATGGACCATTTTAGCGATGTCCTTACTACCTTTCTGGGTCTTGAACGTGTCGGGTGCATTGCGGTCAATGCAGGGTCAGAAAGCTTTTGGATTTTATCTAAAATATCTTAATTTATGTTCCAGAGATGAACAAAGGCGACATAAAGCTGGTAAGTGGAGGCTAGTCTGTCATAACAGAGGCATTTATATATTGATACAATGGTGTTTCGTATATTCAGAGTCGTTTACAGTGTTAAAGAGTTGGATTCTCATGCTAAACATGGCCAAAGTTTAAAAAAATAATTTAGACTAATGACGGAGAATTTCCTTGCCGAAAATCTTACTTCTGGGTTGGTACAAGTTTCGGCTGTTTTTTTTTTTTTTTAGATTGTGGCTTTAATGACGTAGACATTGGTGGAACTCCTTATATGAGCATTTCTCCTGGAAAAGCGTGCCCGCACTCACCGTGAGAAAGAGAGCGCGCCCATCGACGAGGTTCATTTGGCTGCACTGCTGCAAGGGATTCATTCAGAAAGAATGTCTCTAAAGAAGTGTGGTTTTGGCTGTAAGGCAAAGATAACTTTGCTCAGCTTCCTGAAGAACCCAGCGTTATGTGAACAGTGGATGCAGTTCCTTTTTCCGGGGTAGCAATGGAGTTTAGCAAGTGTGTGTTTGTAGACAAACGTTTCATATACAAGGCCCAGTTCGATGCTGGATTTGCACATTGTTTGATACCGAAAGATGGAGTAGTTCCAGCTATAAAAGATCCCGGTCATGATTCAGAACTGCAGATGGTAAGTGAAATGGCATCAAATGTCTGTTTTATTGGCAATCCAGCACAAGTGATTGTCGAACTTAGCTCCGCCCACAGCGTGCCTCCAGAAGCTGTATTTTTCTTTTATAAATATGATAAAACTAAAGACTTTTTGGAGAGAATAAGGATACAGTACTACTCTATAGGTACTCATGATTAACATGAGATTAGGTGAAACTGTGTATGTTATGTACCGTTTAAGGTAGTGCAGCAGAGACAGACTGTATACAGTGAGTAAATTATGAATGATTTTGGTGCACATAAATATCTTGACTAAAACAACTTCAGGGAAAAATAGTAAGGTGCTACAAAAGAGTGATTTTTTTTTCCCCCTCACTGAATGCTTTAGGAACAAAGCAGTTTCTTGAACTAAGTTTTTACTCCCCTGTCATGGATAAATGATGTCGATAACATCAATCGGCAGCGTTTACGCAGCATATTTTGAGAGCTTCAAAGATGTCCTAAAGGCAGGACAGCAGGGTGCGAGGGAAAGCGGCAGAATGATTCGTACCCACCTTCAGATAAAACTTTGATATGTCAAACAGTCTTTGACTGCAGGCTTCAAAGCACTTGTGCTCGCTGCTGATCCCGTGTTTATTGAGCGTCTTAGCAACCACCTCCCTCAGCATCTGAAGCAGAAACAACGGATGAGAACCATGCACAATCACGGAACTACTGCACTCACAGACCTCACATAAAGACATGACATTTGCTGATGACTGTAGTAGTGAATTCAAGGAATAAAGTAAAAGGTTTAAGGTGTTGAATGGGTTGAGAGCTGTTTTGCCCTATTCCATGGCTCTCTGGAATACTTGATTCTGACTGGTCAAATGCAGCATTCAGATATTTTGAAATGATGACCCTTAAACTGCATATTTGACCGTAGTCCCTGGCAACCAATTTTCTACAAAGCTGCACCATTTCGATGTGTTCACCCAAAAATGAAAATTCTGTTATTAACTACTCACCCTCATGTTGTTCCAAAACCATAAGATTTTTGTTCATCTTCAGAAAGACCCTGCATAGACAGCGACACAACTACCACATTCAAGGCTTAGAAAGGTAGTAAGGACATCGATAAAATAGTCTGTGTGATTTATGTGGTTCAACCTTAATTTTATGCATCGAAGATTGTCAACAAAAAGAAGAACTTGTTGAAGTCGTTAATTTTGTATTCTTTGCACACAAAGTATTTTTGTAGCTTCGTAAAATTTTTGTAGCTTCGTAAAAAAGGTCGAACCACTGATGTCACTGTTTTAACTATTTCATCAAAAAATATCTTAATTTGTGTTCTGAAGATGAATGCAGGTGTTATGGGTTTGGAACGACATGACGCTGAGTAATTAATGACAGCATTTTCATTTTAGGGTGAACTATCCCTTTAAATCAATCTTTCATAAACATTGCGAGTTCTTGTGTCACAATTCTGAGAAAAAAAAAGAATTGCAAGAAAAAAATCATTCTCAGAATTGTGCAATATAAACTTGCAATTTTGCATTATAAAGTCAGAATTGTCAGACAAACTCATACATGTATACATACATATACATACGTATAAATATATATATAAACATTTGTGACCTTTTTTCTCAAAATTCAAAGTTTCTCTCACAATTCTGTCTTTATAACACACAATTGGGAGTTAGAATTATGGGATATAAACTTGCAATTCTGAGAACAGTCTTTTTTTCTGAGAAAAAAGTCAGAATTGTGAAATATTAACTATATATTAACTAAGCCATATTCTAGCAATTCTGAATTGTGGGATATAAACTTGTCATTCTGAGAACAATATTTTCACCCCATAAAACGGGACTTTACAACTCATAATTACGTGTTTATATCTCACAATTCTAAACTCGCAATTTCCAAAAAAAAAAAGTGTCGGAATGATGAGATAAATTCACAATTGCAAGTTTATATCTCATAAATCAGAGAAAAAAAAAAGTCAGAATTGCAAGACACAAACTCACAATTGCAAGAACAAAAAAAGGCAGAATGATGAGATACAAACTCGCAACTGCAAGAAAAAAAAAAATTCATATAGAACAAAAGATACAAATTCACAATTGCGAGAAAAACAGTCAGAATTTCAAAATACAAACTCACAATTGTGAGAGAAAAAAAAAAAAGTGATAAACTCACAATTGCAAGAAAAAAGCAGAATTGGCGAGATACAAACTCGCAATTGTGAGAAAAAAAAATTCAAAACTGCAATAAACTCACATTTGTGAGAAAAAAAGTCAGAATTGTGAAAAAAAACTGAAATTTTTTCTCACAGTTGAGAGTTTGTATTTTGAAATTCTGACTGTTAAACTTGTAATTGCAAGAAAAAAAAGTAAAAGAAACAAACTCGCAACTGTGAGAAAAAAAAGTCAGAATTCCAAGATACAAACTCGCATTTGCGAGAAAAAGGCAGAACTGTGATAAACTCGCAAAAGTCTGAATGACAAGATACAAACTCACAACTGTGAGAAAGATACAAACTCACAATTGTGAAGAAAAAAAAAAAATCAGAATTGTGATAAACTCGCAATTGCAAGAAAAAAAGTCAAATTGGCGAGATACAAACTCGCATTTGCGAGAAAATAAGTCAGAATTGTGATCAACTTGCAAAAGAAAACATTAAATAAAAGAAACAAACTTGCAACTGTGAGAAAAAAAGTCAGAATTCCAAGATACAAAATTACAACTGCAAGAAAAAAAAAGGCAGAATTGTGATAAACCTGCAATTGCAATAAAAAAAAGATACAAAAAGTCACAATTGTGAGAAAAAAAAAAAAAAAATTCTGAATTGTGATAAACTTGCAATTGCACGAAAGTCACATTGGCGAGATACAAACTCACAATTGTGAGAAAATAAGCCAATAAACTCGCAATTTCAAGAAAAAAAAAAGAATAGAATAAAAGATACAAACTTGCAACTGTGAGAAAAAGGCAAAATTCCAAGATACAAACTGCAATTGCGAGAAAAATAATTCAGAATTATAAAAAAAAAAAAAAACTCGCAACTGTAAGAAATATGACAATTACAAGCAAATACAATTACGAGCAAATATTACGACAATTATGAGCAAATACGACAAACTCACAATTTAGAGAAAAAAAGTCAGAATTGTGATCAACTGCCAATTGCAAAAAAAATAAATAAATAAATAAATAATAATAATACATATAGAATCAAAGATACAAACTCTCAATTTTTTTATTTTTTTATATATAATTCCTGTGGTGGAATTCCATAAATATCAGCCAATGAGTAAAAAAAAAAATCTTATGTCACTTGATAAACAAAATGATAGCAATATATATAGTGCATCACTAATACAGATTTTACCCCAAATCTCTGCAAGAAATTTTTCTGGACCTGGTAATTAGCACTTACCCTGGTGTGTTTCTGGGAGCGGGACTCAGTCTGGGTCTGGCTGGGTTTTTGACTAGGTGAGGGGTCGGCAACCGAAGCAGAACGTCTAGCCAGACCTGAGCTGGAACGGGAGTGGGCTGCTTGCTGCCGTAGAGCCCCCACTGCTGGGTGAGTACCACCTGCGCCCAGAGATTCAGAGCTCTCTGATTTACAGAACCTGAGAAAGGGATTTTAAAAGGGATGAGGTGGATGGTGTAAGATATTGCTTCTCTGAGATCATCAATCCCACAATCTCACTTTGTAACTCACATCAAAACTCTAATCAAAATGACTTGATGTGACGGCCTACTTAAGCACTGAAGCACACACTTCTACCTCTTTTTCTTCTGGAGATCTCAGCTCCAGCACCCTTTTTCTAAGCCCATTTAATAAGAAACTGCTCAGTTCCAGGATTTTTTTTATCCTTGAACATAAATTTCCAGGCTTGTGCTTTTAGTTCCTGGTGATGTGACACCACTGTGGTAATTTCAGAGCACAGCAAAGTCTGAGATGATGATGATAGGCCTTAAAATTAATGTGGCCCCTGGAGTTCTGCAGTAGGTCAGCGTTTAAAAAAAAGTCAATAACCTCATGTCCTGACAACACATCATCTAATGCACGCTGGGCTTCTGTGGCGGCAAAGAAGGCCAAACATCAGACATTTGATCACTGCCATATGTGAAGCGCATTTAGAGAGGTTTCAGCTAAAAATGCTGGAAACGGTAAGACTTTGACATTCATTGCAGCGCTGCTCGGTAATTTTCATTCATTGCTCATTTCACCCTTTGACAAGGCCATCAAGCACAGATCTATATTCAATTTGGGTGCGAGTGACGTATGGCGCATTCAAATGCATGTAAAGTAGAGGAACAGTGGGCCAGAGGAAGGCAATGATGAGCAGGCAGAACTAAAACGAGCCACAAGGGAGAATCAATGAACTGACAGCTTTAGAAAATTAACCTAACTGGAGAAACATTAGTTTGACTGTCTAACTGAACATTCCTCTTCTGAGGCGTGTTACAATGGGTCGACTTATTTAAATACTGGAAAATAAAATATCATTACAAAAGACTGGCCCTTTACGATAAAAAAAAGAATAAGAATAATAACTGACAATTACGCACCAAACTGGCATATTAGCTTATAATTTCCATGATGCGAAAAATTACAGAATCACGGAATCCAGCCATAAAAATGTAATTTAGTTAACATGGAACGTCATGGAATTTGCCAAATTTTGAACGAATAAATCAAAAAGTATCAAAACATGATTTGTTTGGACTAGTGTCTGAATACTAAGCCGCAAAATTCTATTTAAATATGAATCCCGCATGTCTCTATGTGAATAAATAGAAAAGCTTTTGATTATTCAAATTTAATGAAACCATTAAAATAGAATCCAAAGAAAATAATGGAAAACTAAATGTGCTAAAAAGAAAACTGACTGAGGAAAAAAAAAAATAGAAAAAAAAACATTTCATAGAGCCTTAAAAATGTAATTTTGTTCAACTTTTAAGAAATTACTGTTAAATATTGTAAGTTTCATGATTTTAAATAATCAGGCCATTAAAACAGTCTACAAAAATAAAATAAAATATATAAAAAGGAAAATTAAGAAAATTACAACAGAAAAAAATGGAATTTAGAGGAAAAAATGAAACTGATTTCATAGGGCCCTAATATTAGTATGATTTCTGAAAAATCATGTGACATTAAGTTGCACTAATGGCTCCTGAAAATTCAGCTTCATCATCACAGAAATAAAATATATTTTAAAATACTCAAATAGAAAACAGCTATTTTAAAAAAAGAATGCAGCCTAAGAGATTAAAATACTTTCTTTTAATCTGAAAAATATTTACACACACACACATACATATACACACATAATATATATATATATATATATATATATATATATATATATATATATATATATATATATATATATATTTATTTTTTTTTTTTTTTTCCAAACACATTAAACACTCAAGAACAATAAAAATTATAATGCAGCATATGTTATATGCTGCGTATATTCAGCAAAATGCTCCTCTATAGAGTTAATTTTTTCTTGCTGACTAACGAGTTTATGGTCACCAAATATGTATGTTTTATATATTTATTTTTTTTTATTTGTCCACAAACCACCTGCACCCTTCTGCAGCCCCTTGTGGCATGTAATGAGAGACTAAATTATATAAAGCACTGCAAATAAAACAGGTAAAACTGATTTAATTTAAATGCAATACAAGAGACCTGAAAAGTTAATGCATCCAATTTAATGCCTGACCTGCTACCTGATGCAAAAATATAAAATATGAACAATATCCCAAGAAGACCTGTGGCTATCTATACGTAAGAAAAAGCCATGAGATGACCCTTCATCATCAGTATGCATGAAATGTTCTCACCTCTTGTGTGGCTGGAGGTCTGTTTCGCGGGAGCGGCGTTTGAGGCGGGTCGGCTCGCTGTGCAGAGCTTCACCGTCGGGCACGCTGCCCGGTTCAGACAGCACTGCTGGGGAGGGTGCAGGACTGAGGGCGAATGGCACAGGGCAGGGCTCCTTACAGCATGTACTCTGGGTTTCGTATCTTATTAGACGAGACTGCAGCTTCACAAAGCCACGGTCTCGCTCAAGGGCCTTGCGCTCATCCAGACAGAACCTGAAACACACCGAGAGAATGCTTGAGAAGATGGAGGAGGAATTAGGAAGAAGACATTGCAAAATGGATGGCGTTTTATATAGACACACATACATAAACACACACGCACACTTACTCTATTCCATGGTAGTGGGATCGGGCAGCTTTTGAGAAAGGAAGATTGGTCACCTTCCTGGGTGTGAGGTCAGGAGACAACTGAAATGCATGTTCACTACACAGCAAAAACAAAACACTTTTAGAAACATTCAGTTCAGGAATAATTGCATACAGTTGAGGTCAAAAGTTTACATACACCTTGCAGAATCTGCAAAATGGCAATTATTTCAGCAAAATAAGAGGGATCATATGAAATGCATGTTATTGTTTTATTTAGTACTGACCTGAGTAAGAATTTCACATAAAATATATTTACATATAGTCCACAAGAGAAAATACTGGTTGAATTTATAAAAATGACCTTGTTCAAAAGTATACATACACTTGATTCTTAATACTGTGTTGTTACCTGAATGATCCACAGCTGTTTTTTTTTTTTTTTAATGATAGTTGTTCATGAGTCCCTTGTTTGTCCTGAACAGTTGAACTGCCCAATGTTCTACAGAAAAATTCATCAGGTCCCACAAATTCTTTGTTTTTTTTCTCAGCAATTTTTGTGTGTTTGAACCCTTTCCAGTGATGACCGTATGATTTTGAGATCCATCTTTTCACAACATCTGAGGACAACTGAGGGAATCATAAGCAACTATTAGAGAAGATTCAAACGCTCACTGATGCTTCAGAAGGAAACACGATGCATTAGAGCCAGGGGCTGAAAACTTTTTGAATTTGAAGATCACAGCAAATTTAACTTATTTTGTATTCTGTGAAACATATTTTGGTAAAATAGGAAAAATGTAAACATTTTCATTCTGTTCAAAAGTTTACACCCCTGGATCTTAATGCATTGTGTTTCCTTCTAAAGCATCAGTTAGCATTTGAACCTTTTGTAATAAATGCATACAAGTCCCTCAGTTGTCCTCAGCATGAAAAGATGGATCTCAAAATCATACAGTCATTGTTGGAACACAAAAATGCTGAAAAAACAAATTTTTGTTTTTTTTTTCTAAAAGAACAGAAGGCAGTTTAACTGCTTAGGACAAACAAGGGATTTATGAACAACCATCACTAAAACAAAAAACAAAACAAGAAAAAAAAACAGCTGTGGATCATTCAGGTAACAAACCAGTATTAAAAATCAAGCGTATGTAAACTTTTGGGTCATTTTTATAAATTCAGCGATTATTTTCTCTTGTGGACTATATGTAAACATCTTTAATGTGAAATATTTTATTCAGGTCAGTTTTTTTTTTAGCATTTTTTATTTTGCTCAAATAATTGCCATTTTGTAGATTCTGCAAGGTGTATATGAACTTTTGACCTCAACTGTATTCACACTTCTAGAGATTGTGTATCTGGTAGAGTGAGTATTATCCTCATATCTAGTACATAACTAGTTCATAACCTCCATTTTAATTATCACAACAGGGCCACCAAGAATAAATAAACAGATCTGTTATCAGTAATGACAAAGCATTTTTTTTAATACTGAACTTTTTCTTTTTATTACATGGAACAGAAAGTTGTGTTCCAAAGAAGTCAGTCATATAGGCTTTCAAACAGCATGAGGGTGAATAAATAAAGTACTTGGGGCTGAACTATCCCTTTAAGATCCCGGTGCAAGCATAAAATAAAAAAAAAAGATGTAGTAAGACGTAAAAAAAAAAAAAAAAGTAGTTGTAAAACTTGAATGATGTTTTAAAACTTTCTACCATGTTCACGCATGCTCCCTCACTGTCTTGAGGGACTTGAACTGCAGTTTTAATAAGCTAGAGAAAAAAAAAAGTCATTAAGAAACATCATGTCAGACACTGTATATGACCAACCCTCTAAGCACTGGCAGCGGTTGTAGTTCCCCGCTAGGCAGTCCATCAGGGGTGAAGTGTTTGAGCAGTTCTCTGGCATCCAGCAGTGTAGAACTTCCCCTCTGGCTATCTTTAGGCCCCATCAGACTCTCAGAGGAACCACTGCTGAACAGCCTGCACCTGTGGATGACACTGAAATTTATTCATCCAACCAACCACAAATTTACTATTCCGAGCACTGAACAAATGCACAAGCCATTTTCCATCTGATGCACTGTTTTGAGACTCATTAGGCCCTCAACAAAGACAATAACTGAAGGCTCCAGACATGGTAATGAGTTTTCAGATAAGGTGGTATGGTACCAGATGGTTTACCTGGATCTTTGTCGGGCTCTCTGTATGTTCTCATAGTTTTGTAGGACGCTCCTCTCTGGCCATTCTGTGTGAGCACAACGTTTCACATCTTTGGAAAGAGCAACAGGTTGAGTAAATAAAAGTTGATCTTAATAATTGGGAACACTATGTACACTAAGGACGCAAAATATATTGGCTTATACTCAAATAAGCCTCCAATACTTTCATTCACACAGACACAAGTGTTTCTAATCAAACTTTATATTTATAATACAACAGTAATACAACATTTAGCCTAGTGTTAATTCCATTTATTAATGTGCAGTCTATTAAGTCAGAATCCAGTCATAAAAATAGAATTTACTGTATAACACAGAATGTCATGTAATTTGCTGAATTTTGGATGAATTAATCAAAAAATGGTCAGGAACATTTAATTCAAAATGAAAAATGAATTAGTGTCTCTGAACATTAAGCCACAAAAAGAATATTTAAATGTTAATCCTGTATGTTCTGCGTGTCTCTGTGTTAATGAATGGCTTAAAGGGTCTTCACAGCAAACCATCCAAAAAAAAAAAAAAAAGTTTGGTCTTGAAGAAATTGTGACAGAAATATATTGCTTAATGTAACAGTGCTACTACTACTCATAAAATTATTATTAAAACATAATTTAAGGGATATTTACCAAAAGAAAATATTTGCCAGAAAAATTTAAAAACACATAGTATTTTTTGAAAAAAACAAAAACAAGACAAGCATTTAAGGTTAAAATGTATATAAATTAGGGCTGTGCCGATATTCGGATGTGATTATCATGCGCATCTCGTCAGTAATGCCGGTTCTGTGATTAGTCATAAATGTCATTCATGTGTTCATTCATACAGCCGTGTTTACTACACAGAGCCGTAGTTCACTGACAAGCTATGCAGTTTTGTGTGCATTATCGATATGTATCCCCTGCGATTTCAAGTTTCATTTCAAGTTTACTATACAAAGCCCTTTTTATCGATTTTCAGAAAAACTACATATAAAAATATGTATATCATGAAATATATTGTCACCGTGAAATAAAATTAGTCATACCGTGAAATAGAAATTTGGTCCTACCGCCCAACCCTAGTAACGGTACTGCAGTCCAAATTTAGAATATCTCTTTCAAGTGTATAAATTAGGAAAGTATTGTAATTTCCCTACTGTAGTGTAAATCAAAAATAATACACTTATTAAATAATATTTTTCATTTATTTTACAATTTATGGATATAACCGCCATAATATATTATTATTAATATTATTCATTTGTTTGGCTTCCTAAAACACCAGTGTGAATGTAATTTAGCCTGAGGCAGTGTACCACAAATAAAAAAAAAAAAAAAGAGGTTGAGTCCCCTTTACAGTTCAGGTACAAGTCAATTCACTGACTTCTTTCTGACTTCTGAAGTTTTGCTAGTTAAGAACATGGGTTGGAGCTTAATTTTAAACTGTCAAAGTGCATTAGACAGAATAATTTAACTTTAAAATATACACAATTTGCCTTTTGTTCCCAATTATTCATTTGTCTTTTTTAAAATATCGCAACAATATAATTTTGTGGACTTCATATTGATATTTTATGGTATCGTGAGATTTAGATATCAGTTCATCCCTACTGGGTAATGAATGAAGCAAAACCATTCTAGCAGCACTAGTCTAAACTGTATTTGATTATAATAAATATGAGCAGTAATCAATATGATGTATAACATTACAAACATGTCATAACGCAATAATTATTATCACTATCCATCAAAATGATTAGAAATGATGTATCCCTAAAGCAAACAGCTCTGTATGAAAGTACTCCTCACCACTAGTCTTAGAAGACGAAGTCTGGTTCTCCTTCTCCAGGCACATGCGTTCAGACGCTCTAGGCAGTGTGGAGTCGTGCATCTGAAGATACTGCTCTCTGGCCAGATTCAGCAGAGCCTTCAGTTCATTCACGGGAATGGCGGCAGACTTCTGGGCTTCCTCTCGCCGCCCTAGCCACAGATGAGATGCATTAAATGTCTCTCATTAATCACACTACCCCTTCAAATCAATCCGTTACATATTTTATCCGTTTCATGTTGTCATTCATTTTCTTCTAAGACACACTAATTGAAACGTGGCACATCAGCATAACTAATCATTTAGATATTTACAAATCAGTTATTACAACAACACCCCGCTTTGAGCAACCTGAGTTTAAATACCTTAAGTTATTAAAGGATAAAATTTTGCATGATCACACACTAGTTCTTTAATCATCTTCTCTAATAATTTGCTGTCTAATGTTTATATAATTTACTCTGTAAACCAAGTCTGCAAAGAAACTGTGTCGATAACCTCGGAAACCTGAACCTGAAATTATTGGCTACAAGCCTGCAGTGTTCTGACATGCCACAATTAATCTATCAATCATAAAGTCTATCATGCATCATAAATAGGTGCTGAGGGCCTGACAAAGCTCTATTGTTTACTGCACAAAAGAGACCTTAATTTTCAGAAAGCGCTCACATGAGACTGAGAATGTGTGACTGGAGGAATATGATTAGAATTGTGCTGGTCTGGGGTGACTGAAGCACAGCGTGTGAATTCTTAGAGGTCCTGGTAAAAGATTTTCCGTTGCCTGGGAAACACTTACGGCAGCATTCCTTGAGGACCAGAGTCTGCACCTTGGCCAGCTTTCGCTCCCTTTGCAAGAGCTGCTCTCCACGGAGACACGGCAGGGACCGCAGCCAGTCAGCAGTGCTGCTCCCTGTGGAGAAAGAAGAGAAGAGAATGAGAGTCTGAGAATGCAGAGTGAGTTGAGAGGTGTTAATCATGTCTAAAGTAAAGAGCCAGGAGTGAAGCCAGTCCAAAATGTCCAATCTTAAGTTTCTCACAAGCTTTGTTTTGGTTGCATTGCTCTTATATGTACACCATTAAGAAAAGCCATTATCTAAGTATGCTAAAATTGAAGTATGCATGCTTGGTCTAATCTTTAAAACCACTAAAGCATGTCAACAACTTTATAACCATAGAAAAAGTTTCCAGCAACAAGCATTTGCATGTTCACACTGGATACAAAACTGCTGAAAGGCCGGACACAATTACAGCCAATTAAAAGGCATTTAATTTTTTAAATGTACATTTGCTGTGGATAAGACAACTGAACATGACAGCAGAAATAGAAACACAGCAATTAGCCTTTCACATTTCCACATTTCTGGCTTCTGGATTGGAGCTTGCAGGGTAAACGTTTTTTCCGGTGACAATAGCGGCTGTACTTAACAAGCATGAGCTCAAGAATCAACTTCTATTTTAACAAATTCGATATTATGAAAATGCTTGAACTGCTGGGAATCTACTCTACTAAGCACAGACATTTACAATTATCTTTTTACGTCAGCTCGGGTCATCACAAATACGAGTTTTATTTAATTCTTAATGGTGGCAATTATAATTCAGTAAGTTTTGCAATTCTGCCTGTTTGTTAAGTCAAACTTGATCAAATTTCACACAGAAATCATATGGACTGGACAAAATGTTTGGCATCTTGTCAAAATTGTAAGAAATAATTGCTTTTCAAGCATGTGACGCTCCTGTAAATTGTATTTAGACACACCTGTGGTAAGTAACGTGTGGGCAATATAGTTCAAATTTGCAACCGGTTAAAATGGAGAAAAGTTGACTCAACCTTTGTGTTGTATGTCACACTGAACATTGAGAAATGAAAGAAGTGTAAAGAGTTGTCTGTGGATTTGAAAGAAAAAACTGTGGAAAATCATGGCCAATCTCAAGTCCATCTCCAGAGATCTTAATGCATATTTTGCACAGTTCCAATGCATATTTTGGGTTCTGTGTGGAACTGTATCATTTTTGACTTTTCTTCTCTGTTGTTCCAGTACAGACAAAAAAAATACAAAATAAACATGCAATAATTTTATTTGAGAGAAGGGTTGCATTTTCTGACAGAATTGCAAGGGTGCCAATATTTTTGGCCATGACTGTAAATGTTGTCATTTTTAAGTACTTTATCATGATGTGGTGATTCAAGGGAAATGACTGAGTAAATTGATTTTTTCGTATTATCTCAACGAGTAAGTGGTCTGAGTGGCCATATAAGTTACAAACAATTAAAATGTCATTTCTTTGTAGATTATATGACAGCAACTTGGAAACAGACAAAACCAAAACAGAAAAGGGCATACTAATATAATAGGTGCAGATAGGTACCGGAACTAAAATTACCCTGCGTTCTGTTTTTTGTGAAAAAGGCTAATCTACAAAATCCTGTTGCTCACCACAGTCACAGTTGGTTTCAACAAAACTCCTATTTCACAAAACATTTTTTTATTAGTTATGTTGTGCCATGACAGATTTGGACACAGTGTAGGGCACAGCAGACTGGTACTGCTACTACTAATAATAAAATACATACATACTGTTTGTTGTTGTTGTTGTTTAACAACACAGGAATGTTTAATTTTGTTTTAAATGGTTATTGTATTATTATCTTGTTATACTGCATTAATTACCTTTAAATAATAAAAAATTGATACATCATATATAAATCTCATATACACAGACCACAGCAAAACTAATGTAATGCAAGGAAAGCAAAAATATTTGTGAGAAATGTTAATGTAAATATTTTGCAGAATTCAAATAATAATAATAATAATAATAATAATAATTAACTGATTAAATTAAACTGTATTAGTCAAAAAGCATTTCTAATTTATTAAAATTACAGTTTAACAGCAAATTATTAAAAGTTTAACATTAAGGCCCTATGAAAAGTTGTATTTGTTCTAAAAATTAATTTTAGATTTCAAATTCAATATTAAATTTAATTGCGTTTTTGATTAATTTTCTGAATTCCATTAACTGTTTCATTAAATTTTAATAATAAAAAGCATCTCTAAATAATTGATATATATATATATATATATATATAAATATTTTATTCTTATTTATTTATTTATTGAAATGTGGTGTTGTGCATTTACATTTCTCTGGTAAATAAATTCTAGTAAAAAAAAAAAAAATTCTGGTAAATATTCCAAAAAAAAAAAAAAAAAAAAAATTATATATATATATATTACTAGTAACACTATCAATGAATTGTAAGTAAAAAGTAATATATTTCTTCAAGTTAAACCAAACTTTTATTTAATCATTTTTTATTTTGCTATGAAGATCTTAAAGTTTGTTTGTATATGATATGACGAGTTTCTCAAAACAAATGACAAAATGCTCATCATGAAGTGACTCTTAGAGCAGCTCTAGAAATTCTGTTTGTCTGTTCATGTACTCATATACTGAGGCGGCAAAAGCTGTAACACCGCGAGCATCACACGCTTCAGTATGTATAGTAAACGAAATATGGCACATATGCGCCATTCATTCACACAGGAACATACAGAATTCATATTTAAATTACATTTTGGCTTAATATTCACAGACACTAGTCCATCCCTATTGCATTTTGATTTAGTTGTACTGACCTATGTTTGCATTATTTAATTTGGCAAATTCCATGACATTCCACGTTATACAGTAAATTTAATTATTATAACTGGGTTCCACGATTCTGTCCATGTTTTCCACATCGCTTTTGACTTCAAAATGACTTCAACTGAAAAAATGAAAATCTCCAACTTAAAAGCCTAACCAGGGACAGACAAAGGCTGCAAATTATGTATTAGCTAATTTTTGAAAGATAGAATTTGTAAAATGGTAAATTTCCTGCTAAACTGTTGAAATACTTTTATTAGCGTTCCAAGACACTTAAATGTATACTAAAAGTAAAAAAACATGATGGCAATTTAATTTGACTGGCTTGCAGAAAGCTGCTTTTAAAAAAACTTCTATGCACCAAGCATCTCTTCAGAATCCATTCAGAAAGAGAAGACACCTGAGGGCTATCCTGAAGTGCTCCTCACAATGCAGCTTCTCAGAAAAGCTTTTGTATGAGATGAACATGCCTTTTTTTGGTCCATTGTTTGGCGTAACAAGTAGTACTAATGTTGAGCAATTGTTGGTGGTTTGTGTCCTGAGTTAGAGGTTGAGTTATGGATCTGGCACAACCTTCTGTGCTCCACAGGAGGCTCTGAGTAAACCCACGCATTCCCTGATCTCAAGAGCAGTAATTTACTCCAACAAAGATCTCCAGCGGTGGGCTTCAATACAGCCACTCTCGCTGTACAAAGAGCTATTAAGAGTAGTAGTGCACCACAAACCACCTGATTACAGGAGTAACAAATAGATGTTAAAGTGATAGTTCACTCAAAGATTAAAATTTGATGTTTATTTGCTTACCCCCAGGGCAAGATGTAGATGACTTCTTCTTTCTTCAGTAGAACACAAAGATTTTTAACTCAAACCATTGCAATTCGTCAGTCATATAATGGCAGTTAATGTGCCTTCTAAAAATCTAAACAATTAAGACAGTAATATGCATGTTTTAAATAAATATAATAAATTATATACTTGACTTATTCCGTTCAATTGTATAAAGGCTAAAATGCTGTTGTATAACATATTTGTTTTTTGCGAAAACCTGTATCTGACCTGTAAATCATAATTTCATGGCTTAATATGCTACCATACACTGTTCAACCCCACTCATATTGTGTTATGAGTATAATTGTATAATAAAATTCCTTCTTTCATATTTGTGGATTGAAAATATTTTTGATTGACATTTAGATTCCAATCTGATTTTCTACATTTAAAAAAAATACATTTTTATTTTTATTTGGGCTAGTTAAATTATTTTCGGCCTACCAAAATCTAAAGAGTACCTGCCCAAAGGGCTACCAGAGATTTAGAAATTTTGCGAGCCCTGTTGATTCATCACGCGTGCAATGTTTTGAACGCGCTTAGGACTGTAGGATATTGCGGTGAATCAAAGGTAAAAAAATTATAGAAATACGGTTTAGTTTCTCGCACAAACGTTTCGTTTCTTAGGACATCAAAGTATTGTCATGAGCTGCAGGGTTTAATTTGGATTTGTCTGTGCATGTTTTTTTTTTTACTCTCAAAGGTTTGGTGCCCATTGACTACCATTATATGACTGACAGGCTAAAACGGTTTGAGTTAAAAATCTTTGTTTGTGTTCTACTGAAGAAACAAAGTCACCTACATCTGGGATGCCCTAGGGGTAAGCAGATCATTTTCATTTTTGGGTGAACTATCCCTTTAATCAATGAGAAGACAAGGCAAGTCAAGAAATGATACTTTGAAATAGGAAAAAAAAAGAATGTTCCTTTCAAATGAGATTATACTGCAAAAAAGGAAAGTGGGAAAAAGCAAGAGAAACATATATTTTAGAAGAAAAAAAATGTCCTCAGTCGCTCTGTTGATGAATAATGGATTCGAAACATTTAACCTGATGAAGTCTAAAGCCTTAAATGCCAAAGGAACATGGATGCAGGGTTCCCACTCAAAGCCAAATGTCAAATTCCCTGACTTTCACTGACTAAAAAGCTGAAAACAGTTCCATGAGCTATAATGAACAGATCCATCCATTTTCAAGCTTTATTTACTTGTTTACAGACGTTTTTAGCACAAAACTATGAAGCCCGTTTCTGACTAAATAATAAAAAAAAATATATAATCATAATAATAATAAATAAATATATATATATATATATATATATATATATATATAAATATATAAATAATATTATATATATTTATTTATATATATATATTTTAAGATAAAACTCGCAATTCTGATTTTTTACGTTCAATTGCAATTCTGATTTTTTTTTCTCAGAATTGTGAGATATAAACTCATTTCTGAGAGAAAAAATACTGTTCACAGAATTGCAAGCTTGTATCATGCAATTCTGACTTTATTACTTGCAATTGCGACTTTTTATCTCACAATTCTGACTTTATTTCTCAGAACTGTGATTTTATCTTGCAATTATGACTTTATAACTCGCGAGCTTATATCTCACAAAAAGTCAGAATTGCTAGTTTGTATCATGCAATTGTGAAAAAAAAAGTCAGAATTGTGAGTTTGTATCATGCAATTGTGAGAAAATAAGTCAGAATTGTGAGTTTGTATCATGCAATTGTGAGAAAATAAGTCATAATAACCTTTTATTTTTTATTTAGGGGCAGAAACTTTTTTTTCTGTTTATGTTTAAAAACTCTAAAAGATTTTCTGTTTGTAATTAAGTTCATCATTCATTTTTTTTTTTTTTTTTTTTTTTTTCTCTTTACATTTAGTTTTTTCTTTTCACACTCAGTCAAGGCTCTTGAAATGTACATTTTCCTGGCATGTTTGCCTTAGTTATCAGGTACAGCCTGGTGATGGCATTTGACTTAAATGATTGCCAGTTGATGAGTGGGAAGAGAATAAAATGGTGCTGAAAAACAGCCTAACCATAAAAATAGGCAAAATGTGTAAAACAATGCGATTTAAAAAAAAAAAAGGGTATAGAAAAATTACATTTTGATACATGGAAACTAAAATTTAAAGCAACAAACAAAAATCCCTGATATTCCATGACTTAGACCAAAAAATTTCAATGCCTGGAATAGACCTTTTAAAATTCCATGATATTCCAGAAATTTCATGACCCGTGGGAACCCTGTGGATGGTTTCCTTGCATTTATAAAAAACGTGACTACAAGTGTGGGACTCTGCTACTGTATTTTCAATTCAGTGTTTTAAGAAAGTTATGCATTCTATGTTTATGAAGCTCAGGGCTGTGCACTTCTGGTCTTAGTGGAGTATATTGTCTCCTCTGTCATTTTGGCGACATCCAGGTGGCCTCAGCTACTGCTGTGATCGATGAGACTGTTGTATGGGTTTAATCTGACTCTAATAAATGCGGTTCTGGAACGCCCCAGGGTCCAACTTACTTTAGCAGAACCATATTAGTCCTCTCAATCCACCAGTACACATTGATTTACGACTACGCTGAAATATCCAGCTCTAGGCGTACTGTTGCATCTGTGCATATTCATGCCGCCATCAACTGTGCATTAGTGTTCATACCTGAAGAAGGTGGAACTTTTTCCCTGATGAGGGCATTGAGTGTTGCCAGGGCAGCGGCTCCATTGATCAGATTGGCTGTGTGTATCATTCGCGCTGTGCAGCATCCCGACTCCGCTCCTTGCACCAAGAAGAGGTATTGGCCTCTTTCACCTTTTACCTCCACATCAGGCACTGCAGGGATGAAGAGTTAATAGCACGCTAGCAAACACAGAAATAACTTCAGAGTGCAAATGTCAGCGTATAATTTTCCAACGCATGATGTGGGCACATGGTACAATTACACATATTAACAGTCTTCAGAACAAAGCTGTTTTATTAAACGCTGCTCATACCAGGTATGTCCTTGGGACGTTTAGACATGAAGTCTCTCCATTTGCAGGAGCTGAGCTGGGAGGCCGCTGGGAAAGTCTCAGCGCTTATCACACAGGACAGAGAAAACAAAGCTCCCACCTGCAAAAGGAAACACTTTTTGTCATTGTCACCCCAGTGTTTCAGCTCTGGGAAATATGTTGTTGAATGCACGTTATCAATTTCCGACTATCAGTCGCAGAGGACTTTGACAGCTTTGGGTGAATCTCAGTGGGGAGTGTGTATAGTTGGCCAGAAGACAATAGTTTGTGACGATCACATTACCTCTCCACGCAGTGTGCACAGTTGGTCCAATAGGAGCTTGGCTTTGACAGATTTGGAAGTCAAACTACTGTAGAAGAATGTCAAGGTGTGAAACAATACAGTACACAGAGGACAATGACAGTGCAGTTTACAGTATAAACAGTCATGAGGAACATGCCATCTCAACAATCATTAGCTCTGAGTGCAGAGTTCACCACGTGACATTGAGAGAAACCTGCTACAGTTAGTAAATGGTTGACTGTCTGAATAGAGAAGCAAATGTGTTCATATACACCATAATTCAAAAGTTTGGAGTTGTTCTGCTTTTTAAAATGTTTTTGAAAGAGGTCTGTTGCATGCCAAGGTTGAATTAATGTCATTAAAACTACCATAAAAACAGTAATATAGTAAAATATGATTACAAACATTTAAAAAACCTCTTCTCTTTTAATATATTTCAAGAAACATTTATTATTATCCTTTTCAGGATACTTTCATGAATACAAAGTTTAAAATAACAGCATTTATTAGAAATAGAAATCTTCTGTAATATTATTGATGCCTTTAATGTCACTTTTGATAAATTGCAATATATTACCCCAAACTTTTGAAGTTGCTTTGAATAAAAGTATCTGACAAATGTAAAACAGATTATTATGCGTCATTAATTTTTAAAGCTTTCAGAACGTCAACCAAATTCTTCCATATATAGCAAACAAAGGGAATAAATCATGCAGTACCATCTACAGGCACTACCTCTAATATTAATAATAAAAAAAAAGGATTGTTATTTATACAAAAAGAGGCACATTTATGTCCAGTTTCAAATGCATTTTTGAGAGAAACAAATTATATTTATTCTGATTGGTCAGTTTATGAGAGTTTACAGAGAGACTTTATGTCATTTGTGGCATTTGTACAGTAATTTCCTTTTACTTCAAAAGGTGAATAATTACATACAATGCCATTCAATTTTTTTTTTTTTTTTTTTTTAAATTATGCTCTTCAAGCTTGTATTTATTTGATTAAAAACACTAAAAGAACCAGTAACATTGTGAAATGCTGCTGTAATTTCTATTATTGGTTTCTTATTTTAATATTCTTTAAAATGTAATTTATTTCTGTGATGCAGCGCTGAATTTTCATCAGCCATTCCTGCAGTCTTCAGTGTCACATGATCTTTCAAAAATCATTTCAATAAGCTGATTTATTATCAGTGTTGAGTGGTGGTGCTTATTTTTTTAGACCCTGTGATACTGTTTTATTTGATGAATAAAACATTAAAAAGAATTGCATTTATTCAAAACAGAAATCTTTTCTAACAATATAAAAAGTCTTTACTATCACTTTATCCATTTAACACATCCTTGGTGAATAAAAAGTATTAATTCCTTTAAAAAAAGGAAAGGAAAAAATTACTGACCCTAAAGTTTTGAATAGTATTCTATATTGTAACACAAAAAACTTTTTATTCAAAGAAAAAAAGTATCACAGGTCGCTAAAAATATAAGCAGTGCAACTGGTTCCAACAATGATTTTTAAATCAGCATATTACAATGATTTCTGAAAGATCATGTGACACTAAAGACTGGAGACTGGAGTAATGACACTGAAAATACAGCTTTGGTTCAAAGGAATAAATTACATTTTAAAGTATATTAAAATAGAAAACTTATTTTAAATTGCATTTTTTCTGTATATTTTTGATCAAATAGATACAGCCTTGATGAGCATAAGAAACTTTTAAAAAACAAAAAAATCTTACTGATCCCAAACTTTTGAACAGCAGTGTATCAATGACAATGTTTATGGATAAAATGCACTAATGGCCTTTTGTCTTTTGGGAAAGATACAGTTCAAACTCTGCGCTGGAATGGAGAAGAATTGGGAGATCTTTGACTCTGACCAGCTGAATCAGTTCCAATACAGGCTGGTAACACTGAAACACCTAAAACACACAAAACCAAGCAAATATATGTTTTCCTGAGTCATAAAATATTTATGTTCAAAGAGAAATTAACACTTAGTTTCTTTGGGGAAAAAAAAAAGTGTTTATTTAGTGGCATTTTCTAGTGACTGTAGTGTTCTGTCAAGTAAATAATGCATTATTCAAAACGAAAGCAGAAAGGGAGGAAGAGGACCAAAGAAAAAAATTAGATGACCAAGCAGTTTCAACCAAGCAAAAGGCTATGTGACCAACGGCTTAAAGTGTTACTGGCTGTGACAGCAGCTGGCAAATGAAAAGAAACAAAAACGGCCCTTTACGGTTTATTTGCCATTAGTAGAGTAACAGTTAAAGCTGTTTTGGGGCCGCTGGGTGCTTGTGCCCCTGAGTGTCGAAACAAAATCAGCTTTGTGCTCCGACAGGACTAAACCAGAGCTTTTGGGCTGGAAAATGAGAGGCTGAGAGGGAGCTGGCAACGTTTCTCAGCTCTTTATCAGCTCTTTCAGCTTCTATACAAGAGAAGGCGAGTAGAAAAAGAGGAAGTCAATCTGAAAAGATCTGCTCCATTATTCAGTAGTTCTGGGCCCACAGAAAAGACCAGTACGACGCAACACGGTGAAATTAGTTCAAAGCTATATTTTTTAAGTTGTCTTAAAATACTGTTGCAAATCCCTAAGTGTTACTGGATGGAAAGGAAGATGATGATAAAAGCATGTTAACAATTAAGATAAAAGGGTCTGTCAAATCAAATCATGTAATTTTATCAGTATTTTCACAAGAGTTTATCAGAGAATCAGGGTTGTCAACCAGTGATTTTGCTAAATGGTTTATACCATTGTAGATAAATTTGCAATGGGTAGGGCTGCTTCAAATTACATGTTGGAGGAATGAAAAAACATTAAATATGTTCCAAACAAGTAACTAAACAGCAAATTCAAACAGCTATTTTACAAAGACTTTGAATCAGAATTTAGAGTTAGAAACTCTAATATTAGTTTCACTTGCACCAAATAACAAAGTTGAAAATGTTTTAAACATATACACTACCAGGTCAAAAGTTTTTGAACAGCAAGATTTTTAATGTTTTTTTTTTTTTTTTTTTAATAATTCTATTCTGCTCACCAATCAAATTTGGAAATATATATATATATATATATATATATATATATATATATATATATATATATATAAATAATTTAAAATGTAATTTATTCCTGAGATTTCAAAGCTGAATTTTGGCATTATTACTTCAGTCACATGATCCTTCAGAAATCATTTTAATATTCAGATTTGCTGATCAAAAAAAACTTTATTATTAGGTTTAATTAGTTTGACAATATTTCTTCCTATTTAAAAAAAAAAAAAAAAAAAAAAAAAAAAAAAAAAAAAAGTTGTATTATTTGTATTGAATAAAATCTTAATTATTTAATAATTAGTATATTTATATTCCTTACACCTCCTGAGCTATTTTTTATATTCAAGTAATTTTAAAATGCAATAAAAGCTTAGAATTATACTCCAATGAAACATAACTCACAGCTATACATTTATAAACCCCTTTGCATGTAAATTAAAAAGATTTTTAAGGTTTTTAAAGAAGTCTATTCTGCTCACCAAGCCTGCATTTATTTGATGCGAAGTACAGCAAAAAGAGTTAAATTTGGAAATATTTTTAAGTTTTTTTTATTACTTTTTTCATTTAAATATATTTTAAAATGTTATTTATTTCTCTGATTTCAAAGCTGAATTTTAGCATCATTACTCCAGTCACATGATCCTTCAAAAAATCATTGCTGCTCAAAAAAACTTTATTACTACTATTATTATATTATATTATATTATTATTGTTATTATATTATTCTTTTTATATAAAGCTATAATAATTATACAGAAAGCCCCTAAAAGTGTTTGGCCACACTTCAAAATGTGTGAATGTCTTTTTATTATATGGCAAAATATCCAACCACGTGGCATTTGTTTTAAATAAATATAACAAATTCACTTTTCACGCAAAGTATTACACTAAAGAATGATCAAATTATGAATATATTGTTCAAAATCAGGATAAAATATTTGAATTTGCTAAGGAAACCACTTGCAGATGGCATTTTTATATTCTGTATATAATGCAATGACAATCAGACATGGTTACCATGATGTAGAATAACTCATATTGGGATCATATTTTTCATTTTCCAAAAAAAAAAAAAAAAAAAAAAAAAAATGATGTTTAGAAAGTGTTTATGCCATCCTTCACATTACAATGTTAGCTTTTGTAATGAATTGCTGAAAGAGCTCTGAATGAACGTCATCACTCATCAATCGTACAGTCATGGTGGCAGATGGGAGGTAATGTCTTACTCACTCTGATACTGAGGAGAATGGCATTTTCACATTAATGGTGGTGCCCATAACAATAATAAAGTTCATAAGTACTACGAGCATAAAAGAACAAAATGTAATGGTACTAATCAGCATAGAGGCAGTGAATGTACGGCATGAGCCCTGTGTAAACACACTGTGGGGTGCAATGGGCTCCGTCTGAGGGGCTGAGTTCTCCACTAGTGCCACTGTGATTAATCTAGAGCGGAAAACTCATTACGATTACATTCCACACTCTCACTTTTATAACAGAACGACAGTGTAGAGAGAGAGAAAGAGCAAGAAACAGACAATATAAAACTTTAGAACACCTCTTTCATAGGACAAGAAATGCACTAGATAATTGTAGTCATTGTGTGAAACAATCTTCAGTAATATTGTTTGATATTCATATTAAAAGCTTCATATGAGATCTCAGTAAGAAACTCTTATGGGTGGCTGCGACTCAAAATGTGCCACCTGAAGAGTCACAAATGCAGTCTACAAACAAAAGATTCAATTTGACATTAAGTATTCCTACTAAAAATCATACTATAATACGTTATTCAGGAAGCTTTTAGGATTTGTAATACAAATAGAAATAAATGTATAACCAAGAATTTTAAAAAGTACACTAGTCAAAATTATTAGCCCTCTGATGTTAATAGTCAATAGTGTATCCCTTTTGCTTGATAACAGCCTTTAGCCATTTGCTGTAGTTCTCAACAAGTTTCAAGCATGTCTCCTGAGGAATGACAGCCCATTCTTCCTTAGCAAATCTCTCAAACTCCTCCAGATTTGTTGGTCTTCGGGCATAAACTCTGGGCTTTAGTGTGTCCCACAGATTTTCTATTGGATTCAAGTCTGGGCTTTGTGCAGACCAGTCAAGTACACTCACTTTGCTCATTTGGGGGTATTTCTTCACCAGAAGTGAGGTATGCTTTGGGTCGTTATCATGCTGGAAGACAAAATGTCGACCCAAACCAAGTTTTCTTGCAGACTGTCTGAGGTTGACTTTCAAATTCTTCTTATAGTCTTCCTTTTTCATGTTTCCTTCAACCCTGATGAGATTCCCAGTTCCAAATGCACTGAAACATCTCCACAGCATTATACTCCCACCACCATGTTTCACTTTGGGAACGGTGTTCTTGAGGTTGAATGCCTCTCCCTTCTTTCTGCAAACATAGGCAACATCTCTATGGCCAAAAAGCTCTAGTTTTGTCTCATCTGACCAAAGGACACGTTTCCAGTATGCATCACATTCCCCCAGGTTGTCCTTAGCAAACTTCATTCTAGCTTGGAGGTGTCTCTTCTTCAGAAGTGGAGTCTTTTTTGGTCGGCAACCTCGCAGTTCATTCCTGTTCAGGGCTCTAGTGACTGTCTTCATTGAGACATCAATTCCAGACTTGGCTAGGTCATTCACTAATGTCTTGGCAGTTGTTCTTTTGTCTTTAGAAACCTCTAGTTTTCTTTAAAAAAGTTTTCGAAATCTTTCGCTTCCTGCCTCTGCCAGTCTTGTGCTCCACTGTTTTGGTCTCTTTAAACTTCTTGATAATGCATCTCACTGCAGTTCTTGACACTTGAAAATGCTTTGATAAACGTGTGTATCCTTCTTCATCTTTATGAGCATTAACAATTCTTTCTCTCAAGTCCAAACTAATTTCTTTTGTCTTTGCCATGATGACAGTGCATATTATTTTACCAGCTGTTTCACAAGATACTAATCCTCAGCTTAAAGAGCAATTTAAAGGCTTAACTAGGTTAATTAGGTTAATCAGGCAAATTAGGTTAATAAAGTCACTGGACAACAGTGGTTTGTTCTATAGCTAAATCAAACTAATAATTTCTTAAGGGGGCTAATAATATTGACCTTAGCAGTCTTTTATTTATTTATTGTGTAATTATTTTATTCAAGCAACTATAAGAAATCAGACTTTCTCTAGAAGAAAAAAATAATAGGAAATAATGTGAAAACATTCTCTTGCTCTGTTAAACATCATTTGGGAAATATTATAAAAAAAATAATTAAAAAAAATGAAACTTTCACAGGTGGGCTAACAATTTTGTCTTCAACTATATATATATATATATATATTAGGGCTGTCAAATGATTAATCGCGATTAATCGCATCCAAAATAAAAGTTTATGTTTACATACTATATGCGTGTTTACTCTGTATATTCATTGTGTATATATAAACGCACACACATACATGTATATAATTAAAAACACATTTATATGTATATATATTTATACCTGTATACAATTCAGATTATAAATAAATATAAATATTTTATATATAAATCTAAAATATTTTTCCTGAATATATACATGAATGTGCTTGTATTTATATATACATAATAAATATACACAGTACACCGACATATAGTGTGTAAACAAACTTTTATTTTGGATGTGATTAATCGTTTGACAGCCCTAATATATATATATATATATATATATATATATATATATATATTAAGAAAACGTTTTAATATATTACTAATTAATATATTTATTTTTCTTACACCGCTTTATTTTTTTTTCCATATTCATCAAAAAGTAATTTAAAAAAAATCTGCAATAAAAGCTTAAATTATACTCCAATGAAACATAACAGCTGTACATTTATAAACACTTTTGCAAGTAAATTCTGGCATATGATGCAATTTATAATTACAATTAGCAGAAATCTGAAGTGTTTTAGTGTCAAACGAATACAAACATTTTCATTTTTTTATTAAAAAAAGTAACTGTATGAATCCAATTATTGCTCACCTCATGCTGTAGTTTATGATCAGTTTGGCATTGTGGGTCTGTGTGAGGATATAGCGCATCACTCCAGGAATTTCTCCTCTGAGCTCTCAAACAGAAACCCTCAAACTTCAGCTCAGAGACAAACTGAAAATAGCACAAGAAAGCCATTCAGAACATGCTGAAGAGAGATTTACAAGTGTCATTCAGAAGGATCTATACTTCACAATACTTGTCCTGTTTCTACAACATGAGTGACAGAAACTAATTTATGCTCAAGCATAAATAGACAAATTCTTCATGTCTGAGTCAAACCAAACTTCCAAAAACATGAGATATTGGAGGTATTTTCAGAGTAACACTGAGCAGCTCTCTGAGCACCCATGACCCAAATGTTAACATCAAAGTTCCCTGTATCAGCATCAGGCTCATTACCTGTATTAATGCTTTTAATTCACTTTTGGCACAAAAGACCTACAGTCTCAGATTTTTGGTCCTGCTGCCTTTCCAAAAGCACACACTGCTTTATAACAGCATTATTCCTGCTAAGAAGTAAAATTTCCCTGCTCAGAATTTCCCCGAATCAAATATTTTCTTTACATCTGCATGCTTACTAAGTCTTTCCATCTTTGTCTTTAGTTTCACAAATCAGTAGGAGTTACTGTTCACTCATACATAATTTCTTGCAAGTGTTCGCCCTCTGCTGGACAGAAGAAATTCTACAGTTACTGTTTGGTTCTGTTCATTAAGGTGACCTGTAATTAAAGCACTGTTTTCTAATCCAGGATAATTTTTAGAGACAATTATGAGAAAGCAATTCATAGGTTGATTTTTAAAGTGTAAACATTGTGATGTAAAATATTATTTCTATATATATATATATATATATATATATATATATATATATATATATATTTTAAGTTTAAAAGTACTTATTTGCAGTAATTTTGTTTTAGAATTCATATTTATCTTATATTTCTGTTTTAGTTTAGTAATTTACTTTAATTTCAGTTGTAGATAGTTCTAACTTTAAAATAAGTATTTCACTTTCAGAATAAAAACGTCGTTATAATTTACTCATTCCCATGTCATCCAAGATGTTCAGTCAAAAAGAAAAAAGAAATTAAGGTTTTGAGGAAAACATTCCAGTATTTTTCACCATTTAGTGGACTTCAATGGGGATCAGTGGGCTGAAGGTTTAAACTGCAGCTTCAAAGGGCTATACAGGGCTCTAGACTCATTCCTCCCACTGGTCGCTCATTTCTCGGTTGCAGCTAGGAGCTCATAATTTGGTTGGATAATTTATTTATTTATTTTTTGCTACAACATTAATCAATGCATGCTGGTGAGCTTTCATTATAGTTTATAGTTATATATGGTAACTAAAGTGCTTAACCCTCAACCTGTTCTTTTTCATCAGTAGTATTTTGGTTTGAATTTTGTGAACGGCAGTTTCTCTTTTGCTACACTCTTAAAAAATAAAGGTGCTTTAAAAGGTTCTTCAAGCGATGCCATATAAGAACCATTCAGTCAAAGGTTCTTTAAAGAACCATCTCTTTCTTACCTTTTTATAATCTGAAGAACCCTCTTTCACCTTTTGTGAAACAAAAAGGTTCTTCAGATGTTAAAGGTTCTTTATGGAACCATTTAGACAAAAAAGGTTCTACTGTGGCATCGTGAAGCATCTTTATTTTTAAGAGTGTATGTCGGGCGCTTTCACTTTCGAATTCGCAATCTTGTCACTTTTTACAAAAAAAAAATAATTGTCTGTTTTGCTTAGGCTTATATGTATACACCTTTCCTTTTTTAAGACTAAAACAGAAGATGGATTATTAGTATTCTTAATTAAAAATTAAAAACACAACAACAATACACAACGAAAATTAGCTTACACAATGTATAATAACAATAACGAATAAGATGAATAATGGCATACACCACATGCTGTATTATTTACCAACTAATAAATTACAGAAAGTTGAGCAAACACTGAGGAATTAAAAAAAATGAAAAGAAAGCCACCATAACATAACTTGAGGCTAAATGACAAGGAATAAGGGTCTTATCGAGCAAAACGGTCGGAAACTGAAACTTTAACCTTTAACCCATTGGTTCACTATATGAAGAAAAATCCTGGAATGTTTTTACCAAAAACCTTAATTTCTTTTTGACTAAAGAAAGACAGACATGAACATCTTGGAAGATATGGGGCTGAGTAAATTATCAGTCAAGTCACCTTTATTTATATAGTGCTTTTAACAATACAGTTTGTGTCAAAGCAGCTTTACATTATTCAATAGGAAAACTGTTTGTCAATAATGCAAAAGGACAACAGTAAAAACATTTTTTATTTAAAGGCAGTTCATTTTATTCTTATATTATTTTTAATAGTTTATTTTCTACATTGACTCAACCATTGATGAGTGAGGTTAAGGAGGGACTATTTGTTTGTCCAACCAATGACAAACAGCCTGTACAAACAATTCCAAAATGACATGCTCCCTTTTAACGTCATGAATATTTTAGTGTTGTTACACATACACTACCAGTCAAAAGTTTGGACACAGCCACTCATTTAATGTTTTTTAAAGAAGTTTCTTATGCTTATCAAGGCTGTTTTCACTTGATCAAAAAAATACAGAAAAAAATAAATAATAATTGTGATACTTTTTACAGGATTTTTTGATCAATAAAAGAACAGCATTTATTTAAAATAGAAAGGTTTTCTAACAATATACACTACTGTTCAAAAGTTTGGGGTCAGTAAATTTTTATTCGTTCTTTTTTTGAAAGAAATTAATACTTTTATTCACCAAGGATGTGTTAAATTAATAAAAAGTAATAGCATAGATTTACATTGTTAGAAAAGATTTATATTTTGAATAAAAGCTGTTCTTTTAAACTTGTTATTCAAAGAATCCTAAAAAAAAAAAAAAAAGAAGAAGATCGCAGGTTGCAAAAAAAATATTTTATATATTAGAATGATTTCTGAAGAATCACGTGACACTTAAGACTGAAGTAACAGCTTATGAAAATTCAGTTTTGCATCACAGGAATAAATTATATTGTATATTAAAATAAAAACATTATTTTATATTGTAATAACATTTTGCAATATTACTGTTTTTTTCTGTATTTCTGATCCAATAAATGCAGCCTTGATAAGCATAAGAGACATCTTTAAAAAAAAAACATTAAATGAGAAGATGTGTCCAAACTTTTGACTTGTAGTGTATGTAAAAAGGATCTTTAGATCAGTAAAACATACCTTTTTCTCTCTAATGTGAAGTCCACCTCTCCAGATCTCCCTCCCATCCACACAGCTGTCAATCACTGATGGAGAACATAAGCGGGCATCTAGGTACATGGCTGCTTTCTGCCAACTTTACAGTGCAGAAACAAAAGAAACAGGATGATTTTGAAACGTAGGACTCATAAATAAAAAGGACAAGAACAGTTTTTTACCCTGCATTGTGTTCAGTGACCATGATCATCTGTGCCGAATGCCACGCCCTCATGTGTTTCAAAGAGCCAATCACAGGCAACATATCCTTCAACCCCACCTCCTCATCCACACACACAACAATCACATCAAGCAAAGACTTCCCTGCAAATTAAGAACAAACTTTACATCAATACAAAAAAAAAAAAAGTATAGTAACACCACATCATTTGATGTTAGCAAAAACAAAGTAAAGACACAATTGCTATGATAACTTTACATTTTCACCCAAAACCATCATTATTATAAAATGGTACCTGGAGGAGGAAGTTTGTCAGCTAACTGATGAAGACCTTCAGCTGCCTCTTCAAATAGTCTATATCATGATAGACACAAGTAAAAATAACACACACACAAAGTAAATGGAGGTACATAGAAGTAAATGTAAATAAATGTGAATAAATCTCTGAAACATGATTAAATCTTTGGTCCTATAAAGTTGCTTTAGTTCAAATGTATCAATCACGATCTCTCACTCTGCATGGGACGGGTTCTCTATGAGGGCGCTCTGTTCCTCTTGCTCCTGAAGGGCAGCCATGCAGCTGTCTAATGCAGATGGATCTGATTCCTCACTGTCACTGCGCTGGGAACAGAGTTCCTCCCATTCTGAGCTGCACCACTGGAAATACACATCAAGCGTGTTTTTTAATTCTTTTAGATGTCAAAGACACCTAAATATGATCATCCTCATGCAAATGTCCCCATCCTAAAATTTCAAAGGCAACCTAAAAGACATTTAATGTTTTTAAAGAAGTCTCTTCTGCTCACCAAGCCTGAATTTATTTGATCCAAAGTACAGCATAACTACAATTTTGAAATATTTTTACTATTTAAAATAGATGTTTTCTATTTGAATGTATTTTAAAATATAATTTATTCCTGTGATTTCAGGAATTTTCTTTATTTCAGTTAAACGTTGATCTTTGGATTTTTCTATGTATCAAAGAATCCTGAAAAATATAATAATAATAATAATAATATAAATTCTTGAACAGCAAATCAGCATATTAGAATAATTTCTGAAGGATCATGTGACACTGAAGACTGGAGTGAAGATGCTGAAAATTGAGCTTTTATCACAGGAATAAATTGCATTTTAAAATATATTCAAATAGAACGATTTTAAATACTAAAAATATTTCACAATATTACTGCTTTCGCTGTATTTTGGATCAAATAAATGCAGGCTTGGTGAGCAGAAAAAAAAAATAAAACTCTTACGGTTCACAAACTTTTGACTGGTAGTGTATATATTTTCATGTATTAAGACCCAATTATGCACATTTTATTTATAATATATGCTATACTAATTTAAAATATTACAAACATATTTAGTTTATATTAAGTTACAATATTTTTCTCCTCACTATACTACTGTACCATTGAACGCATATTCATTATTTATTGTCATCTATTTTTGTATTATTTATTTAGTATCTTATTTTACTGTTTACATGTTTATTAGAATCTATTTATTTGCTAAAACAAAATTTGTATTTATTTTAATTCAATTTTGAATTTCATATTGGCTCTCTGTTTTATTAAATATTTTGTATTTATAAATTATTGATTTAATAATTTAACAATTACATATTTTTAGACTTTTTAAACATTTTCTATAAACTTTTTAGCAGACCCCCTAGCACACCTTTGAACTATACTATATTACCATTTTGAAACCTATGTTTGTCAGACAGTTTACATCATTTGTAATCAAACTAATGTGAGAGAACACTGAAAAAGCAGCAATTATGCAACATATGTAAATATGTTAATTACCTGAGTTGCACCATAACTGGCTTGAATGGCAAAGTACCATTTCTGTGGGGCAGGACTACCACTCAGAGAGCAGGCTAAATGGATTTAAACAAACACAAAAGCAAACTTCACACCCAAACTTATGAAATAAATTGAGAGGCAAATGAGCTTATAATGAATAAACCTACCTGGAAATGGAGGGATGCGCGTTAAATTCGAATTAGAAATGTTTTTGAGGTTATCAAACACTTTTTTGATTTCATCAACCCCTGCAATAAAACCAACACATGTCAAAACAGCAAAAGACAGCCAAAGCATTCCTGAAAACGACTGATATATGACAGCCTCTTACCGTTGAAAGAGCCCTCTTTCTTTGGCTCTAGGTTGATTATAACAGCTAGCACGTATCTGTCCATAGCTGTACGCCGCTGTGTTCATGTAAAATAAGGTTTTGTCTTGTTACAGCCCCACACAGATTCCAGTCTAAAACAAATTTACGCGCGTTTACAACCAATACGGACGTTCGAAGATGACGCGATGATGACGGGCGCGTTACTAAAAAATACAGTCGGTAGGACCATATTAAAACACGCTTATAAATAACAATACGTGTAGATAGCGGTGAACCAAAAACATGAACTATAAACACATACTTCTTCTTAGTTATCAAAATAAATATTCTGAGAGCATTAACATTATTAAAAAAATGTGGAACCATGTTTTCATTCTGTTGGTCAGGGGGGAGGTAAATTGCTGCTGTACCTTAGCCACATTGAGGTCAAATTTTTCAAATGCTTATTTAAAATGTCTAGTTTTTCAAGATCTGCCCAGGTAAGTTGTTTATTATGGCTTATTGTCATACTGGTCCAGTGTCATTTATAAAGATACTACGCTGTCAGCCAGTGTTTGTTGTATGGAAACGTGATTTTTCTTTTGAGCTTGTGCACTAACAATCTTACGGTCAAATAAGTGAGATATGTATATAATATCAGCACGTATGTGCATAGATCTAAAGTTATTTGAATAGCTTTAGATCTCTATAGTGCGTTTATATCGGTATTGCTACAAATTTGTGAATGTAGATAATACTAGTGGTAAATGTGTACTAATGCACTAGTTTACAGGTGACAGGTGGACAGTTGATCCAAAAATGAATAATTATTAGTGGGGGAAAAAAGATTATGTTTATGTGGACGCTTCAGTCACCATTCACTTTCACTGCATCTTGTTTACCTCCATGAAAGTGAACGGTGACTGATCTGTCATTTGTTTAAAATCTTCCACAGGCGATAATATGTCATACAGCTTAGAATGTATTAATTTTACTTTACCTATTAGTTATTGTGAAATAATTATGTTCAGTCATTGAAAAGTAAGCTTGCATTGCATACATTTCTTTTCCCCCCATAAGCAATGGGCGACATTTGCAAGATCCTGGTTCCTAATAGACGCTAGGATGCAGCCTCCAGGAAAGATCGCCTCTGTGTGCTCAGTGCGGCTTCAAGGAAAACATAAACCCATTTACCATCCATTGAGTGAGTAAATGTGTTTAATAAACCAAACGAAGGCCTTTCTATTGATTTCACACCTCATGTAGAGCATGACAGCATTGATTCATTGTTATGAATGTGAAGTAGCCGAATGGCCACAAGATGGAAGTAAACGACCACTGTTTAAAATATTGGCAGTGCTTCTTTAGATAGTATAGAAAGTATGTGAATTCCAATGTATTTGCCTATTTATATATGTAAAAAAAATTGCTTTTCCCATTATGTGTAAATATGATATTGCACATTATATTTTGTGTTTATGTTAAGGACTATTGTCTTAAAAGAATGTGATGGAATTTTTTGTAACATCTAACATGAAATGCTGAATCTTTAATCAGAATGTTTAAAATGACAAGAGTAAACATGGTGCAAAATCATTCCCTGAAGCTGTTATCTGGATTTATTCATCTAAATTCATGACAGGAATTACAGTTCTTCCCTTGATCTGAATGTGAAAAGCTGCTAGTGTGGCAGCTAATTTCAGAGAGATGTAAGGTGTCATGACTTCTGACTCCGACAGGCTGTGGAATTGATACATTAGTCTGGAGCTGCATGCTGTATGTGCCTGCAGCTCACTCACAGACCCCGCTGATGGTGCTTCCTTCCTGAGACATGCTGGGAGTTTTTAATGAAACTCTCACTCTCTGATAGATGAATGAGCATAACAGGCCAAGAGATGAAAATTCTGGGCTGTGCAGTTATTCTGCCAGGCAGCAAAGTCAGAGAAAGGAGGGGCTGTGTTTTCATTTGCTGGGTTTGAAGAAATAGATATTTTTAGCTAGGATTTGTTTCAGTTGTTTAGTTGGACCTGTGTGTAAATGTTTAAGCAATAGTTCAGTGTTTTATTAGATTCATCTAGCCTTTGATTTTCATCTCATCTTTAACAACATGGATGTTCAAATTAAAAGAGGAATATGATTTAAGTCTTGACTGAAGGAATGTGTGTATATATGAAGAGTTCAAATGCAAAACCAGCTAAAAGCCATCTCGGTCAAAAATGAGATAATGATGCTGAGTGAATGCTCTTGACACACATTATACGTCCATCAAATATTTTTATTTCAAACTCGCTAAAATCCCACCCTCAGCCCAATCAGAAGTACTACTACTTACATAAAATATACATATACATCAGCCTGATAAAAATGTATTTTTTAAAGAAAGATGTCAGATGGATTTAGAACTGCCATTCAAAAGTTTGGGATCGGTAAGATTTTTAATGTTTTTTAACTTTTTTTTTCTGCTAATCAAGGCTGCATTTACAATACTTTAAAATAAAATGTTTAAAATAAAAGTTTTCTGTTGTAATATATTTTAAAATATAATTTATTCCTTTTATGCAAAGCTCATTACTCCAGTATTCAGTGTCACATAAGCCTTCAAATATCATTCTAATATGCTGATTTATTACTTGTATTATTAATGTTGGCAAGAGTTCATTCAGGATTTTTTTGATGAATAAAAAGTTAAAAAGAACAGCATTTATTCAAAATAGAAATATTTTCTAACAATAAAAGTCTGTGCTATCACTTTTCTTATATGTATAAATTTAACACATCCTCTGTGAATAAAAGGATGTAATTTTATATATTTAAAAAAAATAATACATTTGCTGACCACAAACTTTTAAATGGTAGTTTATATTGTTGTTATTATTAGAATGTTTTCTGAAAGATCATGTGCCACTGAAGGCTAGAGTAGTTCAGCTTCTCATCGCAGGAATAAATTACATTTTAAAACATATTCACGTAGAAAACTTACATTTTACATTGAAATAATATTTCACAATTTTAGTTTTTTTTTTTCTGGATTTTTGATCAAATAAATGCAGCTTTGGTGAGCATAAGAAACTTCTTTTAAAACAGAAAAAAATCGTACAAAAAATCACAAACTTTTGCACGGCACTGTATATTATTCATTCATAATGATTGGCAAATAAAAATATTAATATTAACAATATTTTCAGTTGCATATATATATATATATATATATATATATATATATATATATATATAATAAAAATAAATCAACCTTATTGTTGTTGAATTAAAACAGTGGTATGTCTCATTTTTTTAAAAGTTTTAAATGTTCAAGAAAACAGTCATTATATATATTATATACAGACATTTTATATAGTATATTCTGTCTATCTATCTATCTATCTATCTATCTATCTATCTATCTATCTATCTATCAATTTTAGTGTAATTTAAAGTGTAATTTTTCCTCAGCAGGGGCTAATGTCAACAGATCAAGCAGTATGTGCAAATTTATCATGTACGTATATGCATGTCTCGTTCGCAGGTGACATTGGAGATCATGTGGTGGTTATGAACACCAGACACATCGCCTTCTCTGGAAATAAATGGGAACAGAAAGTGTATTCGTCTCACACTGGGTAAACAGAGCTCTCTCCTTCCACACTCCAGCTCAACTGAGGACAGAGAACATGCTTTTTATAATCTTTCATTTATGCCCTGCTCTCGGCTGTGTATTCTTTATGCTGACAAAGAGCAAAAAAGAAACAGGAAATCTGAGATCTGAACCGCATGATTTACAATATGCATGGTGCATGTAATAGAAACAATATGCTGCTTTCCAAAACGTTTAGAATGTGACTTATAGGTCTGATTTGAAAAACAAAATATCTACTTTTTCATCCCACAGCTACCCTGGATCATTCAAACAGCTCACCGCAGCCCAAATGCACAAAAAAGACCCAACAGCTGTGAGTATCCTTCTGTAAATGTGGCTTTTGAACTGGATATTTCTCTGTGACAAATTCAATTTTGCAGTGATTTCTACAATAACCGCATCCCCACGTCACTCACAAACCCGCCACTGGTTCAGACCTGTTCATAATTTGAGTCAATTTGCCTTGCACCTTGGAGGAAGGTGAAAATTGACTTCATTTATTAATTTATGTAAATTACGCCCAAATGTTTTTTAATAATTTCAGATAGTGGCAGTTGCAGAGCAAAATATTCCCTCACAATCAGCACGACACACGTTTGAATAATAAATGCAGCACGGAGCCCATATTGCCCAGTTCTCCATCATTCTTTCAGTGCTTATCTGTCCTACTATTTTCCAGTCTGTCCTTCACCAAACGAAGAAATTGTTTTCTCTCTCAATGTCAGAAAGATTTTAAAGTGCTCTTTCAAGGCTCAAACACCTCGACATTATTAAAACACCAGTCTTTCCTAGCCTGTCTGCTTCCAATATACACCTCTACAAGTGTCACCTGCTGCTGACGCGCCTGGATTGAAAAACACCCTCTCTGTCTCTCTCCTCAGCCTGTGCTGTGAATCACACCCTTGTGTTTTTGAAGAATAACAAATATCAGGCAGCTCAGATAATAGAAATGGCTTTAAGTCTTCTCATTATATTCTTGCTTTGGATTAGAATGGCACTCGATGAAGTGGAAGTGCTGTAGATATGGAATATATTAGAGGAAGAGTTATTTTTCTGTGTGTGTGATGATATTCCAAGTCAGAGCCGTGGCATGGTGGTTATCGCACTTTTTTGACGCATGCAAGTGCTAAAAGTTCTGGCTTGTGATTGTCATATTCCAGTATACTAGTTTATTTAAGAAGGAAAGACCACCACTGTAGTGGGGAAAATACATCCATGCTTTTTTATACCCAATACATTTCCTAAAGAGAGAGTTCAACAAAAATGAAAATTCTGTCATACATCACTCACCCTCAAGTTGTTCTGAACTAGAGGTGTGTGATGATGACTAAAATGATATCTCAATATTTTCTGAAATTTTAGCAATAACAATAATTAGACAATATTTTGCTGAGCTTGTTATTGTACTGGCATGGACAGCTGACCACAAGATTTTTAATATTCATCTTATTCTGTGCGGTGGTTAGTTTACAGGAGCAACAGAAATGAGCTTTTCCAAGTTTTATGGTCATTTTTACCTTTGTAAGGCCAATTTTTCTAACCTAAATTAATGCATTGCTCCTCTTTTGTGTCAGATTCTTAAATTTAATCAATAAATTCAAAAAGTAAGACACTATAGGGGCTTTTACCAATCAAATGAAATCAGTATCAAAAAAAGTTGTGTTTGCAATGCAGAGGCAGCACAGAATCTCCATCTGAAGTGGCATTTAGATGCATTTACACACTGTTTAATGCAGGACATGAATTCATTTAACCTGCAGTTACAAGTGTTTTAAAAACCAAACGTTCAATAGTGTTATTTAAAAAAAAAAAAAAAGAAAAATATTTGGGAGAAATGTATACAGATGAAGTCAAAGGTTTACATACACTTTGCAGAATCTGCTAAATTTTAATTATTTTACCAAAATAAGAGGGGTCATGTTATTTTTTATTTAGTACTGACCTGAAGAAGATATTTCACATAGAATACATTTACATATAGTCCACAAGAGAAAAAAAAGTTGAATTTATAAAAATGACCCTGTTCAAAAGTTTACATATGCTTGATTCTTAATACTGTGTTGTTGCCTGAATGATCTACAGATGTTTGTTTGTTTAGTGATAGTTGTTCATGAGTCCCTTGTTTGCTCTGAACAGTTAAACTGACCACTGTTCTTCAGAAAAATCCTTCAGGTCCCACAAGTTCTTTGGTTATTTAGCATTGTTGTGTATTTGAACCCTTTCCAGGAATGATTGATTTTGAGTTACATCTTTTCACACTGAGGGACTCATATGCAACTATTATGGAAGGTTCAAATTCTCATTATGCTCCAGAAGTAAACACAATGCATTTTTTTATTTTTTTTTTTATTTTATTTAAAGATCAGGGTAAATATAATTTATTTTGTCTTCTGGGAAACAAGTAAGTAGCTTCTGAAGGGCAGTACTAAATTATGATATATATATATATATATATATATTTAGTAAAATTAAGAAAAGTCTACACATTTTTCTGCTCAAAATGTTTACACCCCTGGCTCTTAATACATTTTTTTTTCTTCTGGAGTATCAGTGAGCGTTTGGACCTTCTAAAAAAGTTGCAAATGAGTGCCTCAGTTGTCCTCAGTGTGAAAAGATGGATCTCAGAATTGTTGGAAAGGGTTCAAAATACACAAAAATGAAATGAAAAAACACACAATTTGGACCTGAAGGGTTTTTCTGAAAAACAGAGGGCAGTTTAACTGTTCAAAAAAAAAAAAAAAAAAAAACAGAATTAAGAATTAAGTGTATGTAAACTTTTGAACAGGGTCATTTTTATAAATTCAACTATTATTTTCTCTTGTGGACTATACGTAAACATCTTTTATGTGAAATAACTTATTGAGGTCAGTACTAAATAAAAAAATATGCATTTTGTACGATCCCTCTTATTTTAGTAAAATAATTAATATTTTGCAGATTCTGCAAGGTATTTGTAAACTATTGATTTCAATCGTAAAAATATAAACATAAAATCGGCAGTAGGTGTTGGCAAATCACTGCATAAGTGAGTCATTCATCCAAGCGATTTGTTCAAGCAGCTGATTGATTCATTAAGGAAACTGTCATATGTTGCTCAGAGACGCTAAACGGTTCTACTGTGGTTTTGTTTGAAATTATTTTCATTGACGAAATATAGCAAAAACAATAAATTGGATCTAAAATGTAATCAATAATAATAACTTGTTTATTGGACTGTTTTATAAAACCAATTTCACATTTGCAATTGTACTGATCTTTGGAGAAAAGATGGTCCTGTTTATGTGACATTAACTATGTCAGATGATTTAATTATAAAAGACATATAAAAGTCATACAGTGGCATATTTGCACCCTCATCTTGAATTCTGGGAAAATTCTGAATGTATTTAATAGACTAAATCACACTGAACTCTAAACGTGTTTGCGCAGTAGTCTAATCTACATCTCATCTTTTTTTGCAATATACTCAGAGTTTCTTTCATGTGTTGAAAACCACAAAGTTTTTTTTTTTTTTTTTTTTTTTAAGCAATTTTCAGAACAAAAATTTCCAGATAATGTACTCACCCCCTTTTCATCCAAGATGTTCATGTCTTTCTTTCTTCAGTTGTAAAGAAATTGTTTTTTGAGGAAAACATTTCAGGATTTCTCTCCATTATAATGGATATGAATCATTTAAATCATTAATCATTTAAAGCCCTTTGAAGCTGTATTTAAACTGCATTTTGGAAGTTCAGACTTTGGGGCACCATTCATATCCATTATATGGAGAGAAATCCTGAAATGTTTTCCTCAAAAAACATAATTTCTTTACGACTGAAGAAAGAAAGACATGAACATCTTGGATGACAAGGGGGTGAGTACAATATCTGTAAATTTTTGTTCTGAAAGTAAATTAATCCTTTAAGTGTGAGTAAAAGATGACAATTTTAATTTTTTTGGGTGAACTATCCTTTTGAATTTGACCACAATAGGCTTTTCACACTGTACTTGACCTAGGGTTATCGCCGTTATAAAGCTTTTGACCAAAGTAAAGAATTTGAACATTTGTAATTTAGAAGTGGTTATGAAAACCACCTGTTATGAAACCCTGCCACAGAAAAATGCATATAAACAGTTGACAAAGTCAAATGACGACTGAAAATGCATCAACTGGAGAGAAGAAATGACCATTTAATTCTTAACTTCATAGTCAGAAAAGCCAATTCAGGAAAAACTTGATAGTAAATTCAGCAATACATAATATAAAAATGCACAATGCTAAAGCCATATGTAAACAGGTTGTGTGTTGTATTCTTCTAATCAGTGACACTGACACTGCAAATATGCAAATAAAAACATAAACTGCAGGGTTTAGGAATGTACAGTGTGCTAGGATTACAGAGGATAAATTGCTAACCCAGGGTAAATTATGAATCGTGTGAATAATGAAACAAGATAAACCATGACTCATTTACCTGAGGTTTAGAATGACCCAGGGTTAACTAGTTCAGATGTGAAAAGCCCTATTCTTTCTTTGTTCGACTTTATTTATAGGTATATGCAGACAGAGTGCATGTCCCATCTCTCTGCTGTTGTTCACCTCCTTAAAGTAACCTTGACCGTTGCATTTCACGGTGACAGTCAGGGCCCATCCATAGTCAAGGCACGCAAACCGCTGACCCTGAATTGGGTTTTCATCTGTGGGATGCAACCGAAGAAGTGTAGTCCTGTGTAGGTGCTGCGCCGTGGCCCAGAAAAAGCCAACTCAGATTCAGCCTGTGCCACCCTCCACCCTCTCCAGCATTCTGCTCGTTTTCTGTCATTAACAAGATGAATGCTCGACTTGGGCTGAATTATTTCAGTCGAGGGGGGAATGTATCAGGGATAATTGTGGATAATGATCAGAGGAAGGTGACGGCGTGGTGAAGAGCGTTCACGCCCTCAGACAGCTTTCATCCATCAAACATCTACCAGTCAGAGAAGAAAAAAATGCTTGATTAATGTCCTGATGAAAGAATGATGGGGTTGGGTTGGTGTTTTGTGGATGGTTGGATGACGGGTTAAAAATGGACACTTACTTGTGTATTCATGTGCCTTGGCATAAGCAAAGGGACTGATATTTATTATTTATTTTGTTATTTTATTAATTATTTTCCCAAAATAAGAGGGGTCATACAAAATGCATGTTATTATTTAGTACTGACCTGAATAAGATATTTCACATAAAAGATGTTTACAAATAGTCCACAAGAGAAAACAGTAGTTGAGTTTATAAAAATAACCCATTCAAAAGTTTATACACTTGATTCTTAAAGCTGCAGTCCGTAACTTTTTTTTGGTTAATAATTATACAAAATAAATTTCTGAGCAAGTACATAACCAGCCAGTCTTCAAAACTGTTGCCTTACTTTAGTCCGATTCAGAACGGTTAGCTTATAATAATGTTTTTTAAATTGAGTGGTGTGGGTAGGTTTTCGCAGGAAATTCAAGCATGCCACTGCGTCATTACGTCTGTAAACATAAAGGCGGCGTCCCGGATAGTTTATAGCCTTTTCTCACAGCGGGTGAAATAATTAAATTGATCATTTTGATTGCGGATTGTAATCCAAAAAGTTTATGTGTTTATGAAACACAAGTGACTGAAATTAGATTACTTCAGTTTTAAATATGCATCTGACTGCAGATAGCCTATTTGGGATTACACAAGTTTTGTATTTTAAAGAGAACTGGTCCTAAGGAAGAATTATTTGCTTTTTCGGCTAAAGGAATTTCTTGATATGAAATTTGAATTTTATGTCAATCAGAGATTACACTGTACAGAAACGCTCATACACCATACATACATACGTGTAGTTACGTTAACATGAACAATTTGAAAACAGTATAACAGTAATACTATCTTGCTAGTTTGATGTGATATGAGATAACCGATTATTAGATTTAAACACCTGTAGCGTTTTTCCTCAGTTGGTCAGAACAAAAGTTTTAGACTTGCTACTTACTCTTAGATGACAATATCCGATGAAAATTCGTATTTGGGCCATATATTTGAATCTGTTAATCTGTGATTCATAAATACAGCGAAAATCCACAACGGTGCGGTGATTGACAGCTACCAAAACATTAGATTTATCCACCGGAGCACAACCCATGCATGGAAGATAATTCCGCAATTAACTGCAATTGCAGGTTTTCAGACAAAGATGGCAACAAAGAGGCAAAACTTACAGACTGCAGCTTTAATACTGTTTTGTTTTTTTTGTTTACTGATAGTCCCTTGTTTGTCCTGTACAGTTAAACTGCCTGCTGTTTTTCAGAAAAATCCTTCAGGTCCCACAAATCCTTTTTAGCGTGTTGTGTATTTGAACCCTTTCCAACAATGACTGTATGTTTTTGAGATCCATCTTTTCACACTGAGGGCAGGTCCAAATGCTCACTGATGCATGAAGAACCAGGAGTGTAACATGTTGAACAGCATGATGTGTACATTTTCTTATTTTGATATGAGTCCCTTAGTTGTCCTCAGTGTGAAGAGATAGATCTCAAAATTATAAGGTCATTGTTGGACAGGGTTCAAATACACAAAATGCTTAAAATCAAAGAATCTGTGGGACCTGAAGGATGATTGTGGTAACAACACAGTATTAGAAATCAAGTGTATGTATACTTTTGAACAGGGTTATTTTTATAAATGTAACTATTGTTTTCTCTTGTGGACTATATGTAAATGTCTTTTATGTAAAGTATCTTATTCAGGTCAGTGCTAAATAAAAAATAACATGCATTTTGTATATTATTTTGGTAAAAAAAAAAAAAAAAAAGACATTTTGCAGATTCTAACTTCAACTGTGTGTGTGTGTGTGTGTGTGTATATATATATATATATATATATATATATATATTTATTTATAGAGAGAGAGAGAGAATGAATATATGGCTATAATAACATGTATATTTACTTTATTTGTTTACCTTTTTTATTTATTTATTTAGAGAACGAAAATGCAGATATCTTCAAGTTTCCTTTAGAGAGACATTGACTAAATTCATGTCCAAATCTCTGGCCTGTTTTTTTTTATTCTTTTACTCCACAGATCATTAAACTGGCTGTGTACGGGATGCTTCCCAAAAACCTCACCAGAAGGACCATGATGCAACGGCTTCACCTCTTCCCAGATGATGTAAGCTCTCAGTTGATGCTCTGATTTATGTTCACTGATGCGCCGTCCAAAGCTTGACATGTTTGGAAAGCAGAAATGTGTCAGTGTGTTTGATGAATGTTTCAGCGGAGGATGGGATGTATCCGATTAAGAAGCTACATAATACAGTACTACAGCTGCAGAAATAGACAAATTACATGATTGTAATACCCTTCTGCAGAATCACGTCATAATTAATCCAAAAAACTCCACTTGACAAATAAATGTTGATCTTTTTTTTTTTTTTTTTTAAATACAAAATGATTTCTTATATTACTTTTTAAGCCACCTCAAATTTGGTCACATCAGAGAAAGTAGTACATTTCTAAAGCCAGATGTGAATTTTCATGAATCGCCAACATTGTTCTGTAACTAAGTTACAGAACCCCAGTGGAAGGTTAGACAGGATCCGGTCAGACACCTGTCTCTGATCATAGTTCTGCAGTAACATTTTGTCACAGCAGAGTGTGTGCAATAATATAATAATACAAATCACTGTGCTCCATTTTAGGTTCTTCCTGAGGATATTCTAAAGAACCTGACAGAGGAGCTTCCACAACCCAGAGAGATTCCTCGTAAACTCAACGAGTACACGCAGGAGGAGCGGGATGCTTTCCCTATGCTCTGGACCCCGTGAGTTTGTTTGTTTTTCTGTCTCGTTCTTTCTCTTTTATTAGTCTTTCTTAGCCCCTTTGTTCCTGCTCTGCCCTATTTCAGTGTTAAATTTAGAGCATAGCTGAGGTGTTGTCCTGTGCGGATGGTTTGCTCAGGGGAGCGAGAGGGTGGCTGGCAGTGAGGTCGTAAAGAATTGATGTTTAATAATCCATCTGTGAAGCTGCACTTTTCTGGATGGTTGCTTTGCTGGTCCCCACACTGCAGATATCCAATCAGATTTATGAGAGCTGAGTCACTAGCTCAGAGGCCAGCCAATCACACACTGCCTGTGAGGTCACAGTGGGAAACTTTCATCTGCACACTAATTTTTCACAATTGTTTAGCTACTTTTCTGACAATAAAGTGGACTGGCAGTTTATTTCTTTAGAGTAGTGTTTGCCAACTTTTTTGTATTTTCTACCACCACAGCCCAATCAACAGGGTTTAAAAAGAAAGTTCTTCCAAAAATAAAAATTCTGTCATTATTTACTCACCCTCATGATGTTCCAAACCCGTAAGACCTTCGTTCATTATTAGGACAGAGATTAAGATATTTTTGATGAAGTCCAAAAGCTTTCAGACCCTGCATAGTCAGCAACGCAATTGACATGTTAAAGGCCAAGAAAGGTAGTAAGGACATTGTTAAAATAGTCCATGTGACATCAGTGGTTCAACCGTAATGTTATGAAGCTACAAAAATACTTTTTGTGTGCAGATAAAACAAAAATAATGGCTTTATTCAACAATTCTTTCTCTTGTGTTTTTTTTTTTTTTTTTTTAAGTACCTTTTTATTGACTCCTTATGGACGTCATGACTAAATATTATTGAAAAGTAATTATAAATCTACTACCATTCAAAAGTTTTGGTTCAGTACAATTATTTACATGAAATTAGTGCTTTTATTCATCAGTACATTTCAGTATAGGCTACTAAAAAAAAATCTGATTTTGCCATCACAGAAATAAATGACGTTTTAAGTTGCACTATATTGCCAAAAGTATTGGGACACCCCCTTCTAATAAACAGGTTTGACTACTTTAGTCATTTCCATGAGTACTAATCTTAATGTTTAAGCATATAATGATATTCTAGGGAAATGTGTCTAATTTTATATCAAAAGTTTGGACAGGACCCTTTTTATTCTAACATGACAGTGCTGCTGTGTATAAAGCAAGGTTCATAGAGAAATGTTTGATTCAGTCAGTGTGGAAGAACTTGACTGGTCTGCATAAAGCCAAGTCCTAATCCCAGCTGAACACCTTTGGTTTGACTAAATGCACACCTTGAGCCAAAAACTCATCACAAACACCAATGACTTGTGCATATGGGTACAATCATTTTAGACACTTCCAAAACTGAAGCAACAGAGATGGAAATACAATTTTTAAATACATGAATTATGCTTCCATCTTTGTTGCTACAGTTTTGGAAGTGCCTTTTTCGGTTCTAAAGAAGGGGGTGTCCCAATACTTTTGTCCATATAGTGTATGCACAAGTCATTGGTGTTTGGAGAGGAGTTTTTGGCTCAAGGTCTGCATTTAAAGTCACACCAGAGGTGTTCAGCAGGGATTTGAATTTGGCTTATGCAGACCAGTCTAGTTTTTCCACACTGACTGAATCAAACATTTTTCTATGAACCTTGCCTTATACACAGAGGCATAGTTATGTTAGAATAAAAAAGATAATTTAATTAGAAGGACACAATTCCCTAGAATATCATTATATGCTTAAACATTAAGATTAGTACTCATGGAAATTATTAAAGTAGTCAAACCTGTTCATTAGAAGGGGGTGTCCCAATACTTTTGACAATATAGTGTATATTTCAATAGAAAAAGTTATTCTAAATTGTAACATCAGTTTTTACTGCATTTATGATCAAATAAATTCAGCCTTGTTGAGAATAAGAGACATATTTTAACATAAAATAATAAATAAATAAATAAAATTTTTAAATAAAATATGTGTACATTTAAATATACAGTCATCCGGAAAGTATTCACAGCACTTCACTTTTTCCACATTTTGTTATGTTACAGCCTTATTCCAAAATGGATTCAATTCATTATTTCCCTCCAGATTTTACAAGCAATACCACAGAATGACAACGTGAAAGAAGTTTATTGAAGGCAACGTGAAAGCAAATTTATTACAAATAAAAAGCTAAAGACATAATTTTGAAAGACACAAACCTGTCCATATGAGGTCTCACAGTTAATCGTGCATGTCAGTGCAACAAAGCCATGAAGTCCAAGGAATTGTTTGTAGACATCCAAGACATCATTGTATTGAGGCACAGATCTGGGGAAGGGTACAGAAAAATTTCTGCAGTATTGAAGGTCCCAAAGACCACAATGGCATCCAACATTCATAAATGGAAGAAGTTTAGATCCACCAGGACTCTTCCTAGAGCCGCCCGGCCAAACTGAGCCTTCGGGGGAGAAGGGCCTTAGTCAGGGAGACTGATGAATTCATTATAGTCGTAATCATCCCCATCCAACCTGATGGATCTTGAGAGGTACTGCAAAGAAGAATGTGAGAAACTGGCCAAAAATAGGTGTGCCAAGCTTGTAGCATCATACTCAAAAGATTTCAGGCTGTAATTGGTGCCAAAGGTGCTTCAACAAAGTATGGAGCAAAGGCTGTGAATACTTATGTACATGTTTTTTATGTTTTTTTTTTTTTATGAATTTATAAAGACTTCAAACTAACTTCTTTCACATTGTTATTATGGGGTATTGTTTGTAGAATTTTTAGGAAAATAATGAATTTAATCCATTTCGGAATAAGGCTGTAACAACAAAATGTGGAAAAAGTAAAGCATTTGTGAATACTTTCCAGATGCACTGTATACACTGCCAGTCCACTGTCTAAGCAAAGTCAAAAAAGCAAAATGTAGATTGGGTACCCTCTGTGTTACACATACACGTGTAAAAAATGACCGGTTTTAAAGGTCAAGTGCTCTGTATGACATACATGCCACCTGAGATACTTTTCTGCCTTGTTTGGCAGCACACATGAGATCCTCCAAGACATTTGACATCACTTGAGATTGTTACGGCTGCTGTACTGCTGTTAAATGCCTCATAAACTCTTTTACATCTGTGCAGATTGCCCCGCAACTATAGTCAATAAAGTTTCCCATCTTGAGTATTTCATTGGCACGGCACATCTCCTCCTGGCCCATATTGCTTCTGGACTTAATAGACAAAACTTGTGGCATAGAAGCACTTTTTTCCTACACCTCCCACCCCCAGCTTTCTTTAATGCAGGCTTTGTGTTTGTTTTCCAAAAGATAATGTATGACTGATAAGGGCATTGCTCTTCCTGTGACCTTTAATGAACCTTTGTGTGCATGGCACAGATGACTGATGAATTCATTATAGTCGTTATCATACAAGTGTGGTCAGATGAATCTCAAGGTATGAAATTAAATGGCTTTATAGCTGCTGTAGAAGATATTGCGATTTGGAAACTGCAGTCTCACTGCGAGAGGTAGAAAAAGATGATAAGAGTCAGAAGGTGTGGTGCGGCCCGAGGCGGCTGTGAGGAGCTTCAGCTCAAGGAGATTTACCCTCTCTCATATTCTGTAGATTTGATATTACTTGAGTGTTAAATCACTGAACGCTGAAAGGCAAGTGACAGTAAACTCCTTTGGATTTAAAGGTAAGCAGCGTTACAGCATTTCAAAAGGCGTTTGTTGTGCCGAAAGATGTACACAAAGCAAGGCAGAGTGCTATTACTCTTCAAAGTAACTTGTTATTTTCACCTGGCGAAAGAAGAGTCACAATAATATGTCAGCTATACATATCCTTCCTGTTAATTACTAGTCATTTTGGTTCATTAATGCGCAATGAATTTTCATGAACATTCATGAACATGAATCCTCATTTTATTCTAATATTCTCCAGGCTCTGTGAATTAGTACTCAGAACTGTATTAGAAGATGTATTATTCATAATAACGCAAAAATTCTTCACTATAAATTAGAGCTGCAGCGATTCGTCAACGTCATCGATTACGTCGATTATGAAAATGCGTCGATTAGCATGGAATGCGTCGACGCGTCGCACCTTTAGCCACGCCCATTGTGCGAGCCTGCAGTTATTCCTGCTTAAGACTGTTTTTCTGCCATGTTTAATACGAAACAAGGCTCTAGAGCAGAAGGTGAATGCTGTTCGGCAACATCACTTTTTAGAGTTGCGTTCATAGAGCATTTTATTGTTATACGCCGTCAGAACCGCATATAAGGCAAATATAGCCTAACTGACGCCTTTCCATTGTCAGGATTCACAACCGCATTCAAAGCTGCGCTGAATGAACGGAACAGAGACGGAAAAGAAGAAATGATTCGCGTTCATCTTAAGATCCACTGGAGCTGCCATCGGTGACGCAGGCGCGATTGCGCGAGCGAATCCGGACGCGCTCGTCTGCACTCGGTAACAAAGCATTTAAAGTCCTTGTTAGTTGTTTAACTGTGTGATGAATTGGAAAAGCCTCGACTGGACTCATTTATTTAAATTTTTTTTGATTCCGTCTCTCTAGTTTCCTGAATGCGGTTGTGACTTCAGCTGTTCATTCGAGCCCGGTCTCATGAAAATGCATATAAATAGTACGCCAAATAAAAACAAAAATTACCTAATCCTACCCATCGCATAGCATTTACACACCAACGTTACAGATATGAATTCAAGCAGATGTTTTAATCTGCTGAATAAAAACAACATTTTAAGCATCTCACCTGTAAGCAACTGTCCCAAACAGTAACTGTGAATGCAGCCATAATGTGCAAATCTATTGATTGTATTGTATCACTGCCCTTTCTTTCTTTCTTTTTATTATTATTTCTTTCTTGCTTCATTGCTTTCTTTTTCTTTCCTTATTTTTTATTATTTATTGTTATTATTTTTCTTTTTCTATCTTGGTATTATTTTTCTTTATTGTTATTATTTTCTTTCTTTGTTATTGTTATTTTTTTTTGTAAATTATTAATTATGAGAAAACATTTGAATAAAATATTAAAAGATTAATAGCAGAAGTTACTGTTATTTTTACTGATAGTTTAACTAAAGAATTTATCAACTGATCAGAAAATAATAGATCAATTGAAAAATAATCGACAGATTAGTCGACTAATCTAAAAAATAATTGATAGATTAGTCGACAGCAAAAATAATCGTTAGCTGCAGCTCTATTATAAATTCAAGTTCAGGATTTTTAGGGAAGGGTTATTTTGGTTCTGATTAAATTGAACAATCTTGGTTCCTTAGTAGTTCTGTTAATGAATCTACTAGTACTTTCAAGGAATAAATATTTGGGGGGGAAAAAAAAATATTGACTGTTTTAATAAGTTTAAATAAATTCTTTAAAAAGGTGTTTACACAGATATTTAACGACTTTTTAAACATCAGTTATATAGAGTAGCATATATTTATATAATTTAGTCTCACAGTTGAAAGTAATGTTATGGTTGATTTACTAACTCAGAACTAACTAATAAGAACTAACTCGGATATGAATCAGTTCAGGAATCAGAATACTCTAATTCTCTCATTCACGTTTGATTCACTTAAAAGAATTGACTCACAATACTCAGTTGTTCAGGAATCTCAATACATTAGTTACTTTGTGTGCTTTTGATTCACCGAATTGACCCAATTCATAAGAATCAGTTGTTCAGGAATCAGAATACTTGGATTGCTTCATGCACCTTTTAATTTGCTTAAAATAACTGACTCAAAAGAATCAGTTTTTCAAGAATCTGAATACAGTATCTGAATTGTGTGCTTTTGATTGTTTGTGAAGGAATTAGAGTATTCTGATTCTGATTGACTCACAAGAATCAATTGTTCAAAAAGCTCAATACAATAGTTGCTTAGTGTGCTTTTGATTCACTGAATTGGCCCAACTCATAAGGGTCAGTTGTTCAGGAATCTGAATATTCTAATTCCCTCATGCACTGTTGATTCACTTAAAAAGACTGACTCACAAAAACAGTTGCTCAGTAATCTGAATATAGTATTTCATTTGTGTGCTTTTGATTCACTGAATTGGTCCAATTCACAAGAATCAGTTGTTCAGGAATCAGAATACTCTAATTTCCTCATGCACTTTTGATTCACTTAAAAAGACTGACTCACAAAAAACTGTTGTTCAGTAATCTGAATATAGTATTTCATTTGTGTGCTTTTGATTTACTGAATTGGCCCAACTCATACAAATCAGTTTAGGAATCAGAATGATCCAATTCAACCTTTATGACATTTATGCATATTAACAGAATTACTTGCATTATTTCGTCATTCACAAATTTTCAGGTTATAAATTTACCAAAACCAAGGCTTTATGTCAGTGTTAGAGTTCATACGTCATTTTTTCATTAAAAGTCCTGTAAACCCCTCATGTGAGGGACTGTTTTTCTCTAAGGTTGTGCCTCCACATGTAGTTTTCTAGTCTGGTCCAGGCAGCTGTTCTTTGAGGTTTTAGATCAAAAGTATGTGGTTGTTCTTTGGTTAGTGTGGGTTCACTGTGTGATGCCCAGAGTTCATATTCCTCTCAAACAAACTGTGAGGCAACCAACTGTGTCTCTTTATGCTTATATGGCTTGTTTTGTTTGTTGTCCCCATTGTATTTTTTTACACAAGCCGATTCCTCCCAAGGAGCCACATGGAGCGTGTAATTAAAACATATCGGCGGGAATGAGACGACAATGTGATAATGAGACGGGCAGATCTCCTGTAATTAAATTGGAGTAAAGCAACATGATGTTTGTTTGGTAACATTTGATTGGCTGATAAGCTGGTGTGTCAAAACATCTTATTCCTAAACAGTATGACCACAGCTGTTGTAAAAATGAAATTAAAAAGATTGTAAATTTGACTTGGTTCAGCATTTATAGGGCATTAACTGGCTGGCAGTTTGATGTGTCCCTAGGCGCAAAGATTTTCAGAGGCATTGCTTTACTTAATGTGGCTGAACCACAGCTCTTCCCTTCTGTGCCAAGAGATCTGAGAGTTTAACCTTATTTCACCCCTCATGCATCTCTCTCTCTCTGTCCCTACCTCTTTCTCTCTCTGCAAACACTTCCCCTTATGATTATAGAACAATATGCAAATTTGAGAAAATTAAATCATGTCATTTACATATGTCAGAATTAAATGCACAGCTAACTATGACTCAGCCATTTGATTTAAGTGTCATGTTGCAGTCATTTTTTGAAGGGCTTGTAAATGCCCGTTCACATTGAGAACAACAACTATAAAGATAACTATAAAGATTAGTGTGTATTATATGCGTGCAGTCCTGAAGCGAAAGATGTGGCATAATTCATTAATTTAAAGGGATAGTTCACTAAAAACTGAAAATTACCCCATGATTTACTCACCCTTAAGCCATCCTAGGTGTATATGGCTTTCTTCTTCCAGACGAATACCATTGAAGTTATATTAAAAATGTTCTGGCTCTTCCAAGCTTTATAATGGCAGTGAAGGGCTGTTGGGATTTTTGAAGTCTAATAAAGTGCATCCGTCTATCATGAAAAATGCTCCACACGTCTCGGGGGTTAATAAAGGCCTTTTTGTAAAGTTTTAAATATTTTTCTTACACAAACACACAAATTCGCTTCAGAAGGCCTTTATTAACCCTCCAGAGCTGTGTGGAGTACTTTTTATGATGGATGGATGCACTTTATTGGACTTCAAAATCTCAACACCCAGAAGAGCCAGGACATTTTTAAGATAACTCAATTACATTCATTTGAAATAAAGTCATATAGACCTAGAATAGCTTGAGGGTAAAATCATGTGGTAATTATACTGCCTAAAACGTTGGCTTGATTCTTTTGCTAAGTATTGGCATTTCCTTCAGGAAATGTAAATTCACTTGTTTTCATTCTGTTGTAATAGAGTTGCTCTAATGAGAAACTTGGCTCCCAGCATGCAATTGGCTTTTTGGTCTATAGAGTTTAGTCAACAGTGAGATGTGGTCTGAAAATAATGAAAGCTTCCATTATTGCACTCTTGGAAATGATTTAACTGCTGAATTGGTAGGGGGCACGGTAATGGCTAGTTTACATTAATTACAAGGACTTTCAGGACAAAACTGAGTTTCTAATTGATTAGCTGATCGGTTGAAGGTTGTGAATTTGTATGTGTATATACAAAAACATGGTTAGTATCTGGCATCTATAGTAGACTAATCAAAATACAACACGTTCTTAAAGACACACAATGCCTGCAGTGATCTGAAATACCAACGGCTGACATTTACAGTGTATTTAACTCAATCAGGTCATTGTTTGAATCCCAATCTCCAGATTTGCTGAATTGCCAGTTGTTTTACCACAGTACAGCACAAATATGCTGTTTTGTATGTACAACCAGAGCCTCTGCAGTACAAACGTGAGTCTGAGATCCCCCAGATCTTTATGTTTCTCAGACAGTGTTTGCCATGTATTATTTAAATACCTAGAAAAGCAATCCTCTCAGGCATGTCTCTAAATGTCAGAAATGTTTATAGATTCTCAGACGTTAGATGAATGTTGCCTTATTTTTGTAGGTAAAATTTTAATTACATTTGTAGAGCTTCATGTGATTCATTCTTTATATTACATTCGATTCATGTAACTCTGAACTGATAGTGTTATAAAAATCACGCTTTAACTCATTTTGGCTTTGTTTTAATAAAATTTTTGTTTGTAATGAAAAAAGGATACCCACATACAGTTGAAGTCAAAAGTTTACATACACCCTGCAGAATCACCAAAATGTGAATTATTTTGCCAAAATAATTTTTTTTAGTATTGACCTGAATAAGATATTTCACGTAAAAGGTGTTTACATAGTCAAATTTGTATCAATTCAGAAGTTCAAAAGTTACATACACTTGATTCTTATATTGTGTTGTTACCTGAATGAATAACAACTGTTTTTTTTTTTGTTTTGTTGTTCATGAGTCCCTTGTTTGTCCTGAACAGTTAAACTGCCTGCTGTTCTTCAGAAAAATCCTTCAGATCCCACAAATTCTTTTATTTTTCAGCATTTTTGTGTATTTGAGCCCTTTCCAACAATGACTGTGTTTTTGAGATCCATCGTTTCACACTGAGGACAACTGAGGGACTCATATGCAACTATAACAGAAGGTTCAAAAGCTCACTGATGCTCTAGAAGAAAAAACAATGCATTAAGAAGATCAGGGTAAATTTAACTTTTGTCATCTGGAAAACATGTAAGTATCTTCTGGAGCTTCTGAAGGGCAGTACTAAATGGGGAAAAAGATATTTAGGCAAAATAAGAGCAGTGTACCCACCTTCATTCTGTTCAAAAGTTTTCATTCCCTGGCTCTTAATCAAAGTGTTTCCTACTGAAGCATCAGTGAGCATTTGAACCTTTTGTAATAGTTGTATATGAGTCCCTCAGTTGTCCTCAGTGTGAAAGATGGATCTTAAAATCATACAGTCACTGTTGGAAAGGGTTCAAATACACACAAAAAAGCTGAAAATCAATGAATTTGTGGGATCTAAAGGATTTTCAACAGGTTGTTCAGGACAAACAGATGACTCATGAACAGCTATCACAAAAAAATGAAAAAATAAAAAACAGCTGTGGATCATCCAGGTAACAACACAGTGTTCAAACTATTATTTTCTCTTGTGGACTATATGTAAATGTGTTTTATGTGAAATATCCTATTCAGGTCAGTACCAAATAAAAATAACATGGATTTTGTATGATCCCTCTTATTTTGGTCAAATAATTTACATTTAATTTAGTAGATTCTTCAAGGTTTATGTAAACTTTTGACTCCAACTGTCAGTGGACTGTAAAAACAGTAAAATGTCCTATACTCACATATGTGCATGGATGTAGGGACATGAAAGTGGCAAATAATCATGTTAACACAAACTTCTAGCTTGACTTTAAAACCAAATGCTGGCAGGCTAGTATTTAGAGTCTGAAAGCACCAGGCGGTACCTATTTATAAAATATCTGAAGTTATATATAGCCTAAATTCACAGACATTTCATTTTTTTCATTATGATTCAAACTGCGAAAATGCCCTTCAGCATTGGACATGGAAATATCAGCAGTGATCAGATGCCATCCTGAGGCAGTGCTTACGATGGTGACAAGGTGACACTGTTGTCATGGTGATGGATGTGTCTCTGAGTGAGACCCTTAATGTGGGTCAGTGTCATTACTCTGCAGGCCCCTGGGCCCCTGACCCCTCCGTCCCTCTTTGGGTCCGTCTCTGACTGGACAGTGACAGGGTGTTGAAATTTTTAACCTTGAGATGAATTTCCTTAGTACCAGATGGTATACTTACCTGTGACATTATCTATCCACTACTGTTCAAAGGTTTTTTTTATTTGATCAAAAATACAGAAAAAGTATTATTTTGTGAAATATTATTGCAATTTAAAATAAGTTTTCTTTTTTAAAATATACTTTAAAATATAATTTATTTCTGTGAAGAAAAGCTGAATTTTCAGCATCATTACTCTAGTCTTCAGTGTCATATGATCCTTCAGAATCATTCTAGTATGCCGATTTATTATCAGTGTTTGAAATCGTTGCATTGCTTAATGTTTTTTGGGACCTGTGATACTTTTTTAAGGATTCTTTGATTAAAAAATAAATAAATAAAAAAGTGTTTATTTAAAATATAAATTTTGTGTTGCAATATACACTAATAATACTTTTATTCAGCAAGGATGTGTTAAATAGATGAAAAGTGATAGTAAAGACTTGTATTGTTAGAAGGGAGTTCTATTTTGAGTAATTTCCAATACAATTTCACATACATTTCCAAATACACATACATTGATAATAAATCAGCATATTAGAATGATTTCTGAATGATCATGTGACACTAAACTGGAGTAATGGCTGATATTTTAATGTATATAAAAATAGGAAACCTATATTAGAAATTGCAATAATATTTCACAATATTAGTTTTTTCTTTGATGAACTTTGATGAGCTTTAGAGACTATAAAAAAACATTAAAAACTTACTGATCCCAAGCAGCAGTGTAGGTTTGTTTTTTGTTTTTTAAATACTTGTTTTTTTTTAACAGTTTCCACTGTAACACTAACACTGAAGTTTTAATTAATTGTCACATAAATGGGAGGAAGCACTATGGGATGTCATGTCAAATTATGCATTGTCTCTCTGCTGACATTCTTAAATTGCTCTTACATCAAGTGAGCACAATATTTTGATCTTTTATGCATGCAATAAGGGTGTAGTAATCTAAGCGGGGAAACTTTTTAATTAAAATTTAATACCGGTGGAAACAAATCACTATTATTCAGTGATTTTTTTTTTTTTTGCTTCCAGGTTGAAAGTCAGAGAAGCACCTTGCTTACTTAACAGCTTTACAAAATTGCCTACCCTCAGTTAACTGTGATGATGTATTTGTTAATTACAATTTGTTCAAACCAGTATGGAAGGTTTAAAGGGTTAGTTCACACAAAAATGAAAATTCTGTCATTAATTACTACTCTCACCCTCACATCGTTCCAAACCTATAAGACCTTTATTCATCTTGTGGACTTAAATTAAGATATTTTTGATTAAATCCAAAGGCTTTCTGACCCTGCATAGACAGCAACGCAACTGACAAGTTCAAGGCCCAGAACGGTAGTAAGGACATTGTTAAAATAATCCATGTGACAGCTACGAGAATACTTTTTGTGCACAAAGAAAACAAAAAATAATGACATTATTCAGCAATTCTTTTCTCTTTGTGGTCAAAGGTCTTACAGGTTTGGAACAACCTGAGGCTGTGTAATTAATGACATAATTTTAATTTTTAGTGAGATATCCCTTTAAGTTCCTGTTTTGTTCCGCTTGTCATTAGAAATCATATCAATCTTATGATGCCACACTAGTGTGCTTGAATATTGACTTCACTTTTCTGTCTTTTGTGTGTTCACAGGCCAGAAGACTACAGGATGAAATGAGTTTTCAAGATTGTGCGTCTTGGTCTGTCCAGGAGTTGAGACTTGGAAATGTTATACTGTTTTTTTTTTTACTGTTAATATGAAATAAATTATGTCTCAAAACTACATAAATAAACAGTCCATTTGTTAACTGTTGGTTATGTTAAAATATGTTGGTTGATATTTAAAGGGTTAGTTCACCCAAAAATGAAAATTCTGTCATTACTCACCCTCATGTCGTTCCAAACCTGTAAGGCCTTTGTTTATCTTTAAAACGCCAATTAAGATATTTTTGATGAAATTGAGAATTTTATAAAGCTACTAGAATACTTTTTGTGCGCAAAGAAAACAAAAGTAACATCAGCAGCACCACAAGCATGATACCTTCATGAACATGTCGAAAACTAACACAGAAGAGAAGAAATTATTCAATAAAGGCATTATTTTGGTTATCTTTGTGCACAAAAAGTATTCTCGTAGCTTTACAAAATTCAGGTTGAACCACAGATGTCACTTGTACCTTGAGTTAGTGACGCAGACTCCAAAAGACTTCAGACTCCACCTGAAATGACTCCATGCTTGACTCGACTCGAGGAAAAGGACTCGTGAATATTTTATAAGCAACTCAAGTATTTTATTCTTAAATACTTATAGAACTCATATTCTGATATAAAGGTGGACCGCATCCGCACCGCGATCCGTAACAGCAGTGCCATTTTAGGTGAGCAGCGCGCCAAAACAGCTAAGCGGATCACATAACACGCGCAGTGTTGTTTATAGCAATTGTTTTTCGGTGCTATATACTCTAGTATTTTTATCTAAAGCTAAGCGCGCTTTAATCAAGCACTTCCAGCTCCGTGCGCTTTCTCTCTTTCTCCGGACGCACACCGGCGCCAAGTTTAAGAGCTGCAGATGACGCAGATTTTAACAACAACAACAGAAACACGGTGAGCAGCAAATTTATAGATTACTTTAATTTAAACACAGCAGAAAAAAAATGCTGCAAATCTAGTTATTTTTCTATCTATTTGTCTATCGATAACCTATGACTGTTCAAACCAGATGTAACAAGACGTTTCTCATCTACATTTAACGTTAGCATTATCTGTAGGCTAAGAACATTTCACTTAAACTCTGAAACTGGTCTTTCTGCTCAAGATGAGAACGTTTTGATTATTGTGGACATTTTTAGGAGATCATGATTTTAAGTAAAATATTAAAATATAACAGAAACAGTCATTTAAAACCGTCATGTATCTACATGTAAAAATACATGTAAAAAAAAAAAATTCCTCTCCTGTGCCTCTTGAACTTTAACTGAATACTCATGACTTATATCAGTATGGGTTTGTAATACCCGTGTCAGTGTCTTAAGGCCCCGATATACTTCAAACGAATTTCGTTTTCGTTGTTCGTTTGAGGGCAAAAAGAAGTTCGAAAAGGCCGAGGGACGGTATTCTGTTTTCGAACATTCGGACACCCTCCGCTGCTGGAGGCGGGTTTTTTAAAAGTGTCACGTCGCTCGCGTCTTTAAAATCTCTCCACGAGCGATCGTACAGTTGTGGATACATCAGTACCAGCTCTGCTACTCGACTCTCCAGTGTATTCATGTTGCTACCTTGGAGTTGTTGTTTTGGATGTTGTTCTCCTGTCTGCCTGCTGTTGAATGAGGAACAAACCGGGGAAAAAAAAAATCACGCGTCAAAGCAGGCGGAGTTCCAGAACACGCCCATCGACTGCGTAATCGCCGCGGACCAATGGACGCTCAAAGGTGTTTAGGAGCCAAAACGAACTCCCCCAAAAAGTTCGCTTTGGTGAGCTGTTTCGAACTGCCGAAACGAACTCAAAACGAACTTCGTTTTGGCCTGATTTTGTTCGAAATGACGTCATTTCAGTTAGTTCTTCGATTTCGTTTTAAGTATATCGGGGCCTTTAGCTACACGGGACGCGACAAGATTTCAGCGACAAACAATTTGGGTGTCCACAGCAGACGCGACGTGACAACACAACGCGACAAAATCAATCAAATATCACAGCCAATCAGAAGCGCGTGTGGGCGGGCTCTCCCTGGAAGCGCACTGCACTCGCAACGAAATGGATACGTTTATAATCTAATTAATAAATACCGCAGCTTCTAACATATTAAATGTACATACTGAGTGACTAATACCGTCTTTGTTATGCAATACACTTGTTGTTTAACTTTGAATAAAGCACATAGTCAGTAGCCTACCTGAGATTATCACTGTCATTAGTTAGAATGTTCCAGCTGCGACGTCGCGGAAATAAAGTTTCTAAAATAAAAATTTTGCGTGTTGCCGTCACGACTAGTTAGGACAAAAACTCCGATTAACATGAAAAAGATACCTTTTATCGCGCCGCGTGTAGTTCGGACATTATTTAGTTTGATTACAGAAAAAATGTTTTGAACATGGTAATGGAATAAAACATACAGGATGGAAGTTTAGCCTTACATCTTTACACCTTAAAAAAAAAATGAATTAAAAAGCAGATCATATACTTTGTCTATAGCCTATAAAACAGCTTTGTAAATAGGAAGATTTCAATACATGAGGATTCTGAATGGGATTTTTTTGTGAGCTATTAAATGACTTGAGACTCGACTCAGACTTGTGACCAAAGACTCGACTTGACTTGGACTCCAAGTTAAAGACTTGTGAACATCTCTGACTATTTTAACAATGTCCTTACTATCTTTCTGGGCCTTGAAAGTGGTTCTGAAGATGAACGAAGGTCTTACGAGTTTGGAACAGCATGAGGGTGAGTAATTAATGACAGAATTTTCGTTTTTGGGTGAACTATTCCTTTAAGCACATTTAAACACATATTACACCTAATAATAGAGATGAATTTCTGGAGAATCAAATGATTATATCTAAACCTCAGCCAAAGTATAGAGGCAGTAGAACAGCATTTAGTCGTGACTGTGTATGAACAGAACTCAGATTCTTTGGCCTTTGCTCGTCCCGCAAATGGCTTTAGCAGCCTCTGTGAAGCCTGATCCAACTCTAATTCAACTGCCGCTTCGGTCTTAATTACCTTCATATGGCTCTATAAGCCCTTTCTGATGCTACTAGGTCTTTTGAAGTCTGCTTAACTCATTGTGTTGGGGTGGAAAGCAAACGCCCTTATTAGTCACTACTGCTTTTTTACGTAAAGGTAAAATTGAGTTTGCTTGTAAAATGTGATTTTATGAAGAAGGAACTTCAGAGCATGTTCCATGATTTGAGCTCTTTATACCAAACATGTTCATTAAAAAGGAGAATTTGTTATTTTAATGTGAAATAAAAAATTTAAATCCATTTTGGGGGACCAATCAGTACACAGAACCGAAAACCACAAAGGCCAGACGAGACATCATCATCTCGAGTCATTGTTGCAGTACAGTTTTATTGGTTACAAAAACAAATAATAAAGTAAAAATAAATTACTTTGTAGATTCAAAGGTCTGGTGATGAGTCTTTCCACTGGCACCTGCTTTCGTTCTGAAAGGACGGTAGACCACAGGCCTAACTCTAACTATTCAGGTCTCTTTCACAGTGAGCAGACCCATTGGGAACAGGACCACAGAGACACGGAAGGACGCCATGCTGAGCTCTTCTTCTTTTATAGAAAAACACTTTGAGAGCTTCCACTGCATCCCCTGCATGACACTTCGTCTTACAAGACCATATGTAAAGGACATTCACATAAATGTGTGATAATACAATTACGATCCAGACAAAATGCGTGGTGTTACAAGGGGTGTTACTGTGAAGTACCAGTGAAAAATTAGGCGGTTAGGTTTGGTTCATTAATGGGTTGATTAAGAATTCAGCTTTTCATAAATAACTGCTAGTGATAAGAACATCAAAAGCATCAACGGAGGTATTTTTTTTTTGTCTTCTCTAAATAAAATAACTTAATAGCCAGTTCCAGATAACTGCAAAATGCTGTAAACATCTGTGAAATTTGTAACATAGTAGATCACCGATTTGCACTTAAAAAAATACACAAACTGTACAGACACCCCCATTATCATTTACAAAAGATATGGAATACACAATTCAAAACCTGCACTGCAAAAAAAAAAATTTTGTTAATCAGCATTTTTGCTGTTTTTCAGTACAAAATATATTTCTTAAAAAATACGACTTGTGGAACAATATTGGGACTTGTTTTCATAGAATAGATCTTTTATTTCTGTTTTATTTCTTTCTATTATATATATATATATATATATATATCGGGGAAAAAATCCCATATATACTGTATGTACGTGCGTGTGTGTCATTTAGTATACATTTTCTTAAAAAAATATTGAAGAATATATTTTCTTTTAAAGAAAATCTTAACTAAATGAAACAATTTGATAGTAATAGTATTAAGTTTTAAAGAAAATGTATACTAAATTACACATACATTTAATGCCATTTATTGTACATTTTCTTAAAAAAAATACTAAATGGTGTGTGTGCATCATTTCGTATAGATTTTTTCTTGAGAAATTATTATAAAATGTAATATATATATATATATATATATATATATACATACATATATATACTAAATGATGTGTGTTTGTTTTCTTATTTTATATATATATATATATATATATATATATACACACACACACACTTTTTATAATCATTTCGGGAAAAAAAAAACGTATACTAAATGATGTGATGTATATATAAAATGTGTACTAAATGACAGTATACATTATATATATATATATATATATATATATATATAAAAACATTAATTAATTAGTTTATTTATTTTAAGCGGAAATATTTATACTGGACAACCAGACAAAATACTGATTAAGAAAATTATTTTTTAGCAGTCTTCCTTCTTTAAACTTGCTTTTTATCTCATTGGCTACATGCAGCCTCACAAAAGACACTAGATGACTAGATCGGCACAGTTTCATTTCCTAATCTTCTCCACAAACCCACCCCCATAAGGATGCATATAGCAGGCACTTTTCGGATTTCCCTCAGTCCTATCCTGCAGGATATTCTGATGAAAAGCGTTTGCATGTGGACGGTCGGTTTGCCGGGGCTGGCCACCCGAGCTATTTGGCCTTTGCTTGCACTTCCGACTCATCGACGCTCCCCTCTTCGGCCGTGCTGCGGGAGAAGCGACGCGTTTCAGGTGACCTCATCCCCACCGTGTCACCAGGGTGGGCAGGGCCAAACCTGGCGGCATGGGGGTCAGGATAGCTGGGCTGGTAGTACTGAGGAGGGTAGGCACGGTAGCCACCGTAAGGGTCCTCTTCCTCCTCATCGTTGTTGTAGTTGGTGGCGGGGTCGTAGTTTTGGTAGGGGTTGGAGGGTAACTGTTGTACTATGGGAACATGGGGGAATTAGATCGGTTGCCATCTTTTTCAGTCACCACCACCAAGTGAGCAAGTGTTATGTTAGCGAGAGAAGGAAACAGCAAAGACAGAAAAATAAGTCAGAGAGTTGTTACAGAGATTAGCTTAGTTTAGACAAAGGGGTAGAGGTTTAGCTGGTTAGCATAGCTCAGTTAGTCAAAACAACACCATCTAGCTAAAAGAATCGGCATTGGCGGCCATTTTAAATGTTAAGTGAATGCTAATAGTGACTGATTCATTTTGGAAGGTGTTCTTATAACGCCATCAGCCAATTAGCATTATTGTCCTGCTCTAGGGTGATTAGTCACATGGTGTTTATGGCTCAGGTGATTGGCTCAAAAAAAATCTGTCTGCGGGATTGAGCAAAGATGGCAGATTTCAAATCACATACTTTCAGGGTTCATGCGCCAGCCAAGCAGCTGACATTAAAACAAACAGGAAATGTAATGGATTGCTTTCTCCTGGTAATATAGATTGATTTAGATGCACACTCTTAAAAATAAAGGTTCTTTTCTTGGAATTAGTAGGAACCTTTTCATAATTCCAAGAACTATTGGCGGAATTTCCCACTTTTTATTGTGTTTGCTAATAGTGGATTAATCACTAATCAACAAGAAGAGGCTTGGTCAACCAAAAAAGTATTAGTCACTAGAAAAAAAAAAAAATCCACAGGAAGTGGCACAGTTATGCAGTCCGTGATGGACAGACGGTTAACGGCTGGTCTATGTGGTAATACAGTACATTCAAATGCTCACCTGTCACTCATCGACCTTTAATAAAGCTCATCAACTGAAATGTGTAAGTAGTAGCAACTTTACTTGGCCGCTCAATTTAATGTTAACATAGAAAAATGTACACTATTCAAGTGTGGAGTGTGAAAACGCATACTGACTACTGACGGATGGAAGCGCCGGTGCTGTCACTTGCTCCTAACTTTGCCATTCTTGGTTATACAGATAAGAGTAACCGACTGTCGTGTAGTCTGACCGGGGCTTTAATCGTGTCAAGAAACAAAATGAAGCCGAAACTCTGTGTATACTTGTCTTACAGACATGAAAAATATGTATATAGAGAGTCTACTTTTAATGAACTAATTTAAATAGAAAACAAATATTCTCAGATTATGTAATCCGTATGAAACATGCATACAGGCACATCCACTACTGCGAAGATGACGATTCAGTGTCGCCAACTTTATCTTAAGTCGAAAACTAAAAAAAGCACTTGTTTATCAATAATTATTATAATGTAGCTTCTTTACTGTTGTTCCTGACACAATCATTATTTCTGCCGGTGCGCTGTGGCAAACTTGTTGCGTCCGCTTGAGAGCTTACTAGGCTATGTAGGCAATTAAACACTTTATTATGATTTAAATGCTTTATTAATAAATAAGCGATTAGTCGACTAATGCTTAAAATAAACGACTACTAGGTGACATCTAGATGAGCCCTAGTTCGCACCACAGGAATGTATTTACTTCTAGAAACTGCAGAATTAAATTAGCTCCTACTTCAGAGTAGGGTCTAAAACAGTTGTATAGGAACTACCAGTGACATAAGTGTATATAAATGTATACAAAACACAGTAACACTTTATTTTAAGGTGTCCATAATACAGAGTTAGGTAATTACTCTGTATTATACACCTTAAAATAAAGTGTTACCCAAAACACCAGCTAACCGGCATTTGTAATAAGCTGTGTGAACATATTTACTCCACGGACATGGAAAACAGTGATAACGGCATTTAGCTAACAAAAACAGCTCTGATCATGGCATCCTCAATTCATCGGTTGTTGCCGTTGTAAATGCCCCCAAAATGAGTTTCTAGAACTAAAAATGTTCCTAATTCCTGTGGTGCAAACACGCCAATAGTTCGAGAAACTATGAAAAGGTTCCTCTGGTGTGAAAGCCTAAAAAGGTTCCATTCAGAACATTTAACCTCCATGGAACCATTTCCATTACACAGAAGGTTTGTTATAGTGGAAAAGAGTTTTTACAAGTATAAAAATGCTTTTTAAACTAAGAAAAAAGTGTTCTTTTAAAAACTATTCATCTGAAGGTTCTTTGTGGAACCTCTTCTATTGCACTGCTATGAAAACCTCCTTTTGGAACCTTTATTTTTAAGAGTGTGGGTTTTAAATCTTAACATTAATAGCAGAGAAGGTTGAAAGCGCTTTAGTTTGTCTTAAAACAGTGTGAAACTGAGGTTTGCCTTAAAAAGGCATGGGGCTTCAATGGTGGTGACATTTTGAGGGTTGGGGAACCAAGTACATGGATTATGGAGTTTGGGAATGTGTGGGAAAGACCCTCCCCAGATACAGTCTTTGGCATCGGCCCATGGAAGCAGGTGGGATGATGAAATGAAGGGAGAGAGGAGAAGAGCAGGTGGCTCTCTACTGTTTCTCAGTAGTCATTCTCATACTGCTCTGGACCTTCACATGCAGGTGTGAGACAGGGACACCCCGGTGAGAGAGGAAAGAGACACTGCAGTAAGTGTGAGCCCGATATAACCAACATGATGCTCTCAGCAACACCTTGACTGTAATCTTTACATAGTGGCATTTCAGAAGGAGAGTCAAGGATTCTCAATAAGGCATTAAAATCTGGTCAATACACATAAAACGTACATTCTCTCATTAGAAATGAAGTATTATCCCAGAGAATGAGGGCTGAATACGTTACAGAGCAATTTGCAATACTATTAAGCTGTGTTGCAAGATTTTATGCTGACTGAAAGCTTCAAGCTATAACCTTTATAGATCTTAAAAGTGTTGATGCAGTATTTCATCTATTGAGTGGAATATTACACTGTCATTTAACGGCCTTACATGGCAGAAACCCCAGAGAACATTAGCTTTATTTTTTTCACAATACAAAACGCAATGCAATAATCTGCGAGGCGTTCGGTAGAAAGCTTTGCTATGATCTGATAAATCAATTATTTAAAGATTGCTGTCCATTTCTGTCCAGCCTTTCTCATATTAAAAAACTGAAATGCTGAAAAACTTTGATAGCGTTTAGACTCCATGAGAAATTTATAAGCAGAATAACTGTTTGGGAAGGGCTGGTTTAATAGGATGAAAATCTCTGAGTCATACCACAAGCTTGTTTAAAGCAATGGGTTTGCCATTCATTAACAGTTATGGAAATGCAGTCTCAAGCAAGAATGTGTGAAGAACTTCAAAAGGCTGTGGAGAATAACAGTATGGAAGATAGTGTGGTATGTTCCCTCAGTTTGCTGTATGGTGATTATTATCCGTGAAGCCTGAAGCAGTCTTAAACCCACAGCTCAATAAAGGACTCGTCAGGGACACTGTTACCAGACTAACTCTGTAATTGACTTTCAGATGTTCGGTATTCATGGTTACCTTGACAACTACATGTAGATTTCATTCACTAACTGGGCATATGCACCTATTTGTGCATAGAACTTGAATGTTTTTTTTTTGTTGTTTGTTTTTGTTTATCTATCTATCTATCTGTCTATCATCTGTCTGTCTATCCCATCCATCCATCCCATCCGTCTATAGTAACCATCCATCCGTTCATTAATCTATCCATCTATAATATCCATCAATCCATCTATCTATTGTATCCATTCATACATTAATCCATCCATCTATAATATCAATTCATCCATTAATCCATCTATAGTATACATCCATCCATCTATATTATCCATTCATCTATTAATCCATCCATCTATAGTATCAATTCATCCATTAATCTATCTATAGTATACATCCATCCATCTATAGTATCAATTCATCCATTAATCCATCTATAGCAGAGGTCTTCAACCCTGCTCCTGGGGACCCGCTCTCCTGGAGGAGCTTCATTGGCCACTTCAGGTGTGTTTGATTAGGGTTATAGCTAAACTCTTCAGGATAGTGGGTCCCCAGGAACAGGGTTGAAGACCTCTGATCTATAGCATACATCCATCCGTCTATAATATCCATTCATCCATTAATCCCCCCAACACTGCACATTTTGCATCTCTCCTTTGTTTGACACACCTATTTCAGGTCCTGGAGTCTCTACTAATGAGCTGAAGATGTGAATCAGGTGTGTTTGATTAAGGAGACATGGAAAACATGCAGCGTTGGGGGGCCTCCAGGAACGTGGTTGGGAACCACTGCATTAATCCATCCAATCCTTGTTATCCATTCATCCATCTCCCATCTATAGTATTCATCAATCCACCTATCTATAGTATTTATCTATCCATCAATCCATCTATCTATAGGTTACATCTGTCCATTCATCTATTAATCCTTCTATTTATAGTATTCATCCATCCATTAATCCACGTATCTATAGTATCTTGCCTCAACACATCTGCTGGGAAATTTCTAGTATGCCTAGTAAGAGCTTGATTAGGTGGCTCAGGTGTGTCTAATTGGTGCTAAACTCTGCAGGACACTGGCCCTCCAATGGATGGATGGATGGATACTACAAATAGATGGATAAATAAATCCATCCAATCTACCCACCTTACCTAGTGTTGACAAGCTTCTATTCTAATTCAAGTGGCAATTTTACATCTTGGTTGCTACTTCAATTCAAATTCAGGAAGCTGAGTGGAGAATGAATTTGGCTAGAACTGTTTTTATATTGGCGTGTCAATGTTTGTGGGCGTCTATTCTAATTACTGCTCAGTCATTTAGAATAATCTGCATTCATCAACAAAAGATGTTGTAAATCTTGTGGAAATTTTGCTTTCATTTTCTTCACACATACTGTGAGATCACTTCTACACAATTATTAGTGAAAAAGACCTGATGTACCTGATAGAATAAAGTTTGAATGAAACTGAGAAACCTTGACAGACAGATGGAGTTTGGGAGAGAGAAGAGGAGAAAGAGAGGATTACCTCCAACGTTGTACCCGATGCAAGAGTTCTGGTCGCAGTAGCCGGGTGGTCCGGCAGGACCAGGGCTACCAGGAGTACCTGGACGTCCTGAGGAGCCTTGAATTCCAGGTCTCCCTGGAGGACCCTGATTTCCTGTCCGACCTTCTCCAGGAGGCCCTGAGTGGGATAATACATTAGCCATTAATATCGTCCTCATTAAACCCTGCTGAACTCCACACCAAAAGTGTGTCTGGATTCCTTCCCCACAAAATACAAGTTTTAGCCTTTTCTGTTCCACATCCTTCTCAGATGTCAGTGGCTGCTACAGCTATGTTGCTTCAATGAATCTCATTTGTGAAGAGTATTGATCAAAGCACAATTAACAGCGAGCCAACGCTGACATTTTTCAAAGTCTACCGACCAGCCGTACTGCTAAAATCGATATGAAAACATTTCTCCCTGACCCAAATATTGTTTCAATATCTGCTTGATATTCTAGACAGGAATCAAAGAAACCAAAAGCAGATCAAGATGTGTGCAGAGGTTATTAAAAGTTTGCACGCTTGTGTTTTCTTCGACAGACGACATTTAATAATGGAAACTCTTGTAGTCTGTGCAATAAGAAGACACTGAGCTCTGCTTTTTCCAATTTGAATTGAAATAATTTTTTTACTACCAGCTTGAGGATAAGGAAGTCATTGATTTTGACTTAAATCTAACATTTTAACAGTCTCTCACCTGGGGGCCCTGGAGGACCACGAGGGCCTTGTGTACCTATCCCTGGACTGCCCTTCTCTCCCCTTTCTCCTGAGAGACCTGGACAAAGTGAGACAAGGATCTGTTAGAACATGGAAACCCATCTGAAGAAGCTGTATTCCTTGAAGAAGCTCTTTCCATGTGATTTAACTTATTCCACACCTTTTCCAGACCATAAGGGAAGTAATAAAAGACCTGGACGGTGTTAATAACACATTCTGACAGCTCTGATGTGGCTGATCTGTCAGTAAGAAAGGAGTGGGAGCTACAGCAGAATAGAATAACTTATTGATGTGAATGACAACTTAAATCGCAACTGTTTTCTCACAAAAATCTATCTATAGTATCTTTTTATCTTTCAGAAGTCAACATCAGAATTGAAAACAGTAAGTGGTCAATGTTCCAACTGATCCAATTAACCTCAGATGCTGTAACTAAACCAAAAAGCACATTGAAATGAATGAGAATAATAAGATTTCCTTGAAACATTGTTCATTTGTCCAAAGTGTTGTTTCTAAGGGGCTGAATACTCTGAATGTAAGCAGCTTTTTCTCCCCACAGGCAGTCTGATCTTCATCACCTCTGAACAACACTGACAATCTAAAAGACAACTTCTGGATAAGATTCCTCATTATAGGCCCCATGTTAACATAAACAGACAAATATCCCCCTTATGTTATCCCTCATTAGCAGCTCTGTTTTGCTCTGACTGCATCATAACCATGCTCTGCATGTTTCTGCTTGATATCTGAATGTTTGAGTGTGCAGATCCCTGAGAGAAGCTGTAATGATGGTGAAATATCTCATGCTGAAAGCTCTGGCTGCGTGTCAGAGCTCTTCTAATTGAGGACAGGAGACTAAGCAGTGTGGACACTCACTCATGATAAAGACTCTGGCTGAGAGTTGCTTTTGGCAGGAAGGTCATGCAGATCTAATGCAATCTGTGTACAGTTGTGTTCAGGGGAAAGAAAGTTCTAGATTGTTTTGTTTTTTAAGTCACACTGAAAAAAAATGCTTTGTTACAGCTTTGTTGGCTACTAGCTTTTGTCAAATTACAATTTGATATAAATAGTTATATTAAATAAATATACACAACAGTTCTTTCTGGCCGTATCTGATTGGCTAAGAGGAGTGCGATATTTTAGCGATTTTAGAACACCAACCTTTTACTGCAAACCTTTTAAGTAATCCTCAAAGCGAGTGTCATGGCAGACGACCAAATCCTCTATAATTTTATAAATAATACTGTTTTTGTGTCACGGAATGTAGTTTTAAGAGTTTTTTTTAGATGAGAATTAACTTCAAATATGCAGTTTGTTAATAAAGATAATATAAGATTAAAGTAACAGTAAGATTTTTCATGTTTTTTTTTTTAGAAGTCTCTTTTTCTTACCAAGCCTGCATTTATTAAATCCAAAGCACAGCAAAAACAGTAACATTTAATTTTTTTTTTTCACTATTTGAAATAATGTTTTTCTATTTGAATACATTTTAAAATGTAATTTATTCCTGTGATTTAAAGCTGCATTTTAGCATCATTACTCCAGTCACATGATCTTTCAGAAATCATTCTAATATTCTGATTTGCTACTAAAACACATTTATTATTTATTATTATTATTATTATTATGTTGAAAATATTTTCAGGTTTCTTTGATAAATAGAGAGTTCAGAAGAACAGCATTTATTTGAAATAACATTGAAATAACTTGTAACATTTATCATCACTTTTGATCAATTTACAGCATCCTTGCTAAATAAAATTTATATAAACTATTTATATAAAAACTACACTGACTCCAAGCTTTAGAATAGTACAGTGTATAATGTTACAAAAGCTTTTTATTTCAGATAAATGCGCATCAAGGAATCTTGTAAAAAAATGTACTCATGTTTTAAATATTAATAATAGTAATAATACTAAGAAAAATGTTTCTTGAACAGCAAATAAGCATATTAGGATGATTTCTGATGGATCATGTGACACTGAAGACTGGAGTAATGATGCTGAAAATTTAGCTTTGATCACAGGAATACATTACATTTCAAAATGTAATCCAATTAAAAACAATTATTTTAAATAGTAAAAATATTTCAAACTTTTACTGTTTTTCCTTTACTTTGAATGAAATAAATGCAGGCTTGGTGAGCAGAAGAAACTACTTTAAAAAACATTAAAAAATCTTACTGATCAAAAACTGGGAGTGTATATATATAAATATATATATATATATATATATATATATATATATATATTATACAAATTAAATTTAGAAAATATAAGCAAAATTATTGTTTTTTATGTTTAATGCAGGACAGTAAAAAATGTTAGGGATTTGTCCGAATTTATTTTGCCATGAATATAAGCTAAATTAGCTATAACGTAAAGTATAATTTTCACTTAAAATAAAAAGTAAAAAAAAAAGTTATTTATAAATGTTTAATTTAGTTACTATGACCCTCAATAAGCTGTTCTCACATCAACACTCTGAAAATTGAAACAAAACTGTTTCTTTTATTTATTTTTTTTCTATGGTAATTGTTATTTTATACAAAAACAAAGACAGCTTTTAGACAAACTGTTCATTTATTTTGTTCAGTGCAGTTTGTGAAACTTGTGGTTGCTTAAGTGACTGTCAACCTCAATTCAACTTTTACATGCTAAAGAGAGCAAAGCATTTGCAGTACTTTGTGGCATCTTTGAAGTAGTTGTTTTTGGCTTACTAACATTAACCATTAAAAAGACTTAGTAGTTTACATATTGTTTTTGATGACGGGTGGTATTGAGGTTAGCCAGGGCTGTCAGCCAAGATGTTTGGAAAATTTATCACGGATAGGGGTCAGAAAGGTCATGCTAATGTTCAATATTATTATAGCTACAAGATCTCTGCTTAACCTTAAGCTGCAGGGGCAAAATTTCTCTTGAGGGCCATTAACTAAACATCCTCCATACTTTTCATACTAGAACTTAAAATAATCCAGTATACACTGATTTTGCTATTATTTGCAAGGGTTCACAAACTCAGCTAATATTTTATACAAATTAATCTTCAGAAGTTTTATTTTACTTCACAATTTATTGCTTACAAATTCAAAACACATGTTGCATTATACATGCTGTATCAGCAGTAGGTTATTTCACATGTAAAAATGTTTACCTCTCTCTCCTGGGCGGCCATTTTGCCCACTGGCTCCAGGGAATCCTGGTCTGCCAGGAGGACCTTGCTCTCCCTGAGGCCCTGGAGGTCCCTGACGACCAGGCTCACCTGGTGGACCTGGTACTGTTCGTACCGAAACAGCCTGACTTGGAATCTGGTTCAGAATAGAGTTGTAGCGAGACAAGTGGCCTAAGAAGGAGAGAGAAAAAAAGAAATACACTTAGCGTCAGCAAGGGTTAGACGACTTCCTGTGAGTCATGAATTTGATAAAAGAGTGTTATATCACATACTTGTATAAGTAATATATGTACACAAAATACACGCATTCTAAACTCACTCTGAATGAGCTGTTCACACACTTGTCGCGCTATGGCACGGACAGCGGCCTGGGACTGCATGTCACCCTTCAAAAAACAAACAACATGGGATTAAGACAGGGATGTACAGTGTCGCAGTTTTCTGTCATTTTAAGTTTAAAAATATAAGCATTTTAACCCATAGGCACTGTGCGAACTAGTAGAGCTACAACAAAAAAAACTGTACTGTACAATGAGTCTGATGTGCCAGTTCTTAAAGGGAACCCCAGGTATCAAGGCTTATATGGCTTGATATAATGTATATCCACATTGTTTTAAACATATTTTGGACTATGGGTGGCACCATTATTTTGATGACGTCAAATGGTTGCACTCGGTGAGCTACTGCCACTACCTGTTGCTATTATACAACAACACAACTCAGAATACACGCCTCGGAAAATAAAATACTGTAATGAAAATTACAACCAAAAGCTGCACAAATAGCACTGTATCAGTATTTTATTTTTCAAGTTGTGTTGCGGTAAAAATAGCAACAGGTAGCAGCAGTAACTCACCAAGTGCATCCATTTAACGCCATGAAAATAAAGGCACCCCATCAGGGTTGGCAGGTTTTCACAACAAAACTTGCCTAAATGCAACTCAAAACTAGCCCAAAAGTAAAAATCATGTTCTGGGGGGTAAAATACACATTTTGTGGTAAAATGGTAAAATGAGCATTCCAGGGGCTAAATATTACGTTACTGGGGTCGCTTCAACCCGCGGACATGAAAAGCAAACCACGGCAACAGTATGAAAGTAGCCAAAACCGCGGACTTGGCAACACTGCCCCCCATAGTCCAAAATATATTTAAAACAATTTGGATTTTTTTTAAGATAAAGTTTTCTACTACATATTTCAGTTAGAGACATAATTTACATTATATAAACCCATACAAGTCTTACTTATAGTTGTACTGTATGATGTATTCTGTTTTCTTTATGCTGGGCGCATAAAAAGAGAGCTGCAAAAACTGAGACAATCAATAAAAAGGCAAGATGTTCTGTTTGCTCTCAATGTCTGGACAGTTTCCTGAGGATGAGCTTTAGGGTGGTGTATTCTGACTCAGAAATACTGGATTTAGAGGGTTTTTGAAAGAATGTGTTCTTTCAATAAGTCATAAGGGGAAAATGGCCAGTTCTGGAGAACCATGATTTATCTTAACACGGACGTTTGTAGTAATAAATCATTATATATATACATTTATGGATATAGCTGCTGTACGTCTAAAATAAAAACACCAAACAGGTGGACAAAATGTGATCTCACCATTATTACAGACCATTCACGGTGCACATAATGCAAATTACCCACAAAATGCAAAGAGCTTGGACAAAAATCAACTGTTCCATTGTGATTTTGCCCGACTTTTTTGTGCTACACAAATCATGAGAGCTAATTTTTCATCAGTCTGCCAAAAAAAAGTTATCACACTGCAACAATGAAAGCTGAGTAAAAACTAGAGTAGTCTCAAACTTTGGATTTTACATTTATCTTCATATCAATGAGTAGTACTTTAAATGGAACAACTACTTTGTTACATGCCACACTACAGGAAATAATAACTATTTTGACAATACTCTGTGTCTATTCTGTGTACTAATGAATTTTCCAACCCACTAACACCTAAAAAGCAAGCATACATCCTGGATTAAGACCACAAGCTGCTGTGACAAAAAATCTCTAACAACACACAAATACGCTTTAGCTGCTTTAAAGGGAGGCTAACAGCCTGTACATCGTGGGTGTTTAATTCACCCAATTTAACACTCTCCACACACCCTTTGTGTGGTGGCCGGTGCCACAGCAGTGGAGAAATCAGAACTGAAGAATAAAAACACAAATATATTGTTGTGTGGAAGCTCTGGACCGAGTCTGACTGTGAGGCTTGATAGACAGCTTTAGATGTACCTGTTCTACTTTTAATGCTCCCGCAGCGACTGAATTAAAAACCCCAAGCATTTAGAGAGTGTGTGAATAAAGGAGCTATAATTCAGCGCTGCTGCTGTGATTTTTATCAAGAGGCCTGTCAGCAAGCTTCTTAATCCTGCCTCCATTATGTACACCACCTGAGTGCCACATGCCACCACCCCAATCTAAACTCAATGACAGTTTAGATGCAGATTGGAGACTCACTCTCTCTCCTCGTTCGCCTTTTGCGCCGGAAGGCCCCTGTGAAAAGAGAAAAAGAGAGTGAGGACAAACATTTCTGAATTCACCGACTGGAGAAGAGAAAGGCAAAAAAGAAACACAAAGACATTAATGACTGTTCGGAGAGGGTTACTTGAATGTGAGAGCGGACCAAATCGATCACGGATGAAACTTATGAGCCAAAAACATAAAATGGATGCGTCACTGACCTAATGTGTTGGAAAACAGACTGGGATCTGTGGCCAGAGTGCTGTGGCTGCTAAACAATTCTGATATCATAACATCTGGGTAAAAATGAGATGTAACCTTGAGACGGAGTCATTGGAGGCTCTAGGGTGCATTGGGACTCATCGTGAGGATATGTGGTTGTTGTGCCAGACTGTGTGAGAATATGATCATAGTTTATTTAAAGTACTGCGTGTAATTTCACACATCGGAGCAGAAGGTTATGGCTCTATATCTATATTGTAGTAGAATTAACAAAGCCCTGCTCCTCCATAAACTGGGCCACAACTGGTCATAAACCTGTCAGCTTACTGACAATCTCTCTTCCAGGGCTTATAAAAAGAAAGACGTACAGGTTTCAAATCAGTGTTGAGAGGTTACACTGCAATCAAGCTCTGCAGATGTTGCTCAGCGACTGGGCTGAAGCATATGGTTCTACTTTACAAATCTATGAGAACAAATGCAAGGTAATAGAGCTCCAACTTAAATATAGGTGTCACACAGCAGGAAACCCATAGAGACTGACGTTAATTCAGAATCCCTTATGTGCTTCTAATATACAAATGTATAACAAACATTTCAGTCAAAGGCTCTGTGCAAAAAATATCTGAGGTTTCTCAGTTTGTAGGATTCTCTCTGACCGGTCGGACTGTATAAGATAGATCTTTGCGGGCTGAAGCTGAGCTACAGTGAGCCTGAGAACAAAGTGCTTCAAGTCTGAATGATATATACAGTATCTCATGTGGAGCTGTCCGCTCCAAAATTCATAAATGATTTCTAGGTATGAATAAAGTGACTCTTCATGATAAATACAGTAGGTGGATATCTAGCTTCTACACACATAGACCTTCAAAGCAAAATTCCCCCTGCTGAACAGAACAAGCTAGTTAGTGCAGGTTTGGTGTTACTCTAGCGTCAGGATGTCCAGTCCTGCTCCTGGAGGGCTACTGTCCTGAGTTTATCACAAACATACCTGAACAAGGTAATCTAGAAAATCCAGGCAAGGACATTGATCCTTTGGGAGATTGCCTGGATACTTCTGACTCACCAGGACATTGGTCCTTTCAAAGCAGGACTGGACCCTTCTGACTAAACAGGTCATTGGTCCTTCGGGAGCAGGACTGGACACCTCTGACTCAACAGGACATTGGTCCTTCGGGAGCAGGACTGGACACCTCTGACTCAACAGGACATTGGTCCTACGGAAGCAGGACTGGGAAGCTCTGACTCACTACAGGAGCAGGACTGGACACCTCTGACTAAACAGGTCATTGGTCCTTCGGGAGCAGGACTGGACCCTTCTGACTAAACAGGTCATTGGTCCTTCGGGAGCAGGACTGGACACCTCCGACTCAACAGGACATTGGTCCTACGGGAGCAGGACTGGGAAGCTCTGACTCACTTCAGGAGCAGGACTGGACACCTCTGACTAAACAGGTCATTGGTCCTTTGGGAGCAGGACTGGACACCTCTGACTAAACAGGTCATTGGCCCTTCGGGAGCAGGACTGGACCCTTCTGACTAAACAGGTCATTGGTCCTTTGGGAGCAGGACTGGACACCTCTGACTAAACAGGTCATTGGCCCTTCGGGAGCAGGACTGGACCCTTCTGACTAAACAGGTCATTGGTCCTTTGGGAGCAGGACTGGACACCTCTGACTCAGCAGGACATTGGTCCTTCAGGAGCAGGACTGAACACCCCTGACTCAACAGGACGTTGGTCCTTCAGAAGCAGGACTGGACACCTCTGACTCATTTCGGGAGCAGGACTGGACACCTCTGACTCAGCAGAACATTGGTTCCTTCAGGTGTAGGACTGGAAAACTTTGACTCAACAGAACACTGGTCCATCAGGAGCAGGACTGGACACCTCTGACTCAACAGGACATTGGTCCTCCGGGAGCAGGACTGGGGACCTCTGACTCACTTCGGGAGCAGGACTGGACACCTCTGTCTCAGCAGGACATTGATCCTTTCAAAGCAGGACTGGACCATTCTGACTAAACAGGACATTGGTCCATCGGGAGCTGGATTGGACACCTCTGTCTCAGCAGGACATTGGTCCTTTGGGAGCAGGACTGGGGACCTCTGACTCACTTTGGGAGCAGGACTGGACACCTCTGTCTCAGCAGGACATTGATCCTTTCAAAGCAGGACTGGACCATTCTGACTAAACAGGACATTGTTCCTTCGGGAGCAGGATTGGACACCTCTGTCTCAGCAGGACATTGGTCCTTCAGGAGCAGGACTGAACACCTCTGACTCAGCAGGGCATTGGTCCTTTGGGAGCAGGACTGGAAACCTCTGACTCAGCAGGACATTCGTCCTTTTGGACCAGGACTGGACACTTTTGACTAAACAGGACATTGATCCTTCGGGAGCAGGACTGGACACCTCTGACTCAGCAGGACATTGGTCCTTCGGGAGCAGGACTGGACACCTCTGACTCAGCAGGACATTGGACCTTCAGGAGCAGGACTGGAGACCTCTGATTCAGCAGAACATTGGTCCTTCAGATGTAGGACTGGAAACCTCTGTGCTAGCTGGAGGGTCATGATAATCATTTTGTTTACCAGCAAACTTTGGTTGGCCAGTGAAGATGGTCTTTTTGGCAGATATGGCTGACTAAGGCAAAGCTCAACAGTAAGGAACAGTAATATATAGGTAAAGTGGCCTAAAACCCTCTTGAGTTTGACCTGGACCAGCAAGCCATCCTTATTGTTGAATCCTGCCAAGTTAAGATTGTTGGCTAAGCTAACTGAGAAGCCTAATGGGAATACCAGCACATTGGCACCAAAACATGCTGGTGACCAACTGCTGGTCTTTTTTATCAGGTATATTCAACATTGGTGTGGGAAACCAAAGGAGCAATTTGCTTCATGACCTTAAAAAGTTTTTAATTCTGGTCTCCTTTCTTTTCAGCTTTGGGTGGTCTGGTACTTCAGTGAGAATGAAGCTGGACTCAGCAGTAGGACAGTCTGCCAGAATTCAGTGTTCCTTCAACTAAACAAGAACTCCACAAAACCACATTTACAGAACTCAGCCGAACACTTCACCTCTTTGCTTATATAGAGGAATACAGACCTCAATATCAGTAAGGTGATGTAAGCTGATGCGAAGACCAGCAATCTACAACATTTTGAGTTTAGTTTGTTTAACATGGCTGTAATGCAATACTTACAGGTGGCCCCTGATCACCAATATGCCCTGGAGATCCACTTGGTCCTGGAGCCCCAGGAGCTCCAGGGCTTCCCTAAAATGAGATATTGTGAGGACAAAAGGTTTATGACCAAATCTCAGAATGACTCAAAGTGTGATTTTATCATGATACATACCATTGGTCCTGGAGGGCCCTGTCGTCCTTGGGGTCCATCTTTACCTAGTAGGCCCTAAAACCGAAAAAAAAATTGATGATTACATCAATTTTTTGTTTCAAAACTGTGGTATATAAATACAAATACAGCTAGCATCTTCTTTTAACACAATATTAAACCGTAAAATGCAGAAGTCCCATTTCTCACAAGGGAATCTAAGAAATAGTGAGCAGAAATGAAGATACAGTAACACATTATGAAGTGTCAGTGTTTCCAATACAGCTTTTCTTTAGCTAAATAAATCATAATCCAAGTTGTGAATGTGAGTTTGTATTCGTAAATGAATGTGATTAGATAAAAATGGCAAAAACTAACATACAAACATACAGCGAAAGGTGTCTAGTCTGATTCACAAACAAATGACTCAAATGACTGAATCACTCCAAAAGACAAACTAACAATTTACAGGTTTGAATCCGCCTGATAAAACTCACTGAATCTATCAATGACTCACTAAATGAACAGCATGTGTTCAACTTTGGCTGACCTCTGTACACTGGCAGCATGAGCCTCTTTTGGAACACTTCAACAGACACTGATTCCAATGCAAAAGACCAGATCCACAAACGCTAACAGCAAAGCAATAGAACAGGTGGAAATGTGTTTTAACTCCACATCCATTCCACTACTGTTTTATTGTAGAATGCTGGGAGTACCTCAGTAGGGGAAAGAGACTCAACAACAACATTTTACTGTCAGATCTGTCTGCACAAATTATATAATGGCTTCCTTTCAGCCAGTGATCCAACTGAGTTTAAGTGTTCTTCCACTGTACATGCCTCATTGCCCTAAATATCAGGCTCTTTGGGGAAACAGGCCAGTAGAGGAATAGGAAAACAATGTAACATTTAAAACGCCTCAAGTGTAACATACTTTTGGAGTACCACACTTCAAGAGCGTAAAGCCTCAGAATAGTTCTAGTGCACGCAACATATGCAATCCCATATGAGTGCTTGAGGTCACAGTTTTCTCTCTCGCTATGTGTGTGCTGAGGTGGAGAAGAACCTCCCTCAAGAAAGAGTCATGGTGGAAGCATGCTATAAACACCTTTTTGCTTTGTGCTCATATGAGGCCAAACACACCATTTATTCACTGCAACAGTGACATGCCAGAACTAGAGCTATATATAGTTTACTATATACTATATAAATATAGTTTTAGAAACATAATTAATTTTGTGATGGCAAAGGCAGATTTTCAGCAGAAATTTAGTGATTAGTGTCACATGATCCTTCAGAAATTACTGTAATTCTGTCATGACAACTCTCGGAAAGGTTTAGCATGGTAATGGTTAAGACAATGTTAATGTATTTGGTCTTGGCGGAATAGATCTGCTACACTGCTGCTGAATTGCTGCTGCTGTTGGTTATTGCTGTAGTTGTAGATTATTGCTGCTGCTGTTGCAAGCAAGTACAGGAACTTGCTACTGCCAAAGCATATGGCGATACAGTGCTGTGAATATTTAAGACATACTGCTGCTGCACAAATAGCATATAAAATAACCCCGTAGCAGATCTATACAGGTGGAGCTGGGGAAGGAGGAGGGTTTCAGAGGAAGTAATCTGAAAGCACGCTACCAAATGCCCAAGTGAATTCTACCAGCCATTTAAATGTTAAACTGCAAGCTCATTGGTTGCTTACGCAACATGAACCAATCAGCTTGTGCCAAGTTGTATACTCTGTGAATATTATTAGTCACGTTAACAACCCATCAGCCTGCGTCATCTAGAGCTTCATGGCAGAACTAGGTATTTAGCTGTTCTGGTGCTCAACTAATATTTCATATTTTTATCAAAATGTTCAAAATGGTGGTGGAGATCAAAATTAGAGAACAATCTATAAACACTTGATTTTTTCCTGAAATATTGTATAGTATATAGTATTTTCATTGCTCAAAATTTGAAGGAATATCAGCTGCAGGTTTACCACTGTTCTACTAACATGTTTGACAAACTAACATTTTGGAGGGTTAAAGCTGTCGGAACTTAGTACAAAGTGTAGAGGTTCTTGCTTTGAATGATTTTAGCACATATGTAATCTTGTTCTACTCTTCTTCCAGTCTCTTCCATAGTTTGGTAACTGTAGTGGATTTCTTAGCCATAACTTTGTTGCCATGGATTTTCCAGAGATTCTGGCAATTCCATCCTGTCTTCTCATGCATTAGTCTTATGTGGAAGACCAGCCTTTTTGATGGATTTGAATGAATCAGTGTCATTGTAAACCTGCAATATTCGAGAAATCTCTGATTTGGAATGACCATCTTCTCTTGCAGTGGCTGAATGGGTCATCCCTTGGCCTTCATCTGGACAACCTCCTGTTGCAGAGTTTCAGTCACCTCAGAGTGGCCCACCATCTTGCAATGGTGTAAATTAAAGAAATGCTGTCAGTTAAATACAGTTTGTCATTTAATTTAGAAAATTAGCTCCAGGTGTCAGATTAACACCAACAACTTGGAGGTATCTGTAACTGCCCTGCTGAAAAAAAACCCAGCTAAAACCAGCCAACCAGCCTGGAAAATTCTTGGCAACAAGGATTCTGAAGCACAATATAAAAAACTTCAATTTAAACCTGGTCTCAATCTGACTCCATGAAGTCAATAAGAAATACTGAACAATATCTTCAGCACTTCATTGTGTGCCGCTTAAAGGCAAGACAACCCATTAGTTAACCTTGGAACTGTAATGATGTTCTTTTACAAATGTTCTGTTTAGAGATTATCATAAGTTCAAAGCCAAACATCTGCTTTCTTTGTTAAACTGTCATATTGAGTTACTGTGTATGAAACCACAGCAGATCCCTCAACCTGCTTTAAATCAGCTCAGTAAGCAGCAGTGTGGTCTGAACACCTCCATTTGTGCTCCTTGTTTTTCTTTTGTGATGCAAACTGACAGATTTATTCAAACATTTCCACTCAGGCTGCTCATTACTAAACAGAGATGGCAAACTTGCACTCTCTCGCTAAGACATTAACATTTAATTACACCACCACACAGCTTTGGGAATGGTAATCGAATAACCACCTCATGCATATTTTTCATTACAGTTCACAGAACGAGTCTAGTGTTTCTTTTTTAGTCTCCAGTGGCGTTTAATCTGTATAGGCTATATGTGATTCCTTATTTCTAGGAATCATGATATTAAACACCTCTGTATCTGCGACAACACATGCAGCACAGGCTTGGAGGCAATTATATTTCATGTGTTACATGTGAGCTGCTACCAAAATCATTTTAAGGATCTGCGAGTCACGTGTGCGATTCCGAAATGTCAAGTAAGGCTTTGTTCACAAGTTGCTTCATTTGGTTTGGAGACAAGGAACAAAATCAATAAGCAAAACAAACACGTTGAGCGCTTATTATGACAGTCTAGCGGGACAGATCTGATTAGTTCAGGTTGTGGTGTTATTGACTAGCAGTCCTGTAAATTGAATCTGTGAGTCAGGGCCTCCTTCAGTGTAATCAGATCTGTTCAGACACAGAACACATAAGTTTCATTTGATGAGCCGCCCATGTGGAATCGTTCTTACACGGCATGATTGAAAGTGTGCTTACTTAATATCACTCGGGTCGTCGAAATTAACTCATGCATTAAAGCGTTAATCATGATTTAATTATTCAAAAACAGTGCTCTAAAAAGGAATGCATTAACGCAAAATTAACACAAATTAACAATTTATGCCCCTTGACCCATATGTAAATTCCGTAATCTTCCTTCCAGTGGAAGTTTAAAGTAGCACTTAAATGCAAGGTGTATTTTTGCAAATACTACAGGGGATCATCCCACCTCTTGCAAGCCAAACAGGGAGGCAGTGCAGATTGAGTGAGGAGCTGTTCATGCAGGATATAAAATAATAATAATAAAAAAATGGAAAATAGTCTTCATATGCAATTTTAACAGCAAAATAAATGAATGTATCTGTATGACCGCTTAAAATAAAATAAAATAAAATAAAATAAAGAATAAAATAAAATAAAATAAAATAAAATAAAATAAAATAAAAAATACACAGTCTCCATATGCATTTTTAACAGATGCTAAAAACACTGAGAAGTGACTGAATTCATCTGTATGGCTGCTTGTTAATTTTAGTGTTGATGATAATGAGGGTGTTTTGTATTTGTATTTGAGCACCTGCTATAAAACATTTATCAAAACTAATTAACAACTCTGACCATAACATAATCTCATTTTTAATGGTACAAAACAATACCGTTTGAATCGAGTTACGAAAACTACTTACTCTTTGTCCTGGAGGTCCATCTCGGCCTGGTCCTCCACTGGCACCCGGTACACCCTGAAAGTAAATAAACAAGACAACTTAATCAATGACAGACATAGCTGTTTACAAAATGTGTGGCCTTTGCCGAGTAATAAATGTTCAGCCCTATTGTTTCACGTGGCTGTGGGCATACACACAACGTCTCCCATTCTCACCAACCACGATATTGACATTATCTAAGTGCTCAATCTCAAGGCTGAGGAGGTAATCGAAAGTGAGGACAGTTTGTGTGGTCTGAATGATTGTGGTCTAAAGAGCTGCTCTACTATGATATCTTACATAAAAAGAACATAAACTGTAGCATATCCTTGAAGATGAGGGCTGGTAACCAATTGACTGTGGGCTCTTGTGTAACACTATAGTGTTTTTTTTTTTTTTTAATGAAAATTAATTCCAGTCCATTGACTTGCATTGTATGGAACCCATTGACTTTCATTGTATGGGCAAACACAGTTGAAGGGAGCATTTTTCAAAATCTTTTGTGTTTCACAATTCATACAGATTTGGAATGACACGTAGCTTTATTTTGCGTATTGACGTAATTGCAACTAAAACCCCTTTTCAGAATCTGCAAAATGTTAATTACTTTAACCAAAATAAGAGGGATCATACAAAATGCATGTTATTGTTTATTTAGTACTGGCCTGACACATAATTCACATAAAAGATGTATACATATAGTTTATATGTTTTTTTGTTTAGTGATAGTTGTTCATGAGTCCCTTGTTTGTCCTGAACAATTAAACTGCCTGCTGTTCTTTTAGAAAAATCCTTTAGGTCCCACAAATTCTTTGCTTTTTCAGCATTTTTGTGTATTTGAGCCCTTTCCAACAGGGAATGATTTTGAAATCCATCTTTTTGCACTGAGGACATCTGAGGGAAGGAAAAACGTTGCATTAAGAGCCTTAATTTTGCATTAAAAAGTTGCATTATTTTTTGGAATTTGAAGATCAGGGTAAATTTTACTTATTTTGTATTTTGGGGAAAATGTAAGTATCTTCTGTAGCTTCAGAAGAGCAGTAGTAATTGAAAAAAAGATAAAGATATTTAGGCAAAATAAGAAAAATGTACACATCTCCATTCAATTCAAAAGTTTTCATCCCCCAGCTCTTAATGTACATTTTAGGTGAAATATGTTTTCTTGTCAGTACTAAATAAACAATAACATGCATTTAGTATGTTGCATCTTATTTTTGCTAAAATAATTAACATTTTGCAGATTCTGAAAGGGGGGTGTAAACTTTTGACCTCAACTGTCTCAATCAGTTCCGTCCCATTTTTTAAATAGCCAATAGCGTTTTGTTTATATCACAGCTTGGGCCAGAGCCGCTGAGCCAAAATCTCATCCATATCACTATAAAATATAGCATTCTGTGTGGAATTTAAATAGGTGACGTCATCAAAATCTTAGAGACTAAGTTTTGAATGCTTCAAAATGCAAATTTTGTTATTATTTTGGAGCACACTAGCTTACAGGGCTAATATGTTCATACTAAAAGCCAAAAACTTGCATTTTGATTTCATCGGGTCTTTAAAGCATTAAATTCACATAGTTTAGAATGTCTACTACAGGCACACTGCTTCTACCTCAGCGATTAGCATTTCCCACCTTCCATTTGCATAAGGTTGAGCATTTCTCTGCTTTTTATAGCTGTCACCACTTTCATTGCTCCTCTAACAATCCTGACGATTGTGCATGAACTGAAAATGCCTGCTCATCTCCAGGTGAACCTGTGCAAATATGTTAATTTAGTTCAATGATATTTCATCCCTTCAGCTACAAAATTACGAATCAAGAAGTTCAGCTCAACATCACCCCATATATAAGCACCACACACTCACACAATAAAATGGGTTTCGTTTCATCACAAGTGGCCTCGTAATTCTGAAACTGTGTGTGAGGGCACCCACAGAAGTATTATATACGGGTCTCTCAGCGCCAGCGGCGAAGATAGACCGAGGTAGAGATGCGGCACATGATATGGAGGACTGGCAACCAGCAGCCAATGAATATAATTCACAGGCTGACAGGATAGATTAGCCCTGAGTGAGAACTACGGGTGTCTCTGCTGCAGTACAGCAAAGACCACTTCCTCCTTACTGCCAACATAACTCTGAAAGAACTCAATACCGGCTGCTAATGGAAGCGAGTGTGCGGATGGCCCCTCTGCTTAAAGGAGGATATCCATCTCAAGCCAAGACATCTATACTGGAAAACTGAGGAACGTATGTGTGTGTTTGTACTTTGACCACTGGATGTTCTTTTCGTAACCCTGGAGAACTCTAGGGGATTTTTCCTGAGTGGTTGTCAATGGCATCACATCAAACAGCTACTCCTCAACAAATGGAACTGTCACTGCGAATGTTTTAGAAGCCTTTTGGTGACACTTTCAGCAGAAATCTAAAATCCAGCAGTTGGTTGTCGCAGAAAAGGGAGAATTTTAACAAGCTTGTGAAAGAGGCTTTAGAAGCATGAAAGTCTAAGACATCAGCTTGAGGCAAAACTATGAATTCCATTCTGCCTGCTTAGAATTATCTTTTGAGTTTCGGCACATTAGATTCTCCTTCAAATAAGATCTTCAAAAGATCATTTTCATGTCAAAATGGTTTATTATCATTAGGTTGTGGCATGTGGTGGGCTGAACCGAGTAGGAAGAGTTGCTTTTCTGGGTTTGGTTTCATAAAACTCCCTCCAACCCCAGGTTGTCTGATGTTTTTTTTCTTCATTTACAGTGGTCTAAACTCAAGGATGCATGAAGAAAATAGCACAAATCCAGCTGACCTGAGTATGTTTCAGTCTCTGCTTTCATGTTTTTCTGTCAAGGTCAGAACTGCCAAAACTTCATATTTTCACACGATCAACAGCCTCACTTAAAGTCTTCAAAACATTCAACTTTCCCCTTTGCAACTTCCCACCACCTCTTTAACAGCTGATGATTTTGCCAATTTTTTAACATATAAATCTACAATCATTGGCAGTCAGTTTTTACACAGAGGAACTGCATCTACAGCCAACAATCTCCTCTTCTCCTTTGCATCTCTCACAGAGGCAGACATATCTAAACCTTTCCTCTCCACTCATCCTACAACATGCCCACTAGTCCCCATTCCCGCACACCTTCTAATCTACATGCTATTTCTCCTACACTTCTACTAGCACTCACACACAACATCAACCTCTCTCCACACAGGCTTTTTCCCATCACATTGGAGCAGGCTCGGATAACGCCGCTGCTTAAAAGCCTAAACTAAACACCTCCTGCTCATTGTGAAAACACATACAGTTGATGTCAAAAGTTTACATACACCTTGCAGAATCTGCAAAATGTTAATTATTTTGCCAAAATAAGAGGGATCATACATAATGCATGTTATTTTTTATTTAGTACTTACCTCAAAAAGGTATTTCACATAAAAGACATTTACATACGTTTACAAGAGAAAATAATAGTTGAATTTATAAAAATGACCCTGTTCAAAAGTTTACATACACTTGATTCTTTATACTGTTGTTACCTGAATGATCCACAGCTGTGTGTGTATGTGTGTGTGTGTGTGTGTGTTTAGTAATAGTTGTTAATGAGTCCCTTGTTTGTCCTGAACAGTTAAACTGCTCATTGTTCTTTAGAAAATCCTTCAGATCCCACAAATTCATTGGTTTTTCAGCATTTTATGTATTTGAACCCATTCTAACAATAACTGTGTGATTTTGAGATCCATCTTTTCACACTGAGGACAAATGAGGGACTCATATGCAACTATTACAGAAGATTCAAATGCTCACTGATGCTTCAGAAGGAAAAACAATGCATTAAAGAGCCAGGAGTGTAAACTTTTAAACAGAATGATGTGTACATTTTTCTTATTTTGCCTAAATATCCTATTTTTATTTTTATTACTGCCCTGTTTATTTTTATGTTTCCCCGAAGATGAAATAAGTTACATTTACCCTGATCTTCAAATTAAAACATTTTCACTCCCTGGCATGCATTCACTCCCTTAAAGCATATTTTTTTCCTTCTGGAGCATCAGTGAGCATTTAAACTTTCTGTAATAGTTGCACATGAGTCCCTGAGTGGTTCTCAGTGTAAAAAGATGGATCTCAAAATCATACAGTTATTGTTAGAAAGGGTTTAAATACACAAAAATGCTGAAAGGCCAAAGAATTTGTGGGATCTGCAAGATTTTTCTGAAGAACAGCAGGCAGTTGACTGTTCAGGACAAACAAGGGACTCATGAACATGATCTCTAAAAAAAAAAAAAAAAAAAAAAGCTGTGGATGATTCGGTTAAAAACACAATATTAACAATCAAGTGTATGTAAACTTTGTATGAACAGGGTCATTTTTATAAATTAAACTATTATTTTCTCTTGTGGACTATATGCAAACGTCTTTTATTTTAAATATCTTATTCAGGTCAGAACTAAATAAAAAATAACATGTATTTTGTATGATCCCTCTTATTTTGGTAAAATAATTAACATTTTGCAGAATCTGCAAGGTGTATGTAAATGTTTGACCTCAAGTCTAAACAGAACAACCAGATGGATGAGAACCAGTCAGGGTTTGAAAGTGGCCATTCGAATGAGACTCCATTACTGTCAGTCAGTGAAGCTCCTGCGAATTGTTCTCATTTTGCTGGATCTAACTGCAGCTTTTGACACTGTCAATCATTAGATCCTCCTGTCCACCCTCTCATCACTGGGCATCACAGAAACTCCACTCTTTACTGGTTTGAATCCTATACTTCAGGTAGGATTTCAGGGTTGCCTAGAGGGGGGTTCACTCAGGTTCACCTCAAGGGCCAGTTCTTGGACCCCTTCTTTTTTCTATATATGCTACAGCACTGGGAAATACCATACAGGCACATATACTCTCCTACCATTGCTATGCTGATGACACAGCTTTATTATTATTATTTTATTATTATTTTTTTTTTTTTCATTTCAACAAGATGATCCAGACTGACTGGCAGGTGATCTCGGCATGGATGAAAGAATATCACCTCCAGCTCAACTTGCGCTGTACAGAACAATTATGCCATCCAGCTAGGCTCTTTAACAATTATACCATCAAGTTTGGTCAGAAATCTTGAGGTAATCTTTGATGACCAACGGGCCTTCAAAGACAGCATGATCATGTTAGGCTGGACTACTGCAAGGCTTTTCTGGTTGGACTTCCATAATGTGCAATCAAACCTCTACAAAGTATGGAAGCCCATTTCCGCCACTGAATAAAAAATATTTTCATCTCACAATTCTGACTTTTTTCTTGCAATTCCAAGTTTGTCTTGCAATTGCTAGTTCCCCTACGTTCTCTCGAAGCTGCGTCGGAACACTATGGGAACGCCCCTGGCAAGACACCGTACTGAAGTGCGTGTAGAACTAGTCCAATGAGCGCTACGTCATGAGCGAGATGACGTACGCAACCAGGAAGCATAAGAGGGCACCGGCAAACGCTCATTTAGCTTTTGTTCTTCAGCGAGCGCGTGTGTTGTGCAAAAAAAAAGAAGTATTTATTTAGAGAACTCTGTTATTTAGATTTCAATATGTCCAAAGCTAAACAGAAATCTCGTGGGGTGAGCGAACGGCGCTTTAGACGGTGTCCTCCCCCCTGCCCACGTTATTTGGCAGCGGGGGATACACACGATCTTTGCGTCCTTTGTTTGGGAGCGGAGCACGCTAAGTTAGCCCTCGAGGGGGCTGACTGCCATGATTGTGGGCTTCTGCCCATTCGTGTGCTCCGCTCCCGCCTGGCTTTGTTTGATGAGTCCGGCCAGGTTCGCGATCCCGCCGGCAGCGGTCCCGCTGTGGCTGAGGCCCAGCGTAGACTACTGTTGTGGGGGTCGCAGATGGATCTAACTGAGGGTTCTGAGACGAGCACTGCTCTTTCTCAGTCCTCTACTGCTGGATCCATGGCTCTCTCTCAGGGTTCGGAAGCACGCGGTGCGGTTTCTTCCACCCCGAGAGAGGGCTCGACGCTTTATCTGTCTTCCTCCGAGGAGGTTGACGTGATGAGCGTCAACCCTGAGGAGACTGTGGACTCGCCCCCACAGTCCCTCGCCTACGAGGAGCTCGTGGAGGTTGTGACTCGGGCAGTGGCCAGACTAAAGCTTGACTGGCCAGATGAAAAGCAGAAAGTGCATCCTAAAAGCAAGCTGGATGAGCGCTTTCTGCGTTCCCGGTCCCAGCCTTCACGACGGGGTCTTCCGTTTTTCCCCGATCTCCACACCGAGGTGTCGAGATCGTGGGAGAAACCTTATTCCTCCCGCATTTTTAGTCCCTCCGTTTCCACTTATTCCAATGTGGTGGGGCTGGATGCGAGGGGGTATGGGGCGGTGCCAGCGGTGGAGCAGACGCTTGCGGGCTATCTCTCCCCGTCTTCGGCAGCGTCCCTGAAGACCCCGAAGCTTTCCACCAAGGCTCTCAAAGCTACATCCGCCTTGGTGGGTAAAGCGTATAGGGCAGCAGGTCAGGCTGGTGCATGCCTCCACACGATGGCGGTGTTGCAGGCTTACCAGGCTGACCTGCTGGGGGACCTGGATAGGGAAGCTGAGGAGGAGTCCGACGCAGTCGCCGAGCTGCGCCGGGCCACGGATCTGTCGCTCCGGGGGGCTGGCTCCTCTAAGCCAGCAAGACACCCTGGCTTCACCAGAGGCCAGCCCCGAGAGGCTGGTTCCCTTAGTAGACTTTATGGCAGCGTGGAAGCTTCTGCCAAAAGTTTCACAATGGGTCCTGCAGACTGTAGAAAAAGGCTACAGAATCCAGTTCGGTTCTTGTCCGCCTCATTTTCTAGGGGTTTTACCCACACTAGTGGGCCCTCAGCAGGCTCTGGTGATGGAGCAAGAAGTAGACACTCTTTTGAGGAAGGAGGCCATCGAGATGGTCCCTCTCCTCAAACGAAGGCCCGGGTTCTACAGCTGCTACTTTATTGTTCCAAAGAAGGACGGAGGGCTGCGTCCCATTATAGATCTGCGTCTTTTGAACCGCGCCATCAAACGGTTTCGGTTCAAGATGCTGACTATAGTCCAGATTGTTGCACAAATCAGGTCTGAGGACTGGTTTGTTACCATAGATCTGAAGGACGCATACTTCCATATCTCTATCCTTCCACAACACAGGAAGTTCCTGAGGTTTGCTTTCGGGGGCGAAGCTTACCAATATCGGGTTCTTCCGTTCGGCCTCTCGCTCTCACCCCGCACTTTCACGAAAGTTGTGGATGCATCTCTGGCTCCTTTGCGACTCCAGGGCATCCGTATACTCAATTATATAGACGACTGGCTAATCCTAGCACGGTCACAACAAGAGGCAGTTCGGCAGCGAGATGCCGTCCTCGCCCATATGAAAGAGCTGGGGTTAAGACTCAACACCAAGAAAAGTGTGCTCACTCCATCTCAGAGGACCACTTATCTCGGTGTTGTGTGGGATTCGACTACGATGCAGGCACATCTGTCTCCTGCTCGTATAGATTCGATTCTCGCATCAGTCAGAAGAGTGAGAGAAGGCCACTCACTCACGTTCAAACAGTTTCAGAGACTGTTGGGTCTGATGGCAGCAGCTTCCAACGTGATACCCTTGGGACTGCTATACATGAGACCCCTGCAGTGGTGGCTCAGAACCAAAGGGTTCTCCCCGAGGGGAAAGAACCCCGAGGGCTCCTGTGGCAGAAGTTCGGCCAAGCGGAAGTGGATCTGTTTGCGTCTCGAGAGACGACTCACTGCCCGCTTTGGTATTCACTCACGTATCCAGCTCCACTGGGGTTGGATGCCATGGTGCAGACGTGGCCGGGGCTCCATCTGTATGCCTTCCCCCCGATCGCTCTGCTCCCGGGAGTTCTGGAGAGAGTACGCCAGGACAGGGTCAGTCTACTTTTGGTAGCTCCGTTCTGGCCGGCCCGAGTATGGTTCTCCGGCCTGGTGGCCCTTCTGGACGGCTCTCCATTCGAGATTCCGCTCAGGAGGGACCTTCTCTCTCGGGGGGGGGGGGGGGCGCCATTGTGCACCCCCACCCGGAGCGATGGAAGCTGTGGGCATGGCCTCTGAGGGGGCGCAGCTCATAGCTTCTGGTCTTTCAACCGAGCTTGTTGAGACCATTCTCCAATCCAGAGCTCCCTCCACGAGGAAGCTGTACGCCTTGAAGTGGAAACTTTTCACTTCTTGGTGCCGACAGCGACTGCAGGACCCAGTCAACTGCCCAGTTGGTACAGTTCTGGAGTTTTTGCAGGATCACTTTTACTGGGTTAACCCCCTCCACTCTGAAGGTATACGTGGCGGCCTTGGGAGCTTACCACGCCCTTCTGGACGGTCAGTCCATTGGGAAGAACCCGCTGGTTACACGCTTTCTTCGTGGTACACTGAGGCTGAGGCCTGTACAGCACAACAGGGTACCCACCTGGGACCTGGCGGTGGTGCTCGAGGGCCTCTGCGGGGGTCCTTTCGAGCCATTGGAGGAGGTGCCGCCTAAGTACTTAACCCTTAAGGCGGTCTTTCTCCTCGCCATCTCCTCCCTCAAGAGGGTTGGAGACCTCCAGGCACTTGCCGTCTCATGCCTGGAGTTTGCTCCGGTTAGGGCCTTTCTGTACCCTAAACCTGGGTATGTGCCTAAGGTGCCCACCTCCACGCCAGGCCCTGTTGTGCTCCAGTCCTTCTGTCCTCCCCCCTTCCGGGAAGCGGACCAGGAGAGACTGAATCTGTTGTGTCCAGTGAGAGCACTGGACACCTATGTCCACAGATCTTCTCAGTGGCGTAGTTCAGATCAGCTCTTCGTCTGCTTTGGTGCGCCCAAAAAGGGGTCTGCTGCCTCCAAGCAGACAATAAGCAGGTGGGTGGTCGAGGCCATGGTCATCGGTCCACGGGTCGGCCCTCACCCCTCGGGCTCAGGGCCCATTCGACCCGGAGTATGGCGGCCTCCAAGGCTTTTTCCTTGGGGCTCTCACTCCAGGATATTTGTGCTGCGGCGGGCTGGTCCTCTCCACACACGTTTATCCGGTTTTATAATCTGGACCTCCCTTCTACCCCGGGGTCCAGAGTCCTCCAGTCTTAGGTGACACTCTTCACCGGGCAGGGGGGGCTCACTCGTATGGCGCAGTTGGTATTCTCATTCCCATAGCGTTCCGACGCAGCTTCGAGAGAACGTAGGGGAACGTCTCAGGTTATGTATGTAATCATGGTTCCCCAAGGGAATGAGAAGCTGCGTCTCGTTGCCATACTCCTGGCACCCTGCACGCGCTCGCTTCTTCACAAGCTAAATGAGCGTTTGCCGGTGCCCTCTTATGCTTCCTGGTTGCGTACGTCATCTCGCTCATGACGTAGCGCTGTCTCATTGGACTAGTTCTACACGCACTTCAGTACAGTGTCTCGCCAGGGGCGTTCCCATAGCGTTCCGACGCAGCTTCTCGTTCCCTTGGGGAACCATGGTTACATACGTAACCTGAGACGTTTACATCTCTCAATTCAGACCTTTTTTTCTAAAAATTACGTAATACAAACTGGCAATTCTGCCTTTTTGTCTCACAATTGCAAGTTTACACCTCACAATTCTGAATTTTTTTTCTCACAACTGCAAATTTACATCTTGCAATTCAGAGTTTTTCTCGCAATTCCAAATATATATTCTCGTAATTCTGACATTTTTTTCTTAGAATTGTAAGATATGAACTCACAATTGTGAGTTATGAAGTCCAGTTCTGAGGGGGAAAAGACTGATATGTTCTCACAATTTTGACTTGCATGTTATAAAGTCAGAATCGCAGGATATAAACTCACAATTCTGAGAAAAAAACTAACAATTGTGAGCATTTTTTGTTTTTATTCAGTAGCAGAAATGGGCTACCATTACAAAGGATTCAGAACCAGCAGCACAACTAGTCTTCAGTGAGCTTAAGTGAGTACACGTCACACCTATCTTTATCTCTCTGCACAGGCTACTAGTTGCAGTTCGCATCAAGTTTAAGACGCTGATGCTTGCGTTAAGAACAGCCACAGGCTACATCCCCTCCAGAAGCCCGAGGTGGCACCTCGTGGTACCATCACAGCAAGGCACAAAGTCCTTTTCCAGAACAACTTTATTCACTGTTCCTTGCTGGTGGAATCTGGTGGATCTTCCCAACTCTGTTCAAAACACTGAATCCCTGGCAAAATTTCAGAGACAGCTGAAAACCCATCTCTCTCCAGTCAGCACGTAACAGAATCCTAATTTAATAAAAGAATAAATTAATTAATCCTCACTTGTCCTCAATTTCTTCCAGTTCTAGCTTGTACTTTTCTAAACAATGTTGGAAAAGTATAAAAAGTAAATAAATAAATAAAGCAGCAGTGTAATTTGTACAGTTGAAGTCAAAAGTTTACATACACCTTGCAGAATCTGAAAAATTTTATTTATTTTACCAAAAATAAGAGGTATCATACAAAATGTATGTTATTTTTTTATTTATTACTGACCTGAATAAGATATTTCACATAAACGAGGGAAAAAATAGTTGAATTTACAAAAATGGCCCCGTTCAAAAGTTTACATTTTTTTGTTCATGAGTTCCTTCATTGTCCTGAACAGTTAAACTGCCCACTGTTCTTCAGAAAAATCATTTAGGTCCCACAAATTCTTTGGTTTTCCAGCATTTTTGTGTATTTGCACCCTTTCCAACAATGACTGTATGATTCTGAGATCCATCTTGTCACACTGAGGACAACTAAGGGACTCATATGCAGCTATTACAGTTAGTCCAAACGCTCACTGATGCTTCAGAAGGAAACACGATGCATTAATAGCCAGGGGTAAAAACATTTCGGATTTGAAGATCAGGGTTAATTCTACTTATTTTGTATTCTGGGAGACATGCAAGTATCTTCTGTAGCTTCTGAAAAGCAATACTAAATGAAAAAAAAAAAAGATTTAGGCAAATAAGAAAATGCAATGTGTTTCCTTCTGAAGCATCAGTGAGTGTTTGAACCTTCTGCAATAGTACAATAGGAAAGGGTTCAAATACACAAAATGCGTTCAGTTTAACTGGTTAGGACAAACAAAGGACTTATGAGCAACTTTCACTTAAAAAAAAAACAGCTCTTATTTGGTAAAATAATTAACATTTTGCAGATTCTGCGAGGTGTATGTAAACTTTTAACTTCAACAGTAAATGTAAATTTTTCATGTCCCATTTTTCACAAATGTTTTCCAGTTAAAGCCACATTGAATACACCATATTACCTTACATGTCGGACAATCAACAATCAACCAATACTTTTTGCATTTTTGTAAAGCTGTTCATTTTTAGTTCAACAAATTGGCCAGTCACTGCGACATACACTGTAAAAAACTATTTGTTGAGTCAACTTAAAATAATTTGTTACCTGGCTGCCTTAAAATTTTAAGTTCAGTCAACTCCAAAACTAAAAAAAAAGTTTAGTCAACTTGATATGTTACATTTTACTAAGTGACAACTTAGTTGAGTTGATTTAACTTAAAGTTTTAGGGTACCCAAGTAACAAACAGCTGTAAAGTTTAACAAACAATTTTTTAGTTTAGTCAACTTGAATATCTAAGTTGTCACTTAGTACATCTTAGTAGTACAACATTTCAACTTGAATAAACTTATTTGAGTTGACTGAACTTAAAATTTTAAGGCAGCAGTGTACCAAATTATTTTCAGTTGATTCAACAAATTGTGTTTTTTGTTTTTTACAGTGTAGAGGCACTGTCTTGCACATTTTTTTCATCAATTTATAGCTCAATTACAATACAATGGACAAGGGCAGCAAAAATCCTTCCTCACTGTAAAACCTGATAAGTTAAGAATACTCAAAACATTTGAGGAAACTTATTGCCTTAAAACATTTGAGTAATCAAACTCAATTTTTAAGTTAGTAGAGCTTAAAATTCTTATAACAAGAGTGGTGGGGCTGAGAGCCATGGGAGCCAATCCAAGCCTTGCTTCCATGGTCCCACCCCACTCACCACAATAATAATATATACAACTGGCTTCCATAAAGGTCACATTCATTCAGATCTTTATAGCTAAGTGCTAGTTAGCAACAGCACATGCTAATGTAGTTATCAAAAAGACTCTGAATATACACTTGCTTTTAAATAGTCAAGCAAAATGCAGCATATTTAGTCTTTAACTTTTGCTGTCCATCCTCAACCTAACAACAGACTCTACTCTTTACCACAATGGTAACAGTACAAAACCAACATAACAGAAAACTATGTACATCTTAACATAACACAACATTTAAGTACTAACTTATGTTTCCCTATGTTAATCTTGTGCAAAAACACACAAAATAACACTTAATTTCAACATTTATTTTCCATGTTGTCTGTTGCAAAGCATGCTGGGAACTAGAAAACTCAATCATTTTAAGTTCAGCTTACTACAATGACATTTTGAGTTTACAGAACTTATTTCAATTAAGTCCAATGAACTTTCATTATTATTTGAGTGAAATCAACTAATTTCATTTAATTAATTTCACTGTTTGGTTTTACAGTGCTCAGAAGCTTTATTAATTTTTTTGTGCTATTTGTTTTTTTGTTTTTTGTATAAAAGACAAAACATCTCATTAAGCTACCAAAATGTACAAGTTAGCAAAGAGTCTTGCTTTAAAAAAACACAAAACCTGAATTTAGTAACAAGTTCAAATTTGGTTCCTTTTTTTAAGGGTTTGAGCCAAATTTTCAGTTGAACTGACCAGGTATTTTCTGTACATGATGACAGTAAGTCACTTCTAATAAACCACACATTTCCTCATGCCTCCTTAAAAAAAGATGGTTATTATTTCACAGAAGCATATCTCAGTTCTAACACTTCCCCCTACCTGCTAACAAGCGAGATTTTAAACTAAGTTTAGGATTTCTGAGTAATTCATAAAAGCACTAGCTGATTCTATTAGGCTGCCACCTGAAGGACATAATCTGTATGTATTAATAGATTTGTTTTTAACTATTTTCTTAAATTCAGGATAAGCAGCACATACAGAACCACATGAATGATTTATCACTCACAAGCTACACACAGACACTCACGGGACTGCGATAATTATAACTGTCTCACGAAGGGGATGAGGTTAGTTAATGAGAGACCGTGTGGGTGTTATGAAGCTGTCATGAGTGCTGATGAGACAGGCGGGCGATATATTTTCCGTACCTGAGGACCTGGCAAACCTATTTCACCCTTCTCTCCTTTCTCTCCTGAAGCCCCCTAAGGAAAAAGGAATTGAAAAAGAAAAATACTCAATTAATAAAAAGAATAAAACAAACTTTGCGTAACAATCCTGTATTCAGCTTACCGGCGGTCCCTGAATGGACAGTCCATTCGGCCCCTGAGGACCCGGTGGCCCCTGTGGTCCTGGAGGTCCGATCTCACCAGTTGGACCTTGAGGCCCCTTAAACATAAAGATAGGACATTATCTTAATAAATGTAACCTCAACATGTTTTCACTGCCAGGTTTAATTTCCTCAATATAATTACGTAATGTTTCAGGCCTACCACCAGCCGGGCTGCTGAAACAAAGTGTGAATGCCCTGCAGTCTCCTTCTCCATCAGGAATGCAATAATCAAGGAAGCAAAAGACACTCGTCACAGTCTAGCTTGTGACAAACCTCTAAGCGGTGGTCATTTTAACCAAGTTTACATAAAACTTCAGAGCGTGAAGTGAAATTATGTCTGCCCCAGCATGGCTTTATTTGGACTGAATCATGATGTATTCTGTGCACAAAGTCCGGACACACACACACACACACACACACACACACACATCTGGAGGGACTTTCCTGTAGATGAAACTACAGTTGGACAGACAGCCACAAATAAACAAAGTGGGCTCTCTGAAAAATCTGAGTGAGAGATTTACTCACTCGTACCCTCCAAAAACAACACAGAGGCACATGCATTGTGTGTATTTATAGATCTCCACATTTTGAGCTCTTGTTCAGTATCTATTCTTTAGGGAAATAATGACAACTCTGGGTGGCCCTGCATGTGGGATACATAAATCATATGTGTACTTTACCGTCAAGCCTGGCTCCCCACGATCTCCTCTTGAACCTCTGATACCAGGACCGCCCTGAGAGTCAGACACACACAATTAGATAAACACAAACTGAAAGGTTCAAGATAAGCAAACACGTTTTCCTAATGACCAGAGTTGGGGCATGTGTCAAGAACACAATTTTTAACACTGTCATTAACTCTGTTCCTCAGTTGTTTTATCATAACACTCTACAAATGAGACTTAACTAGGAACTGATTTCAAAAGAGTATGTTGCTAAGTTAACAGCACAATACTCTATAGTGGTTATGAACCAGGGGGCTTGGGCCCACTAGGGCCTTCAGCAAACTTTCAAGAGGGCCTCAGGATGACTTAAAAGTGGCTGTTTAAAACTGGCTAGTGCAAAAACATCAGATTGAATCTGCCTGCAGTTCGGTAGAGAGTATCCTTGACCTGGTTCAAACCATATCCTGCCTGCTTATGACCCTCATAAACTCTTGCCCTCACTGCTGCAGGCAACCTCTAGTAATTTAACCCTGTTTGCAGGTCTTCCTTTTCCTGTGTTTACTTTAATTGCATCCCCATTGGCCATGGCTGCAATAAGGTAGTTCTTATCACTGAAGCCTATGGGTAAATTTGATTCATGAGCTTGCTCAAAACACACTTAACAAAACCTGCTTGTGATGGTGGAAGCCAGGAATTTGCAAGCATAAATATTCATTTGAAAGATGCACGTGATGACTTAACAGGACATTCACGATTCATCTGAGCAGTTGGTGTAATCATAGGAAAGACTTCAGAACACATGACAGTAATATTAATATCAAGATGCACAAGTAATATATACAAAGCTGAAATGCAATCGTTTTCCCTGGAACCACCTCTTGGTCATGGAAATGGGTTTGTATGGATGAAGGAATCTATAAACGCAGACAGGACAGGAGTGGACTAATCGGTTTTGATAAATTGATCTCCTCGTAATGACTTTCTCGAAAGAACTGCTGTTTATACACCATGGCCTTTTCGAGGCCTCAGAAATACATTTTCCCTCAGGGTGCATACGATGCTGCCTTCCAAATGAGCTCATTTATTTGTTCCCGCCATATTGAGTTCAACCTGCAGCATGGGCTGAATTGAGCAATCTAATGCTAGGTCTTTTTCTCAATCTCTTAAGCAGTCTGCCTGTTTCATTTTATATCTTTAATATCTTCAAGCTCCTTCTTAACACGTTGTGTGTTTTTCCCCTAAAGGGAGGTGGTATGGTTAAGACGCAAGACTAAAAATTGAAAAGTTGCTGAACTTTTGAAAAAGAAACCATATTGCAACAGTCAAAGCCTGTCCGTGAACACTTAAGAGCAAGCTGACTGTGCGTCTACAACCATAGTTATACACATGTATAATAGCTATCTGCAATAGAAACTAGTAAATGATTTTGCTAAACAAATAAACAAGACAACAAGATGAAGCCATTAGCTAACCCAACATTAAAAATGCAACCCTGCTGAAAAAACAGCTAAACCAACCTGGTTTAAGCTGGAAGTAGCTGGTTTTAGCTGGTCTCCCAGCCTGGCCAGGCTGGTTTTAGCTGGTCCTTCCAGCTGGTCTGCCAGCCTGACCAGCTAAGACCAGCCTGACCAGCTAAGGAAGTGGCCAAAACCCCTCTAAAAACAGCCTGCTGATCAGCTAAAACCAGACTGGCTGACCAGCTAAAACCAGCCAACCATCTTAGGATGGTTTTAGCTGTTTTTTTTTGTTTTTTTTTTAGTAGGTAACATAGATCATCCTTGTGAAAATTAACCATGGTTATATCACAAAACAACAACAACAAAACATAATTACTGTTGTTAAACCATGATGGTCACAAATTAACAGTGGTTTTGCTGCACTAACCATAGATTAATTAATAGACCATAGATTAACAAATGATAATCAATACGGCGCAAAAAAACTAAACATAAAAAAAAACAAAAAAAAAAAACATTGATTTTTACTGTAAATGACGACATGCTGACTGTTCCAAGATGGAGAACACTTAGTGGACAATGTGGCATCTTTGTATACATATATATGAGCTAAAGTATGTCAACTAGCATTAATACTAAAGTATGATGGAAAGCTTGTCAGGTAAAGTATGTTAGTTAATGCTAATGCTAAAGTATAAGAGTGCATTTGTCAGCTAAAATTTTAGCAGCTAGCTTTAATTCTAAAGTATTATAGAGTTTGTCAGCTAAAGTACGACAAGTATTAACCAGCTTTTAAGAGAGTGTAAGGGTGAGTTTGTCAGCTAAAGTATGTGAGCTAGAGCTATGAAGACAAGTCTGTCAGTTAAAGCGTCTAGCTTTAATGTTAACGCATAATAAGTTTGTTAGCTATAGTCAGTTGTCTTTTATTCTAGAAAGTGAATTTGTCGGTCAAAGTATGTAAATTAACTTTAATGCTAAAACATAATAGCACTTTTGCTGGCTAAAATATCAGCTAACAATAATGTTAAGTATAAGAGATTTGTCAGCAAAAGTATGTCAGCTAGCTTTATATTCTAAAGAAAATAGAGTTTGTCATCTAAAGTACGACCAGTATTAGCCAGCTTTTAGGAATACAAGAGGAGTATCAGAATGACTTTATCAGCTAAAGCATGTCAGCTAGCGCTAATGCTAGCGTATGAGAGCAAGTTTGTCAACTAAATTAGCTGGCTTTAACGCTAAAGCATGATAGCAAGTTAGCTCCTATGTCAGTTATCTTTTATTCTAGACAATACAAAGCGAATTTGTCAAAGTATGTAAATTACCTTTAATGCTAAAATATAATAGCAATTTTGTTGGCTAAAATATCAGCTAAGAGTGCATTTATCAGCTAAGTAGCCTATTATACAGTTTGTCAGCTAAAGTATGACCAGCACTAGCCAGCTTTTAAGAATACGAGCAAAGGACCAGCTTAAACCAGCATCCCAGCATCAAAACCTACCTAACCAGCATATGCTGTTTTTTTGTTTTTTTTTAATGGGGTAATTTGTCAGTTAAACTATGTACATTACCTTTAATGCTAAAATATGATAGCAACTTTGTTGGCTAACATACCAGCTAATAATACTGTTAAAGAAAAAAGAGTGCATTTGCCACCTAAAGAACATCAGCTGGCTTTCATTCTAAAGTACTATAGAGTTATAGAGTATAGAGTCTTAGCCAGCTATTAGAAATAAGAGAGGAGTATCAGAGAGAGTTTGTCAGCTAAAGTATGTAGCTAGCACTAATGCTAAATTATGATAGTGAGTTTGTCAGCTAGCTATGGGGTATAAAGTGACTCTGCCAGATAGAGTAGCTCTGCCAATGAGCTTTTATGTTAAAATAGAGGAGTGATATTTTATGCTAAAGTAGGTAAGATTTATTTATTATTAATTTGTAGTGTCCACATATATCTGGTGTTGAGTTGTAACACTAATAATCACTGTTTTTCATCCTGTAAACTGTCACCCCTATAGCTTACTTCTGATTATGTTAAGAACTGGTCCGTCCTCTGTAATCTAGTTTAGTACCACTATTCTAAGGTTGGCTGTATGTGAGAGGTGAAACTAGTGTTTTTACCGGCGGTCCTGAGGGTCCAGGTGGTCCTTTGCTATCCTGAGCACAGGTGCAGGCATGGGGCATGGCAGGACAGTCCTCTTCTACTCTCTGAGGGAAGCACAAACAAAACAACATGTCGTACACCACTTCAAACAGCGGCCTATTTCCTCTCTACGAAGCTAACAGAACTTTATTTGTCCAAGTCAACCAAGGGTGTCTGTGCAATTCCCTCAAGTCATTAATTCGCAAGTGCACACACACAGCAAGCGATCTGAAGATATTGTTCTTCCTTTCCATGGAGGACCAAGTCTATTTGTCTGGTACAAGGCTACATAATTGAATTATTTGTAGAGTGGTCATGGATCTTTAAAGTTAGGGACGATTGCCAGAATGGCCGTTTTGAGATCACTTAGAGAACATTTTTACAGCATTGTTTAAGTAGCCAAAAAGATACAGGAAGAAAACAAAAGAGTCATACTGCTAAGGCTGTGTAGAGCCATACCAACCGGCTTACTGTCAGTACATATAACCATCCATCACAACAGAGAACCTTAAAAAATAGTGATAGCCAATTGACCCTTTGCAGGGAGTTTGATTGACAGGGGATCTGACCATTTTGTCTGACAAACAAACCAGACAGAAGAGTAGATTAAAGTTGGTGGACTTGAACTTGAAAATCTTTCAGTGGTTGAATCAAGATACCTTCTCATGTTCATTCATGTTTATTTTGTGTTATAACTAGTAAAGATGACAATTTCTCTCAGAATCTAAATTTTTCTCAGAATTGCGTGATACAAACTTGCAATTCTGACATTTTTTCCTCAGAATTGCGTGATATAAACTCACAATTGCTAGTTATAAAGTCAGCATAGCAGAAAATAAAATCACACTTAAAATCACACAACTCAGTTGTCATTTTCTCGCAAATGCTGGGTGCAATTTTTTCTGAATTGAGTGATATACACTCACAATTGCAAGTTCTAAATTCAGAATAGCGGGAATTAAGCTAAGATTGCAAGAAATAAAGTCAGAATTGTGACTTTTTATTGGCAAATTGCAGTTTGTATCTTGCAATTATGTCTCGTAATTCTTTTGCCTTTTTTATCTAGATTCTGACTTTTTTTTCTCAGAATTGTGAGATATAAACTCACAACTGTGAGTTATAAAGTCAGATTCACAATTGCGAGAAATAAAGCCAGAATTGTGACAACTCGCAAAATTCACAATTCTGACTTTTTTCTTGCAAATATGAGTTTGTATCTTGCAATTCAGATTTTTTCCCCCTGCAATTCCGAGTTTGTCTTGCAATTTTGCCTTTTACATCTAAATGTAATTTTTCTCAGAATTGTGAGATATAAACTCACAACTGTGAGTTAAAAAGTCAGACTCGCAATTGCGAGAAATAAAGTCAGAATCGCAAAATTTGTTCACAATTCTGAGGAAAAAAAGTCAGAATCAATCAATGTATCTGTATATAAAATGTATATAAAAATTATTTAACTGTTTAATGGAGTCTTTACTCATTTCCAAGTCACTGAAAATAATATTAATAATAATATTGCAAAAAATAATAATTTAAACACTAGTTGCACAATGAGATGCTATTTTCACATTTTGACAGTGTTTTTTTTCCATTACACAATAATTTGCAGGGACAGACAGTATATACATATATAACATACAGCGGTTGGACAATGAAACTGAAACACTGGCCAATATAGTGTTGGAGGTTTCATGGCTATATTTGCGAAACCTGGTGGCCAATCTTCACTTATTGCACATTCCACCAGAAAGAGCAAAGTGTAAAGGTTGACCATGTGCACCCAATGGTTCAGACATTGTACCCTAAAGGTGGTGCCATGTATAAGGATGATAATGCACTAATACACACAGCAAGACTGGTGACAGAGAGGTTTGATGAACATGAAAGTAAAGTTGAACATCTCCCATGGTCTGCACAGTCACCAGATCTGAATATTATTGAGGCACTTTGGGATGTTTTGGAGGAGCGAGTCAGGAAACGTTTTCCTACACCAGAATCACATAGTGACCTGGCCACTGTTCTATAAAAGGAATGGCTCAAAATCCCTCTGGCTACTGTGCATGACATGTATTTGTCAATCCCAAAACCAAATGATACTGTATTGGCCACAAAAGAGGCCTAACACCGTACTAATTGTGGTCTAAAACCAAGTGTTTCAGTTTCATTGTCCAACCCCTGTATATAAATGGTTATATAAGTTTATAATGTAGGATATGGACCAATCAAACAATGGTTCATTAGATTTAACCAAATCAGTAGTTTATTGAATTAACAAAGAAGCAGACTTCCCCTTCACCCAACAGAACAGTGGGTGACACAAAGTCCCAGATATGCCTGATTACCATGGCGGCCAGGACGCGTCTGGCAGACCAAATGGGCTTTTATGATCTAAAAGAATGTGTGAAGATGCTCTCCCCCACCTTGACTGTCTCTAAAGCAATACTTTGTTCCACTGAAAGTGACTTATTTGTTAATTCTTAGACAAACCAACTGACACACATGCCCCTGTATATCAGTGTATGTATATTACAACTGTCCATGTCCGTTGCATTTCTTATTTTATAACTGTTTTATGCTTGTGTTATGATAGAATGCTATATGGTGTAGCCACATACAGTATATGCCATGTTTGGTCTCTTTCAACTCCTAGTTTGATTACCCAAAAGATGGTTTTTGTTATTTGTTGTCAGATGTGCAACATATTAGTGTTTTAAGAATCCTTAGTAGTATTTGCATAAACACCCAATCGAATCACCTATGCAAAATACTTTGGATCCAGACAAAGACCATTAACCTTCCCTTCAAAAATACAGGACACCATTGGCTCTCTGAACTTATAGAGGTGGGACCACCCTATAAGGTAAAAGATTCACACCAGCCACACTTTTGGGCATTCTTCGTGTGCATTCTTCCAGTGTGTTCTTCAGGACTCGAGCATGATCCGTCGGAGGTTCTTTTCAGAACCTAGAAGATGATGAGAAGAAGATGATGAGCTAAACACTTCTGGAACTTCTAAGTCTGTGCCAGGCCGTGCGGCCTTGTCTTTCCATTCTCCAAGAATCATCAGATTTCGGCTGGGTCTCTCTCTCTCTCAGCCCTTTTGTTCTTCTTCACGTCACTGGGAGGAAACTCACAATCACCACAGAGTCAGGACATCTCGGAGGACACTCTTCAAACCGGAAGGAAGTGATCGCAAATCAAAACCTTGAAACCATCAAGACCTTCATACGGGACTGCATTTGGACACGGGTCCACAACCAAGGCAATGCAAGTATCGTACATTTAACTAAACAAACAGAGGTTTAGTATAAGCTATAGACCCATTGAAAAATGGCACAGATGGTTTCACAGGTTAACTGACTCTTTCCATAGCTTCATTTTCCTTGTTTTCTCTAATGCCTTCTCACTTGCCCTTCCCCCTGTATGAATGACTGTATGTTTGTTTGTTTAGATTAGTTATGTGTTAGTTCTTAGTTAATAAAATTCTTGTGCACAGATTACATGAGTTTCTGATTCTGCCTTGCAAAATATTAATGTCCCTTTACGATTTCTGATTCGAGCTACATGCTCTATGCGCTAGTATAAAAGAAAGTTATTTTCTGTGGCCAAGAAAATATTCTTTCTTTGAATACATGTGAAATTACCCTGAATGTTCGCTGGACGAACGGGTCAATTCATTGTAATGTAAATTCAGCTTTATCAAGATAATTCTATTGAATTATCCAAATATTATAATTAATTATAATGAGTTATGATTAATTAGTAATATTTCCCCTTGAGCTAATAAATGTACTACATTTGGTGGAGAATATGCGGGAAATTGTTTAAACATTATTTGCAAGCAGAATCAAACTTGTGTGTTTGTCTCATAAATTTTATTAACGTCTTACACGTGCAGCTTCTGACAAAGTCAGATAGACTATAGCTTGAATGTGCCTTACTAAGAGCAGTAGAAGGTTCCTCAATGCTATAATGCCTGTTTAAATCGTACGATAAGAAACTAACGCGATATTAGTGAAGCAAATCCTAATTTCTGTTGTTAGTAGCATAAGACTTCTCTGATGAAAAAAAAAAACAACCTCAGATTAGCAGCTTGTGTAAATGGTACCACAATAAATTAATCTGATTTTGGGTGAGAACCCCCATTGTCAGTGTTAAATGTTTAAGTCTTATCTGACGAAGCAATCTCAGATTAGCAACATGAATTTATCTGCATGGTGAAGGAATCACACTTGCATTGATATTAGAACTGAGCGACGAAGCAATCTCGTTACAGTATAACTATTTTAATGGTAATTTGAGCCTCATTTCTCAGAATTAAGGTCTCTTATAACTATTGCATATCATTGTAATCGTTAAGATTATACAATTGAATAGCAAATTAATGGTATAATTCTAGCCTAGCTAACTAGTAATTTGCCATTGTCTGTGAAATGAACGTGCTGTTTTGATTAGTGAAGTTGTATACAAAAGTCATAACTGACTGCGCATAAGATTCCCATGTGTGTTTACAGCAGCGCAAGTCCTGCTCAGACTTGTACGTTGTTGTAAGTGTGCATCGGCTTCTTACAACATCTGACCCCGGAAGTTGAGAGCAGCTTCTTCCGGTTCAATCTGATAACAGCACACGTGTCACAGACCCTTGTGTAACTAAACAACTAGCCAAAAGCTAATTTCTTAGCAGCCATAGAGGCATATAAGCTAAGCCCTTACCTCAACTGTTAATTGTTAGCATTCGACTAACTTTTAGATACGTGTGAGTGTAAGTGTAATGTCTGAACCACTCCTCTCTCTCTCTCTCTCTCCCTCACTCTTGGTTTAACTTCCTGTTTGTGTTACTAGCTTCTGTTTAGGCTAAGTTAGGATAGCTCATCCCCACATACTTTGGTTCTAACTGTGTTATTTTTATTCTTATTATTTTTTTTTTTATTCTGCTTCTCTTTTTTTTTTGATTTTATTTCATTTATTTACTTTTTGCCTGAATGTAACAATTCAGCTAAGTTGACCTTAATTAATTCAGAAATTTAATTAAATCAACTTATTTAACTTTCCCTTTAGTTTCCCAAAGCTATTTGGACACTTTCTTTTTACTTTTAACTCATTTTAGTTTAATTGACCATCACCATCTTCCCTCTTGGTATAGGATTTTAGCAGTTCTAGCAACTGTAGTCCCCTTAATGAACTATACAGGTTATTAGTAAACTAAATCCTGTTTCTCCCATATCCCTCCTTACTCCTAAGAAGTCAAGCCTGTCACATGAGGTACAGTTACTGTTCACCATGCCATAGGCCAAAACTAGAAACACTTCCTATTGTTTCTGTTTATTTACCTTGAGGTATTTGATGTGTCCCTGCTAGTAAAGCTAACAGACCCCCTAGGTTTTATGACCCTGCTACAGTCCTTGAACAAGTGATAAGTCATATTCCCTATCTTAAACTGAATAAGGAAAACCCTTCTTTCTTTCTTTCTTTCTTTCTTTCTTTATTTATTTCTCTTTCTCTCTCTGTCTCTTTCTGATTTTATTTCAGTTTCATTTTATTGTATATTTTCATAGTAACCAAACCTGTGAACCATCAGTACCTGAGTAATAATTTGACCACACGTACAGCCTGGTCATCAGCTGACCCCTGCGTACAGCCCTGTCAAAGTTACTCAAACACCTCTCTTTGTGCTCAACTGTACAAAAGCCTAGCGCCCACACCTCACTAGCTGCCCCTAACCAGCTATTCACACCTACACGGCCTTCAGAGCCGTTCCCCTTTCAGATAGCTTAACACCTCTGTACGTACTTGCATGTGCCTTCTGCCTCTCTCTCGTGTGTTCCCACAAGTGAGCCAGCCCAGCTCAGACAACTAGCCCTGCCCCCAACGGGACCACCTGGAGACCGGCAGAGCACTGTGATGGACATCCTTCAGCTCAAAGCAGCCAACGGCCTGCAGTGGCAGCGACAGGAACAGCAGGACTGCGAGACAAGTGGACAACTCACACCCAGCCTGAACAAACAGGAGCTGACCAACATCATCATCTCCTTGGCCCACACCTTCAAGGGCCTCAGACAGGAGGTAAATGAACTGAACCTGCAAGTCACAAAGCTCCAAAGGGAACCGACACCTGCTCAGCAAGAGAAGGAACAGAACAGATGCAAGGAACCTGACAAGATGGAGCAACAGAAAGAAATCACCAGCCTTCAGGAAGCTCTAACAGCTGCCGGACACAGAGAGCAGCTTGAAAAGGCCACCAGACAAGACTTGGAAAGAGAACTGTTTTACACAAAGTCGCTGTTAAAAACAGCCTATGTAGAACTTAATGAGAGAGACACTAAAGTTAAGGCCTTAGAAGGCCATCTGCATACAGCCAGAGCTGAAGTTCAGACCCTGACCCAGCAATTCGGCAACATTAAAGAGGAACTCCACAATTTTCAGAGAGAACTGAAACAGTCTTGCAGACTGAGTAAAAGACCCCCTGCTGCATCTCACACAACCAGCAGTGCAAACCCCCGTACCTCCGTACACAGATACGAAGGGGGGGGGCAAAGCCTTCTGCTTGACACCTCACAAGTCAGTACCCAGAAAACCTCTGCAGCCGCAGAAAAGGAGTTAAGTCAGACAAACCCTGAAGGGACACATGAAGTGACACTCAAAGAACTCCATCTACTGGCCAGAAACATCCCTGCATTCACGCCAGAACTTGCAGGAGACCATGATGTTCATGCCTACCTGAGAGACATTGACTTCTGCCTTCAGTATTTGAAAAGTGTGACCTACAAAGATAGACTGTATCTGCTTGGAATCACCTCTAGCCGAGAGGTGCGACGCTTCCTGGCTCGACAGCCAGGACACATCCTATGCGACTACCAGCAGCTAAGACAAGCCATCATAATGGAATACTCAGAACTAGAGTCTGAACACGGACTGATCCCTGCCCTAGCCACAGAACAGGGCCGTCAAGAGACTCCATATTCTTACTTCCACAGACTCAGACGAGCCTACTTCGGAGCTCGCAACGAACCTGGGATGGAGGAGGACCCTGACTTCAAAAGTCTCTTCCTCCGAAATCTCCATCCCATTGTGAGTCACCATCTAGGCATTTCAGCCTGCCCCCACTCAATGCCTATGAAACAACTGCGTGATTTGACACAAAAGGCCTTTAACAAACACATGGCCTCCACCAAAGGTGTTTGTAAGACCCCTCTGATTCTGAACTGCACAACTCAGAATCCAAAGCAGGCACCAGAGGGCACCCAGCATCACCGCAATGCCAAGCCCTTCTACAGAAAAACACTAGTCAGCAGAGGACAGAGCCATCACAATGGCAACAGACCCAGGTTCAAGACCAACCACTGGGAGAAGCCATTGAGCAGGGCATCCTCATTGTGCAGACATCGTGGCATGTCCAACCGCAGCCCTCCACCACATCATCCACCACACCCTTCACAGAGGTGTCAAATGGAGGCCGCACAAGGACAGCTGGACACGCCTACTTGTGAGTTACAGGAGCTGCTGACACTAGCAAAAGAGCTCCTTAAACAAAGCTCAGATGAGGAGCATTGGAAACAACAAACTTCCAACTCCTTGGCCAATGCAACACAGCATCAGACTCTCCCAAGGGAGGAGCATCCTGTGAATCCAGTTGACACCCCAGGAGCAGCCAAACAATGTTGGATAGAGCAACGAGCCCACAAGCCCAACAGCAAAACCTCTACCAACACAACTCAGGCAAGCTCAAGTCAGTGTCACTACCAGAGGAAAACAACACTGCCGACATCAGACGCCTGGTGAAGTTCTAACAGAACAGAGGGCTGACAACCACCTGCTGCCCTCCAGTCACCTTCACTCGGTCAGTCTGAAACTCCCCTCACACTACAAAATCTACAAAACCATTCCCTTTGACCCCTGGAACCACCTACGCTCTCACAAGTGAGAATCCAACAAGCTAGACAAGACCGAACCACAGGCACAGATAGCCTACTAAATAACACCACCTGACCCAGACCAACTCACGTCAGGAGCACAGGTGACACTGCCTTGACACCTGCTGCACAGGCTCGTGGACCCACATCTTGCTACCACCTACATAACCACAGCACACCACCTGACAGCATTCACCATGGCACCCCAGCCACTTCTGGAAGGACCAACAGCCAGAGAGCCGTTCTCGTCCAGCCATGAATGGCAGGTGCATGTCTGATCGCTCCACACCCTTGACGTCGATCGCTGTTGTCTATCGGACGGACAACAACGTTCGACGGGGGGGGATATGTAGGATATGGACCAATCAAACAATGGTTCATTAGATTTAACCAAATCAGTAGTTTATTGAATTAACAAAGAAGCAGACTTCCCCTTCACCCAACAGAACAGTGGGTGACACAAAGTCCCAGATATGCCTGATTACCATGGCGGCCAGGACGCGTCTGGCAGACCAAATGGGCTTTTATGATCTAAAAGAATGTGTGAAGATGCTCTCCCCCACCTTGACTGTCTCTAAAGCAATACTTTGTTCCACTGAAAGTGACTTATTTGTTAATTCTTAGACAAACCAACTGACACACATGCCCCTGTATATCAGTGTATGTATATTACAACTGTCCATGTCCGTTGCATTTCTTATTTTATAACTGTTTTATGCTTGTGTTATGATAGAATGCTATATGGTGTAGCCACATACAGTATATGCCATGTTTGGTCTCTTTCAACTCCTAGTTTGATTACCCAAAAGATGGTTTTTGTTATTTGTTGTCAGATGTGCAACATATTAGTGTTTTAAGAATCCTTAGTAGTATTTGCATAAACACCCAATCGAATCACCTATGCAAAATACTTTGGATCCAGACAAAGACCATTAACCTTCCCTTCAAAAATACAGGACACCATTGGCTCTCTGAACTTATAGAGGTGGGACCACCCTATAAGGTAAAAGATTCACACCAGCCACACTTTTGGGCATTCTTCGTGTGCATTCTTCCAGTGTGTTCTTCAGGACTCGAGCATGATCCGTCGGAGGTTCTTTTCAGAACCTAGAAGATGATGAGAAGAAGATGATGAGCTAAACACTTCTGGAACTTCTAAGTCTGTGCCAGGCCGTGCGGCCTTGTCTTTCCATTCTCCAAGAATCATCAGATTTCGGCTGGGTCTCTCTCTCTCTCAGCCCTTTTGTTCTTCTTCACGTCACTGGGAGGAAACTCACAATCACCACAGAGTCAGGACATCTCGGAGGACACTCTTCAAACCGGAAGGAAGTGATCGCAAATCAAAACCTTGAAACCATCAAGACCTTCATACGGGACTGCATTTGGACACGGGTCCACAACCAAGGCAATGCAAGTATCGTACATTTAACTAAACAAACAGAGGTTTAGTATAAGCTATAGACCCATTGAAAAATGGCACAGATGGTTTCACAGGTTAACTGACTCTTTCCATAGCTTCATTTTCCTTGTTTTCTCTAATGCCTTCTCACTTGCCCTTCCCCCTGTATGAATGACTGTATGTTTGTTTGTTTAGATTAGTTATGTGTTAGTTCTTAGTTAATAAAATTCTTGTGCACAGATTACATGAGTTTCTGATTCTGCCTTGCAAAATATTAATGTCCCTTTACGATTTCTGATTCGAGCTACATGCTCTATGCGCTAGTATAAAAGAAAGTTATTTTCTGTGGCCAAGAAAATATTCTTTCTTTGAATACATGTGAAATTACCCTGAATGTTCGCTGGACGAACGGGTCAATTCATTGTAATGTAAATTCAGCTTTATCAAGATAATTCTATTGAATTATCCAAATATTATAATTAATTATAATGAGTTATGATTAATTAGTAATATTTCCCCTTGAGCTAATAAATGTACTACAATAAGTTATATAATAAAATACAAAGGCATCCTGTAATAACTAAAACATTGTTTCATTATTGTTTACAGTGAATTTCTGACAACCACAGCTGCTTTTTTTATTTCTTTTTTTTTTATGCAACTGGTTATTTTTTAGATCTTTATATCTAAGGATTTAAAGGCAAAGAGGATAAATCCAATGCTATCTCACGACTAATTTGTACATATTTTATGAAGTGGCTAATTCGTACAAATTCGTATGACCTCACTCGATTTTGTACGATTTCTGTGAGGGGTAGGTTTAGGAGCGGGGTTAGGGGTGGTCCTTTGTACGAATTTGCCACCTTGTAAAATAAATATGATTGTACCAATTTGTACAAATTTGTATGAGTGGGGTCATACGAACTAGTACAAATTAGCCACCTAGTAAAACATGTACGAATTGCCATAAGGTCAGGTTGGATAAATCAGTGGATCATCACTGCTGGCCTAAAGGTTCAAATCCACCCTCACACAACACTTTATTTTAATAAACCAAATTTGTAGTATGCCAGTGGATGTACATCAGAAGCAGGAACACATTTCTTCATTGAAACTTTATTAGATACATATTCTGCCGCAAGCTATTTGATATCAGCTAGCCATGACAAAAAGTGGTGGAAAGACGCCCAGGGCGATGATGGTCCCCAGATACGGTTGCAGTAGTTAAAAAGGTTAAATGCTTGTTACACTAATTAGCACATCAATAATCAAGTCATTATGAAGACTAAGTGTGGGTGTTAGTATTGAGTGCTGATTGGTCATCATTGTTTATTTGAATTTTACAAATATACAATGTAGTTAAGTTATTTGCGGTGAAATGTCTGATATTTGATGAGTTTCACCACTGATAGAACCGCAATATTAATGTAAGCTGTTTAGAGTGTGGCTTGTACAGTTTGCTGATTGTATAAAATGGACATATTTTATAAAATACTGACTGGTCCGGACTTACCAAGCCTGGGAGCTCACAGCACTTATCCCGACTGGCCCATGATGTACTGCAGACGATGTCAAACATCTGGAGCTGAAACTGTGGACAGGATCACGCAAACACAAACAGAGCAAATACACAAGGCTGTTAAATAGCAATCACTCATTTAATAACAAATGCAACACAAGCATTTTATGAAGTCTAAACAAATAACGGGGGATCTTTGCTGAGGATGAGCAAAATCTAAATAAGCAGAAACTTTCTGCATTTACTAACAGTCGTGCTTGAGATGCGTCTGATTATTTGTTTGGGCTGAATGACTGATTCTAATCGTTTTTCAACTTTTGCACCATACAAACGCACATTATAACCCCCACCAGCATAATTACAAAGACAATTAGTCTCATCAGTTGCGCCGGCAGCCTCTGAGGAGAATAAAATCAGACGCACTCCTACACAATTAGACATAATGATCCACAAATTCTGATGGAAAAACCAAAAGGCATAAAGTCTGTATTTACCATCTTGAACCCCATGCTTTGAATTCCACAAAAGCATTATAAGGGTGAATCTGAGACGACGATTGTGCTTTCAAAGGCCTCCGAGTTTCAGACCATCTTTAATAATTATCAGACTCCAAACAAAGACTCCACAGATACATTCCTGCACTGGTATACTAAGTTCTTTGTGTCTGTACGAGACAAAAGCTGGTCCTGTTGTGGCCTCAAATGATTCTTTCAGGCCTTTGTAAGTCTCGCCGTTTAGCATTGAGGCTGAATGACTGTGGTCTTACCGGCGCTGAGTTATCTCTCCTTCCACGTGAACGAACCATGCGTCCCAGAACCTCTACTCCATCAATGGTGATGTTCCCTGCGGCATTGATGGATTTCTCTCCCACCGTTTTGCAGTCGATCACCACTTTAGCGGCAGTTTTGCTGATGGCCACATGAAGCTAGGCGAGATAGAAAATGATACATAACATTTAATGATAAATTATAATTATTTAAGGCATAAGGTATGCTGCAGAAGATGTATTGCATTGTGTCACCAGATCTGATAATAAAACAACCAACCATTCGACCACCAAACGAGTCCGACGCAGATGTGTTTTGTAAATGTTATGAATTAAATTATAAGGAATTAAGGATTGGACAAGCTTTTGCACAAAAGCCACACAAGCTATTTTTGCAATGATGATCAAAGGACAAAACTGCACTTGAACATGCTCGACCTGCCCATGCTTAATCATTTCATTTAGTATTATTGCTTTAACTAAAAGATATTTACATAATTTGTAATAAATTATAAAAGACATATTTTCTATATAGAAACCAAAGAACACCTAAAATGGCCTTTACACATAATTTGGACAAACTTCCAGTTTAAGCCCTACCCACATCTGATTTATCAGAATTTTAAAGCCCATTTACACCACTTAAAAAAAAAAAAAAAAAATCACTGACTTTTTTTTCTCAGAATTGCATGGTATAACTTGACAATTGCTGGTTATAAGTCAGACTAGCAGGAAATAAATTCACAATTGCAAGAAATAAAAAATTTGTGACAACAAAATCTCACAAATCTAACTTTTTTCTCACAAACTTGAGTTTGTATCTTGCAATTTTGACCTTTTTTTTCTCAGAATTGGATAATATGAAATCACAATTGTGAGTTATAAAGTCAGAATAATGGGATATAAATTCGCAATTGCGAGAAATAAAGTCAGAATTGTGACAACTCGCAATTATGACTTCTCACAAAGTGTCTATATCTTGCAATTTTTACTTTTTACTCTCAATTCTGACTATATTTATCAGAAATCTGACTTTTTTCTCAGAATTACATGATACAAACTCACAAAAACTCAAATATCTCACAAGACTTTTTTTCTCAGAATTGTGAGATATAAACTCAGAATTATATTTATATCTTGCAATACTGACTTTATAGCTTGCAATTGTGAGTTTATATCTCACAATTCAGAGAAAAAAAAAGTCAGAATTGTGAGATAAAATGTTGCATTTATTTAAAACGTATTTATTCAGGGGCTTCTATACAGAATATGTTCCTTTATGAAAAAAAAAATGAACAGAATGATTAAAATATTTTAAATGTAATGCAAAATACAGAGAATTTGCTTATGCATTTATTTGATCCAAAGTACAGCAAAAACAGGAAAAAATGTTGACATATTTTTACTATTTAAAATAACTGTTTTTTATTTAAATATATTTAAAAATGTAATTTAAAAGCTTAATTTTTAGCATCATTACTCCAGTCACATGATCCTTCGGAAATCATTCTAATATTCAAAGATTTGCTGCAAAAAAAAAAAAAAACAACATTTATTATTATTATTATTATTATTATGTTAAAAACAGCTGAGCAAATGTTTTTCAGTTTTTTTTTGGGGGATGAATAGAAAGTTCAGAAGAACAGCATTTATCTGAAATAGAAATCTTTTCTAAATGTTGTCAATTTAAAGCATTCTTGCTAATTAAATGTAACTGTTTTCAATAATAATAATAAACTGCTTTGATGGCAGGAATAAATTACATTTTAAAATATATTCAAATAGAAAGCAGTTATTTTAAATGGTAAAAATATTTCTAAATATTACTGCTTTTGCTGTATTTTGGTTAACAAAAAATGCAGGCTTGGTGAGTAGAAGAAAACTTTTTAATAAACAGTAAATCTTACTGTTCAAAAACTTTTGACTGGTAGTGTATGATAGTACAAAAGTTTACTTTCAGAAGATTTTTCTAACCATTATTTCAGGCTTAGAGTTAAATAACAATCTCAAAGTAGACCAAATCTGCATACAACTTTTTCAAATTCAATCTGAGACTTTCCAGTAAATCTAGCGAAACGTTCAAGTTAAAGTTCACTAATGCACACCAATGAAAATCAAATCAACCTCGCCATGTCTACATTCAGTGTCTCTCCTCATTTATTGTCAATCTCTGCAGTCAGTCAGATGAGAAAAGAGTAATTGTCCATAACAACCACCAAAACTAAAACAGAACAAGTTAGCAAAAGTTCAAATTTGTATGTCAGAGTCGATTTCAGTACGAGACAGCGCACGTCGCCTGTTAATGGATTTGGGGTCTAAAACTCAATTTTCTCCAGTTCACTGGATGCAATTGTAAGTGCGAATGTGCTGTCAGACAAGCGGGCTGATAGCAGACTCAGACCAAGCTCATTATTATGAAATCTCGCATTAACGTCAATTATAAAGCATTACGAAGGGAGGCTGTTTAATGCTCAGAAATTAAACTTCTCTATCACGGTAGACAAAACAAGCTGAGACAGATGAAATTTGGTTAAGTCTGTGAGGTGGCACGCTTGTGTTTTGGCAAATATGGATTTTCATACTGAATATCACCTTCCATTTTCTGAGTGGCAGGTGTTTCTGCAGTGAAAGCCAATTAGATTCTGCAGCTGCAGCAGTGACATGCCGTTTAGGCAGAGATGGGTCCATGTGCTCCATGTGTTTAACCTGAGAGTGTTTATGAGTGTGTCTGAACTGGTCTGGTGATGTTAATGATGATCTCCAAAGCATCACTCAGTTCAGTTCAGCCACTGATGGTCACATCTGCCTCCTGATCAGTTTCAGATCAATTCGGTTTCCAACATTATGAAATGGCTCATTTCACACAGCAGGCTGTCCTCCTTTTAAACATGGAGTGATTGTTTGTTAATCTGTTTTTTTTTTTGTGTCTTGTTTTTCTAATTAAAGAGATAGTTCACCCAAAAATGAAAATGTTGTCATTAATTACTCACTCTTATGTTGTTCAAAAACCTTCGTTCATCTTTGGAACACAAATACAGATTTTGGATGAAATCTGAGCTGCCATGTGTTCACAAGAGTATAACGACACAAATTCTAGTTTGTGTCCCGCAGCATTTCTCACAAATTTTTCCTCAAATTGCTAATTTAAATCTCACAATTCTGACTTAATAACTCACAACTGGGTGTCAAAAGTGGTATATCTCACAATTCATGACTTTGCTTCTTAGAATTGCAAGTTTAAATTGGGGGCAGGCGTGGCCTAATGGTTAGGGAGTCGGACTTGTGACTGAAAAGTTGCAGGTTCGAGTCCCAGGTCCGGCAGGGATTGTCGGTGGGGGGAGTGATTAATCAGCGCTCTCTCCACCCTCAATACCACGACTGAGGTGAGACCCTTGAGCAAGGCACCGAACCCCCCAAACTGCTCCCCGGGCGCCGCAGCGATAGCAATATGGCTGCCCACTGCTCCGGGTGTATGTTCACGGTGTGTGTGTGTGTTCACTACTGTGTGTGTGCACTTGGATGGGTTAAATGCAGAGCACAAATTCTGAGTATGGGTCGCCACACGTCACGTCACTTTCACTTTAAATCTCACAATTCTGAGTTTTTTTGCAAAAAAAAAAAAAATGTGATATTGCCTTTATAAGTGTTAGTTTGTATTATGCAAAGAGAAAAAAAGTAATAACTGCAAGTTTATATCATGCAATTTCAAAAACAAAAAGAGAATTGTGAGAAAAAAAGTCTTTTAAATTTAGTGGTGGAAATATGCTTCCATCCAGAAAAAAGAGAAATTGAGTTTTCAAGAACATGACAAATTCATTGATGTAAATAATCTTATATATTAATATTAATTAATAATATAGAGTTTCATGGCTATTTCACTATTTTTAATGACTGAAAAGTCAAGAGACATGTTTTGTCATCATTATCTGAGAATGGCCCTATATACAGTATAATGAATATACAGTTGATGGATGTTCTACATCAGAACACCAGCTCCTGTGTCAGTAGCACCACACACATGCATCATGGTACTCTCGCGAACGTGTCGAAAACTGACACGGAAGAGAAGAAATAAATGTTGAATCATTGATGTTCCATGGACTGTCTTTACTACCTTTCTGGGCCTTGAACGTGTCAGTTGTGTTGCTGTCTATGCAGGGTCTGAAAGCTCTTGGATTTCATCAAAAATATCTTAATTTGTGTTCTGAAGATGAATGAAGATCTTACGGTTTTGAAACGGCATGATGGTGAGTAATTAATGGCAGAATTTTCATTTTTGGGTGGACTATTAATCTATAGAAGTAACCCATCTGATCTTAAAACACTGGCAAATAAACCACTGTAAAACATCTTTTTTGGTCTTTTTTGTCTTCTTTCAACTTTGAATCCCACTGTTTATTTCAGTGGAATCTCTCTTTTTTGGCCTAAGGGACAAATCCAGGCCAGCATTAGAGACAAAGCCCCTTTAAGGCAAGTCAGTTCATTTGACGGCCATACTCATAACGCCCCCGGGCAGTTTTTTCAAGTCCTGCAAGTACAGTTCTGTCTACTTGAATGGTGACAGAGCAAAATCTGTTCAACTGTTTCTCAAAATCACATTTAACGTACTTCATTCACAATTCAAATGTGACAACAATGGTATTATAAAGTACCCTGCTTTGGCTTAAATTATGCTCAAAACAAAAACCAAAACAAAACAAAACAAAACAAAACTGTATTTTCACTTGATCTAGTTAATGCTCATGTCTATTCTAGAGTAACAAACAGGGGACTGGTTTTGAATCTATGAATAATAAGTTAGGATTTTCATTCCTTCCACCAAAAAATCAAAGGATTATACCAAAGATTCTGTGGGGCCTAATATTTGAAAATGAATACAACTTTGGAAGGATGGCAATGCCAAGACAAAGATGCTTTTTCACAGTGATGGCATATTTACAGTCTGATGTTGGTTTCTACTTCACACTACCCAAACATATGGCAGCAAATAGCAGTTTTTGGGTTTTGCTGGATCTGTGTGTGTTAACCATGTTGGTGATCAGGACAATCTCTAAGTCCTCCTGCGCCTGTCCAAATTTAGAATGTTTAAAGTGTCACCATTTGTTAGTATTTATTAGGTCAGTGGAAACCAGCCTTTACAGCTTTAATAAGGTGATGATACACAGGGCAAATTTTTGAGCAATGCCAATGGGCAATGTTGCCATCAACAGGCAACCAAGGGAGACACAGGGCCCACAACTGATCTAAAGTATCCAGATAGATATTTGTTGCCTATTCTCAATGGGAAAGTACCCAAGCCACATCACTCTGCAACACTGTCCAGCAACATTGCTCAAAAAATATCTATGTATCAGCACCTTTAGAGTTATTTTATACCTAACTTTGGCTACTAAACTGGGACTGAACTATAGGGATGTAACAGTACACAGAAGTCATTGTTCGGTACAACAGTAAATTTATTTTTTCATTTATTTTGAACAAACAGTAGTGCTACATACAATTTTGATTTGAATTAGATTGTATAATTTAAAGAATTTAAAGCAAAAACAGAATGGTCTGACTTCATTTTTGTGAAATTATGCTACATAAGACACCGGCACAAAATAAACAGCAGGCAGACTGAATGAGAATGCAAATTCACTCCCTGAAAGCAGGTGGCATTTATGGAACAGCAGCAAAAAAAAAAAAAAGTTTTCTTGGTTACTATTAAAACTACTTTAATATGCATTTTATGGAGGTAAGAGGAAAAAAAGCCATTGAAACATTTCTGAAGATAGTCGGTTCCTCTCAAAAATACACAGTGATGGGAATAACGGTGTTATAAATAAATGTTACTAACGACATTACTTATTTTAGAAACTAGCAATCAATCGAATTACTGTTTCCCCCATTACAACGCCGTTACCATTACTGACCATAAAATGCGGCGTTACTATTATTTTCACGTTGCCTTCTTTTTCTGAGGCAAATTGGGACTTATTCCTCACAGCGTATTTTTTTTCCAGAAACGAAAAGTAACCAAGATGAACTTGATGAATGTTCATGTTTGTTTACGGAGGTGATGTGGGCATTTAACTGTGAATGTTTAAAATTTGAAAAGATGGAGCTTGTGTTGCTATCATACAGATTACTTTATCAGAGAATATTTTTTTTTAACATGACTTCATTTAAAGCAGACATCACAAGCTTTCTATACATATATTTCTCATGTCTGTGAGGCAAGTATGAAGTGAGATTCAGGTTGTTGTATTTATGCGTCTGTGAAGAGAGGTGATGGAGACCGAGACGGCAGAGAGTGCAGCTTGTTTATTTTATTTATTTTACAAAAGCACATTGTTTTCTTGTTATTATGACTTTTCAAAATGACAGAGTATTTTTTTAGTTTTCTTTTACTTTTTGCGGTCATCGATACAAAAGGATCCCAGAGGGTTAACATTGATGCTGTTTTTCATGTCCGTGGGTTGAAGCGACCCCAATAACGTAATATTTAGCCCCTGGAAGGTGTCTCTCACAGTGTCTAACAGCAACATTAAAATAGTGTAGATTAGTGTGCAATGTTTTATTAATTTACAATATATAATATTGGGGGCATCTAAGTTATTTAACATATTTGGATTTTAACTAACACAATAGTTACTTTTTCTGGTAATTAGTTACTTTTGTAATGAAAATAATTAAAAACTTAGTTACTATTTATGAGAAGTAAATAGTAACCATAACCAATTTATTTTTTAAAGTAACAATATGTCGGAAACGAGTGATGGTAATGCACTTAATACATTTTTATGCTCGCTTAACTAAACTGACTAACCAGTGGACTGATCTTGTTGCACAGCACCTGAAATGTTGTTATGGTCATTCTAAAATACCCAAGCAAAGTCTGTCATTTCTGTATTTTCAAGTATTTCTGTATTTTTGCCTCCTAGAACACTCTTACATGACTGCGATAACAGCATATATTGTGTTTCGTCTGCTAATTTATTACATTAAAAAAAAAGATTATATTCAGTGGCTTCTCCCACCTTTCTTAGTGATAGGAAGTGGCAATTTTGTTCTTTTTGAGTCGTGGGATGGAAACGGCGCTTATTCACAAATGTTTCATGAAATATTCTAATTTTTGAGCACAAGTTAAATTTGCAAATTTGAATGGAAAACTTGCTAGTGAACAAATGTACTGTTACCCCTGTTGAACTACTAAACTAAAATCTGCACATAACACAAAGTCACAAAAATGTTATGCTTTGCTTTATTGGGGTGCTAAAAAGGCAAGTTTTTTCCCACTAAAAATCACAATTACATGATTTAATGAACCAAATTCAGAAAATGAATGAATGAATGAATGACACTGTAGATATTGTAGAAACGTTCTAAGCTAGTGTGTGATAAAAGAACATTATGAATGTGATTACACATTATCTATAACATGCATTTTCATATCTCTTAATGACTTATGCTGTTTATGATCAAGTTTTGTCAGCGTAGCAGTGTTTCACTCAGTTCAAAACTGCTTGTGTCAGCACTTCATCCAAATGTATTCTACACAGTTCTCACCTTGATTGTAAATGCACACAAGAGCATGAAAGTACAGAACAGTACCAAATAACATCCATAAGATGGGCCACTGAAATATCTGAAGAGTAACAGCATCCACATGACTTCCTCTCACGACCTTGCAAAATTACAACCGTTGAGCACTGGTTTTAGAAAGTGTGGAGTAAGTCATGGTTGAGAGGAACGAGGCGTTTTTAATAGAGGGCCGACGAGAGTCCTAGACCCTCTGCTCGCTTTATCAGCATCTCTTCCAAGTCGGGGGTTTTATTTAAAAGCTGTCATAACAATTTAAGCCAACTGTGCGTTACTTGGGGTCAGTGGTATTGAGGACAGCGACTGCCGTGCAAAAAGGGTTTACATTGTGGAAATCAGATTCAGCTGTGGCCAGATAAAGTCTCAGCTTTAGCCACAAGCCCCAAATTCGAAGCTCATTAGCAGCTACAGCATGAAACTGTGCCAACTCAATGCTGTAGCGTCGCTCTATAAAGCAGATTACATTAGTTTGTGCACTGAACGCTCACTTAAATGCAAATGGAGATAAATTAATGTAGCATGTCTTAGTTTGTGCTTGTCGCTCTGATAATAGTTTTGTTTGGAATATTTTTCATATTACATATGTGGGTCAGTCTCAAACAATGCAGATTTTAACAGCTGAAGTTTTGACATTATTGAAAATCATAAATGATAATCTGATATTTGTTCAACAATTGTATAATCTTATTTCGAAGTGTTTTGATTAAAAAATATAATAATTAGCATTTCTAAGATTCTAAGTGTCAGTATATTATCTAAAAACACATTAATTAATCAAAAATAAATCATTAAATTATATTAAGTTAAGTCCTTTTTTTGTACTGAAAATCTTTCAAATGAACAATGCAACAGTAATGGCAACTTTAAAAGACCCAATATTTTTCTTACAAATGCATTAAAATATACAAGTAGCATTTTAAATAATAAAAAATACAATTAATAATTAATGCAATTAATAACATTTTTGTACTGTAATAAAATAAATGTAGAATTTGATTTTAATTCAGTAATTTGGTTAAATTACTAATTACTAACCAAAAATGTAACTCAAATGAACCAATTGCGGGATATAATGTCAAAATAGCGGGATATGAACTCACAATTTCAAGAAATAAAGTCAGAATTGAGAGATAAAGAATCGCAATTGTGAGAAATAAAGATAGAAACTTGCAATTCTGACTTTTTTTCCTTGCAATACTGACTTTTTTTTCTTGAAATTCTGACTTTCTTATAATTGTGACATAAAAACTTGCAAGTCAGAACAGCAGGACATGACCTTGTAATTGTGAGATATAAAGTCAGAAACTCAACATTTTTACTTTTTTTCTTGAAATTCTGACTTTTTCTCAGAACTGTGAGATATAAACTCGCAATTGCAAGTTAGAAATTCAGAAGAGTGGAATATAAACATGCAATTGCGAGAAGTCAGAAACTCAAAATTTTGACTATTTTTCTTGCAATTCTGACTTTTTCCTCACAACTGTAAGATAAAAACATGCAATTGCGAATTATAAAGTCAGAATAGTGGGATACAAACATGCAATTGTGAGAAATAAAATCAGAAACTAAATTTTTGCTTTTTTTCTTTAAATTATGACTTTTTCTCTGTACTGTGAGATATAAACTCGCAATTGTGAGTTAAAAAAGTCAGAATAGCAGGATATATACTTGCAATTGTGGGAAATAAAGTGATAAACTCGCAATTTTAACTTTTTTTTTTTATTCTGCCTTTTTTTTCTCAGAACTGTGGTACGCAATTGCCAGTTATAAAGTCAGAATAGTGAGATATAAACTCACAATTGTGAGAAATAAAGTCAGAATTGTGAGAATACTTTTTTGTATCTCATGATTATGACTCGCAATTGCAAGTTTTTATCTCACAAACTTGCAATTGTGAGTTATAAAGTCAAATTCAGAGGGAGGAAAAATACTAATATGTTTTCAGACTTGATTTTTCAGAATTGTGATATTTAAACTCACAATTTATATCAATCTCACATTTAAATCATGTGATACTGACTTTATAACTTGCAACTACAAGTCAGAATTGCAAGTTTATATCACACAATTCTCAGAAAAAAAAGTCAAGAGTCATGTTTCTCATCATAATAATGGCCTATTTAAAGCTGTATAAAAGTCTAAAAGTTATCTACAACAAACTATTGAACGGGCGATAAAAAAGACAGGTGAAATTCTTCAATGAAAGTGTCTGAATCCTGCTTATTCCCCACCATTTAGACGCGACAGGCAGAGATTTATTTATTAATTCAGAATCCGGAGTGGAGACAGTGCTGAAGTAATCTGTATTACTCACAGTCTCTAATCTTGACGAGTCTGCCAAGAGGGATTACGCTACAAACACATCATAAGTGATGTCAGGAGAATACTCGCTCATAAACACACACGCCACTGCATCAAAGGCTGCGGACGGCTTGTCACACACTCAAAGGTAGAACACACTTGGCAGGAAAAGGGAATTATAACCAGACAAGCAACACACAGAGCCTTGGAATACATCAGACAGCCTCTCAAAACTACTGGAGGGCAGAAGAGTGATAGAGAGCTATTCACCAGCACGGATGTGAAGAAAGAATACAGAAAATGAACAGGACAGGGCTATCATAAGCCATTTTCATACTGTCAGAACTCTGTAGTGCATGCCCTTGGTGAAATAATAATTAAAATTCTCCGATGTACATTTTACATGGCTGACAGCATCACTTCCTGTTTGTTACTGACCCACAAAGGAGGCTCAGAACTTTGAACCGTATTTGTTGTATAAAAATTTGCGTTGCCTTTCAAACTGGTATATGCAAATAAATCATATGTTTTTGTTTTTTAGTTTTTATTTGTTTATAATGAATTTAGCTGTAAAGGGAGAGCTCACCCAAAAAATGCAAATTGCTGCATGATTTACTCACCCTTTTTTTTTTTTTAGATGAATACTGTTGGAGTTAAATTTAAAAAAATTCCAGGCTCTTTCAAGATTTATAATGGCAGTGAATGGCTGTTGAAATTTTGAAGCCCAAAAAAGTTTTAAATATGAATATTTTTTCTTACACAAACACATTGATTCATTTCAGAAGGCTTTTATAAACCCTCTGGAACCGTGTGGAGCACTTTTATGATGGATGGATGCACTTTATTGGACTTTAAAATCTCAACACCCATTCACTGCCATTATAAGGCTTGAAAAAAACAGGACATTTTTTAATATAACTCTGATTGATTTCTTCTGAAAGAAGTCAGTCATATACACCTTGGATGGCTTAAGGGTGAGTAAATCGTGGGGCAGTTAGCATTTTTGGGTGAACTATCCCTTTAAGTTAATATAATACTGTATTGTAATGCATATTAAATTTAATTAATCTATTTTTTTCCCAAAAAGATGTGTGAGATCAGACAATAATTGGCAGATCCTTTGTTGAACAAAATGTAGAGAATGTAAAAAACAAGATAAAAGCTGAAGGTCAATTATTATAAAACTTATTACATTGTTTCAACATTGTGAATCTACTGTAAATTGGAAAAACTTAAATTTCAAAATTCTCTTGTGTCCAAACCTGTACGTAAGCAGGTGAGAATGAGGCAAAACAGACAGCTAAAATATACTAAAATCATCAGTGATATTAGGTTCTGACAGTCAAGGCACAACTCTAAAGAAAATGAGGTAACTTTATAAAGGACAATTAGTGTATGCAGCTGTGCATAAATGGTCATAACATGAATTAACATAAACTTTGGTTACTATAATTCAAGTGTTTCCAAAGTCCGGCTTAAATCACGACTTGCCTGACAAGAAGAAGGAAACTTCAAGCAAGAGACCGAAATGCAAATGACTGTATAGTTTCTGTAATCATAATCATAGCTGGATCATAAATGGAAGAAAGACTGACCTTATGGAAACTGCCATAGAAAATCTTCTTGATTTCACTTCCTTCGAAAGTCACTGTTTGAAATTCTCCCTTGTAGTCGTAATTGAAAAAGGTTAATGTTTTCCCTCCGTCTGAGGACAGACAAAAAAATTAGACTCATGGGTTTCAGATCTTTGAAGTCAGCGGTTCTCAACTGGTTTTTGTTTCAGGACTATGATTTTACATTGGACATCGAGTGTAGACTTAATCAAATATGTAATGTAACAGCAATATGCAAAATTAACTTGTCACAGGCTGAATTAGGTTTTAACTACATTTCAGTGGTTTCCAGTCAATGTTTCAGGGCATTCTGGTCAGCACAAACCATGTTTATTCCATGTTAATGCAGTCTTGGTTGTATTATCCTTCACCTTGTGTAATTTTGCACATGGTATTAGAGAATACCTTAGCATGGAACCATATTATTATTTGCAACCCATTTTTGGGTCACAACCCACCAGTTGAGAACCACTGTTTGATAAACATATGTGATCAAGTGGTCAAAAGGGGAAAATGATGTTGTATATTATAGTGGGAAATATACAATTTAAATCATTATTAAATACAATTTTTTCAATTAAGGATGCAAGATTTTACTTTGGGGCTGCAAAGGGGCATATAGGAAATCAAAAAGAGTAATACTTACTATCCAGGATAATGCCCACCAGTGGCTCATTGTTTTTGTCAAGGATTTCCCACAATGCAAAAGGTTCCTGAGGAGTTTCTGGCAGTATGCGGAACAGCATAGATATAGTGTAGTCAGAGGGAAGTCCTTCAGGATGTAGATACCTGTCATCATAAATCATTTTTAGTCTTATTTTTAAAATAATATATCATGGTCACAGATTTAAAATTTGTAGGGTTCTGTGATTTCTGCGATGATCACAGAATCCAGTCATAATAAATAATAATAAATAAGGTTAGGGTCAGTAAGACTTGTAATGTTTATAATGTTTTTTCTTCCTGTGATGCAAAGCTGAATTTTTATCAGTCATGACTCTGGTCTTCAGTGTCACATGAACCTTCAGAAATCATTCTAATATGCTGATATATTATTAGAATCATCTATGTTGAAAACAGTTGTGCTACCAAATATTTTTTTGAAACCTGTGTTACTTCTTTCAAGATCCTTTGATGAATATAAAGTTAAAAAGAACAACATTTATTCAAAATATAAATCTTTTCTTACAATATAGATCGTTGCTCTCACTTTTTATCAATTTATCAATTTAACACATCCTTGCTGAATAAAAGTAATAATTTCCTTCAAAAAAAAAGAAAGAATAAATATTTACTGACCTCAAACATTTGAACAGTAGTGTGTATTTCCATTATTTATATATATATATATATATATTACATCACAAAAGTGAGTACACCCCTCACATTTCAACCATTTTAGTATATCTTCTCAAGGGACAATACTATAGAAATAAAACTTTATATATTTTAGAGTAGTCAATGTGCAGCTTGTATAGCAGTATAGATTTACTGTCCTCTGTAAATAACTCAACATACAGCCATTATTGTCAGAATAGTTGTGTAAAATTTGATGCTTTAAGTACAATTCTCTCATACTGACCACTGGTTGTTCAACATGGCACCTCATGACAAAGAACTCTCTGTGGATTTGAGAATTAGAATTGTTGCTCTCCACAAAGATAGCCAAGGCTATTAGAGATTCAGTGACACCCTAAAAACCAAGTCACACTACAGTGGTCAGGGTCATACAAAGGTTTTCCAAGATGGATTCCATTGAGAACAGGCATTGCAAGGGTCGAACAATGAAGTTGAGTACTCGTTCTGTGCGTCAGGTGCAAAACCTGGCTTCAAAAAACAGATGTATGAGTGCTGCCAGCATTGCTTTAAATGTTGCAGAAGTAGAAGGCCAGCTTGTCAGTGCTCAGACCATACGCCACACACTGCAACAAGTCAGTTTGCATGAGTGTCGTCCCAGAAGGAAGCCTCTTCTGAAGCTGGCTCACAAGAAAGTCCGCAAACAGTTTGCTGAATACAACCTATCCAAGAGCATGAATTACTGGAAACATGTCCTGTGGTCTGATGAGACTAAGATAAACTTGTTTGGCTCAGATGGTGTCCAGCATGTGTGGCGATGCCCTGGTGAGGAGTACCAAGAAAATTGTGTCTTGCCTACAGTCAAGCATGGTGGTGGTAGCATCATGGTCTGGGGCTGCATGAGTGCTGCTGGTACTGGGGAGCTCCAGTTCACTGAGGAAAACATGGATTCTGTTATGTACTGTACATTCTGAAGCAGAACACGATGCCTTCCCTTCAGAAACAAGGCCGAACGGCAGTTTTCCAAAATGATGACGACCCCAAACACACCGCCAAGATGACAACTGCCTTGCTGAGGAAGCTGAAGGTGATGGGGTGGCCAAGTATGTCTCCAGACCTGAACCCTATTAAACACTTGTGGGACATCCTCAAGTGGAAGTTGGAGAAGCACCATGTGTCTAACATCCAGCAGCTCCATAATGTCATTATAGAGGAGTGAAAGAGGATCCCCGCAACAACCTGTGCAGCTCTGGCCAATTCCATGCCCAAGATGATTAAGGCAGTGCCAGATAACAATGGTGCCAATTTATTTATTTTTTGTTTAACTTTAAAAATTGCTTTTAAATTGCGTAAGTTTCATGATCTCAATTAATTAGGCATGCTTTTTGATTAATATATATATTTTTTTAATTTACCCATTGAATCAGAGTCTAGAAAAATTCAAATGGAAAAAAATGGAATGGAATTTGGGAAATATGCCATAAATTTGTTCCCTCGTTTTAGATAAAAAGTGTTTAGCTTTCTTTCTTTCTTTCTTTGCTGCATGTCATGTACAGGGTCTGTACTTAATTATTTATCGATATCTGTGTTTACATTAATTCCCATCCAAAATGATTGTCACTGATAGATTTACTTGGCACATGGTAGACCCTTGGGTTTTAAATGGCAATGCTATTAAAATTATTTATATACTTCATGTTGAGTGGCCATTATTATTTCCCAGAACGGACAACAGCTGTCATGGATATTTTACAGCACAATGAATTATTTACTGAATTTATTTACTCAATAAACAGATAAAGACAGAAAATTAACTGAAAATCGGATTATGTGCAGATTTTTGTGTTTACACGATGTGTTAGATGTGAGCAAAAAAATTATTTTTTTGTGCCAGTGTAAATGCATCATAAATTTGTGATGCATCCAACTATTTAAGAACTTTTTGCTGACTTCTTGTTATTTCAAAGTCTTGACATTCATATTTTCATTTTATTTTATTTTTATTTATTTTTTTAGAGAGATACACCACTCTTAGAACTTCTCAGTGAGAATTATTTTCTCAACAAGAATATTTATATTTATATCTCGCTCTAACCATTCCAGTGCAGCCCACATGGGACAAATGCTGTATAACAGTCAAAACTAAATTATCATTGTGAAGTTTAACACTACAGAAACTGAAATGTAATAAAATATAACAAACAACTAAAATAAACAGATCAATGTTACATAAAAGTGAAAAGAAACAATTACGATTGAATACAGCACAGCCAGTAAAACAGATCTTCTACCATATAAGCACTTTCCTCTGAAGAGTAAATGTGAACTGTATCCAGAGCACTGCCATTACCCTGTGAGTCTTTGGCCTTTCTCATAATCACAGATGAGATTATCATAATAACAGTGTTGTAGTAATTCCCAGCTGCCCAAGTGCGAGCTAAAGAGAGGCTGCGGTTTGCTAGATTTACAGGAGAGGAGACCCTCGCGCTGAAACCCTCCACTGTAATAACAACATTCCCCCTGAGCGCAGGAAAGTGAAGCCTAATCTAAATATTATCGCATGCTACACAGGAGGTGGAGGGTCAGTGCTCTGGAATCAGGCACAGAAGCCCGATCGCTCTTTATTTTGCACTTAACTATTCCCGCTCACTAAAACCACTTCATATAGATTTGATTAAACTTGATCTGTATTATGGTTTTGATTTGACAGGTGACATGTTACAGCTAACACACTTTTCTCATTTCAGAGTTTCAGTTGAGTGCGGTGGTAGGCTTTCTCACATATAGAAACAGAGTAGACACACACACACACATACCTGGTAGGCTGGGAGACGAGAGCGTCCTTGTGTAACCGGTAGCAGGGGTAGCTGTTGAACGTCCCAGGCTCCATTGAGACACCTTGCACACTGCTGTAGTGTTTCTCTACCAAACCAAACATCTCCATCATACGGAAGCCTGCAAAGGACCACGGATAAATGTTAAGTATGATAATCTAAAGAATAGTACAGTTTAAAGGTTTGAGGTATTTTTTTTTTATGTTTTTTGAAAAACAAAACTGAATAATAAAAAAAAAAGATAACTGACACTTTTTATCTCACAATTATGATTATATACAAACTCGCATTTCTGACTTTTTTTTCCAAGAATTGTGACATATTAACACGTAATTGTGAGTTGAATGTCGGAAAGTCAGAATTGCAAGTTATAAGCTCGCAGTTTCAAGTCAGTATTGCGTGATTCGCAATTCTGAGAAATAAAGTCACAATTTCACTGAATAAAACAGTCAATTGTGACTTCTTATCTCACAACTTTTCTTGCAATTGCAAGTTTACATCTAGCGTTTCTGACTTTTTTTCTCAGAATTGCTTGATACAAACTTGTACTTGACTTTTTGAGTCACACAAACTCACAATTCAGAATTGTAACAAATTATCTCACAATTGCGAGTTATAAAGTCAGAATTGCAATATATAAACTTGCAGTTGTGTTATTAAGTCAGTATTGCGATTACGAGTTTACATCTCACATTTCTGACCTTAATTCTGAGAATTGTGACACAAAATCGCAATTCTGACTTTTTTTAATTGTGACCTATTAACTAAAATAAAGTCAGAATTGCAAGATATAAACTTGCAGTTGCAAGTTATAAAAGTCAGTATTGCAAGATTGAACAATTCTGAGAAATAAAGTCTTAATTCTGAGATTTTTTAAATGTTTTCGAAAAAAGTCATTGAATAAAGATAAAGGTAATTATGACTTTTTATCAAAAATTTTTCACAGAATTGATACAAACTTGCAATTCTGACTTTTTTCTCAGAATTGTAACAAACTAACTCGCACTTCTGAGTTAAGTCAGAATTGCAAGATCTAAACTTCCCTGGTATAAACTTGCAGTTACGATTTATAAAAGTCAGTATTGCATGATCCACACAATGTTTTTGAAAAAAGTCAATTAATAAAAATAAAAAAGGTAATTGCGACTGTCAGAATTTGTAAAGACAGTTCTGTTTTGAGAAATAAAGTAGCAATTCTGAGGGAAAAAAAACTTGCAATTCTGACTTTTTCCCAGAATTGCAATTTTGTTTCTCAGAATTGTGAATTGTAAAACATAGTGGCATTTAAACTTCAATTGTGAAAAATAAAATCATTTATTTGATCAAAAATATGGTAAAATATTGTAATATATTATTAAAATGTAAGATATCAGTTTTCTATTTTGATATATTTTAAAATGTAATTTATTCCTTCTTTGGCAAAGCTGAAATTTCACTGTCACATGATCCTTCAGAAATCATTCTAATATGCTGATTTGGTGATAAAGGAACATTATTAGCAATTTTAAAATAGTTGGGAAACATCAGTTAAATATTTTTGTGTATACCATGAAAATTCTTCTTTTTTTGATGATTAGAAAGTTTAAAAGAAAAATTAATTTGAAACACATTTTAACAGTGTACGTTTTTCTTGTCACTTATGAACAATTTAATTAATTCTTGCTAAATAAAATAAATACAAATCTTAATAATAATAAAAATAAATAAAAGCCTTACTGACCTCAAACTTTAAGGAAATAGTGTACGTACATGAATTTTAATAAATTAATAAATATATATATTTTATTAAATAAATCTTTCAAGTCATTAAATACATTTTTATAATTTTAATTGCATTTTTTTAAACTTATGTTACCCTGAACCACAAAACCATTTTAAATTGAGGGTCATTTTGTCTAATTGATTTAAAAATCTGGGGTGCAAAAAAAATCGAAAATCACCTTTAAATGAACTTTTTAGCAAGGCATATTACTAATCAAAAATGATGTTTTGATATATTTATGGTAGGAAATTTACAAAATATCTTCATGGAACATGATCTTTACTTAATATCCTAATGATTTTTGGCATAAAAGTAAAATGTCTCATTTTGACCCATACAATGTATTTTTGGTTATTGCTACAAATATACCTGTGCCACTTAAGACTGGTTTTGTCACATATTTTTCACAAGTGTAAACAGTAGCTATGGCAAAAACAGCAACTGTGGCTCAAACAACAGTATATCCATCTAGTGAAAGACAGGCCGCGTGTAAAGGAAAATTAAGTGTGCTTTTTTCTTTCTTCTAGATCTAGATTATGGTGTGAATAACACGACCTACTGGTTCTAAATAAGTAAAGAGTTTGTTAAATACTGACAGTGGATGAATAGATCTAATTCTTCAAATGAATCCTCCGATCCTATCCTCCCACCCAGCACAATGATGTAGAGGTTAGTGTGAACCAGGAGCATTTATTGTTGTCTTACCAGCTAAAGTGTTCCCGCTCATTAACATCGAGGGGCAAGCTGTAAAAGAAAGAAGAACAGAGTGCAAAACCTATCAATTCCCCAAGAACAAAGTGATTTTTGGAAATTATATGTTACATAATGATGCATTCAAATATTTTTCTGCTTAGAGACCATTTTAACAGCAATAGACTTCAAACTTGTATTTTAGACTCGACATAAACTCAAGTCACAAGGGACAATTTCAGAGAACAGAAGAGCAAAGAGCTTAAAGTAATCCAAAAGTAATTACCCTGCAATCTAAAAAGTCTTCAAACTTTATTCATCCCTTAGAAAAATCACAATTCATTGCTTACCTGTTTTCCTTTGAGTCAAATGTTAACTTCATAACATGCTAAGTTCACTGGTCAATCATATTGTTTAGTAAAAATATGTTTCCAGTCAGCATTTTTTCAGAGAGTTGCATTTAAAATACTGTAGCTATTTTAAATGTCATTTGTTACTGCTACTCCATCAACCAATGATTTTTTATTTTTTTTTGACAGTATAATTCATCTTAAAGTCGCAATGAAATGAAGTAGCGACAGATCTTTTCTTCCATACTGTGACATGCATTCGAGTGTAACATTATCGACAAAGAAACAAATGTGCTTGGTTCTATATATTGATTGTGGATTCTGAAATGTGGGCGCTGCTCTCAAAACTGGGACAGATGAATGCAATGATTTAATGTTGTAGTCTAGTCTGCCCAGCAACAAGCCAGAAATACTTTGATTCAATACCTTCAGTGTACCTTATGATTTGCTTGGTCTTAAACTGTGTTTATAGACTTGACGTGTCATCATTATTATATATACAGTTGAGGTCAAAAGCTTACATCCACTGAGGGATCATATGCAACTGTTACAGAAGGTTCAAATGCTCACTGATGCTCCAGAAGGACAAACCGTGCATTAAGAACGGGGGGTGAAAACTTTTGAACAGAATGGAGATGTGAACATTTTTCTTATTTTTGCCTAAATATCATATTTTTTCATTTAGTACTGCCATTCAGAAGCTACAGAAGATACTTACATGCTTCCCAAAAGACAAAATTAGTTACATTTACCCTGATCTTCAAATTTAAAAAGTTTTCACTCCCCTAGCTCTTAATGCATGGTTTGTCCTTTTGGAGCATCAGTGAGTGTTCTGTAACAGTTGAATACGAGTCCCTTAGTGTCAAAAGATGGGTCTCAAAATCATACAGTCATTGTTGGAAAGGGTTCAAATACAGAAAAATGCTGGAAAATCAAATAATTTGTGGGACCTGAAGGATTTTTTCTAAAGAACAGCAGAGAGTTTAACTGTTCATGACAAACAAGGGACTCATGAACAACTATCACTAAACAAAATATATATATACAAAACACACACACACACACACACACACACACACACAGCTGTGGATCATTCAGGTAACAACACAGTATTAAGAATCAAGGGAGTGTAAACTTTTGAACAGGGTCATTTTTATAACGCCAACTATTGTTTTCTCTTGTGGACTATATGTAAATGTCTTTTATGTTAAACTATCTTACAGGTCAGTACTAAATAAAACAAAAAACATGCATTTTGTATGATTCCTCTTATTTTGGTAAAATAATTAACATTTTGCAGATTCTGAAAGGGGATGTAAACTTTTGACCTCCACTGTGGGTAGAAAACATAATATGAAACACTGGTTATTGGAAATAAGTGTTTCAAACAAAAGTATAACATTACTTGTAAAAGACATAGTTCTGCTTCTGGTTTCTGATTGGTCATTAGAGCTTCCTAGCTATGCTCCATTCAGTCGCCCAGCAACTTTCTAAAACATCAGTTACTTTATCTTCTAGCAGAAGAATGTCACTTAATAAAAAAATCTATGAAAATTGGCATCCTTAAAGGCATAGTTTACCTAAAAATGATTTGTTCAGCCTCAAACCATCCTAGGTGTGTATGACTTTCTTTTTTCAGACGAATATAATCTGAGTTATAATAAAAAATGTCCTGGCTCTTTCAAGCTTTATAATGGCAGTGAATGGCTGTTGAGATTTTAAAGTCCAATAAAGAAAATCCATCCATTATAAAAAGTACTTCACACGTCACTGTAGCTTAGGTTACATTTACATCCTACGTCTTCCGCTGCAACGCCACTTTCTCATGAACGTGTGTGACAGTTAGTGAAATTGCACATTGCTTCATTTCAGAAGGCCTTTATTAAGCCTTCGGAGTCATGTGGTTTACTTTTTATGATGGATGGATACACTTTATTTGACCTCAAATCTTAACACCTTTTCATTCAGCTCACATGCTATTATAACACCTAGAACAGCCAGGATATTTTTTATATATAACTCCAACTGCATTCATCTGAAAGAAGAAAGTCATAAACACCTAGGATGGCTTGGGGGTGAGTAAATCAAGGGGTAATTTTCTTTTCTGGGTGAACTATCCCTTTAATATTTTATTGTGTAGCATGTCAAAGCATATTGCTTAAAAGCAAGCTCTATACCACATGTCACAGCAAACTGCAAGAGGAAGTTTCTGTGGATTCTCAAAGGGACGTACTGGCAGTCGCAGCCTCACAAACAAAAGTTATGAGCTGTTCTTCAATTTTCTTGAAGGCGTCCAGATCGTCCACAAAGAACACATGTCTCTCGCTGGGTTTGCTGGCAATGTTCACCAGCTCCCCGTAGTCAGCATCAGCGAAGCCAATGGCAAAGATGATGTAGCCTAGGGTGAAACAAGAAAGCATTACTTTTATTGCAGCATTTAAAGTTCTATTTTTAACAACCAAACCACTAGACAGTCACCGTTTTTCTATAGCTGTTGCTTATGCTCATTTTTAGATTCATACGATGTAAAAATGAAATTAGGGAACGTTCGCCTCACCCTCCATCTGCATCTCCTTAGAGATCTTGTTGACATCATCTTGAGATCGCCCATCCGTGAGCACCACCAGCACTTTAGGAATGCCCCTCCTTACGCCCGCGTCCTCAGCGAAGATGGCCTCCTTTACATGCTTAATGGCTCGTCCTGAATGAAGAGTCATAAACATAGATGTTACTGCCTCATGCCAGGAGCAGGATTTACACCCTTTCATGGGCTCTGGGATGCCAAAAAGTGATGGATTTTACAGGAACTTGCATCCTGACAGAGTGATTTGCGTTTGCCAGAGAAGACATATTTTGTTGAAACTTCACGCCAGTACCTGCAGAGAGCTGGAATGATGATCAATGGGGTGAAAGAACAAAACCTTTGACAATAAATAACTAATGGAAAGTGTGAATTTGAAAACGATTTCCTTGAAGTGTCGTTAAAATGAAGCTGCCGCAACGAGTGGTTTCTGATACTTCAGTGAATGTCGTTCAAACTGACACTGACTTTTGAAAGTCTAAAAAAAATTATCAAAACAGAAAATGCCATGACTGTTAGTTTAATTCTGCTAGGACACTACGACAACTACGAAACTAATCGAAGCCAGAAGTGTTTACGACACTAAATAATAAAAAAAAGGTTATTATCTCACAGTTCTTTTTATCTCAGAACTGCAAAGTTAAAACTCATAATTGCAAAGTTGAAAAAATTGCAAAAACTGCAAATTTATATTTCGCTATTCTGATTTTTTTCTTAGAATTGTGTAATATAAAATAGCAAAATAAAAATCAGATTAGCGAGTTCAAGTCAGAATTGCAAGTTTTTATCTCGTAATTCTGACTCACAAATGCTAATTTATGTGACATTTTTCTCAGAATTGCGAAATATAAACAATTATGACTTTTTTCTCAGAATTATGAGATATAAACTTACAATTGTGAGTTATTCAGTCCAATTTTGAGGGGGAATGAAAAGGCTGATATGTTCTCAGAATCGTGAGATTATATTTCACAATTCTGACTTAATATTTCGCAATTGCCTAAAATGAAGCTGACAAGTTTCTGATACTTCAGTGAACGTCACTCAAGCTGTCACTGTCTTTAGAAAGTCTAAAAAAAAATAACAGAAAATGCTCTGCCAGGATAGTATGAGGTTTTCATTTGTTCTCTTTTCTCACAATTGCGAAATTATATCTCGCAATTTAGACTTTTTTTCCCAGAATTGCATGACAAACTCACAACTGCAAGAAATAAAGTCAGAATTGCGAGATATAAACTCCCAATTCACAGATTAAAACTCGCTATTTTTGACTTTTTTATCGAAATTGCGAAATTTTATTTCATAATTCAGATTTTTTTTTCTCAGAATTGCGTGATATAAACTCACAATTTGCTAAAAATAAATGTCAGAATTGCAAGATATAAACTCACAATTCAAAGATTAAAACTTGCTATTCTGACAGAATTGCGAGAGATAAACACAATTGGAAGAAATGAAGTCAGAATTCTGACTTTTTTCTCATAATTTAGACTTTTTTCTCAGAATTGTGGCACAATTGTGAGAAATAAAGTCAGAATTGCAAGATATAAACACAATTGAAAGAAATAAAATCAGAATTGTGAGATATAAACAATTCACAGATAAAATCTCGCAATTCTGACTTTTCTCAGAATTGTAAAATTATATCTCACAATTCAGACTTTTTCTCATTATTGTGTGCTATAAACTTACAATTGCGAGAAATAAAGTCAGAATTGTGAGATATAAACTCACAATTGCGAATTTATACCTTGCAATTCTGATATAAACTCATTGCAAAAAATACAGTCAGAATTGCAAGATTTTTTTTTACAAAATCACAGTTCTGACTTTTTTCACAATTGTGAGTTTATATCTTGCAATCATAACTTTATTTCCCAGAATTGTGAGTTTACATTGGTCTTGATGTTGTTCAGCACAAACAAGTGACAGAAAAACAAAAAAAAAAGTAAAAACTAAAGAAGAAAAATTTTCCCTAGAAATGAACTTCCAAAGCACTTTTTCCGTGACGCGTCCCAGCCGTCACTCCCAGCAGACATGAACTGAGGGATCTAACAAGCAGCACTGCCCCATTTCAATATTTTACCATTATCACCAACTTGGCACTGCGGCTGCGAGACATCAGCCAGGCTGCTCATTTCTAATTTGCATCTCTAATCTCTCCGAAACGTCTCAGGTTCCCCTGGATCAGCGAGTATTAGACACAATCCCCTCACAAAAGCTGCACTCTGAATAAAATATGGACGGGCGTATGAGATGCTGCACTTTGGCGATATATTGCGACGAATTGAACAAGGGGACCCTGTGGCTATGCCTGACTGACTTCTGAAGCTGCCTGTTTCTCTTTTGGGCTTTTCTTCAGCTCCTGTCAGAGGGAGACAAATGACGGACTAAGGAAGCAGACGGCAGCGCCGTGTGAAGTGTGAGTTATTTTGTTTTAAAAGAGCAGGTGAGAACAAAAGAATTTAGACTGCAGATTGGAGTTGTGGCCAAGTGTGGCCTCTGGTTGACGGGGGCAAAAGCACTGCTGGTTGACTGACAGATGAACAAGACATCATGACTGCAACATCAGTCAAAAGTGTGCATGGACTGTTCATTTGTGTTTGTGAGCTTCGGCCTAATATTTTTCACTTTTAACTGACTAGTGACTGAGTACATATCAACTAGAACCTTCACAGCAACTAGAACCTTATTTGCCCCCATGTCATTCCAAACACGATTTTCTTTTTTCTGCAGGAAAAAAAAATAAATAAATAATAAAATAGAATAAAAATAAAATGACAAAAAGACAATAATTTGTTGAGTAGAAATTAGAGCCTCTCCATAAATGTACTATAAAAGTTATCTATAATACATGTACTATATTCTATGACTTATATTTTCCAAACACATGACTTTCTTTCTTTTAGGAAAACTGAACAAAAATAAAAGTTAAAATAAAATAAAATAAAATAAAATGGATTCTATATGACCCATACACTATAGTCTAAAACGTATTGTATTTTCAAAAGACATAGGACTTTTTCACTTGAGGAAAAAAATAATAAAATGTAACAAAATAAAATAAAAAAATGTACTATAGTCTATGACTTATGATATTTTCCAAACAAATGACTTTCTTTCTTCTGATAAAATAAAATAAAATGGATTCTATATGACCCATACACTATAGTCTAAAACGTACTATATTTTCAAAAGACATGACTTTTTCACTTGAGGAAAAAAAGTAATAAAATGTAACAAAATAAAATAAAAAAAATGTACTATAGTCTATGACTTATGATATTTTCCAAACAAATGACTTTCTTTCTTCTGATAAAATAAAATGAAATAAATAAAATAAAATAAAATAAAATAAAATGGATTCTATATGACCCATACACTATAGTCTAAAACGTATTGTATTTTCGAAAGACATATGACTTTTTCACTTGAGGAAAAAAATAATAAAACGTAACAAAATAAAATAAAAAAAATGTACTATAGTCTATGACTTATGATATTTTCCAAACAAATGACTTTCTTTCCTCTGATAAAATAAAATGAAATAAATAAAATAAAATAAAATAAAATAATATAAAATGGATTCTATATGACCCATACACTATAGTCTAAAACGTATTGTATTTTCGAAAGACATATGACTTTTTCACTTGAGGAAAAAAAATAATAAAATGTAACTAAATAAAATAAAAAAATGTACTATAGTCTATGACTTATGATATTTTCCAAACAAATGACTTTCTTTCTTCTGATAAAATAAAATAAAATAAAATAAAATCGTACTAGAAGAGTTATTTTTATGACCCATCGCACTATAGTCTAAGACTTATTATGTTTTCCAAAGACATATGACTTTTTTTCTTTTGAGAAAAAAATTAAATAAAGTCAAATAAAAAATATTATAAAAACTGTCTATTTGACAGATGTACTATAGTCTATGATTTCTTATATTTTCCAAACACATGACTTTCTTTCTTCTGAAAAAATTGAACAAAAATAAAATAAAATTAAATAAATTATAAAATAAAATACAAAAAGACAAAAATTTGTTTATTTAATATGAGTGGGAATTACCATATTAGCCATTAGCCACACCATAAATGTACTATAAAAGTTACTAATTATATTTTGTAACACATATGACTTTCTTCTCAGGGAAAAAAATATAAAATCTAACAAAAATAAAACAAAATAACAAAAATTTACTATAAAACTTATCTATACGAGACATGCACTATAGTCTATGACTTGTATTTTTCAAACACATCTGACTTGCTTTCTTCTAAGAAAAAAAATATAAATTTTAACAAAAATAAATAAAATAATAATAAAATAATGATGTACTATTCATATAAAAAGTGTTTGGAAAATATAATAAGTCATAGAGTATAGTTCATGTGTCAAAGAGATTATAATTAAAATTACAAAAAATACAATAATTTGTTCATTTAATATAAGTAGAAATTATAGCCACACCAAAAAAGTTATCTATATGACATATGCACTATAGTCTATGACTTATGATTATGTTTCAAGTATATGCCTCAAACAACTATAGATAATATGGACCACATTTTCATTGTATAAATATACATACACACACACGCACAATAAAAATAAGTAATAAAAAATAATTAGTATAATATAAATTATAAATAATTAATAAATAACATTAACATATATGTAAAAACATAAATGTAAAATAATAGTTAAAAAATCAAACCCATATCAATTTGGAATCACATGAAGGTAAATAATGACAGAATCTTCAAAAATGTGCCAGGTAAAAACTAATTCTCTGAGGTAAATAATTCTGTGAAAACTTTGAACGTCAAAACAACATCATCCCATTTAAATATTTTCCAAAGTAATTTCAGAGAAACATGCAGACCGTCTTAATACTCAGAATTGACTTCTGTTTTTTTCTGAGTTTAAACACATTGAATGAGGCCAATCACTTTGATCCTCACCTCATCCTCTGCATATGAATGTATGAAAATGTGGGTAAGGGATTAGCCCTAATACCCTCAGAAAATAAGTCATGCTCATGTTTCAAATGAGCAGCCCGCTAAAGCCGGGATGGATAAATGCACCGGGCTCATAATGCCTGGATCACACATGTCCACAGACATGTATCTGCTCTCACCAATGAGGCACAGCAACTGTCGCTCACCCACTGACGGGGAGGGGGGCTCATTGCCATGGAGAATATACCTTATACAGGGACGTTTGTGTGTGTCAGGACACAGCGGGGTGGGGGGCTGCCATTCCTTCAGTGTGTGGAATGAGAGGTGTTTCATTTTAGAACAAAGACTCACTGCAAGACGGCATGAACACAAGCACAGGGACACAACATGCTGCTCTGCTGCTCACTGAGCCGGAGCCGTGCTGCTTTTCAAACTCATACTCTGAAGTTCTCGGTCTAGGTGTTCTAAAACAGGACATTAATAAAGGATGTTTGTCAAAAGTATTAGGATGAATAAATCTGGACACCCATTACAAGGAGATTTCACTGCTTAAATACCAGCATGAACTTCTGGAATTCTGGAAAGTGATGATGTGGTTCAGATCTACCTGGTAGACCAGCATGTTGGCTATTAGAGGAGAACTTTGTCTATTTGGCATTGAATCTTTAAAGGCCAATTTACCCTTTTAAAAACATTCTTTATCAGTGTTTATGTCTAGTTTTCCAAATATCTTATAACATAATTAAAATAAAACACATTCATTTGATGAGAAAACTTGTGTAAAATATTAAATTAAGCAAATTAAAAAATGGCCAAGACAAAATGTTGGTTTGAGAATGTTTGGTCAGAAAGTTTGAAGTAGTTTTAAATATTGAAGATTGTAAATGATTGAAAATTGAAATGAAACTAGATGAGACCAGTTTAAAACAAACAATAGAATGAGCAAATGACAGATAGAACTATGAATAAAATTATATAATGAGCGAATAATAGAATAAATGATTAAATTAATGAATGACAGAATAAGCAAATGATAGAAAAAAATGACAGAACAAGTAAACAATAGAATGAAAGTGACGTGACATGTGGCCAAGTATGGTGACCCATACCCATCCAAGTGCACACACACAGTAGTAAACACACACACACACACACGGTGAACATACACCCGGAGCAGTGGGCAGCCATATTGCTATCGCTGCGGCGCACAGGGAGCAGTTTGGGATTGGTGCCTTGCTCAAGGGTCTCACCTCAGTTGTGGTATTGAGGGTGGACAGAGTGCTGATTAATCACTCACCCCACCGACAATCCCTGCCGGACCTGGGACTCGAACTTGCAACCTTTCGGTTACAAGTCAGACTCCCTAACCATTAGGCCACAGCTGCCCCCATGAGAATGAACAATAGTAAGAATGAATGATAGAATGAGCAAACGATAAATTAAAGGGATCCTATTTTTGTTTTGGGGGTGTACTAGAACATGTTCTTGTGCTTGGTCGTCCGAAAAATGCATTATTTTTCACATAATTCACATTATTACAACAGCTTTCTCCCCAGCCGGGCACAAACGGCTCATTAGTTCCATTCACATTATTAGAATTAGCATAGGAAAGAACGATAGAATAAGCAATAGAATGAGTGAATGATAGAATAAGCAACAGAATGAGCAAATGATAGAATGAACAACAGAATGAGTGAACAATAAAATAAGCATTGGAATGAGTGATAGAATGGGCAAATGATAGAATTAGCATAGGAAAGAATGATAGAATAAGCAATAGAACAAGTTAACGATAGAATAAGCAATAGAATGAGTGAACAATAGACTGAGCCATAGAATGAGTGAACGATATAATAAGCAAAAGAATGAGTGAACAACAGAATTAGTGAACGATAGAATAAGCAATAGAATGATTGAACAATAGAATGAGTGCTGGAGTGAGCCAACAAGAGTATTAGAGAATGATAGAATTAGCAATAAAACGAGCAAACGATACAATGAGTGATAGAATGAGTGAATAGAATAAGTGAACAATAGAATAAGTGAATGACAAAATTAGCAATTGAATGAGCAAACAACAGAATTAACGACAGTGAACAATAGATTGAACGAACAACAGAATAAACGAACAATGGAATGAGCAATAGAATGAGCAAAAGATAGCATGAACGACAGAATGAGTGAATGACAAAATGAATAAACGAACAAACAATAGAATAAGAAAACAATAGATTTAACAATAAAATGAGCAAACAATAAAATTAGCAACAGAATGTGTGAACGATAAAATGAGTGATAGAATGAGTGAACAACAGAATTAACGACAGTGAACAATAGATTGAGCAATAGAATGAGCGAATGATAGCATGAACGACAGAATGAGTGAACGATAAAATGAGTAAACAATAAAATGAGCGAACAATAGAATAAGAATACAATAGAATGAGCGACAGAATGAGCGAACAACAGAAATAACGACAGTATGAGTGAACAATAGATTGAGCTAACAATAAAATAAGCTAACAATGGAATGAGAAATAGAGTGAGTGAATGATAGCATGAACGACAGAATGAGTGAATGATAAAATGAGTAAACGAACAAACAACAGAATAAGAAAACAATAGAATGAGCGATAGAATGAGTGAACAACAGAATTAACGACAGTGAACAATAGAATGAGCGAACAATGGAATGAGCAATAGAATGAGCGAAAGATAGCATGAACGACAGAATGAGTGAACGATAAAATGAGTAAACAATAAAATGAGCGAACAATAGAATAAGAATACAATAGAATGAGCGAAAGAATGAGTGAACAACAGAATTAACAACAGTATGAGTGAACAATAGATTGAGTGAACAATAGAATAAGCTAACAATGGACTGAGAAATAGAGTGAGCAAATGATAGCATGAACGACAGAATGAGTGAATAATAAAATGAGTAAACGAACAAACAATAGAATAAGAAAACTATAGAAATAGCAATAAAATGAGCAAACAATAGAATGAGCGATAGAATGAGTAAATAGAATAAGCGAACAATAGAATTAGCAACAGAATGTGCGAACGATAAAATGAGTGATAGAATGACTGAACAACAGAATAAGTGAACGACAAAATTAGCAACTGAATGAGTGAACAATAGAATGAGCAATAGAATGAGCGAACAACAGAATTAACGACAGTATGAGTGAACAATAGATTGAGCTAACAATAGAATAAGCAAACAATGGAATGAGCGAATGATGGCATGAACGACAGAATGAGTGAACGACAGAATACGTGAACAACAGAATGAGCGAACAATATAATAAGAAAACAATAGAATTAGCAATAGAATAAGCGGATGATAGAACGTACAACAGAATGAGTGAAAGACAGAACGAGCAATAGTATTAGTGAATGATAAAATGAGCGAACAACGGAATACAAAAACAATAAAATTAGCAATAAAATGAGCGGAAGATAAAATGTACAACAGAATAAGTGACCAAAAGAATAAGTGAAATATAGAATGACTGAACAATGAGTGATTTAATATAGATTTTCTGAAAACAATTACGCAAGATCATACTTGCAATATAAAAAGGGAGCAGTGAGTGGTACTTTTTTCACTAAAAGGTCAAACTTTTTTGTGAGCACAGAGATCTTTGAGGAGACTGTGATCAAACTCAGTTTGTCCATCACAAGAGCAGCTGTCAGTGGTGTTTAATTCACTCTGAGGATTGAGATACATGCCTGTCTTGGTGTTTCCTCCCTTGTAGGTGATGCGCTGCACGGCGTCCAGCAGAGCCTCCTTATCGCTGTAGGAGCTGAGCTTGAACTCAGTCCTGGCGTCATCGCTGAACTGAACAATGGCCACCTGTCAGCAGTAAGAAACCAAGTTAGTAGCCATTTATCATGTTTAAAAGCAATAGTACATCAATGTCAGAAAGTATTTCCCCCTAGTATTGATTTTAAAGGTCATTTTTGTACTTTTCTAAAAGCATATTGTATTTTTTTAACATTCTTTAGTACAGTTTAAATCAGATTTTAATAATCTTTTGTTTTGACTAACATCAATTCTCTATTTAATATATTTTGAACTGTAATTTATTCCTGCAATGGCAAAGCTGAATTTCCACCATCATTACTCCAAGTGTCACACGATCCTTCAAAATTTGTTCTGTATCAGGGTATTTTTGTCACTTTCAGTGTCATTTTTGGTATTTTTTTCGACCTGCAAGCGTTTGCCTCAGTCACATAATAACCTTGTGATTACCAGCTCAGATATTTAACCACTAGGCCACAAAAGCGAGACAAAAAGCCATGTCATGATGCATGAGATTTTGCTGATGTTGAACTAGTTTGAGCCAAATTAAACATATCTACATGGCCTACAGTAGACGCCAGAATGCAAACATCTGTGTGTAAAAGGAGGAGATGTTTTATCCGCGCCATGTTCCCCTGTTTACTTTAGCTCCTGCCCTTGAAACTTGCTTATTCTCTAGTTTTTAAATCCCTTGTAGTAGGTCCACTGCAGTGATCCCTAAAGCTGCTGATGGGTTGTGATGAAGATCTTCTGAGTTCTGCACTGACAAGTCTAGACAAAGGCTATTTTTACCTAATGTTCTCTCAGGCTACTGGGTTAAATGTTTGGTAGTGTGGTCTCTAGCCCAGAATAGAGATTCCCATGATGCCTTTGTCCAAAAAAATGATCTTTGAGAGAAGCAAAAAAAAACGTTTTGAAGGAAACCACACATTCTAAGTTCAAAAACAGTGTCTCAAACTGTAGCGCCCACGTGGCACATGACATGACTAATAATAACAACAGACTGTAATAAAATTTGATGTAATTTTTTTTTATGGTTTGTCTATATACAGTTTGAATACAGATCTGTTCCTTGTAAAAAGGAATGTGCTTCATTTGTACTGAATAGTGAATGTACAGATGTGTTTACTAACATACTAAAGCACATGTAAAGTACTTGTAAAGTATGATTTTACTGTAGTGTGTAATTTGATGTTATATTTGAAATTCATATACAGTTTACATACATTGCAGAATCTGCAAAAGGTTATTTATTTTACCAAAATAAGAGGGATCATACAAAATGCATGTTATTTTTTATTTAGTACTAACGTGATTAAAATAAATTACATTAAAGATGTTTGCAAATAGTCCACAAGGGAAAATAATAGTTGAATTTATAAAAAAAATGGCTCTGTTCGAAAGTTTACATACACACGATTCTTAATACTGTTGTTACCTGGATGATTTTAGTTGTTCATGAACAGTTAAACAGCCCGCTGTTCTTCAGAAAAGTCCTTCAGGTCCCACAAATTCTTTGGTTTTTCAGCATTTGAACATTTTCCATCAATGACTGTGTGATTTAGTTGCATATCTGTCCCTCAGTTGTCCTTAGTGTGAAAAAAATGGATCTCAAAAACATACAGTCATTGTTGGAAAGGGTTCAAATACACAAAAATGCTGAAAAACCAAAGCATTTGTGGGACCTGAAGGACTTTTCTGATGAACAGCAGGCAGTTTAACTGTTCAGGACAAACAAGGAACTTATGATCAACTATCATTAAACAAAAAAAAACAAAACACAGTTTTAATAGATAATTCAGATAACAATACAGGAGGCCTATTAAGAATCAAGCGTATGTAAACTTTTGAACAGGGTCATTTTTATAAATTAAACTATTATTTTCTCTTGTGTACTATATGTAAACATTTTTTATGTGAAATATCTTATTTAGGTCAGTACTAAATAAAAAATAACATGCATTTTATATGATCCCTCTTACTTTGGTAATACAATTAACATTTAGCAGATTCTGCAAGGTATATGCAAATTTTTGACTTTAATGTCAGTGATTTTAACTGTATGTCAGTGTCAAAAATAGCTTCAAAGTGCTACTTAAGTGAGCCAAAAAAACACTCTAGAGTTCAGCTAATTCCATTTGACGTCAATTTAAACTACAATACATTTATATTTAATTATATCTGACGTGTAGTTTCCAAGAAAAAATTACATTCAGTTTGCACTTAAAGGAATAGTTCACCCTGGAATTTGCTCAACCTCAGTCATCCAAGTTTATTTCTTCATTGGAATAGATTTGGAGAAATCTAGGGTCGGGCTTCGGGACAATTTTCATGTCATAGTTCAGACGCGGGCTGGGCATCGGGCCTGTTTTAGGCTTCTCCTTAATTTTATATTTTATACATCCATCAATTATGGTGATAAAAAAAATTGCCGTGCTGGTGGAAACAACACAAGACTTGGCTTTCACTTTCGAGACCGGCTTGGACTGTTGTTAGTCTTTCAATAGGCTGCAATTTGCCGCAAAACAATGAATGTGTCAGGGGGAAATAGTAAGGAGATATTTAAATTATTTATTAATAAACTAGTGAATTCTGAGTCAGTGTCGCAAAGATCCTGACTCACGATCTCCTCTTTGAACGCACCTTTAGAGAGAAATGCATCTTTACGGATGCATTACTAAGAGTTTTTGTTTTAGATTTATTTAAGTAATAATTTAAAGCTTTCTATATATATATATATATATATATATATATATATATATATATATATATTATAATGTCTGTGAGGCATTTATTCGCTGAGTTTCGGTTATTTTTTGTGAAGTGCTCCTGTTCAAGAACGAGACGGCAGAAAGCGCATTATGTTTGTTTACTTTATTTTATAAAAGCACTGTTTGTACCGTTTTGTTGATATTGTGAGTGTACACAAATAAAAAGAGACTTTTTACTGTTCCGTATTACTCTTACCTTTGTTAGCAAAAATGACTGGAAATTTAAATTATTTCCACTGAAAAAATGCAAGTGATCACGCTGGGGCCTCCATGTCCTGCAAAGTGGCTTCAGCTTCCACTCTCCGCACAAACAATTTGATATGCGCCTAATAGCGCACATTTGTCTAAGTTTAACATTTAAACTGACATTGTTTTGTACTTGAAATATTTTATATCTATAGATTTTATTTTAGACAAGTCATGATGATTTGAGAAGACAAATTGATTAAACAGACATGAACAGTCTTCCATTGGCCGCTGTTCGTTACTAAAAAACAAAAACAAAACAAAAAAAAAAGCGAAATATTGCCACTTTGCCATTGCATACAAAACTGAACTATTTTAATAGCTGAAACAGTAGTATAAGCTGTTTTGTGTGAACTGGGAAAAAAGATGGGCTTGGGTCGGACTTGGGCCGAGAATTTTGATAAGCTGTCAGGCTAAGGTCTATATTTGAGGCCTGTGCAGGGCTCTAACCCATTCACTGCAGAGGATCTAACGGTAAGCAATTTAAGGCAAATTTCTCTAAATCTGTTGATTTCCAATGAAGAAACAAACTCATCTACAGTTGGATAGTTTAAGGGTGAGTAAATTGTCAGCAAATTTTCATTTTTGGGTAAACTAGTCTTTTAAGCATATTCTTAAACATATTAAATATATAATTTCTTGTAATAAGTATTGTTTTTTCAATATGCTGATATGTACTCTTTTTTTTAAGAGGAGCAACTAAATTACACAGTTTTGCTTTTAGTTCAGGATGATAGTTTTGTTTTTTTTCAGAAAAATGTTATACAATGTAAACAAATAAAAACAACATCAAGTAGACTGAATTTGACAAACATTTCACGTGCAGCATACCTGTGTTCCCTCTGGGCCAATCACATCAAGCGCGCCAGTTGTGCTGTACAGGAAACGGATAATCTTCTGAAAGTTGTCATCTCCGATACTCCAGGAGCCGTCTACAAGGAAGGCCAGGTCTGCCTTGGCTGCTTTGCAAACTGAGAGAGAAAGTTTGAAAGACAGAGCAAGAGAGAGAGAAAGAGAGAGAGAGAGAAAGAAAGGAAGCAGGTGAAAAATCACTAGCTAAAATAAGAAATTCTCATTACTGTGTAAGCGCTGCAGTACAACAGATGTCAAATGATTCCAAACACTTCCCCTTCCCACTGACAGGATCTCCATCACAGCTAGCTGGATAAAACAAGGAGGATTAATTAATTCCCAGATACCTCTGTTATACTCTCTGCCAGACTGTTTCTTTGCAGGATTTAGGGCTAAACACATACACTGTCTGCAGTGTTCAAATTGTGGGGTCTTGGGGGGTCCCACTAACCAGACCACCAAGCCCCCCACAAAAAAAAAAACCTTATATAAATATGATTCATATTTTGTTATTATTGAGAAAACCTAATTCTAAGATAAAAACTTTTTTTACAATGATCAGTAAATTATGTGTACCAAACAATCACTAAGCAAAACAAATTAATATCTAGCAGAGAAAATTAATATTTTCCAACAAATTTAAAGCAATTTTTATAATTAATGGGCTTTTTTTTACCTTTATAAAGCCATTTTTTCTATTTTTTTGCAATAACTTTTGCGTCAAATTCTTATATTTAATCAATAAAGTCACTTAAAATAACAAGATGTTTTAGGCTGTTACCACACAAATAAACTCATTATCTACAAAATTAATCTTTTCAATGCAGAGGAAACACAGACACTGCATCTGAATTGGCATTTATATGTATTTATCCACTGCTTAATGCAGGACATGAATGCATTTAACCTGCAGTTACAAATACATGAATAATGTCTTGATATTTTAATCCTAAAACGTGGAATGCTGATATTTGAAATAATAAAAAAAAAAAAATTAAGGCACTTTAAATGTGATATTAAACCCGCCTGTAGGTGGCAGTAAGTCACTGTTAATAAGCAAGTCATTGCAACTGAACCAAATTTGCAAGTTTCAGTCTGAACAAAACTTCAGGCTTTAGCAATGACTATTCTGAACGCTTCTGATTGGCCACTGCATTGTGTGTGATTGGTTATAGTGAGCAAAGCTGTACAAAGGTGTAAAAATAATTTGATTTAACATGAGCAGGTCTAAATTTAACACAAACTTAATAAATTAAATTTTCATTTCCACTAGTTTCATGTAGTTTTAATAAAAAACCAGGGGACCCCCCTTAAGTATGTTTTTTTGGGGTGTTATGGGGGGTCACTTAATGCTTATGGGAGGTCCGGCACTATCTGATCTCATGACGAGTTTTTGATAAGCAATATGCATATGCAAAAAACTTCATTTGAACAACTTTAAAGGAGATTTTCTCAATATTTAGATTTTTTTGCACCCTCAGATTCCACATATTCAAATTTGTGTAAGTGCACTGTTACATTGCCACCTTAAAATAAAGATGTAACCTCAAAGTCTTACTGTACTTTTGCACAATCAAAAGAATTTGGAGCATTATATTGGCTGGACAGTTCTGACTATTGTGAGTCTGAACAAGAATGGCACTTAACGTGTTAGTGGATAAACTAAAAGAATCAGGCATTGTGCTCGTAAACAACTTGAATGAACTGGCAAATCTCATTAGTGTACAAATTGGGCCATCTCATTTAGTTTGTCAATCTCATTCAGAACAAGGACATAAATGGGTTGTTTTGGTCAAGAACAAGTCTGTAAATTGTAATAAACTGGATGAGTGATTCATAATAACAAAAAAAAATGTTCCTTTATAGCCATAGAATGTCAACTACCATTTTTATTAAAGAAATCAGGGATGCATTAAATTAATCAAAAGTGGCATTTTCAATGTTACAAAAGGTTTCAAATATTAAAAAAAAAAAAAAAAAAAAAAAAAACTTTCTATTAATCAAAGAATCCAAAATGTATCAGTTTCCAAAAATGGCTTAAAATTCAACCATTGAAAGTTTGCACCTGTAGAAAGTTTTACTGAATGAATCAGTGATCAAATCTGACCAAATCTTTAAAGTGAACAGACTCATAGACTTCATGAAATTATTTTTTTTCTTGCTCTGATGTATTACTTTTTAAAACAGCAAGTTTGTGAGACATATCACTTATTTCCAAGAGCTAAACACATGGACTGAAAACAGCCACAAAACTCTCATTTTGTTTTCATAAGGTCTTTAAGGTAACAAATGTTTCATTTTTGAGCATGTGACCTGTCTTCAATAAGAGTAATGTGTAACATGCAGGGCATTCAGGCGACTAATCAAAGGCCCAAAGATATATACATAAAAAACGTAAAAAAAATAAATAAATCTAAAGAAGCATTCAGTTTCAGGCCAAGAAATTGCTCTGGTGTTATTTTATGATGCACCATAAGTATTCACCCAGACAATGAAACAGATCTAAGTTGGAAATGAGGGATCTATAAAAGATCTACATAAGAAGGTTAAATAAGTTTTGCGTGCTTTTATCAGGTGTGTTGGGAAGTCTCAGACATATTTATTGAGTGTGCAGTGGCTCCGAGAATAAGAAAAGGTTAGCTGTCAGCAGAGATGTACGTTAGTGAAAGGTCACACAACACATAGGGACAGAGCCCGCAAACTGGGGAAAAACAATGGCAGACAGGCCGTTTTTTTCCCACACTGGTGTCCTACCTTCTTTGGCTGGAGGGATGGTGGGTGGAGGGATAGTGGTGGGTGGTGCGGTTGGTGGCTGGGTGGGTGCTGGAGCTACAGAAATAACAAAACAATACATAAACCAGAGCAGGGCCTGGCTGTCTTAACTTTATTGCACATACAATCAGATTTGTGATCTCAACGGAAACCCAATTGTAAAAGAAAAGAAAACACTGGTCTACAGACGGTGGTTCAATCTGTTTCTCATGACCTGTGTCATTGAAGTGTTACTACTGCCTAAGTGTCCAATCCAGTGTCCAATCCCATAAACTGCAAATATGTGCTCTCATTATTTTTTATCTATATTGAGATTAAAAAAATATATATATATATATCTAAACATGCCAACTAATCTATATACTGTACAGTATATCACAACTAAAAACAAGGTTATGTAGGGATAGACAACAGTAGAACCAACTGAACATATAGTTATTAGAGTGTATTTACCGGTTGTTGCCATGGTGGTGACAGCAGGACCTTCTGTGTCCTGTAAAAGAGTATAGACACTGATCTTGTACTGGGTGTTGGGGGAAAGATTGAAGAAGCACTGTCTGGACGTTCCGCCACCAACCCTCACTTCCTGTTTCTGACCGTCTACGAAACAGTTAAAACAGCAGGATTGGCGTTCAAGCAACAATCAAAGTAACATAAAAAGCAATCACAAAAGCTTTCTCAAGTAAACAATTGTGCTAATTAATCAGACAGTCCCATTCAAGTCCTCAGGCTATAAACAAAGCCTGAAGTTGAAGAAATGACAGAAGTGGCACCACAGCAGCTTGAAGAAGTGTTGTTATTTTTAACAGGCATATGTTGTTGCTCACAAACTGGTCGTTTAAATGAAAGAAACTTTGAGCAATACTCAGATCTATGGAAGCCAGTTTCCACCACTGAATAAAACAAAGGTCATTGTGACTTTTTATTTCACAATTTTGACTTATTTTCTTAGAATTGTGTGATACAAACTCGTAATTCAGACTTTTTTCCCAGAATTGTGTGATATAAACTTTTTTCTTTTTGTTTTTCTTACGAATGTTTTTTTTCTCACATTTTGACTGTGTATCTCGTTATTCTGACTTTATTTCTTGCAATTGTGATCACATACCTGACTTTTCTCTCAGAATTATGTGATACAAACTTGCGATTCTCTTTTTTCTCAGAATTGTGATACAAACTTGCAATTCTGACTTTTTATCTCAGAGTTGTGAGATATAAATTTGCTATTGCTAGAAACAAAGTCAGAATTATGAGAAAAACTCGCAATTCTGACTTTTTTTCTTACAATTGCGAGCCCATATCTCACAATTCTGACTTTTTTCTCAAAAATGTGTTTATATCTCACAACCTTTTCACAGAATTATGTGATACAAACTCGCAATTCTGACTTTTCTCACAATTGAGACTTTTTTGTCTTAGAAATGTGAGAAATAAACTTACAAATGCAAGAAATATTTAGAATTATGAGATAAAAACTTGCAATTCTGACTTTCTTGCAAATGTGAGTTAATATTTCACACTTCAGACTTTTTTTCACAGAATTATGTGAAACAAACTTGCAATTCTGACCTTTTTTCTCAGAATTATGAGATAAAAACTCGCAATTCCGACTTTTTCTCACAAATGTGAGTTTCTTCTGACAAATTGACTGTGTATCTCGTTATTCTGACTTTATTTCTTGCAAATGCGACTTTGCACTTGCGATTCTGTCTTTTTTCTCAGAATTGATACAAACTCGCAATTCTGACTTTTTTCTCAGAATTGTGACACAAACTCCCAATTCTGACTTTTTTCTCAGAACTGTGAGATATAACCTCACAATTGCTAGAAATAAAGTCAGAATTATGAGCTAAAAACTCACAATTCTGACTTTTTTCTCAAAAATGTGTTTATATCTCACAACCTTTTCACAGAATTATGTAATACAAACTCGCAATTCTGGCTTTTCTCACAATTGAGACTTTTTGTCTCACAATTCTGACTTTTTTCTTAGAATTGTGAGAAATAAACTTACAAATGCAAAAAATAAAGTTAGAATTACGAGATAAAAACTTGCAATTCTGACTTTCTTGCAAATGTGAGTTTTTTCTCACAAATTGACTGTGTATCTTGTTATTCTGACTTTATTTCTTGCAAATGCGACTTTGCATCTCACATATCTGACTTTTTTTCTCAGAATTATGTGATATAAACTTGCGATTCTGTCTTTTTTCTCAGAATTGATACAAACTCGCAATTCTGACTTTTTTCTCTCAAAAATGTGCTTATATCTCACAACTTTTTCATAGAAATATGTGATACAAACTCACAATTCTGACTTTTTTCTCAGAACTGTGAGATATAACCTCGCAATTGCTAGAAATAAAGTCAGAATTATGAGCTAAAAACTCACAGTTCTGACTTTTTTCTCAGAGTTGTGAGATATAAACTTGCAATTGCTTGAAACAAAGTCAGAATTATGAGGAAAAATGCAATTCTGACTTTTTTCTCAAAAATGTGTTTATATCTTACAACTTTTTCACAGAATTATGTGATACAAACTCGCAATTCAGATTTTTTTTTGCAATTGTGACTTCTTATCTCACAATTCAGATTTTTTTCTTAGAATTGTGATACAAACCTGGAATTCTGACTTTTTTCTCAGAGTTGTGAGGTATAAACTTGCAAATGCGAGAAATAAAGTTAGAATTCTGAGATAAAAACTTGCAATTCTGACTTTCTTGCGAATGTGAGTTTATATTTCACACTTTGTGAATTTTGTGAAACAAACTTGTAATTTTTCTCAGAATTATGAGACATGACTTTTTTCTTGCAATTGTGACTTTGTATCTCACAATTCTGATGACTTTTTTTTCTCAGAATTGTGATACAAACTTGCAGTTTTGACTTTTGTCTCAGAGTTGTGAGATAAATTTGCAGTTGCGCGAAATAAAATCAGATTCTGACTTTTTTCTCACAAATGTGAGCTTTTATCTCACAATTCTGACTTTTCTGCAATTGAGACTTTTTGTCTCACTATTCTGACTATTTTTCTTAGAACTGTGAGACAAACTCACAAATGTAAGATATAAAGTCAGAATTATTTTTGACATTTTTCTTGCGAATGTGTTTATATCTTGCAATTCCACATTTTTTCACGCAAATGTGAATTTGTATCTCATAATTCTGACTTTTTTCTCGCAATTGCGACTTTTTATCTTTCATTTTTCTCAGAATTGTGATACAAACTCGTAATTCTGACTTTATAACTTGCAATTCCAAGTTTATATCATGCAATTCTGAGAAAAAAAAAACAGAATTGCGGGTTTATGTTTCACAATTTTGAGACAAAAAGTCAGAGATGTAAACTTTCAAATGTGAGAAAAATAGTCAAAATTGTGAGATAAAAAGTTACAATTACCTTTAGTCTTTATTCTGTGGTGGAAACTGGCTTCCTTACAGATCCCAGGGTACGAGCTAGCAGAACTGCTATTTATCACCTTCATATCTGTAATTATTTTCCAAAGCTGAGAAAATGGCCAGTGCTTTGGGTCAGGAAGGGTAACCTTGCATTCAGCACATAGAGTTCAACAGAGAGGTCTTTAATCGCTTTAAAGGGAGGCTAAAGACTGCTGGGAAATGGGTGAACCATTACATACAGGAAATAAAAACTACATTTTCATTCATTTCACTTTCTTTTCTTTCCAAATGCGAAAGTGTTCTCATTTACACCGACTCTTTTTCGTTCTGTTTTCTTCTTCTTTTTCTACATATCTATCCATCGATCTCTTTGTTTTGTTTGTGATGGCAGACATTAATATCCAGCTTGACTTGGTTCATACATCTTAATTTGTCTGCCATTAAACAGCTGCGTCCATGGGGAATACAAATGGCTGGGCTGTTCAGAAGCAGTATTATATCACTATTAAATAAGAAAAAAGCAGGGAAAAGGTTTTCTTTAATAAGATATTTCCCAAAGCACCTTCTTTTCAACCATGATCTGAAAAAAAAAGTCTCTGGAGTGCATTATGCAAAAATTGAGATTTATTAAGCCATTTTCTTAGCATTTTCCAATGATAATATGGACTGCAAAAATTGGGATGTGATAATAAGATCAACGATATTCCCTTGTTCAGACATGCTTTGATTGCGGAGCTGATCAAACAATGGGATGTGACATTTGCCTATTACATTCCCGCTCTATGGAAAAGTAGCTGGCAAGCGCTCCGGCTCGGCTCAGTAAACATCTATCCTCCTTTAAGCGTTTGTTTCAACAGACTGCACTTCTCAGTCCAGTCACATCCCTGGCACAAGCAGGACAGTTCCTCCCAGTCCTCGCATTTGCACGCAGGAATGCTTCACTTCACCATGAGCGCTTGGTGCTGAAGAATCATATGTCTGGCTGAAATTCCACAGCCAAATTCTCCCTATGAGTAAGTTGGCAAAAAATGAACCCACTTTCTCTGCTGGTTACCAAAGTTAGGATATTATTTGACCAGAGGAAGGCCAAAAGGAAGACAGCGGGGATCTTAGTACTGGAAAATACACATATATTCGAGTTTAGTCTTCCCACACACTTCAGCAGTAGTTTTGTTATAGTTGTGTAGGCATAGTTTACCATGACTACGGAAATAAAGTGTCTGTTATTCTTCAAAACTTTAAACTGCTTTAACAAAAATGCTTTTAATTTGGAAAAATAGATTGAAATGGCTTCATTATATTATATTATATTATATTATAATTTCTTTTTTTGCCCCCTACCTAGGCTTGTATAACATCCTATAAACAACTTTTAAAAAGTTAATTTATTTTTTATATATTTATTTTAGTGCTGTCGATCAAATAAAAAAAATAATAAAACTAATTAATCGCACATTTTTCCTGAACTTAATCCTACCTGACATTACAGTTTTTGATTATACTTCTATTTTGCAATAATTTCAAATTCATGCTTTAAATTAATGTAAAAACAACATAAAAGATGTATATTTTTAATATTTGTTTAATGGCATCTTTTTTTATGACCGAAGGCAAGTATCACTGATTCAACTGACGTCTCTATGAATTTTTTTCTTAATATTTCACCATTGAATATAACCATTCAACATTACAGTATAATTGAGATCTCTTTATAGCTATAACATTTATTAGACTTTAAAAAATAAAAAAATATCTTCTAATTTAAGCAAACTTCAAACATTCTTCACATAAATCCATTATAATAAATGTCATATAGGCTAGCTACCTGTACCCTTCAGCAAGAAAATATAGCCTAAAGTTATCAACAGTGTTGGGGGTAACACATTACAAGTAACACAAGTTACGTAATAATATTACTTTTTTTCAATTAACTAGTAAAGTAACGCATTACTTTTTCATTTCCAATAACATATCTGACTTACTTTTTCAAAAAAGTAAGGAAAGTTACTTCTTGTTTCCTTTATGTATTTAATCCCATTTTATTAACCAATGACTTTGCTGCTGACCTTTGTTGATCCAATTCAACTGTACACTGAAAAAAACTTTTCTTACGTAGATTTTTTTGTCTTGTTTCCAGCCAAAATATCAGAAAAATTCTTAAATCAAGAGGGATATTCTAAGTAAATTAAACAAGTAAATTATTTTCTTGTTTTCAGAAAAAAGCAAGTCAAAATTAAGTTTATGCTTAGCGCAAGCAAAATAATCTGCCAATGGGGTAAGCAAAAAAAAAAAATCTTATTTCAAACAGAAAACAAGATTATTTTGCTTACCTCTTGGGGAGATTATTTTGCTTGTTTCAAGCAAGAACACACTTCATTTTGACTTGTTTTCAGAAAAAACAAGACAATAATTTTTACTTGTCTAGAAAATCAATCTTGTTTTTAAGAATTTTTAGATATTTTGGATAGAAACAAGACAAAAAATCTACGTAAGAATTGTAAGATTGTAATAATAAGCAAAACCTACTTCAGATTAACTAACATTTGTGCTTTTTTTTCTCATTGCTGAAGAGTGTTGAACTTTCTTTTCCTACAGTTCTACTGTACAGGTGTGAATTTAATTTCCTTTAGCCTTAGCCTTATTCATTTCATTTCATTTTGGTGTGAAAGGGCTTTTATATTTGCTAAGAAGAAACTTTTTATATGAAAAACAAACAAGCAAGCCCTGTCCAGATTTGAAAGTAACGCAAAAGTAACGCAAAAGTAATGTGACACATTACTTTCCATAAAAAGTAACTAAGTAGTGTAATTAGTTACTTTTTTAGGGAGTAACGCAATATTGTAATGCATTACTTTTAAAAGTAACTTTCCCCAACACTGGTTATCAAACACTAAATTATATAAAATTCTAAATTATATAAAGATAAAACTTAAAACTACAGAAGTTTTTAATTTTCTCTTTTTTAATTTTGTTCTTTGATTAACAGACATCACAGCAGCAGGTTATTAGGATATTTTGGCTGCTGTTACTTTAAAAGCTGCTGCTGCTGAAGCTGATGCAGATCTGAAACTTTGATCTTTGTTTGAATATGATTCAGCGCATTAATATAGGCCTACAGCGCGTGCCGGCACATTTGTGCATGCACTTGAAGAGCATGAGTACAGTATAACGGCTGACAAGACAGATAAATTAGTTTTTCTTTGTCTTTCAAAGAAGACTCAGGGCTCACAGAGGCTGCAGTTATGTGATCAATGTGAAATATTATTACAATATAAAATAATATTTGTTTTCTTTTTGAATATATTTTAAAATGTAATTTATTCCTGTGTTGCCATTACTTCAGTCTTCATGGGTCACATGATCCTACAGAAATCATTCTAATATGCTGATTTGCCGCTCAAGAAACGTTTCTTATTATTTGCATTTGTGCAGCAGCTTAATATTTTTATGATAACTATGATATACTGTGGGTTTTTTAGGAGTCTTCTGTAACATTTTAAATGTCTTTACTGCCATTTTGGTCAACTTAATGCACCCTTGCTGGATACAAGTATTCATTTCTTTTAAAAAGTAGTTATTAGTTATTGGTGATTATTTTAAATGTTAAAAAAAAAGATTATATCTTAGCAAGGGCAGAAAAGCAGGAATTTTAACATCAGATTTGTACTTATTTTTTTTGAGATTATCATCTGAAAGTCATTATCAACCTGGATAATATTTGAGAATTTCATTTTCAGGGTTTAACTCTCAAAAACAAACTGAAAATGAATTAAGGTTCTTATATCTCTTCTAATAGTTCTGTTTCTCTTTGAGAACTGCAATGACTGTCATTCAAATACTTCATACACACGCACACTGGGGCTTCAGGCAGGATCTGGTTTTAATAGCATTACTTAGCTGGTAGCCATCTGAGCAGTCACACGCTGGAAGTGGAACAGAAGATTTCCAGGATTGCGAGATAAGCTGGGCCGGTAAAGTATAAGGCAGGAATAAGAAAAGCAATAACGGGAAAAGGGCTTTTGACTCTGCTGTTTTAAATTTGAATCGAAACCATGTTACACGCCAGCAGAGCAATATGCATACTACAAAAGAGTTTTGTTGAACAGCCCAGAAGCTCAGAGGCCTGTGCTGAAATGAGCCATAATATCCCATTACCACTGAAACTGAAATTTAACAAAACTCAAATTTATGTCAATACTGCAAAACAGGAAGCCATCTTATGGCTTTGTTCTGCGATGCATTAACAATGTGTTTGAGTTCTGAGTGTGTGTGTGTGTGTGGATGTGTGTATCACTCACTGAGCAGTGACTCAATGACGACTCTGTAGAGGGTGGCATGGTGGTGAGGTTGCCACTGAGCGCACATGCTGCTACTGAGCACCTGGTACGTGCTGAGATTGTTCACCCCCAGGAACACTGCGAGAGGACAAAAAGAAAACAGATATATGTAAAATACATGGATACTCTGCATGAAAATATTACAATAAAGCACTAACGCATATGTAGATATACATAACGCAGCACTGATATACACTGCCAAAAATCCTAAATAAATTTAAAATAAAGAGTTTTTACTTTTTGGTCCAGTTAAAACATTTAAAGGTTCAATTAAGTGCTTTGAAACATGCAGCATTATTCTATGTCTTGTAATTTCAACTGAAACAGGAAGACAGGGTGGGACATATCAAGCAGCCCCACCCTTTTTTTAAATATCCAATACCATTTTGTTTATATTACAGCTTGGGCCAGAGCTGCTGAGTTCAGTAAAGCTGCATTTGACAACATATGACAGTCACAGTCTATCACTATAAAATATAGCATTCTGTGTAGAATTTAAATTCATATGTGTTATGATCTGCGCCGACTCGCACATATGATCTGCTCCATACTATTGTGTCTCTGGAGTGAAGCAGACTGTGCGCACTGCAGCGGCTCGTGTGACAGAGTGTGAAACCAGACTTCTTTCACCCCAAAGGAAAGCATATGTACTGTCTGAATTGTTCCCTATCCACTATATAGTGCACTACTTGCCATTCACTACAATACAGAAAATACTAACCCTGTTAACAAGTTTGCAATTTCAGCCGGAGTTATATTTATAGTGTAGAGGGCGGGATGCTTCGGATACTAGAGAGCATTTGATTGGACAAAAATGTTTGATGAAAGGCTGAGACGTGCATGGTGATGTTATTAAAATCATTGATCCATATTGGCTGAAGTTAGAGACTGTACGTTTTAAGTGCTTATATCTTGTAAATGTGAACTTTGTCATTGTTTTGGAGCACAGTAGCCTACAGATAACCTTAAGGCTAACATACACTACCAGTTATGTGAAAACAGCTAAGGACATTGTTTCAGGTTTCTTTGATGAATAGAAAGTTCAGAAGAACAGCATTTATCTAAAATAGAAATCTTTTGTAACATTAGAAATGTCTTTATCGTCGCTTTTGGTCAATTTAAAGCATCCATGCTAAATAAAAGTAGTAATTTCTACAATTTCTATATAATATTAGTAGTAAAAATATTTTTAAAATGTCACCACTTTTCTGTAGTTTGGATCAAATAAATGCAGGCTTGGTGAGCAGAAGAAAAAAAAAACAAACAAAAAAAACTAAAAATCTTAACTAAAAATCTTAAAACTGGTAGTGTATTCATACTAAAAGCCAGTTTTGATTTTAAATTTCCTTGAAACTAGGTATACAGTTATTAAAAAAAAAAAAAACTTTTGAAATGTAACACTAAGAAATCCATTATATGCATGCTGTTCAAATATTTATGGTCATTTTGGGGACATTTATTTATTTATTTGAAAGAAAATATGCTTTAGATTGATCAAAAGTAACTGTAATGACGTTTATGTTACAAAAGATTCTATTTTTAAATATAATTGTTTTAGCTTGCTATTTATCAAAGAATACTGAAAAAAGGTATCACGGTTTCCACAAAATTATTACAATATATTACGCTGCAGCTTTTTTTAATAATAATAATAATAATAATAATAATAAATCGCTTCTTATTATTTCTCATTATTTACCAAATCAGTATATTACAATTTTTGATTAAATAAATACAGGCTTTATGAACAAGATTTTAAAACATAAAAAAATATAACAGACCCCAAACTTTTAAACAGTAGTGTACTAAACCTGAATGAAAGCTCTGAAATGTACTTGTTGGTGTGTAGTGAGAGGAAAGCTATGAGCGGTGCTTCTCTAATGTAGTCTAATGTTCTGAAATGAAAAGCAGCTCATGTATTACAGTAATGGCTAATGAGCCATAGGGTAGCCAGTGGCTCCTTTGCGTGGCAGGTTATGGAGTAAAACCTGTAGGCTTCACTTTTCTCAAAACCAGCACCCTATTTCAGATCTCCTCCGATTTCAGTGCGATACTCTTTAAATACTGCAAGTCAGGCACAACTAATGGCTAGAAAAACACATCTGAGAGGAAAGCGAGAGGTTCAGACAGTATTCTTAACAAATATGCCCTCCACTTAAAAGCCACAAATGGCCTTAACCATTTCTTTCTTTATTTTCCTTCTTCTCTTTGTGCAACCACACAAAATGTGCTGTGTGAAAGAAAACTCATTTAAAAGCCAGAAAAATAGGCTTATTTTGGAATTATCACGTTTTTGGTCAGCAAAACAAAAGCCCAAGCCACAGCACATGGTCCACATTAGACATACAAAACAATACTCATCTTTGGAGCTTGTAGTATTTGGAACACAAACAGAATTGCGGCCGTGTCACAACAAACTGAGTCCCACGCATTTTATACGCCAAAAGTTGTGGCAAACCCAAATTCTGCGTATACTGGAAAAGTTCCATGTGGTGGGACGCTGTCCTCCTTTGTGCATTGATATGAGAGCCAGATCCTAAAAAGGAACTACTTATGCAATCGAGCTGTCCACTGGAATTCACGCTACACAACAGAACATCATGTCAGTCGCATTTGAGACTCAGAGATTTTAGATTAAAACGGAAACTGTGAACAAAACATATGGTGCACAGTGGTGGTGATTTCGTTTAAGGTTTTGAATAATGCATGTGACAAGCTTTCCTCCTTATATAAACTATTTTAATGAACCATATGCATGCAGAAAGGGCCTCTGGCTGATAGTACTAATACAAGGAGGTGGAAATCCATTATTGTGCATTCAATTATTCAAAGGTCAAACAGAAAACGTATGAAAAATTGATGGACCCCATAGAGCAGGCGGTATGCAGATGTCATCATGTAGGGTGAGACAATATGGGAGGTTCCTCAGAGAGCCATGGAGTGTGAAAGGAATTATTGTCTGAGCTAGAAGCTGAGATTGACTGGAAGTTCTTTAGAACGTTTTGTCCGTGCTTAATGGCGCTATCGGGGTGTCATAACATCTGTGACATGCAAAGGCGTCATGCTCATTTTAACTGAGATGGCATGTGCCCCTTTAGATTTGTGAGCCAAATGGATTCTGAACGCAACTTCTAAAAATAATTATGAAGTAAGCAAGATTATGGAAGGTAAAAAGTGCTGTGTGCTTTGCAACTATTATTCGATTAGCTGCAACTGATATTGAGATCCATGTTTTCACACTGAGGAAAACTGAGGGACTCATATGCAACTATTACAGAAGGTTCAAGCGCACACTGATGTTCCTGAAGGAAAAGCGATGCATTAAGGCCCAGGGGGTTTAAACTTTTGAACAGAATGAAGATGTGTACATTTTTTCTTATTTTGCCTAAATATCTTTCTTTTTTTCATTTAGTACTGCCCTTCAGAAGCTACAGATGATACTTACATGTTTCCCAGAAGACAAAAGTTAAATTTACCCTGATCTTCAAATTCAAAAAGTTTTCACCCCCCGGCTCCTAATGCATTGTTTCTTTCTGAAGCATCAGTGAACATTTGAACCTTCTGTAATAGTTGCATATGAGTTCCTCAGTTGTCCTCAGTGTGAAAAGATGGATCTCAAAATCATACAGTCATTGTTGCAAAGGGTTCAAATACACAAAAATGCTGAAAAATCAAAGAATTTGTGGGACCTGAAGGATTTTTCTAACGAACAGTGGGCAGTTTGACTGTTCAGGACAAACAAGGGACACAGCTGTGGATCATTCAGATATCAAGTGTATGTGCATTTTTGAACAGGTTCATATTTATAAATTCAACTATTATTTTCTCTTGTGGACTATATTTAAATGTTTTTTTTCATGTAAATAATAATTATATTTAGGTCAGTAAATAAAAAATAACATTAATTTTGTATGATTAACATTTTGCAGATTCTGCAAGGTGTATGTAAACTTTTGACCTCAACTGTAATATATATATTTTTTTTGTTTGGTCATGTGTTTTCTTGCACCAAGCGAGGCATCACTGCCGCAAATGACCTCTAAAAAAAGGCATGACACTAGGGTTGCCAACTTCTGCAAAGGAAAATAAGTGACAATCTTCATTTCTTTATAGGAAAATAAGGGACATTATAAGGGACACTCAAAAAAGTATCTTTTTTTGCTTGAATTAAATGCTAAAATGAATCTCAGACATAATTTTTTTTTACCTATTTGTGTACAATTTAATACAAAAAAGAATTATGTCATATAAAAATGTCACACACCATACACACAAACCACGTATAACCTATATGAGTAAAGTATTTTACCACCATAAAATTGTGACTGCAACAGTGACGAGAAACAAATTGTTCTTTCAAATGCATTTTGTAATTTTTATTTAAAAGTGCGTTAATCTTTTAACAACTGTAATTCTTATGTATTGTGCAATGAAAAGTACAGGATTTAATAAACTCATTTTTTTTATGAACAGCAACGAATTAAATTTAGACATGCATGTGGAAATGTTACTTTACAGTAAATGTAGAAATGTTCTGTTTTTTTGTTCCACATTTTTTATGAACAATGCAAAAATTTAACAGATTAAAGCGCAGAAAAAAAGATTTTAACTTTTTCTTTCTTTGCTTCTCAAAGCCCACTCATTTTTTCCATGAGTACTTCTCACTTCTTGCAGCAGCAATAATTTGTTTTGTCTTGAAGTACAGTTTTATAAAATTTATAACATGGTGTGTTAATGGTGATTAAGCAGTTCGCTTTCATGAGTTCAACAAAGCATCTAGGTAACGTACTGTAGCAACACCCAATGACAGAGAGCTCTCACGAGCACGCACGCATAGACACGCACGCACACATCTCTTGAAACGGTTAACTATTTAGATTCACTCTTTAATTAAGCAACTGTATACCGCTACCTTGCTCAGACTTTAACTCCACATTAAGTGTATATATACTCTGCATGTGGATTATACGGGACAAACTGCGTTCCGTATGGGATTAATACAGAACGCTGCTTTTAAGTCTTAAATACGGAACGATTCCGTATTATATGGAACGGTTGGCAACCCTACATGACACCCTTGGCAATGTTTCAGACTTTTAATCTTTAGGATTTAGTCAGCTGTCTCTAGCTAGATTCTGCTGAGTCATCCCTTTTTAAATTTGAGGGTAACTGTGTGTGTGTGTGTGTGTGTGTGTGTGTGTGTGTGTGTGTGTGTGTAAAATACTTGCATAGTAATCGTACTTGACAACTATATGTGACCTGTGCTGGCAAAATAGGAATGCACAGACGCTAATGTTGAGCTACAGGCAAAAAAAAAACCTGAAAAATGTCCATTTTGGTAGAATTCGAGGTTTTCACAAAATTGGGTTCAAAATTAAAGTTCGAAAAATGAAAATGTAGTCATTATTTACTCACCCTCATGTGGTTCCAAACACGTAAGAACACAAATTAAGATATTTTTGATGAAATCTGAGAGCTTTCTGACCCTGTAAGACTGCAATGCAACTAACACATTCAAGGCCCAGAAGTGTAGCTAAGGACATCGTTAAAATAGTCCATGTGACACATGGAGGGTCAGGAAGCTCTGGGATTTCATCCAAAAAATCTGTTTGTGTTCTAAATATGAACGATGGTCATATGGGTTTGAAATGACATGAGGGTGACAAAATTTTCATTTTTGGGTGAACTATCCCTTCAAGACATTGTCTAGCGATCCCAATGCTCCAAATAGTAATTAAACATCTAAAATTATCTTTATTTGTATGTTTTTCTGAGAGGCGTATCTTTTTCTCTGCTTGCTTCTTCATGACTGATGCTTCCCCTCAGCACAAGTTTGGTATAGTTGTACAGCGCAGCATTCCAGCTTTGTGAATATTCATAGAGTATTCCTTATGGCATGAGTCTGAACCAGTGAAATGTGAAGTTCAAACCCATGCTGATGTAAACAAAACAATCACGCTGACTGACACATCCGAATATACACATATACACAGAATTACAAGATTACAAAATATGTGCCTTGGCGAGTATTCACGCAAACATAATCTGTTATGTCTTAAGCGAACATTTGGTTAACTGTTGGGGAAAAACATCTGATGGGTAACATTATATTAGATTGGTGCACTACAGTAGATCTTAATATATTGCCAGTCTGTCTCATTGATGTTAATCTAACAATAAAACAAAAGATAGAATCACTAGCGGCTTTTGACTGAACTGTTTTTGTAGAATTAATAATCAGTTTATTTATATTGATTGTGACAATAAAAATAAAAAAATAATTTTTGAAAATATGCTCATTGTGACTTATTTTGCCAGCACAGGCCACATATTTAAGTATTATTTTGGGTCATTTGCACTTTATTTAATTACTGTTGAAACAAAATTCTCACAATTACCCCCCAAAAAAACAATAATCTTTTACATTTTCCCTTCAGTATATACAGTCTGTGCCTAATTATTAGGCAAATTCAGAGACTCGGCATCAGTAAAATAAAATCCTAAAAAATGGCCCTCACTTAATAAGAATAACATGCTGAAGTGCTGTGAATTACATGAAGACTGATTTTGATAGGCTTTAGAGATAGATAAGTTGAGAGTGACTTTTGAAGGACCAGCATCACATCCTCTTTCAAGTACAACTCTTTCAAAAATGTATCTTCCAAAATCCGGCTGTAAATTTTGAAAGTTCATTTTTAGTCCATCTCTACAAGACAGTTTTTTTTTAGGATAGGAGATGGACCCGTGCTGACCCAGTGAGCATTACGCTGTCCAATGGTCATTCCCGAACTTTGCAAATTCTAGTATTGCATTAGTATTGCACCCTTCTCAAGGACATCTAATAATTTTTGACTTTCAGTCTGAGTAAAATCTCTTTTTTGGCTCATTTTATCCGTAAAAGAAAACCTGCTTAATAATTATGCACACCACTTCTAGCCTTCATGGACAATTATATATCACTTATAAATGACTAAATACAACTATAAAAGTAATTATTAAGACTGATGTGGTTTGGAATTGGTCAAATGAGCTTGAAAAACTTAAATTATTTAATTTGTTTGAATTAAAAACTCACCTTGAGCAACCACTCACAATTAATGAATTAAATCAATGCTAAATCAAAAAATTATTTTATTAATCACATCAGAGCATATTGTGTATGTATGTACAGTATCTCACAGAAGTGAGTACACCCCTCACATTTTTGTAAATATTTTATATCTTTTCATGTGACAACACTGAAGAAATGACACTTTGCTACAATGTAAAGTAGTGAGTGTACAGCTTGTATAACAGTGTAACTCAACACACAGCCATTAATGTCTAAACCGCTGGCCACAAAAATTCACCCCTAAGTGAAAGTGTCAATATTCTGTGTGGCCACCATTATTTTCCAGCACTGCACTAACCCTCTTGGGCATGGAGTTTACCAGAGCTTCACAGGTTACCACTAGAGTCCTCTTCCACTCCTCCATTTCAACATCACAGAGCTGGTGGATGTTAGAGACCTTGCGCTTCTCCACCTTCCATTTGAGGATGCCCCTCAAGGTTCCCTCAATGAACTGTAGCTCTCCAGTGCCGGCAGCACACATGCAGCCCCAGACCATGACACTCCCACCACCATGCTTGACTGTAGGCAAGACACACTTGTCTTTTGTACCCCTCACCTAGTTGCCGCCACACACGCTTGACACATCTAAACCAAATAAGTTTATCTTGCTCTATCTGCTTATCTTCAGCAAACTGTTTGCAGGCTTTCTTGTGCATCATCTTTAGAAGAGGCTTCCTTCTGGGACGACAGCCATGCAGACCAATTTGCGCGGCGTATGGTCTGAGCACTGACAGGCCCCACCCCTGCAACCTCTGCAGCAATGCTGGCAGCACTCACACGTCTGTTTCCCAAACACAACCTCTGGATATAACGCTGAGCATGTGCACTCAACTTCTTTGGTCAACCATGGTGAGGCCTGTTCTGAGTAGAACCTGTCCTGTTAAACCACTGTATGGTCTTGGCCACCATGCTGTAGCTCAGTTTCAGGGTCTTGGCAATCTTCTTATAGCCTATGCCATATTTATGTAGAGCAAGAATTCTTTTTTTCAGATCCTCGGAGAGTTCTTTGCCATGAGGTGCCATGTTGAACTTTCAGTGACCAGTATGAGAGAGTGAGAGCGATAACATCAAATTTAACACACCTGCTTCCCATTCCCACCTGAGACCTTGTAACACTAACAAGTCACATGGCACCGGGGAGAGAGAATAGCTAACTGGGTCCAATTTGGAAATTTTCACTTAGGTGTGTACTGACTTTTGTGGCCAGCGGTTTAGACAATGGCTGTGTGTTGAGTTATTTTGAGGGGACAACAAATTTACACTGTTATACAAGCTGTACGCTCACTACTTTACATTGTAGCAAAGTGATATTTCTTCAGTGTTGTCACATGAAAAGATATAATAAAATATTTACAAATATGTGAGGGGAGTACTCACTTCTGTGAGACACTGTATTGTAGTGCTAATACACTATAAAATGGTACAGACTTTGACAGAATTTCAGGATATTTGATATCACATAATGTGCTCTAAAGCTTCACATAGTCAGAATAATGAATAAATTGGGATTAAATTAATTGTTTTGAAATGTTTGTGCAACAAATTAACTTAAAAAAATCAATTTTTACGTTTAATTATGTTTTTAATTTTAATTATTATTAATTTCACAATTCAGCTTTCATCTATTTTGGCATAATGTACTTTAACATTCATACCTCAACTTACATAAAATGACATAAAGACAGATCTTTTATGTAACAAGCCTTAGCTTTCTGTTACATTTTATGATATAAAAAAATGTTGTTTTTTTCTGTATTATTGCTGGTCATTTGGGTGTTGTAAGCATCGTGCCTGTTTATCTGACTAGTCTGAAACAAGACAGTGGTGACTGATATTGGGATGGTGACACCACAGTGCTCTGATGGATGGCCTCAGCACTCGCTGAGAAAACATAATCTGTTTGCTTTTTGATGAGAATCACTAAAACAGGTATTACTTTGTGATGTACCTGGCGATATCAAATTTATATGCAAAGGACTGTCATTACTGGAGCTGTCTGTCTGAATGTTGATATATGTGTAGCTGGCTGCCTATCATAGAGCACCTTCAGGTTTCATTAACAGACAAAAGGGACAATTCTCGCTAGTCCGCTTACAAAGCGATATTATCGCTGTTGCGCATTATCAAGGAAAAGAAACGTATTAGAAACGACCATCACACAGGAGGCAAATTACATCTATGAATCTTATGTGATGGTGCAGCAAAATGATGGTGGGCTGTTGGGAATAGCGTAGAGATTTCACGCTGGGTATGACAAAACTAGATGCGTGCAGATTTGTGTGTACTGGGTAATTGTGTTTAGGTGTGTATTTGTGCGGAGACTCACATGTTTTGCCCTTGCCAATGAGGGGTTGGCTGGAGCCGGTGGTGTAGGAGGCGATGACCTGAACGCTGTACTCCGTGTCACTCAGCAGATTGAGGATCAGCAGGGTGTTCACATCATCCCCTACAAACGTCTCTAGAGCCGGACCTGACACTGCGCACAGAGCGAGACAAGAGTTGAAAACAATCAAGTAACCTTACAGAAAAAAAGCAAAAAAAAATACTAATTAATTATTTAAAGGGTCGGTATTTGACATCCTTTCAGCTTTTTGCCATGGAAGTACATTTTTAAAGTTAGTCAAGTTGTAATTTAGTTTTAAATCTGTTGTTTTTCCTATTGTTATCATTAAACATAACATAATGCGAAACTACATGCAAATCTCCAGTTTGACTGTGAAAGAGAGTAGCTGTTTAATCTAAAAATGATAAAAAAAAAGAGCACAATGAATGAGATCTGAAGATTTTAAGCTTCAAAAAGATTGCTGGAAAAGTAAAAAGTAAGGTTGGTAAGATTGTTTTAGTGTTTATAAAAATGGCTTACATTGTCATTCAAAAGTTTTGGAACCTGTGCTACTTTTTTCAGGATTCTTTGATGAATAAAAAAGAACAGCATTTATTCAAAATAGAAATCTTTTCTAACAATATAAATATTTACTATCACTTTTTATCAGTTTAACACATCCCTGCTGAATAAAAGTATTCATGTTTTTCAAAGAAAGAAAGAAAGAAAGAAAGAAAGAAAGAAAAAATGTACTGACCCCAAACTTTGAACGGTAGTGGATATTGTTACACAAGATTATTTTAAATAACTAATTTTAAATAAATTCTGATCTTTTTACCATTTTATTCATCAAAGAATCCTGAGAAATTTATCACAGGTTCCAAAAAAATACAAAAACCTTGGTAATAAATCAGCATATTAGAATTATTTCTGAAGGATGATGTGACACTGAAAATTCAGCTTTTCATCAAAGGAATAAATTATATTTTAAAGTATATTATAATAATAAACAACTATTTTAAATTGCAATAATATTTTACAATATTACTGTTTTTATCTGTATTTTTAATTAAATAAACGCAGCCTTGATAAGCAGAAAATACTTGTTTAAAAAAACATTGAAAAAAAATGTACTGATCCGAGTGCAGTGTATGTTCACCAAGACTGCATTTATTTGATACAAAATACAGTAAAAAAACAGTATTATTGTGAAATATTATTACTATTTAAAATAACAGTTTTAAAATAGAATTTATGATGTTATGGTACATTTATCCAGTCATCAAGAGTCACACAATTCTAACTCTTGGTCCTGAAGAAGCATTTCTTATCATCATCATGTTGAAAACAGTTGTGCTTCTTATTAGTTTTATGAAAACCATGATTTATTTTTTCTAGGATAAACCTACTGTAACTGAGCCCATACATACAAGTCTTCTAAAAGGAAAATATCCAGTGGTGGTAGATTTTCATCTGTTCCTTATACAATTGACATTGTTATTCATTGGAAATCTTCCCTTCAAATGATCCAGCCAGATCACAGAGTTATTGAGTTGAAGCAAGAATTTAGTTGAACTCAAGCTTAATTCATGAACGAATCAATCAGATAAGTTTGTGAACTGGATCAACCATTGAAAAGATCAGACTATGGAACAAGTTATTTCTTTCAGTGAACAGTGAAACAAATTTGTTTGGACTGTGAATGTTTAAGTATGTCTATTGTATTTAGTACATTAAATATGTTATGTCCTTTTAAGCGACATATGTGTTTTTGTTTTCAACATGAATGCATCCTAGGAACTAACTAAAGTGCTGTTTTCTGGCCCTCACAAACTAATGTCTATACATATGATGCCTCTCTACATCAACATCACAGACTAAACTAGAAAAAGAATGGGTGGTTTTTACAGACACTCACAATCATAGTATTACACTATAACAATCACAAAGACTGGGAAAACTAGATGTGAAACGAAATGAGAACAATGAACCCTCCCTTTAACAACACACACAGACACAGAAAATGAGCTCTGGACAGTAGAAATGACCGGTGGTGGGATGAATTATTAGCAGCTGTTGGGAGCAGTTTGGAAGGGCATTAAATGTAGGTGGAGAAGCCATTTCTCTCCACCGCAGATGGCAGTTTAAGATCATATAATGGAATAAAGGAATTTATTGGGCTGGACTTCAGTGGAAAACAGAGGAGCGTGATATCTTTCCCTCTGGTGTGCTGCAGCCACATTAGAGCTTCTGTTTACAGTCGAATCTCAGACTGCAGATGGAAGAGCAGTCATAATCAGAGCAGCAGACGTGGAGACAGTATCTCCACCTACATTTAATGCCCTTTCAAACAAGTTGCTAATAATCCGTCTATATATGTCTCCAGAGTCTCAAGACTTTTTTGTTTGCATATCTCATCTATGTCTGGGATCAAATGCTGAATTATGCAGAACATTTACATGCGACTGTAGAGACATCCATACTAGACATTAGTAGGGTTAAGATATGTGTTTGTTTTTTCCAAATCCCATTTTTTCCGTTTTAATTTTTCTGGATTCCGTTTTTTTTCCGTTTTAATTTTTCTTTAATGGTTAAATAAAACCTTATTAATCAAAAAAGCATGTCAATTTATTAAAGGTTAAACAAAAATGACATGTTTAGGGCCCTATGAAATGTATTTTATTGTTAAAAAATTCTGGGTTTAGCATGTCTGATTATTTGAATGCATGACAACTATTTATTCTTAAAATAGCCTTGTGAAATTTTATTCCCTTTTTTTCTGGTTATTAACAGAAGACATAAAATATACCTTTAATTTGTCTTTTAATGAATGAAAATTAAACATTTTATTTTTGGCAAGTAAAGGGGATTTACTATTAAAATTAAAGCATGAAAGAAATGTATTAAAAGTTTTATAAATTTTTCAACAATAAATATTAAAAATATATTTCTGTCATCTTCAAGTTAAAACAAACTTTTATTTTGACGGGTTGACGTGAATAGCTGCAACTGACACTTGTTGTGTCTAGATTAGATGCAGCTGCAGCTGGAAGATAACAATCAATTTTACTCAAATGGAACGGTCAAATGCGAATGAAGTGACTCTCAGAGCAGTTCTGGAAATGTTGTTCATGTATTTATGTCCTCATTTACTGAGACGTCAGATGCTGAAATCACCGCAAGCGACATGCATGCTTCAGTATGTGTAGTAAGCAAAAATGTGCGTCATATTCATATTTAAACAGTCTTTTTGCGGCTTAATATTTACACATAATAGTTCACATCACGATTTGATTTATAGTAAATCCGTTTTTATGACTGGATTCCGTGATTCCACCCGCGTTTTCCGCATCGTTTTTTTTTTATCTAAAATGCAGATTGTTTTGTGTGATTGATAGGGTAATGGCATAGAAAATACAGTTTGTAAAGTATAACATTATGCAAACTTCATTATGAATTCCCCCATAATTATTTGTGTGTGTGTACATACCAGAGATGGGCTGGTAGATGACTCTGTAACCCATAGTGGGGAACTGAGGGCCGTTCCAGCTGATGCGGAAGCGATTGTACCATTCATCAGACACCCTGAGGTTACTGGGTCCAGAAAGTGGAACTAACCAATCAGAAGAGAGAATATGATTAGTATTTGCAATGTGGCCATTTAATGTCAATGACTAGTCAATTGAACTTCATAAAACCATTACAGAAAAAAGTAATATTATAAAATATCACTGCAATTTAAAAGAACAGTTTTCTATTTTTAAATATACTTTAAAATATAATTTATTTCTTTGTCTTCAGTGTCACATGAACCTTCAGAAATCATTCTGATATACTGATTTATTTTCAATGTTGGAAACATTTATATATTTTAGTATATATATATATATATATATATATATATATATATATATATATATATATATATATATATATATATGGAACCTGTGATACTTTATTCAATATTCTTTGATAAAAGGTTAAAAGAACAGTATTTATTCAAAATATAAATCTTTTCTAACAATATAATTCTTTACTGTCACTTTTTATCAATTTAACACATCCTTGCTTATAAAAGTAGTAATTTCTTTCAAAGAAAGAAAGAAAGAAAAAATACTGACCCCAACGGTAGTATATATTGTCACCAATGATTTCTATTTTAAATAAATGTTCTTTTTAATATTTTATTTATCAAATAAATCCTGTAAAAAAAGGTATTACAAATGCAGCACAACTGTTTTCAACATTGCTAATAACTATTTCTGAAGGATTATTTGACACTAAAGAATGGAGTAATAATGCTGAAAATTCAGCTTTGCATCAAAGTTGCATCAAAATCTTAAAGTATATTAAAATAGAAAACCTCTATTTTAAATAATATTTTACAACATTACTCTCAAAATCTTACTGATTCCATACTTTCGAATGGCAGTGCATATCATTAAAATGTTCAGGCATAAAAAATATAAAATTAATTATCGATAAATAATAAATAAATTAATAATAATCAATTCACTTTCACTTTCACTTTAACAGATTAATTAAAAAAGTTTGGGGTCAGTTAATTTTCTTAATGTTTTTTAAAAAAGTCTCCTATGCTCACTAAGTCTGCGTTTTATTTGATGATGATACAGTAAAACAGTAATATTGTAAAATATTCTTACAATTTAAAATAATGTTTCTTATTATAATATCTAAAAATATATAAATCATTAAATAATTATGAGTAATTTATTCCTGTAATTGCAAAATTGCTGAATGTTCAGCAGCATTGCAGTCTTCAGTGTCACATGACCTTTTTAGAAATCATTCTAATATGCTGATTTGCAGCTCAAGAAACATTTCTTATCATTATCAATGTTAAAATAATTAATATTAACATTTTTGTGGTGACTGTAATACTTTTTCAGGGTTCTTTGATTCAATTTACTGTATCCTTGCCGAATAAATGCATTACTTTCTTTGAAATCAATACATTATTCAAACTTTAGTATTGTAAATAAATCAATCAATACATTGATAAAGAAAAGTTGCTACAGGCTGTAGTTCTACCCTGAATTCGCAGCATTCTCAATTTTCACATAATTACCACTCTTCCACCGAGAATATCACCCCACTCATAATTAATTCAACCTCAACCTCAATCAGAAACAAGGGCAAAGGTTTTCCAAGGCAACTAGCAGACACCAGATCTCAAGTTCAGTGTGAGGTGACATTAGCATCTCTAATCAGACACTGGGCTGTAATTTGAAGGTGATCACTGGGAGAAAGTTGGAGACAATCAATCCCATCAGAGGAAAGCAGGCGGGTTTGATCAGTTCATTAAAGTAGGAACACCACGGCAGAAATGCATAAGATTTATTATGCTTATTAACAGGCAAAATCCATATTATTTAACCTGATAAAGAATGTGTTTTATTGACTTCAAAATGCAGGGTTAATAAACTGCATCTCAGTGCAGTGATATAAGAGCGGTATATCTGGTGCATAACACCAGGTATCATAAGACAAACAGGAAATTAATAAGAGCTGAACATTATTACTATGCTGATTCAGAATTGAGAGGCAAATGATGTAGAAACCTAGTACAAAACTAGTTACCATGGGGGTTACTTTCTGGTTCACTTTGCTTTAAAAAGGGTTAAAAAAACTGCCATCACTGCTTTAAAGGGTTACTACACCACAAAATGAAAATTTTGTCATTAATCACTTACCCCCATGTCATTCCAAACCTGTAAAAGCTTCATCTTTGGAGCACAATTTAAGATATTTTGGATGAAAACCGGGAACTTTGTGGCTGTCCCATTGATGCCAAGTAAATAACACTGTCAAGGCCCAGAAAAGTATGAAAGACGTTGTCAAAATAGTCTATCTGTCATCAGTGGTTCAACCATAATTTTACATAGCTACGAGAATACTTTTTGTACGCAAAGAAAACAAAAATAACAACTTTATTCAACAATTCGTCTCTTCCACGTCAACATAGCGCCATTTTGGAGAGTCTCCCCTGGACACAAACAGAGTATGCTGTTCTCTGTCAGTCGCAGCACACGGATATGTTTATGTACGCTTTTTTCGAACAAAAACAGCGTATCCGCGTGACGCAACTGATACAGAACAGCGTACCCTGTTTGCATCCAGGGGATACTCTCCAAAATGGCTCTACAGTAACGCGGAGGAAGTCGTTATTTTTGTTTTCTTTGTGTACAAAAAGTATTCTCGTAGCTTCGTATAAAAATGGTTGAACCACTGATGGCAGATGGACTATTTTGACGACATCTTTCATACTTTCCTGGGCCTTGACAGTGTTATTTACTTGGCAGTCAATAGGACAACGACATGGGGGTAAGTGATTAATGACAAAATTTTCATTTTGGGGTGGAGTAACCCTTTAAGGTCAAATTAAAGGATTAGTTCACTTTCAGAACAAAAATGTACAGATAATTTCCTCACCCCCTTTTCATCCAAGATGTTCATGTCTTTCTTTCTTCAGTCGATAAGAAATTATGTTTCTTTAGGAAAACATTTCAGGGTTTCTCTCCATATAATGGACTTCAATGGTGCCACCCAAGTTTGAAAGTCCAAAATGCAGTTTAAATGCAGCTTCAAAGGTCTCTAAACCTGTTCATCTTTGGAGCACAATTTAAGATATTTTGGATGAAAACCGGGAACTTTGTGGCTGTCCCATTGACTGCCAAGTAAATAACACTGTCAAGGCCCAGAAAAGTATGAAAGACGTCGTCAAAATAGTCCATCTGTCATCAGTGGTTCAACCATAATTTTACATAGCTACGAGAATACTTTTTGTATGCAAAGGAAACAACTTTATTCAACAATTCGTCTCTTCCACATCAATATAGCGCCATTTTGGAGAGTATCCCCTGGACGCAAACAGCGTACGCTGTTCTCTGTCAGTCGCAGCACATGGATACGTTTATTTACACTTTTTTTTAAACAAAAACAGCGTATCTGTGTGACGCCGCTGATACAGAACAGCGTACCCTGTTTGCATCCAGGGGATACTCTCTAAAATGGCTCTACAGTAACGCGGAGGAAGTCGTTATTTTTGTTTTCTTTGTGTACAAAAAGTATTCTCGTAGCTTCGTATAAAAATGGTTGAACCACTGATGGCAGATGGACTATTTTGACGACATCTTTCATACTTTTCTGGGCCTTGACAGTGTTATTTACTTGGCAGTCAATAGGACAACGACATGGGGGTAAGTGATTAATGACAAAATTTTAATTTTGGGGTGGAGTAGCCCTTTAAGGTCAAATTAAAGTAGTAGAGTAGTTCACTTTCGGAACAAAAATGTACAGTTAGTTTGCTCTATTCCCTTTGTCATTCAAGATGTTCATGTCTTTCTTTCTTCAGTCGATAAGAAATTTAGTTTCTTGAGGAAAACATTTAAGGGTTTCTCTCCATATAATGGACTTCAATGGTGCCCCCAAGTTTGAATGTCCAAAATGCAGTTTAAATGCAGCTTCAAAGGTCTCTAAACGATCCCAGCCGAGGAAGAAGGGTCTTATTTAGCAAAACGATCATTCATTTTTGAAACAAACTGACAATTTATATACTTTTTAACCTCAAACGCTTGTCTTGTAAACGCTTGTCTTATCTATGTCAGCGTGAACTTGTTTTTTTTCCGGTTCAAGACAGTTGGGGTATGTTAAAAAACTCCCATCTCGTTTTCTTCCCCAACATAAAAATCATCCTACATCATTGCAGAGGTACCCAGTGTTTAAAGCCACTTGAAGCTGCATTTAAACTGCATTTTGGAAGTTCAAACTTGGGGGCACCATTGAAGTCCACTATATGGAGATAATTCCTGAAATGTTTTCCTCAAGAAACACTGAAGGAGACAGACATGAACATCTTGGATGACAAAGGGGTGAGTAAATGATCTGTACATTTTTGTTCTGGAAGTGAACTAATCCTTTAATTAACTCTGAAATCACTAACTAACAGTGAACTAAATGAGATCACACTCCTGTTAACATTGACCGGTAAACTGCCGCATTTTTACTTAATTTATTAAAACAGGATTAAAAATTAATTTATTCCAACTTGGGAATTGAACCCAGGTCGTTCCGCATAACTAGACACTAAATATTTCTAATGCTGCATTAGAACATGTTAAACATTTAGTAAGTGTGAGTTGTTGATATCTTTAATATTTCAGATTAGCTGAGCAGGGATGTGTGTTAATGAAGTGTTAATTTTATGATTTGTATAATACGCCAAAGGGAGCTAGGACACAACTCAAAACCAATACTATATAATTATGCCAAAGCAATATGTAATTAGCATAACTGCATTTGTTTTGAAATGGTTTGAGAAGTATAAATGAAGCACACTTACGTGTTTTGCCGACTGAGGTCTTGGATAGAGCTGTGGACTCTCCATCTGCATAAACAGGGGTCACTGTGATCTTGTACCTTGTGTCTGAGAGGAGAGGTTGCAGGATCACGCTTCTTCTGTTTCCCGAGACTAACACCTGGAGAAGAGCAGAATATTCAATACCAGACAAAGCACGATGTAGGTGTGGATGCATTTGCTTTCTCTGTGAGGACCAAATGTCCTTGAGGTCTTTGTGTGGAAACCAGCTTTATAATGTAAGTGAATCATTTACAAATGCATAACGCAGAAATGGTGAATTTTTAGTATTAGGGTCTGTACATAATTCTTTTAATTAGCTTCATTTAACTTCAATACAGTCTAAAAACAAATGTGTGCACACATACACAGCTGTGAAAAAGTAAGTACATCCCATAGTTTTGTAATTTCTTTCAACATATGTGGGCATGACAATACTGAAACTTCATTTGGACAGTATCAGTGAGACAAAGTGGTATAAATAAACAAATATTAATACAAATTATACTTTTAAACATACAATAATGTTCAAAAGATTGGGGTCAGTAATCTAATAATTTTTTAATTTTAAGAAATATATTATGGAATATTTTGGAGACACTAAACTATGGAAGCCTGTTATGTTATTACGACTTTTTATCTCACAATTCTGACTTTTCTCTCAGAATTGTATGATTTAAACTCACAACTGCAAGATATTATCAGAATTGCAAGATTTAGACTTGCAACTGCGAGTTTTAAAGTAAAAATTTTCATGATTTAAATGGATTTATAATTGTGAGTTATAAAGTAAGAATTGTTAGACAAAAAGACTTGCAATTCTAACTTTTCTCTTGCAATTGTGTGTTTATTTCTCACAGTTCTGACTTTTTTTGTGTGTTTGTGTCTCACACTTCTGACTTTTTTCTCACAACTCTGACTCTTCTGAGATATAAACTCGCAATTGCGAATTATAAAGTCTAATTTTGAAGGGAGAAAGGCTGATACGTCCTCAGATTTGTGAGTATATCTCACAATTCTAACTTAATTATTATTTAACTTAATAATTGTGAGTTATAAAGTCAGAATTGTAAGATATAAATTTGCAATTCTAAGAAATAAACTTGCAATTCTGAGAAAAAAAGTCAGAATTGGGAGTTTATTTTTCAGAATTGTAGATTTACTTTACTCGCAATTGTGATTTTATATCTTACAATTATGAGAAAAAAGTCAGAATTGTGAAATAAAAATTTGCATTTAGCTTTTTACATTTTTTATTAGATTTTTTTAATTAATTAATAAAAAAATAATAATAATTTAATTATTTCCTTGATTTGAATGAAATAATAAATTATTATTTCATTAGAATCATCTGACTGAAAACTTTTGAACTGTAGTATAAATACCAACTATAAATATATAAATATCTAATTTAGGAAAAAAAGATACATTTTCCCATTTTTGGTAGAAATAATTTCTTGTAGGTGTTTCTTTTAATTGTCCATCAGTCTCTTAAACTGACTGTACTGTACAAGTATCACTATTCTATTTGCACTGCAATCTAGACTTTGGCTTTGAACTTAATCGTGCTGAAAGAAGTACTAAAAAAATAAATGTACAGTTCCATGTACTTTTTTTATAAGGCCTGTGGTGTCTTCAAGCACTCTTTGGTATAATGTGTAATTCATGGTTAGTTTTATGACGTTATTTGCAATACTGAAGCTGCAAAATACCCTCAAACCACAACACTCCCACTCCTTTGCTTGTGGGCATGAGTTTCTCATAAGCTCAAATCTGTCCTTTCACTTGTCCAAAAGTCCTGATTGAATGGCAAACTTCAATTCTGTTTTGTAGAGCAGAGGATTCATCTTTGCCGACCTACCATAGACTAGATTTAGACAATAGTTTTTAATGGTTAGCTTCCTAAAGCATTTTTCTGAAGAATTACTGTACGTACAGCAGAATGACAGATTAAAAAAAAATCTGACTCGTATGCCATAACACCTTATCTTCTGAGGGGCTCAGGCAGCTCTGGTGCATCTTGTTGTAATATTAAACACTTGACATACAGTAGCGATAAATGTAGGGACATACATTTTTCATGGGGTGCACTTACTTTTACACGTGTGTGAGGAAGCTATAACTGCTAGTGTATGTAAAGAGTGATTGTCAAGGACAGAGACAATGCTGATATAGAGAAACGATTCCAAAGGCTTCATTAGTTTTCTCACATCTAAATATTTGAGTGTTTGATCAGCTCTCATGAAAGCTATTCTGAGTATAAGCCAACAGACTAGAAATCTGTGTACTGAACTTTAGGGAGCTGGATGAAAATCAAGAAAGCCAGCACTCAGCTCTGTAGCCAGCATCCAATCACTGCAGTCATTCACCGCAGACACACCATTAATCACACACGCATACACACACACACACACACACACACACACACACACACAAACAAGGCAGTCCATTGCTTGTTGATAATGAAATGTTGGGTTGCATTATGTGGAGTGGCTTCCTCTGTGTGAGAGTACTATCAATGAACAGACTACAAATAAGACAAATGAAAATAAGTCATTTTGTGAATGTAACCATGCAAAGATGATTTGAAAGAGGAACCTAAAAAAACTAAAGGTTCCAAAAAGCTAACATTTTAAGTCTGTGTTTTACATTTTAAAATTGATTTCTATTTTTTCCCCCCAGCACAGGCACTTATTACCACAAGGCACTTATAGGCATTAATTACCACAGCAGACTGCACAATATGTTCAGAGTTTATGCTGTGATATTTTTATATATTTAGGTGCACCTTTTTTCCATATTAAAGGATTAGTTCACTTCCAGAAGAAACATTTCCTGATAATTTACTCACTCCCATGTCATCCAAGATGTTCATGTCTTTCTTTCTTCAGTCGATGGTCAATGGGGATCAACGGGTTGAAGGTCAGACTGCAGTTTCAATACAGCTTCAGCGATCCCAGCTGAGGAATAATAGTCTTAGCTAGTAAAACGATTAGACATTTTCTAAAAAAAAGTAAATGCATGAAGTCAAGCTAGTGCAAGACGAGCGTTTTGAGGTTAAAAAGTATATACATTTTTATTTTTATTTATTTATTAATTTTTTTTAAAGTGACCAAGCGTTTCGCTACATAAGACTCTTATTCCTCAGCTGGGATCGTGTTGAGTCCTTTGAAGCTGCATTGAAACTGTAATTTGGATCTTTGACCTGCTAATCCCCATTGAAGTCCACTACATGGAACAAAATTCTGCAATGTTTTCCTCAAAAACCTCAATTTCTTGACTGAAGAAAAAAAGACATGGACATCTTGGAAGACATGGGGGCGAGTAAATTAATAGGATTTTTTTTTATTTTGAAAGTGAACTAATCCTTTAAAGGAACACTCCACTTAAAATAGGCTCATTTTCCAACTCCCCTAGAGTTAAACAGATGAGTTTTACCGTTTTTGAATCCATTCAGCCGATCTCCGGGTCTGCTGTTAGCACTTTTAGCATATCTTAGCATAAATCACTGAATCAGATTAGACCATTAGCATCTCGTTCAAAAATGACCTAAGATTTTAGATATTTTTCCTATTTAAAACTTAACTCTTCTGTAGTCTCATTGTGTACAAAGACCGACGGAAAATGAAAAGTTGCGATTTTCCAAGCTGATATAGATAGGAACTATACTCTCATTATGGCATAATACTCCAGGAACTTTGCTGCTGTACCATGGATGCAGCAGGCGCAATGATATTACATAGCACCTGAATACAGTCCCCAGCCATTTTACTATTACCTCAGTGGTTAGTGCTGGTCATGTTGGAAGTTATGTAGCTGGGGACTATTTTCAGGCACTGCGTAATATCATTGCGCCTGCTGCACCCATGGTATGGCATCAAAGTTCCCTGATTATTACGCCAGAACAAGAGTATAGTTCCTATACATATCAGCCTGGAAAATCACAACTTTTCAATTTCTGTCGGTCTTAGTACACGATGTAACCACAGAAGAGGAAAAATATCAAAAATATTTGGTCATTTTTGAACGAGATGCTAATGGTCTAATCAGATTCAATGATTTACCGACAGACCCGGAGATCAACTGAATGGATTCCAAAATGGTAGTGTTTAACACTAGGGGAGTTTTCAAAAAAAAAAGTGGAGTGTTCCTTTAATGAAGATAAAACCGAATCATAGTTTTTTTTTAAATACTGTACTGTTCAAAAAATTGTGGTTGGAAATATTTTTTTATTGTTTTGAAAAGAAGTTTCTTTTGTTCACCAAGGCTAAATTTGTTTACTTAAAAAATATATATAGTAAAACGAATAATACTGTGAAATATTACAATTCAAAATATCTATTTCATTGTGTTCTTTCTATTCGATTTTAATACTTCTGACCAGTGTCAGCTTTGCTGAATATTAAGTTCTTTCAAAAAAACTTTTGAGTGGTAGTGTGTGCAGAAAATTATCTACAATTTTAACTTCCTTTGATCAGTCAGGTGCAGTGTTGCACGGTCAAGAAGGTACTGTTTGACCACCTGCTGTTTCCGACTTGTTTTTGCTGTGCGGCGTCCTGCAGAACAACTCTCATTAGCGGAGCTGTCCACCAATCCGTGGTGCTGAAACTTGAATGCAGGAGATCGTCTCTCTTTTTAAAGGAATAATTCACCCAAAAATGTCCATTCTGTCATTAATTACTCACCTTCATGTCGCTCCAAACCCGTAAAACCTTTGTTCATCTTCAGAACAAAAATTAAGATATTTTTGATGAAATCTGAGAGCTTTCTTACCATGCAACGCAACTGACACGTTCAAGGCCCAGAAAGGTAGTAAGGAAATTGTTACAATTGTTACAATAGTCCATGTGACAGCAGAGGTTCAACCGTAATGTTATGAAGCTACAACAATACTTTTTGTGCACAAAAAAATCCCAAAACAGCAATTTCTTATTCTCATGAGGCTGCATCAAAGATTCATAGCTTCATAACATTAATGTTGAACCACTAATGTCACATGGACTATTTTAACAATGTCCTTACTACTTTTCTGGACCTTGCATGTGGTAGTTGCATTGCTGTCTGTGCAGGGACAGAAAGCTTTTGGATTACATCAAAAATATCTTAATTTGTGTTCCATATGGGTTTTGAAACAATATGAGGGTGAGTAATTAATGACAGCTTTTTCATTTTTGGGAGAACTGTTCCTTTAAACTTTGCTGGAACTTTCCCTTAAATTAGGCGTGTTCTCCTTTACTATCCCTCTCAGATGTTCTCTCTCTGCTTCTCACATTTTGCTCCGTGACCTAAATGGCACTTGAAAAGATAATGGAATTTCCTTTTTCCCAGTCCCATCTCCTTTATCCATCTCCTTTATAGCTTGACCCCCAATGATTCTCCAGGAGAATTACAACCCACGAGAGGTCGATATTCTGTACAGTTAGGGGCGACGAGTCACCACAGAGTCTGAATGAGTCTGTGGAGTCTGAAACTTTACGCCATGAAAGATCGTAACCGTGCCAGACCAAGGTTGCAGCAAAGTCAGCCAAATGCAACAAAAACAACAGATTCCCACATCAGAAGAACAGCCATGTTTTAATTCTTTATGCATGTCAGGAATCACTCCAGGATGAGACAAAGGGTGTTCCAGTAGGGGGACGTGAAAAGGTCACTTTGAGCAAGACATGTCCTTGTAATAGATAACACAATTCAACTTCACTTACCCGGAGGAATATGATAAGCCTGCAGTCTAACAGCACAGAGGTAATAAATTTTTCCGTTAGATTTTTATAGCGCAAGAGCAATATAGGTAGCTTTATGAAATAACAGCCTCGCGGGGACACAAATAAGACAAGTGTATGTTGTCCTCTTTATGTACTCGGATTGGGAGAGGAGAGTGGAGCTAAACTGTTCAAGAAGACAGGAAGATGACGATGACAAAGTGCGAGCAAGCTCTTGTGTTGTTATTTTAACTTTAGTTATGGATTTCTATGTACTGTGGTTATGTTTACTCACTGTTTCTTCTGTGCGGTCTGCACTGACATATGTCACTTTGTACTGCTCCACGTCTAAATCCAGCACCTCCCAGTTTACTTGGATACTGAAGGAGGTCTCCTCATCCATCCACAGGTTACTCACTCCCAAATGAACAACTAGAGGATAAAGATAAACTTAGACACAGTATATTCTGGGGTATTTTTTAGGGTTGGTTTTTGACACAAATTTAACAATTTGATTCCGATTCACAAGCTTGCGATGCAATTTCCAATTTGTTTTTGATTATTTTGGATGTATATCAGGTACCATACATGCCAAATTTGCCAAAATGAATAAAAAATATGCCAAAAAAGAATAACTCTTAACTAATGCTGTAAAATTTACATGAGGGTCAATTGGTTATACATTTACTATAATATTTAAGGTTAAAATAAACTGATTTGTACAGTATACAAAGTTTTTATAACAATAAAGTTACAATTACATAATTATATATACAGTTGAAGTCAAAAGTTTACATACACCTTGCAGAATCTGCAAAATGTTAATTGTTTTACCAAAATAAGAGGGATCACACAAAATGCATGTTATTTTTTATTTACTACTGACCTGAGTAAGATATTTCACATAAAAGATGTTTGCATATAGTCCACAAGAGAAAATAATAGTTGAATTTATAAAAATAACCCTGTTCAAAAGTTTTCATTCTTTATACTGTGTACTTGATTCTTAACAAACCTGAATGATCCACAGCTGTCTTTTTTTGTTTAGTGATAGTTGTTCATGAGTCCCATGTTTGTTCTGAACAGTTAAACTGCCCGTTGTTCTTCAGAAAAATCCTTCAGGTCCTATGAATTCTTTGTTTAATCAGCATTTTTGTGTATTTGAACCCTTTCCAACAATGACTGTATGATTTTTGATTTCACACTGAGGACAACTGAGGGACTCATATGCAACTATTACAGAAGGTTCGAACACTCACTGATGATCCAGAAGGAATTGCATTAAGAGCCGGGTGGTGAAAACTTTCAGAATTTGAAGATCAGTGTAAATATAACTTATTTTGTCTTCTGGGAAACATGTAAGTATCTTCTGTAGCTTCTGAAAGGCAGTACTAAAAATGTACACATCTTCATTCTGTTCAAAAGTTTTCACCCCTAGCTCTTAATGCATCGTGTTTCCTTCTGAAGCATCAGTGAGTGTTTGAACCTTCTGTAATAGTTGTATATGAGTCCCTCAGTTGTCCTCAGTGTGAAAAGATGGATCTCAAAATCATACAGTCATTGTAAACTTTTGAATAGGGTCATTTTTATAAATTCAACTATTATTTTCTCTTGTGGACTATATGTAAACATCTTTTATGTGAAATATCTTACTCAGGTCAGTAGCAAATAAAAAATAACATGCATTTTGTATGATCCCTCTTATTTTGGTAAAATAATTAACATTTTGCAGATTCTGCAAGATGTATGTAAACTTTTGACTTCAACTGTATCTACTACACTATTTTTTCTTAATATAAACATTTAAATGCTGTCAAAAAATCTTGACAGATTTATTCAAATGTAAATTTGACATTGAAGAACAGTAAATATGATAATGAATATATATGGTGCATATTCATATTTAGCAAAATGCTCTACAGTTATTTTTTTCTAGCTGACTAACAAGTTTATGGTCACCAAATATATCTTTTTTCTGAGGTAAATGTGACATTACGTTGAAGTTGAAACACTGATTAAACGTTTACATAAGACAGGATATGGATTACGGTAAGTTACACTCTTTTTTAACATATCTTCGGATGTTTATTCATGTTTATTTCATGCTGAAATTGGTATTAAAGCTGTGGAGATCAGTTCACGTGCGCTTTGTGCTGCCGCTTCTCTCGAACGTGCATCTGTTACTCCACATTAAACACCGCCAAAACAGTATTTATTGTTTGAATATTGTAATAAAATGGACAGAATTTGAAATTTGTGACTTTGTTTTATATCAAAAGTAACAAAGCACAAAGCCTATTGCGATTTACTGGATGAGACGCGTGTTACAATGTTTTGTTAATTAACTGAAAACAGGCTAGACTAATCGACTCTTGGGATTTAAGAATCAATATAATTTCATAAAAATGAGAATCGATTAAAATCGAGAAAGATATATTTTTACCCAGCCCTAATATTCATCTACTCATATCCATCCATCCCATTTTCAAACACAGTAGGAAAAAATCATATTTGTCTTACATGCTGTAGTGGAGGGAAAAGTGGTGGGAACTTCTGTGGTCCAGTCCACTGCAATCAAAAAACAAAGCAAAGCAAAAAAGAAGACAAAGTAAAACAAAAGCAAAGCAAAACAAGAAGAAGCAAAACAAAACATTAGTTAGTCAGTTTGAGATGAGTTGGTTGGTGTTAAACATTTAAACAACATTATTGCATTTCTTACATGTATTTTCGAGCACAACCACAGCGCTGCTCTCCGTTTCGTCTTTATAAATGGCTGACAGCGACACCTTGTACTCTGTAAAAGGACTCAGGCCTTGAATCACATACGAGTCCACAGCTCCATTCAGCATCATCTATACAACACATAAACACAAAACCAACCAGTTACAGTATAAGTCAGAGCTATAACAAGAACTGGATAGTGCTGAGAGTAGGTAGGGCTGGTTTAGCCTGGTTAAACCTCTTGTTTAGTAATCATCAACATGTGGTTGAGAGTTTTGAACTGCATGGGACAACACAACTTTTTATAAAATAGCCAATAGCCCGTAGATTATATGGAAACCTGTTTTCGCCACTAAATAAAAAATAAAAAAAAAAATTGCGACTTTTTATCTTACAATTTTTTTTCCCCGCAATTGCATAATACAAACTTGCAATTCTGACTTTTCTGTGAGATATAAACTCGCAATTGCAAGATATAAAGTGAGAAATAACCTTGCGATTGCGAGAAATAAAGTTAGAATTGTTAGACATAAATTTGCATCTCTGACTTTTTTTTCTCAGAATTGTGAGATATAAACTCGCAATTGTGAGAAATAAAGTCAAAATTGTGAGATATAAACTCGCATTTCTGACTTTTTCTCCTCAGAATTGAGATATAAACTCACACTTGTGAAAAATAAAGTTAAAATGGTGAGATATAAACTTGCAATTGTGAGAAATAAAGCCAGAATTGTGTGATATAAACTTGCAATTGTGAGAAATAAAGTCAGAATTGTGTGATATAAACTTGCAATTGTGAGGAATAGAGTCAGAATTGTTAGACAAACTAGCATTTCTATTTTTTTTTCTCAGAATTGTCAGACATAAATTCGCAGTTGTGAGAAATAAACTCGCATCTCTGACTTTTTTCTCAGAACTGTGAGATATAAACTTGCAATTGCAAGAAATAAAGTCAAAATTGTGAGATATATACTCGCATTTCTGACTTTTTTCCCTCAGAATTGTGAGATATAAACTCACACTTGTGAGAAATAAAGTCTGAATTATTAGACATAAACTAGCACTTCAAATTTTTTTTCTCAGAATTGTCAGACATAAACTCACAATTGTGAGAAATAAAGTCAAAATTGTGAGATATAAACTGGCATTTCTGACTTTTTCTCCTCAGAATTGAGATATAAACTCACACTTGTGAAAAATAAAGTTGAGATGGTGAGATATAAACTTGCCATTGCGTGAAATAAAAGAATTGTGTGATATAAACTTGCAATTGCAAGAAAAAAAGTCAGAATTGTTAGACATGAACTAGCATTTCTAGTTTTTTTTCTCAGAATTGTCAGACATAAATTCGCATTTACGAGAAATAAACACGCATTTCTGACTTTTTTTCCTCAGAATTGTGTGATACAAACTTGCGATTGCAGGAAACAAAGTCAAAATTTTTCTTAGAATTGTGAGATATAAACTCACATTTCTGACTTTTTTTCCTCAGAACTGTGAGATATAAACTTGCAATTGTGAGAAATAAAGTCAAAATGGTGAGATATAAACTTGCAATTGCGAGAAATAAAGTCAGAATTGTGTGATATAAACTTGCAATTGTGAGGAATAAAGTCAGAATTGTTAGACAAAGTAGCATTTCTAATTTTTTTTTCTCAGAATTGTCAGACATAAATTCGCAATTGTGAGAAATAAACTCGCATTTCTGACTTTTTTTCCTCAGAGTTGTGTGATATAAACTTGCGATTGCAGGAAACAAAGTCAAAATTTTTCTCAGAATTGTGAGATATAAACTTGCAATTGTGAGAAATAAAGTAAAAATTGCAAGATATAAACTTGCAATTGCGAGAAATAAAGTCAGAATTATGTGATATAAACTTGCAATTGTGAGGAATAAAGTCAGAATTGTTAGACAAACTAGCATTTCTAAATTTTTTTTCTCAGAATTGTCAGACATAAATTCCCAATTGTGAGAAATAAACTCGCATTTCTGACTTTTTTCCTCAGAGTTGTGTGATATAAACTTGCGATTGCAGGAAACAAAGTCAAAATTTTTCTCAGAATTGTGAGATATAAACTTGCAATTGCGAGAAATAAAGTCAAAATTGCGAGATATAAACTTGCGATTGTGAGAAATAAAGTCAGAATTGTGTGATATAAACTTGAGTTTGCAAGAAATAAAATTAGAATTGTTAGACATAAATTCGCATATCTGACTTTTTTTTTTTAAATTGTGATATAAACTTGCAATTGCGAGAAATAAAGTCAGATTTGTGAGATATGAACTTGCGATTGCGGGAAATAAAGTCAGAATTGTTAGACATAAACTTGCATCTCTGAATTTTTTCTCAGAACTGTGAGATATAAACTTGCAATTGCGAGAGATAAAGTCAAAATTGCGAGATCTAAACTTGCATTTCTGATTTTTTTTTCCTCAGAATTGTGAGATATAAACTTGCAAGTGTGAGAAATAAAGTCAGAATTGCAAGATATAAAGTCAGAATTGTGTGGTATAAACTCACAACTGTGAGTTATAATGTCCAGTTCTGAGGGGGAAAAAATTATATTTTCTCAAAATAACAAGTTTATTCTCACAATTCTGACTTAATTTGCAATTGTGAGTTTATATCACACAACTCTGAGAAAAAAAGTCAGAATTACAAGTTTATATTCCACAATCCTGGCTATATAATTAGCGAACTGCAAGTTTAGATCTGCCAATTTTTACTTCATATCTCACAATTCTGAGGAAAAAAAGTCAGAAATGCGAGTTTATATTTCACAATTTTGACTTTGTTTCTCTAAATAGCAAGTTTATATCTCACAATTTTGACTTTATTTCTCGCAATTGCAAGTTTATTTCACAATTCTGAGGATAAAAAGTCAGAAATGCAAGTTTATATTTCACAATTTTGACTTTATTTCTCGAAATAGCAAGTTTATATCTCACAATTTTGACTTTATTTCTCGCAATTGCAAGTTTATCTCACAATTCTGAGGATAAAAAGTCAGAAATGCAAGTTTATATTTCACAATCCTGGCTATATTTAGCAAAGAAATCGCAAGATAAAAAGTCGCAATTCCTTTATAGATTTTTTTGATTCAGTAGCTGAAAACAGGCTTTCACAAGATTATGTTGCAGGTCAGACAAACCACACTTGACAGGAAAAAAGACACTTTACAGTCAATTGTAAGGATTTATAGCCAAGTGTCAGAGGGTGATGATGAAGAAAACGGACAGTCCAATTCTGGAGCAAGGCCACCTCTATTTCAGCCAAGACCCAAGAGCGATGGCTCTGATGAAGACCACAGTCATCATCGAGAGGATGCTGGAAAAATTATGTTCTTATGATATTGTATGTTGTTAACTACAGTCTGCTTATGGTTGTACCATTAGATGACAGATGGTATTTATAAATGGAGAAGATTGGATTTTTCCTCAAATGTGTGTGCGGCATCATTGTGCAGGACATACGTCAACAGTATTTTCTCTCTATTTTCCAGCAAAACTGCAACAGTTCACAGACAAAACATCATGTTTAGTCTGGTATGAATGTTGGTGGCAACTCACAACGAGAACATGCATTAAACAGCAAGTCTACTATCAGGAGAGCTTTTGGATCTCAGTCAGCTCTGGGCCGTCCCAGCAAACCCCTTTGAGTGGATATGTGTTTCTGGGCTGACTCTTCTGCTCTGGGACATGAAGCTCCAACCACATTCCAGTTTGCCTCACAGCATTTTATTATTTTCTGCTCTGGTGGCTCTTGGTAAACATATCGACCTGTGGTGCTATCTATAAAAAACAGCTGCACTGACTTCTGGCCAGTAATAAAAAGTTTCTCCGTCACACACTCTCACACACGCTTGTGTCTGTGGTCACGCGTGGCAGGGATCGCGGTGACTGGATGCGTTCAGTATGCTGCTGGTTGTTTTGGTGTTTGTGACTGGTCATTTCTAATAGAGAATAACAGTTGGCTCCAGGCTCTGGGTTAGTGGAGAGTATTGATCGACCCATAAATCATTTTCAAGGACCTCATAAAATTCATATTTCACTTTCTCTTTTTCAACATATATAGTTCGTTGGAACAAACATCTAGCAATGGACGTTTAAAACAGCAAGTTAGTCACAATGGAGAAACACTGTAAAAAAAACAGAGAGTTCAAGGGTTCAGGATTTGGCTGGTTTGCATGTGCCCCTGCTGGAAGATGGCATGACTCCACCATCCTGCTGCCAAAAAGCATCTGTCTCCACTGACAGACAAAATGTTTTTGCAAGCCACATCAAAAATATTTCATTATATTATAGTAGATGTTTTGCCAGTGAACAACTGATTTATATATCCATTTTATGTAACACAGAGTCCTAAATGCCACGACTTAAATACGATAAAAGGCATCCCAACTAGTCGCAACAGCATCACGTGAAATTTCTATGTTAGAAACGGTTTCTATTTCTGTAACGTTGCATCTGGAACATACAAACTATGACAATTATAATCTCAAGTACTGATTATGTGCTTTCTTCAGTGTTAAAAGTGTCTAATGTGAGTTTGAATATCATATTGTGTGACATTAATATCCATACTGAAAGCAACAATAGATAATGTACCTCAGATCTTGAAAATAATTTACACAGTCTAAGACTTCTTATAAGCATGAAACACACTTATATTATATTATATTATGTTATATATTATAGTTCAAAAGTTATTCTTAATGTTTGTTTAAGAAGTATATTGTGCTCACCATTAAAATTTAAAATAGATGTTTTTTTAATGTAATTTATTATATATAATATAATATAATATAATATAATAATACAAACTTTTATATTATATTATATTATATTACAGCTTAAACGTTTTTTTAATGTTTGTTTAAGAAGTATATTATGTTTACCATTTGATAAAAAAAATACAAGAAATACAGCACTATTATAAAACATTATTAAAATTTAAAATAGATGTTTTTTTTAATGTAATTTATTCTTGGAAAAACAATTTAATATGCTGACTTGCTAATCAAGCAACATTTTTCTTTTTATTAAAGCAAAAAACAGACACATCCAGAATTCTTTGATGAACAGAATAGTCAAATATAATATAATATATAATATAATTAGTGCTGTCAAACGATTAATCGCGATTAATCGCATCCAAAATAAAAGTGTATTTTTACATAACATATGTGTGTTTACTTTGTATATTTATTATGTACATATAAATACACACACATACATGTATATATTAAAACAAAATATTTATATGTATATATATTTATAACTATATACAATTTAGATTATAAATAAATGTAAATATTTTATATATAAATCTAAAATATTTTCCCTTAATATATACATGCATGTGTTTGTATTTATATATACATAATAAATATACACAGTACACAAATGTATAGTATGTAAACATAAACTTTTATTTTGGATGCGATTAATCGCGATTAATCGTTTGACAGCCCTAAATATAATATTATTTAATATAATATAATACAAACTTTTATATTATATTGTATTATATTATATTATATTACAGCTTAAACATATTTTTATTGTTTGTTTAAGAAGTATATTATGTTTACCATTTGATAAAAAAAATACAGGAAATACAGCACTATTATAAAACATTATTAAAATTTAAAATATATGTATTATGTAATTTATTCTTGGAAAAGGGGAAAAACAATTTAATATGCTGTTTTGGTAATCAAGCAACATTTTTTTCTTTTTATTAAAGCTAAAAACGGATACATTCAGGATACTTTGATAAATAAAATGTTCAAATAAAACAGTATTTATTAATATATACACATATATATTAAGCCACCACCAGCATTTCTGATGATTTTCACTAACATTTCATGGTCCCCAAAATATTTTGTTGTTTGAATATCTGAAAATGCAACACTTCAGAATAAAGAACATTCAAGAGATGTGTAACAGCAACCCGAGTGTCTAACAGTTAAAACACGGAAACACGGAAACACAGAAAATAATGTGTTTGGCATGGAAAGAGTTAATACAGAAATTAAAGAAAAAAGCAAAGCGAAGTTCCTTCTAGCTGTAGCACAACACTAATCATTGTACTTGTAATTGACTGACCTCTCTTTCATCTCCTCCTTCAGTAGGTGACCAGGCCATCTTATAGAGCACAACATCTCTGGCAGGATGTGACCAGCTGACCAGAAAACTTTCCGAGGTCACCTCTGATGTCATCAGGCTGAATGGGGCTGGCACAAGCTCTGAACGAGACAGAATCAAACAAGGTTAAGCAAACTAAAATCCTTTGCTAAACTACAATTAGTTTTATGACAAAAAAGGACAACTACCATACTGACCCAAATATAAAACAATGTGTTTTTCTCAGAAATGCATGTGAAAAAACGCAGTCATCTGATATTCAGGGTCTAGAATTTGACATGTCAATAATACAAATACGCCAAATACGCATAAAACAAGTGGCATGAGTCTTGGCTGTCATGTTAACCAAATTGTAAGTGATTTTAAAATGTAAAACAGTACCCAGGTTTGAAGACTACAATAAGATTTCACTTCTACTGTTAATTAAATTTTGGTAGGCTACTTGGAGATGGATAGCCTAATTGTCATACAATTCAGATTCATAGGCTACACTGCAAAAAAAAAAAAAACTTTGGGTAGTTAACTTAAAATAATTTACCTTGCTGCCTTAAAATTTTAAGTTTAGTCAACTCAAGTTCATTCAAGTAGAAATATTAAGTAGTAATAAGTGAGAACTTATATATTCGAGTTGACTAAACTAAAAATTTGTTCAACTTAAGAGCTGTGTTTGTTACTTGGCTGCCTTAAAATTGTAAGTTAAATCAACTCAAACATCTAAGTTGTCACTTAGTAAAACGTAACATTTCAAGTTAACTAAACTTTTTTTGAGTTGACTGAACTTAAAATCTTAAGGTAGCCAGGTAACAAGTTATTTTAAGTTGACTCAGGTACTTGTTTTTTACAGTGTAATAATAATAATAACATTAATTTCTGTTTTTCGTCTTGTGTTCGAGCAAAATATGTTAACATTCTTCAATGAAACATATTTTTATTACTCAGTTGGCATTCATTTTTCCTTCTGTGTTTCACAGATGTGAGTCATAAGACTTTGGAACAACATGAAGGTGAATGAACTATGCCACAATTTTAATTTCTGAGTGAACTAATCTTTTAAACAATTAAATTTTGCTTAAGTGAATGAATTCCTGAACATTCTCATTTCCACAGAGCGACCAGAGCATTCACCATAACAATCATTTTTAAATTCAAATGTATTCCCTAGAAATTTTACCACGTAATCTGATTACTACAACGGCAATGTCAGGACACCCACAGAACAATGGAACTCAGGAAATGAAGGCCCCGATCTATTATAGATTCCAGCAGCCAATCAATGATTACTGAATGTAACAGCCTGCCTAGAAACTGATGCTTCATCCAGGACAGAGAAAGCATCCATTCCTGGTTTCCAGCTGGAGTAAATTGCATACTCGAATATTGTAAATTCTGTTGGAGGGCGAAAATACGACAAAATATGCACATACATGTACATGTTAAATCAGCGTTGCTGCAAGTAGACAAGATTTGTTCTGGCTGTGCTCATGATAATGAATACCAATGGGCCCTGTCTCTTCTGTGAAACATCATTTGCATAAATCCACACCCACCGCCCAGCATATGCTCACATCCTTAATCCAACCGACAAAACAGAATCGGTGAATTCAGTTTAAACATTTTCATGCAGTTCATTGGCAAGGATCAAACAGGCTCACTTGTACTGAATCCGCCACTGAGTGCCTCTGACTGGCCAGCATCGTAGAGAGCAAAAACTGCAACCGTGTATTCAGTTAAGGGTGACAGGTTCTTCAGGTACACATTGGTGACTGGACCCAAATTCACCTGGAGAGTAAAAAAATAATGCAATTATTATACGTATTTATACTTAAATTAAGATATTATTTTACTAATATTCAATCGTTTGAATTCTATATGTGACCCTAGTCCACAAAACCAGTCATAAGGGTCAGTTTTTTTGAAACGGAGATATATACATCATTGTTAGGATAGTTCAATATTTGGGTGAGATACAACTATTTGAACATCTAGAAATCTGAGTGTGCAAGAAACTCAAAATACTGAGAAAAACGTCTTTAAAGTTGTCCAAATGAAGTTCTTAGCAATGCATATTACTAATCAAAAATGATGTTTTGATATCTTTACAGTAGAAAATTTATAAAATATCTTCATGAAACATGATCTTTACTTAATATCCTAATGATTTTTGGCATTAAAGAAAAATCAATCATTTTGACCCATACAGTGTATTGTTGGCTATTGCTACAAATATATCTGTGCTAATTAAAGGAACACTCCACTTTTTTTAAACTAGGCTCATTTTCCAACTCCCCTAGAGTTAAACAGATGAGTTTTACTGTTTTTGAATCCATTCAGCCGATCTCCGGGTCTGCCGTTAGCACTTTTAGCATAGCTTAGCATAAATCATTGAATCAGATTAGACCATTAGCATCTCGTTCAAAAATGACCAAATATTTTCAATAGTTTTCCTATTTAAAACTTGACTCTTCTGTAGTTACAATGTGTACTAAGACCGACAGAAAACAAAAAGTTGCAATTTTCCAGGCTGATATGGATAGGAACTATACTCTTATTCTGACGTAATAATCAGGGAACTTTGCTGCCGTACCATGGGTGCAGCAGGCACAATGATATTACGCAGCGCCTAAAAACAGTCCCCAGCTAGGTAACTTCCAACGTGACCAGCACTAAGCCACTAAGGTAATAGTAAAATGGCTGGGGATTATATTCAGGTGCTTTTCAAAACTTGAAAATCTTTGGTCATCTTGAACAAGATGCTAATGGTCTAATCCGATTCAATGATTTATGCTAAGCTATGCTAAAAGTGCTAACGGCAGACCCGGTGATCAGCTGAATGGATTCAAAAATGGTAAAACTCATGTGTTTAACTCTAGGGGAGTGTTCCTTTAAGACTGGTTTTGTGGTCCAGGGTCACATATACTATGTATTTGTTTAACTGGGTGTAAGAGGTAATGAGTGCCTGTTTGTTTAACAGAGAAGCGAGTGCTTGTCATGTATTGTAGGTTGTGTTGTAGTGATCACCTCATTGGTCTGGACACCATCTGTCTTCATATACATAACACGGTAGCCCTTAACCTTATTGGACACTGCGTCCCAGTTGAGTCGCACAGAGCTGTGGTCAACTTCAGTGACCCGCAGGTTACGTGGAGGTCTCAGGGACACTGCAGGACGACAGGGACTAATGATCAATCACTGTCACATATTGAATTTTAAGTGACATTGCTACAATATTAAAGTCACATTGATTTTAATGTACTTTTAAAGTGGTCATTAATTTTCCTAAAAATATGTTGTGTCCTTGTCTGGGAACTCAAGAGAATGGGAGCGTGTAAGACAATGTAATGTCTTTGAGTTAAACACACAGCTGGTAATTTTGATTCATTTAAATCAATCAGTTCAAACTGCCAGTTTCAATTGTTTTTTTCTTCCCATATACACTACTATTCAAGTTTAAAGGGATCGTTGACCCAAAAATAAAAATTCTGTCATTACTCACCCTCACGTCGTTCCAAACTTGTAAGACCTTCGTTTATCTTCAGAACACAAATTACGATATTTTTAATGAAATCTGAGAGCTTTCTGACCCTGCATAGACACATGGTGCTCTCATGAAAGCGTGGCAAAGACTGACACGGAAGAGAAGAAATTGTTAAGTAAATATGTTTTTGTTTTCTTTGCACACAAAAAAACATTACGGTTGAACAACTGATGTCACATGGACTATTTTAACGATGCCCTACTACCTTTCTGGGCATTGAACGTGTCAGTTGTGTTACTGTCTATGCAGGGTCAGAAAGCTATTGGATTTCTTCAAAAATATCTTAATTTGTGTTCTGAAGGTGAACAAAGGTCTTATTGTTTGGATCAACATGAGGGTGAGGATTTTCATTTTTGGGTGAACTAACCTTTTTTTCTTTAATTACCATTTTATTCAGCAAGGATTCATTAAACTCATGAAGTGACTATAAAGACATATTTAATGTTACATGTTAGAACAAGATTTAATAAATGCTGTTCAGTTCTTTTGAATTTAAATTCATCAAATAATTCTAAAAAATGCATTAGTATAATTTCTGAAGGTTCATGTGACAAAAGACTGGAGTAATGACTGCTGAAAATTCAGCTTTGCATCACAGGAATTATATTTTATATTATATTATTATATAATATAATTATACTTTATATTTTTAAATATATATACTTTTTTTTTTTTTTTTTGCTATTTTTACAATTATTTTAAAATGTTTTAAATATTTTACTGTCTTTACTGTATTTTGACCAAATAAAAGCAGCCTTGCGTGCATGAAGTAACCCTTTCAAAAACATCAAATAATTTTTAATGTTTAAATAACACCCTAAACTTTTTAACAGTAGTATAAATTAAAATGTTTTGTGAACATATGAAAATATGCCTTGATTATTCTAACTAAGATGCACATCTTAACAGAATTTTACTCTTTGCATTCAACACTTTTAATATAACTGGCTACTATAGCTGTTTTCTTGAAATTAAAAAAACCCACACACACAAATACTGATTATTATGATTATTAAAAGAAAAAAATTTATGTTGTTTTTTAAAGAAGTCTCTTCTGCTCACCAAGCTAAATAAAAGTAATAATTTCTATAATTTTTTCCCCAAAGGAAAAAAAATGATACTGACTCCAAGCTTTTGAATATATATATATAAGCATTTTGGTATAGTGTATAATGTTACAACTGCTTTTAATTTCAGATAAATGCTTATCTTTGGATCTTTCTCTTTATCAAAAAATCTTGAAAACTGTTTTAAATATTGATGATTATAATAAAAAAAAATTTCAAATCAAATCAAACAGTAAATCAGCATATTAGAATGATTTCTGAAAGACTGTATGACTATAAAGAATGGAGTAATAATGCTGGAAATTTAGCTTTGATCACAGGAATAAATTACATTTTAATATATATTAGAATAGAAAGCAGTTATTTTAAACAGTAAAAATATTTCACAATATTACTGTGTTTGCCATTTTCGGATTAAATAAATGCAGGCTTGGTGAGCAGAAGAAAAAAAAAAAACATTAAATATCTTACTGTTCAAAAACTTTTGACTGGTAGTGTACACCATCCAGTCCTATTACTTGGAGCAACTTTTAAACACATTTTAATGTTTATTAATGTTTATTAATCTGCATAATTTAGAGTTTAACTGTGCTTCAGAATTCAAAACAGAACCAAACACTGGACATTAAATTGAGTAGGAAAGAAAACTGACTGCATTTTTAAACTTAATAAGCAGTTCTGGCCTGGACACTCACTGGTGGTCTCCTGAACAGTAGCGGGGTCACTGGCCTCCTCTCCGAACATGGCATAGACCGTAACGGTGTACTCCGTGTCAGAAATCAATCCAGTAAGTTCCACATCAGTCACCGACTCATCCACCTTTAGCTGCAACACAAAAACAACAGCAACACCTTTAGAGCAGCATAAAGGCTGCTGAAACACAGATCAAAGTGCAACCAAGGGAACTCAAACGTGATGAATGTTATTCTTTATCTACGGGTCCCATGAAAAGAGTGTAACAGTAAAGCTACTATTTCGGTGGAAGTGTCATCGCGCCGGCGCAGGCTTACCGTTTACTCAAACACAGACAGGCACACTCACAAAGACAATTTGCAGCCTCACCTCTCTTTCATCTGTAGTCTCACTGCTCAGTGGAGCGTAAAGGATCATGTACCCAGAAGCCCCTTCTGCATCCCTCCAGCGGGCTCTCATGCTGTTGTCTGTCACATCGTACACCTTGAGATCACTCACTGTTGGTAGAGCCACTGAGGTACAAACATACATACAAATCAGACATCCATACTTAACATAGACAGACGGTCTATGTTTCCATGTGTGTGTTTGCATGAGTGTGAGTGGGTACATTGCATTAAATCATAGCCTAAAGCCATATTTTCATCTTATTTTACAGCAAAAGTACAAAAGATAAATATTTGATAAAATGTATTTATTATTAATAAATAATAGGAATTAATTATAATAATACATTTTTAAGTATTAATATACCAGTCAAAAGATTTTTAATGTTTTTAAAGAAAATCCAAAATACAGCAATAATATTGTGAAATATTTTACTATTTAAAATAACTTATTTCTCTTGAAATATATATTTTAAATGTAATTTATTCATGTGATCAAAGCAAAATTTTCAGCATCATTACTCCTGTCTTCAGTGTCACATGATCCTTCAGAAAGAGTCTAATATGCCGATTTGCTGTTCAAGAAACATTTATTGTTATTATTAGCAATATTTTAATTCTCTGATGAATAGAAAGATCCTAAGATATATATATATATATATATATATATATTATAAAAAAAACTATTATAGAAATTATTTTATAGAAATATGAAATTATAGAAAAATAATACTTTTATTTAGCAACAATGTATTAAATTGATCTAAAGTGATGATAAAGACACTAATAATTGTACAAAAGATTTCTATTTTAGATAAATGCTGTTTTTCTGAACTTTCTGTTTATTAAAGAAGCCTGAACAAATTCTACTCAGCTGTTTTCAACATAATAATAACAATAAAAATGTTTTTTGAGCAGCAAATCAGAATATTAGAATGATTTCTGAAGGATCATGTGACTGAAGTAATGATGCTAAAAATTCAGCTTTGAAATCACAGGAATAAATTACATTTTAAAATATATTCATATAGTTATTTTAAATAGTACAAATATTTCACAATTTTACTGTTTTTGCTGTACTTTGGATCAAATACAGTACTTTGGACTTCTTTAAAAAAACAGTAACAATCTTAAAAAAGTTGACTTGTAGTATGTATATATAGATAGATAGATAGTTAGATAGACAGACAGACAGATAGATAGATAGATAGATAGATAGATAGATAGATAGATAGATATAAATATAGATATATAATTACAATATTATTTTTTAAGAATAATAATGCTGTAAAAAGGTAAAACAAAATTCCGATGGGGTAAGAAAAATCATATTTTTAATTATTTTACATTTATTTTAAATTATTAAATTTTATTTAATTTGTTTTGAATCTAAAATTATATTTCAGAAAACAACTTCCAATAACACAATTTAAGCTTTCCATTAAAATCGTGTTTTACTGGAAAAAACACTGATAATGAAACCAAAATTTTGCAGCGTATGTGTGTTTAGAGTATTTGATCAGTTGTGAATGTGTATGTAAAAAAGTTTGCAAATATCAGAAGTGTATTCTGAGCTAAATTCTGGGAAGGGTGTGACTTTGATGAAGTGTACGAGAAGTAGAAAATGTTTTCTATCTTTTACCACAAACCAAAGACTTTAAACATCTTAATCAACCACTAAATCGGCAGACTTTAGTCCTGTTTTCTTGAGTTGACTGATATGCATCTGCTCTAAAGTAGTGGTTAGAAAAGAAACATTGTATATTGGTAGGTGATGACAGAACTACAGTAAACGGCTTTAGGAAAATGAAACAGGCATGTGGTTTGTTGGGTAATTACTGTTTTACAGTGAAATCGTGTTGAAGGACACGAGGCTGTAACACATGTGATTTGAGATGTTCTGTAGTCAGTGCTGGTCGTGGCAAGTTTAGAGTATGACTCACGCGTGATCTCGCTGCCTCTCAGAGCGTCGCTCGCTGCGCTGCGGTACACAGCGAACACAGCAATCTCGTATTCAGTCAGAGAGTTCAAATTCTGCAGGACGACTGAATTCTCCGTGCCGCCCACCACAATCTGTACAGCAAGACAACAGCGGTTTGTGATGCCGAGCACAGCAGTTATGAAAAATAAGACCACAAACCTCAGCTGTGCTAAATAATGTGGCACATAATATTTATAGTATTGTGCTGACAGCCATCACAAAAATGGAAATAGAACACAAGATAAAAGAGGCTCTGAAAAGTATTTTGACATTTAAGGCCCGGTTAAAAAAAGTAAGACTGTCATTCCGTCAAATAACAAAATATCAAACCAATTGGGGTTTATTTTTAAGACAGAACGCGCAAAAATGACTTCTAAAGCAATGAGTAGCATATTTAAAAACTGTGATAGAACTTTGGTCACCTCTTCCAGAATATCTGCTCCGGATGGATGGTAAATCACCCGATATCTTTCCACACTGCCAGGCGCGTGAGTCCAGGACACACGAAAACTGTGTGCAGTCACCTCAGACGTGACCAAGTCTAGGGGTGGAGACACTGTCTCTTCGGCGGAAGAATCTCCTGTCAATTATGAGGCAATCATGAGGCTCTAAATCCCTTCCACACATCAGCTACTAAATTTAACCAGCAATTAAAAGACTCACGTTTAATATCTTTGTTCTGTTGCTCCACTCCATCACACACCTTCCTGGTCAGGCCATCCACTATAGTGCTCATGATACTGAAGTCTGCCACATTATAAACGTGTGTTGCCTCTGGTTCAGAGGCAATGGCCTTCAGCTCGTTTTCATCAGCATTCTTCACACCTACGTACAACCACAAATTCACACAGGTCATACTGGAATATCTATAATAAATAGCCTGTGTTGATAATGCTGTCGGTGTTGACAGTCAACAATCTTTTGGCAGATTTTGTAAACACTTATTAGCGATAAAATTCATAAATGACTCGCAATATGTATACATAAACCCTGAGGATGTTTATATTTCTATATACTGCATATGTTTAACTGGAAGAACTATTCTACACCAAAATGCATGAGGAATTTTCTAATACCAATGGCAAATAACTCGACTCCAGCACTTCGTAGGGTCTGAGCAGGTGGGACGACATCATCCTGGGATTTGCCGTCGGTTATTAGAATTCCAATTTTGGGAACATCGTCACGAGCCCCGGACTCAGGTTTGAAGCTGTTCTCCAGGATGTAGGTAAGAGCAAGACCTAGACAGAGCAAAATATTTAATGAAGTCTCAAATTTGCAAATACAAGAAAAAACGCAAATGTGAGCTATAACATTGCAATTATGAGAAGAAAAAAAATACAACTGTGAAATATAATGTCACAATTGTGAGATACAAAATCACAATTATGAGAAATAAAGTCACAGTTATGAGAAAGTAAGTCATAATTGTGAGATATACAGTCACAAATGCAAAAAAATAGTCACAGTTGAGAAAAAAAATCATAATTACAAGAAACAAATCACAACTGTGAGAAATAAAGTTGCAATTATAAGAAAAGTAAATCACAATTGTGAAAAAAATAATCGCAATTAAGAGAAAGCAGGTCACAATTATGAGATACAAAATCACAATTACAAAAAGGTCGCCATTATGAGATAAAAAAAATTTACAATTACGAGAAAGTAAGTCACAGTTTTGAGAAATAAAACTGCATTTGCGAGAAACCAAATCACAATTGAGAGACAAAAAATAAAATTGCAATTGTGAAATACAAAAATCACAATTACATGAAAGCAAGTCACAATCGTGAGATATAAATCACATTCTTGAGACATAAAGGGTCCATGTAACGCTTCACAATTACATTTTCAGACCACATGGTGTAAATGCAAAAACGAAAAAAATTAAACCAAGCATTATTTTTTTCCTTTTTTATCAGTTACTTGATTAGTGAATAATTGCTATTTTCTCTCCTTTTTTCAATTTTACTTTTTCTAAATTGTGACTTCAGAAATGATCTTTTGAATAAAGAAAATCTAAATGATTTTCTATTTTTCCTTTTTTTTTTTTTTATTTCACAATTTGTGCCATGGGCTGTACCATTAGCATACACCCGGAGATCGGCTGAATGGATTCAACAACGGTAAAACTCACCTGTTTAACTCTAGGGGAGTTGCAAAATGAGCCTATTTTTAAAAAAGTGTAGTGTTCCTTTAATAATAAACATATAGTCTATACTATTTACATTAGCTTGTATAGTTATTATTAATAAAGTGTTTTCTCCAGTGTTACTGTATTAGTAGGATACATTAAGCCATCTTAAGCATTTGTGAAAGAGCCACACCCCTGCGCTAATGGTACAGCCCACATCGCAAATTGTAAGATAAAAAAATGGAAAAATAGAAAATTGTTTAGACTTTATTTATTCAAACGATTATTTCTGAAGTCACAATTTAGCAAAAGTAATGTTTGGTTTCATTTTAATTTGTTTTTGCATTTGCACCAAGGGGCAACCTCCCGCTCTCGCTCTTGAAACAATACGGAAGTGACTGAAGCTGGCCGCTTGAGGCTGGCTCCAAAAGGGAGCAAATCCCCATAGACTCTCGTGTTAAAATGTTCAAATTTATAACAGATAAAAACATGTTTACAGCCTGGTACAAAAAGTGGTTTTGGTTTTTACAGCTAGTTTTGCCCTTCATGACAACTCTGAGGGGGGTGAATTTTTTTCTAACTCACCCGTTTAAATTATATTAAGCATTAAAATTCTGCATAATTAAGGGTGTGGCCACTTGAGTGACAGGTGTCAGGCAGCCGTCACATTACCTCAGCTTATTCCAGCAGTTGAACTTGGCATCTCAGCCGTGTTATTGCGTTTGTTTTTCTTAGGGTGTTACTTTATCAGGATTATTTTAATAAATTTAAAAACCAGACATCTTAGCTCCACCCACGTCCCGCCTCTTTGTCCATTTTCTATTTTCCTGGAGTGACGCGCGGTGACACGCTTCCAAAATGGCGACCACAGGCCCCGCCCAACTTTTGCTTCAAAAACGCTCTTCAGAAACCTACGGGTGACGTCACTGACACTACGTCCATGTTTTTTACAGTCTATGATTTGCACCATATGGTCTAAAAATGTAATTGCAAAGAGTTACACGGACCATAAAGTCACAATTGTGAGAAATAAAACTGCAATTGCGAGAAAGTAAATCACAATTGTGAGACAAAGTTACAATTGTGAGACAAAATCTAAATTACGAGTCACAATTGTGAGATACAAAATCACAATTACGAGAAAGCAAGTCTCAATTTTGAGAAATAAAACTGCAATTTCGAGAAAGTTCACACAATCACAATTGTGAGACAACGTTACAATTGTGAGACAAAAATCACAATTACAAGAAAGCAAATCAATTGTGAGACATAAAGTTACAATTGTAAAAAATAAAAACCGCAATTACGAGAATGTAAGTCACAATTGTGATACAAAAACAATTACGAAAAAGCAAGTCACAATTTTGAAACAAAGTCACGATTTTAAGAAGTAAAATCGCAATTACGAGAGTGAATCGCAATTGTGAAATGCAGAATCATGATTACAAAAATGCAAGTCACAATTATGAGAAAGAAAATGTCAATTAAGTGATATAAAGTGAATTACGAGAAATAAAGTCACAATTATGAGAGAAAATCACAGTTATGAGAAAGTCAAAATTGTGAGATAAAAAAACTACTATACTACCGATTTAGATATTTATTGTTATACCTACAGTAAATATTTTTTTGGCACACTGATCAGACTGGTTATTAACACTTCCACAGGGCACAGTATATCCCTGTCTCTAGAACAATGGAAAAGGTCTGGAAAAGCACAGCACATTACCTGTGAGAGTGTTGCCTCCCTTGTACGGCAGGTTTTTGACAGCATCTATTATAGCATCTTTTGTGGTGAAGCCATTCAAGTGCCACTCAATTCGTGGATCTCCGCTGTACTGGGCCAGTCCTAAAATATAAAAACACATTCAGACTGACAGATCTGATCTAAAAAGAAAAGCACTTTATAGCTGTCTAAATGTATATATGATTCATCTATTTGGGGTGAATACAAATGAATTAATTGAACCCACCAATCCGGGTTTTGTCTATTCCCACATCGAAGGCATTGACCAGGTTTTCAAGGAACATGCGAACCAGACGGAAATTGATTCGCCCAATACTCCAAGATCCATCGACCAGGATGACAATATCCGCGATGGCAGAAGTTGTGCAGACAAACTGATCCACTGGATTATGAGAGATGAACAGAGATAGAGAGAGAGGAAAAGAAAGAATGAACCTTGTTGCTCATATACAGTCCCACATGTCTATAGATCCAAAAACATTGTCCTCTAAAGAAACAAACACCATGGAACAAATTACACAGCAGTCTGTGAATACAGGTACAGTTTTATTGAGCCACTTTGTCATTGCACAGAGTATCATCGTAGGACAGGGAAGAACATGTTTGATTTATGAACACAGCAGTAACAATCAACCAAAGCAAAATTATTTCACTCATACAATTTTAACAGAGCAGCTCTGGGATCCATACTGGTTAGAGACAACTAATGGCATCTCGAACTCGAACAAATCATGTGTGTGTTTACGTCTCCGCGAGTGTGACGGTAACTCCTGGCAGTCCCACTGTGTAATAACTACATATCCACACACAGAGGGGGTAAAGTGATGAAGTGTCAGTGCGGGCAGTAAATCTGAGGAGCGCAGGACCACAGAGCTCAGCGGTGTATCATGGGAGTCTGTTTTGTTCCTTCCTCAATCATTTATTTTTACAAAAGAACTGGCCGTCAAAGGCTTATAGCATGATGCAAGTCATGTCTATAAGAGCATTAGTGTTTGGCACCATCTACAGAGGGCTGAAACACTGAACAGGGACATTATCCAAACTCAACTAGTACTGGACACGAATACAGAGAAATCCGTTGACACAAAGATGGCAGCGAGGAGCAGAGAATAGAGGCTCTTAATCCGTGGCTAATGACAAGCTTAAAAGTGACTGATTTACATTTTAAAAGGTTCATTCGTCCAAAAAAATGAAAATGTTATTATTATTTACTCACACTCATGTCATTCCAAATTTGATTGTCATTCCTCCACGGAACATAAACAGTGGAAAAAAATGTCAGTGTATTGAAAATGAATGAGGACTTCAAAAAGATGCACAAGGACCATAAAAGTAGTCCACCAAACATATATTTCATGTGAGTCATATCATATTTTTTGTGCAAGGCACAGACCGAAATGTATGAATAAGCTTTCATTCCAAGGAGTTGCTAAGTGTTGGGAATGGAGTCTATGGAAGCCTGTTTCTGCCACTGAATAAAAAAAATATAACAGGTAATAGCGACTTTTTAACTCACTGACTTTTTTCCTCCAAATTCTGAGATAAAAACTCACAATTGCTGACTGACTTCTTTTCTCAGAATGCGAGGAAAATGTAATTCTGAGGAAAAAAGTCAGAATTACAAGATATAAACTCACATTTCTGACTTTTTTTCTCAGAATTGTGTGTTATTAAGTCAAAATTTTAAGATATAAACTCGCAATTCTGAGAAAATATCATTTGGACATTATAACCGCAATTGCGAGTTCATATCTCAGAACCGCAAGATAGAAACTTGCATTTGTGAGAATAATAGCAATAATTGTGAGAACTCGCAATTCTATGAAAAAAAATTGAGAGATTCGCAATTGAGAGAAAAAAGTCAGGATAGTTTAAATCTCACATTTGCTAGAAAGAAAGTCATAATTGTGAGACACAAACTCGCAATTCTGCAAAAAAAGTCAGAATTGTTGCGTTAATAAAAAGTTAGGATTGCAAGCTTTAATCTCACAATTATGAGTTTTTAATTGCAATTGTAAGTTTATATCATGCAATTCTGAAAAAAAAGTCATTATTTCTCACAATTCTGATCTCATTTCTCAAGATTGTGAGTTTATATCTTGCAAATCTGAGAAAAAAAAGTCAGAATTGCGAGAACAAATTTCAGAATTGTTAAAGACAGATTACTTTTTTAAAAATTCATTATTCAGTGGCGGAAATGGGTTTCCCAAGGAGTCAAACAGTTGAACTTGAGATTTGTGAAGAACGATTCAGTTTTGTAAACTGATTTACTGAAAATATTCACAAACTGAATATTGCTACTTCTGGTATGAACTCTCATGAGCGTGTAAAGAACAACTGGGATGAATGTAAAATTTAAATTTGTATTACTTTTTTTTCATCTCCAGTGAATAATGATTTCAGTGTTGATTACTCGTGGAAAGATTTTCCATAAATAACGATTTAAAAATGATTGAAATTCCAATCTATTCTGTGAAGATTTTTTGTGAATAGTGAATTTTGGTCTATTATCTAAGACTTTCAGTGAACAATTTTTACATTTTAAGCTACTAAAGATTTTCAGTGAATAACTGTTTCAATTTTGATCTTTTATGTGAAGACTTTCAGTGTATAATCATTAAAATGTTGGTGTATTATGTAAAGCCTTTCAGTGGACAGTGTTTAAATTTGTATCTGTTATATGAAAATTTTCAGTGAAAAAGATTTATATTGACATTTTAGCTCTTATGTAAAGATTTTCAGTGAATAATCTTTTTTTATTTCTTACATAAATCTATCGTTTGACCTCAAAAGACATTTTAGGTCCCAATATCTCTGGAAGTGAACCATACTGGACATGGCTATAAAAATTAAGATGCTATAAAGGAAATTTTGATAAGACAAGCATTTGTGGTTAAAAAGTATATACACTCATATTTTTTTTAGAAAATGCCAAATTGTTTAACTAAATAAAACCCTTATTCCTCCCGTTAGATCCTACTGAAGTCCACTATATGGAGAAAAATCCTAGAATGTTTTCCACAAAAATTGTAATTTCTTTTTGAAGAAAGGAGGACTTGAACATCTTGGATGACATGGGGGTAGGTAATTTATCAGGAATTTTATATTCTGGAAGTGAACTAATCCTTTAAGACAGAATCGTAATTTTTAGGTGAACCATCGGAGTATAGACAGGTACTGAAAAAGCACATCTACTGGGCTTGTCTGTCTAATCAGTTTAGTTTTACCACCAGAAAACGATTCGTCTCTGAGAAAACACTCAATAAAACCGCCATTCAGTTGCTGCGAGATTTGTTTAATTAACTCCTGTGCTTCTTAATTCCTCTCTACCTATTTATGTCCGTGAATAGCGCCGTCGTTCGATCCACGCCATTACACAAAGAGTGGCTTGTCAGGACACAGGTACCTTCTGCTGTTATCAGTGAGCCATTGAGAGCCCCAGTATCACTAATCAACATGAGCTCCTCTATCTGAGAGCACGAGGCTGATTGTATCCTGAGATTCAGAGGTGAGGATTCATCAGACCCATCAGCGATCCGGCAACATCGACTCATTAAGCCCTAAGAGCTCCGGGACTTATCTACTAAGCAACAGACTCCTCGCTACCCCCTTAGAAAACCTAAAAAGGTCACGCGATCGCTATAGGATGCTGTGGAAGTGCTTGCTGCAATGCAGCTGGCGTAGATTGCAGCCATGGGCTGCACGAGCTCTCTTTCGGTTGCGGGACGTCCTCTGGGAGCTCTCAATCAAACATATGCTGGAAGAAGAGAAGAAGAGACAAGCGAATGAGATTAAGACGGCAGACAATGCAATCAACTCTTCGCATCCTTCATGAATGCAAAATCAAAGCAGCGGCGATATGATATATGCACTATGCATGCAGAGCTCCATTAATTATGCCTATTCTGGCTTCAGTGTCGTCGTTCAGACATGTGAAATATTCACTAGAGGTGAGAGACTGCGGGCAGGTCCCGTGGCAGGTCACGTTTATTGTTCTCATTAAATGCATATTAAGATTAAGTACTGAATAGACGCTCTTGCTGCTCCTGTCAGATCCCTCATGTCAGAAATTTGTCAGCTATCTTCCTTCCCTTGCCGCTGGGGTGTCTAGACTACTAATGTGGCGGGAAGGAGGATTCTTGCTACATCGAGGCATTGAATAATGAGTGAGTTTTTAGTAAGCATGTCTTTTTGGCTACCTTTCAACTCTCTTTGAGGTGAAGTCATTAAGGAATACAGGGATGTTGAAGGGACAAAGATATGGTAAGCCTGGGGTTATAACAGTCTGCTCGATATCAGGAGTGGTTCTTAACATGCTGACAATATCACCAAAATAATTATGCATGTGCTACCTACGGGCAGCAATTTGGAAATATAATACAGCCAAAAAGGATGGCAAATTTAGGAATTCTTAATCTCAGGGTAAAAAACTGTAAACGGCAACATTTAAAATGTGTTTTTTCATAATATAATATAATTGATGTTTTTGAAAAAAATCTAAGATTGTACATTGATACATTGTTTATTTATTTATTTATATAAGATTTTAAATATCTTACCAAATAAATAAATAATAAAAAATAAATACCCCAAAAAAATAAAATGAAATTTACTTACCCCAAATTAAATATACACTGCTCATGTTCTAAAAGAAATGTAATGCAGGATTTATTGTAAAATACATAATATAATATAATATAATATATAACAGATTTTATTACAGCTAAGTTTTGGGGCAATAAGACTTTTATTATTACTATTATTATTATTATTATTATTATTATTATTATTATTATTATTATTTAAACTGATACATTGTGTTTTTATTTTATTAATTTTTTTATTCCTCCATTTTTTTTTTTGCTTATATATTCGCTTTTGCTTAAACACCATTTATTTGCAACATTATAAATGTATTTACTCTTTTGTATTTACGCATTTTGAATTTATTTTTACCAAAAAAATAAATACAAAAAAAACCTACATATACACCACTCATTAATTAAAATAAATATAGGATTTATTGTATAATACTTTATAAAGCTATAATATTAGCTATAACATTACACCCACACAGCACATCTACAGCAAAAAACTTTGTAAAAAAATATTATATTATATTACACCCAGAAAGTAAATCCACAGCAAAATACTTTATAGAAATATAATATAATATAATATAATATAATAAAACACCCAGACAGCACATCTACAGCAAAATACTTTATAAAAATATAATATAATATAATATAATATAATATAATATAATATATATATATATATATATATACACATACCATCCAGCATCTACCTCAAAATATTTTATATATATATTATATTATATTTTATTTTATTATATAACACCCAGACGACAAAACTACAGCAAAATACTTTATACAAAAATAATATAATATAATGTAATGTAATGTAATATAATTAATATATAATATAAACTGTGATACATTGTTTTTAGAATTTAAATTTAGTTATTTATTTGTGTTTTTTAAGAACAAACTGTTTTAAATAATAGCAATTATTTGTAACATTATAAATGTATTTATATAAAGCAATAATATAATATATATTACACCCACACAGCACATCTACAGCAAATACTTAATAATAATATAATACAATATAATATAAACACAAGCAATATACTTAGAATAGTATCTGAAAATAATTCAGAGACTGTATTTGAGCTATGTTGGCAAATCAACAGAAAAGAGAGGAGAGAGACAAACAAAGAGACAGAAACAATAAAAGCGAAGGCCTTTAATAACTGAAGTGAGGAGTGCGATAAAACACATAACCAGAACAAGAGCTCATCTGGGTCTCTCATGGGCATCTTTAAATACCATTCAGTGCCCATTAAGGTTAACAACTCTAACCAACAGATTTGCCCCTCTACTCCCACTTTTTCTATCTCCTAAAGAATGCAGACAGGGGTTACTGAAAAATTGAGAGGAGAGCGGCTGATCTATCTAGCCTCTGTAGAGCACTTTATTACGGTGGCATTATTCCTCTCTCATGCTGCCGGCCAGGCCAAGTATGCTATGGGTTGTGACATCAGCAGAGGATTCTGGGAACAACACAGCCAATTGCCAAACAATGCAAGGGCCGAAGAATGGGCGCCTTTGTTCTAAAGAGCACACAAAGTTAATCAGTCCACTCCATCTAAATAAACCGAAAGGACAGATAGCATGCCACAGTCTGAACTGTTCTGGGCCTTTTTGGAAAACTCCAAAAAGTACACTCTTTTTGACCCATTCCTCCATCTTAATAGAACTGGCAGGAGAACCTGCAACAGGCCTTTAAGACAATTAAGCATGTCGTCTCGTCTCTTAATGGGACGTGAAGTGGCAAGAAATATAAAAAGGTGAATCAGAGTTTAAACACAGAGGGCTGTTCTAGTTAGAAAACACAGAGACGAGAGCGCAGTGGTGCGGAACCAGATTTAGATTGAGGAGACAGAAGGTGGGCGACTTGTGACGTCACTACATGGATGAGGCTCAGCTCATGAATAATAATTGTCTGTATTACACACTGATTTGGCACTGAGATACACAATATCAAGGCAGTCTGATACAAATGATAAAAGGCAGATACTTTTTAGGGATGCTTGGTATGTCTATAGCATATTGGTTATCAGCAAGTTTTACAGTTTTTTATTTTGATACATTGCAATTAATTTTTTTTTATTTAATTTATACTTATACTTATATTAGCAAGGGTGGATTAAATTTACGGTAAAGAATTTAATTTAATTTAATTTAATTTAATTTAATTTAATTTATTATTTATTTTAGTTTTAAATAAAACTAAAGAAAGTAAAGAAATGTATTATGGTTAGTTTAATTTATTTTTTATTATTATAATTTATTATTGTTATTTTATTTATTTTTGAAAATAAGAGTAATACTTTTATTAGCAAGTATGGGTTAATTTACAGAAAGTTTATAATAATTATAAATAAAATGTATAATGTTAGGGGTCATTTAAATTTAATTAAATTTAATTGATTTTTTTATTATTATTACTATTGTTTTTTTGTTTTTGTTTTTTTAAAGATTAAGATCAATTTAAGTTTTTAAAAAATAATAATAAAATAAGATTAATAATTTTATTAGCAAGGATGGATTAAATTTACTGAAAGCGAAGGTAAAGAAATGTATAACGTTTATTTAATTACATTTTTTATTTATTATTGTTATTTATTATTTATTTATTTTTTTTAATAAGAGTAACATAATCCATTCTTTATTAGCAAGGATGGATTACATTTTTGGGGTCCATTTAATTAGATTTATATTATTTATTTATATTATTATTATTATTTATTTTCAAAATAAGATTAATACTTCTATTAGCAAGAACGGATTAAATTTACAGAAAGTTATAATTATATAAATAATAACTATAAATAAAATGTATAATGTTTGGGGTCAATTTAATTTAAATTATTTATATTTTTTATTTATTTTATTTTTAAAAATAGGATTAATACTTCAATTAGCAAGGATGGATTATATTTACTGAAAGTAATAATTTATAATAATTATAAATAAAATGTATAACGTTTGGGGTCAGTTTAACTTAATTTAATTAATTAATTTATTTGTTATTATTATTAATTTATAATTTTAATACGATTAATTTTTTATTAGGGAGGAATACATTTACTGAAATAAAAAAAATAATAATTAATTTAATTTAATTATTTTTTTTTAATATAAAATTTATACTTTTATTACCAAGGATGGTTTAAATTTATCAAAAGTGAAGGTAAAGAAATTTATAATGAATTTGATTTTAAATAAATGCTGTTTCGAATGTTCTATACATCCAAGAATCCTACAGCTGTTCACAGTTTCCCTAAAATATTAAGCAGCACAGGAGTAATAGATGCTGAAAATTCAGATTTGCCATCAAAGGAATAAAATACAGTTTAAAAATGTATCAAAACAGAAAACAGTTATTCCAAACTGTAAAAATATTTCACAATGTTATCACACTATTTTCACTACATTTTTGTCAAATAAATCAAATAAATGCAGCGTTTGTGAGGCTTCTTTTAATAACATAAAACATATCCACTACTTTTTATAGTGGATACTGACAGATTTTTTGTTTGTTTGTTTGTTTGTATTTTAACTTAACACCGAATTACTAGGAATAATGATCAAGCTATTGAATAAATAAAATGTATACAATTTATTGATTCTCTCTCTACAAAAATACACATTTGATTGTAAAGAAATATTAACAGTATTTAAAACTACAGCGTCACACTAGTCTGTATTAGACATGTGCTTATAATGTGATTCAGCAAAGGTACATATTTTAATTTCAGCCAGATAATGTTGGTTGAGTGGGCTAAAAGCGGAGGAACGCACACCCGGGGCCCCTCGGTTCCGGCAAACCTAGCAGACACAAACCTATGAGAGTGGAGAAGAGCATTTGTGATGTTGACGTGTGGGAGCACTGATGCAACCCACGTCTAGATTCCTCCAGGCAGACCAGCTGGAAAACAGTAATGATTACTATTCTCATTCTCATAGCACTCCAGTTAGATTCTCATTCTCATTCAGCACTAAAGAGGTCAACCAGCTCCAGACCAAACACACTCGCTCTGCACACCAAAAGGACTGTTCAACATGTTTCGATTTACATTTACATATTGTTTAACAGCAAAGTATATGGTTGATTTAGAGTGATAGTTTATGCAAAAATGATTTGCTCACCCTCAAGCCACTCTAGATGTTTATGACTTTCTTCTTTCAGACGAATACAATCAAAGTCATATTAAAAAATGTCCTGGCTCTTCCAAGATTTATAATGGCAGTGAAAGGCCGTTGAGATTTTGAAAACCAATAAAGTGCATCCATCCATCATTAAAGAGCAAAACAAAACACAGGTCATGAATTAGAAGTACAAAACAAGGATTTGTAAAGAAAAACGTCAGGTTTCAATATAAGCCAAGAGGAGACTTTTGGTTTTCCGACCCTGATCTAATGACGAAAACATTCCTGTCAGAACTTTTTCGCAAGACGCAAAATTCATATCCCCATGTACGTTTTTTGACATATTCGATGAGAAATGTCCCCTCAGAACAGATATGGTATACCATACAAATATGGTATATTTTATGTGACATTGGTTTTATACTTGGTTATACTTGGTTCTATACTAGTTCTGACTTAAAATGTTTGTCAAATGGTGCTATATGCTCTGTTAATGATCTGTGGTGTTTTAAAATAACGTACAATCTGCACTACACCAAAACCTACCAGACAGTATGAACAAAAGCGAATGTGACGTAAAAACACAACCACAAGCATGCCGTTTTAGCTTGTTTTTCCATTTCTCATCTTTTATCTCTTTCATCATGAGTCATGTTTTTCACAGGATTCATACTAGGGCCGGGCGATATATATCGATCAATATATTCATGCGCATCTCGTCAGTAAAGCCGGTTCTTTGATTAGCGGTAAATCTCCATCGCCTGTTTTCAAATGGAGTGCCAGTTAATACACAGAGCCGCAGATCACTGAAAAGCTAGCCCAATGAATCACCCGCAAAACTGAAGCCGATATTGCGTAGCTTGTCAGTGATCTACGGCTCTGTGTATTAACTGGCGCTCCATTTGAAAACAGGTGATGGAGATTTACCGCTAATCAAAGAACCGGCTGTACTGATGAGATGCGCATAATATCGATATATATATATATATATATATATCGCCCAGGCCTAATTCGTACCCAAGGATTCTGCATCCTAAGTCCAATTCTGTGCCGAATGAGCTAACTACAAGCTTGTGATGTCAGGAAAGTGAAACATATGGAGCTGTAATCATAACCGTGTATGAAAACAATTACAAGCAGGACTGCCCTCAACTAAAGACTTTTCTCGTCGACTAGTAGTTGTTCATTTTAAGGATTAGTCGACTATTAGTCACACGTTTATTAATAAACCATATAAATCATAATAATGAGTCATTAATTGCCTACATAGCCAAGCTCACCGCCAGATATAATAATTATGAATGTGTCAGGGAAAAACAGAGACAGCATTAAAGTTTTAATAATTTGTTAATAAACTAGTGCTTTCTTTGTTTTTCGGTTTAAGAGATGAAGTTGGCGACACTGACTTGTCATCTACGCAATTCCACTTGAATTGATTCATTTGAAAGTAGACATTTCACTCTCTATAGATATATTTTTCATGTCTGTAAGGCAAATATACATGAAGATTCGAAGTTTCGCACTCAAGTTTCACAGAGACAGAAAAGGCAGAAAGCGCATCCTGTTTGCTTTCATTATTTTACAAAAGCACAATGTTTCGTTGTTATTGTGAGCGCACACAAATAAACATAGTCTTTACAGATTCAAAAGATGTATTACTTTTATCTAATATGACCAAAAATGACGGAGTATTTTAAGTGCAAGTGAGCGTGCTACTGTTCAGCTTCCACACTCCGCACAGACACTTGAACAACGCACATTTTTTTTTATCTTAACATTAGACTGAACTGCCATGTAAAGCTGCAACTACACACATCTCTCAGATGATAAGCCATCTTTGAGATGGATGAATGATAGGTGAGTGTTTGGATGTCCTGCCTGATGTACTATATTACCACACAGACTTTTTCCACTTTCTGTCAATTTTTCTTCTACAACTAAGCAACTAATGCAATTTTGATCAACTAAGCACCTTCTCATCTACTAACATTTAGTCGACTATTAGGGGGCAGCCCTAATTACAAGTGCTCACTGTTTTACCACCTCTAGTGTTCATTTCTGTTGGAAACTGCAGTGATGTGTACTTATTAGTATGTATTTCACGTCTTGCGGAAAAGTTCCCACAGCTATGTTTTCGTCATGAGATCAGGTTGGGTTTTCCTTTGGTGTAAATAAAATAGACTAGCATATTCTTACTATAATTTACACTATGCCTATGTCATCCAATGGAGCACCGCTCTCTTGTGAACGCATTTCACAAGATTTTTCAGAAGTTTTAAATAAGGTTATTTTTCTAGGATGATAGAGTGAGTGCTATTGAAATTCAAAATCCCAATAGCCATTCACTGCCATGATAAAGCTTGAAAGAGCCAGGACATTTTTTAATATAACTCAGATTGTATTTGTCTGATAGAAGAAAGTCATATACACCTAGGATGTCTTAAGTGTGAGTAAATCATGGAGTAATTTTCATTTTTGGGTGAACTATCCCTTTCAGTGCATCACATCCACGGATGATGGAACTAAGAATGCATGCTCAGTTTTTTGACCAATCAGAGACAGAATTCATGATCACTGACCAATCATATGGTTTATGCTGAGTTCACTGTCATGTAAAAATCATCAGATGCCTCTAAGCCTCCTTCTGAAAAGGGCCAAATAATGCTGTCCAATCTAATATCTTCCATTCCCCGTTCAAAGGATTCAGTCCTTCAAAGTAAAGGAATTTCAATCATTAATATGGTTTGCAGTCCACGGCTTCTTTACAAGCTCATTTTTTTTTTTTCAAATGACCATTTCTCCCAGACATGAAGATGATTTATTGCGCGGCCGCCATTTATCTGGGAATGAAATTGAGTCTGTTGTAATTCTGTCTGATATTTATTTAATTTTTTGGATGCTTGTATTATTCTCAAGCAGCATTTTTACTAAAGCGCAGGCTTTGGACTGTGTCTGGGCTGGAGGGATTGTTTTACACTCCGTCTGGGGTTTGCGTGGGAAGAGGCACAGACCGAAAGGCCTCTAGACACTTTGAACATGTCACCGCTAATTTCCAAACTGCCCTTCAGCGACACACTATATACAGCAACTGCTAACAGGGCTCTCACACAAGGAGAAGTGATGTTATTGGTACAAGTAAATATAAAACAGAAAGCTATAGGTAATCGTGGCTATGAAGCAAGGCTCTCTCAGCTTGTCAAACCGCGCCGAAGATAGTTGCATCACATGCTGAGATCAATGGTCAACAGAACTTTTCGTACTTCTGGAAGTTTATTTCAGACAAAAGGTACATGCAATGAGCCTCTCTTGAGTATAACGGCAAAACAGCGAATCAATACTTCAGACATACTGTATCGTGTTCAGCTTTTTCAATAAGTTACATCAATCTCACCATTTACAAACAATATAAAACATCCAGTGACTCTGAAACTGTCCATAATTCAAGTAACATAGCAAAGTAGTAAACTGTCTCTAATTCAACTCAGGCATACTGCAGAGCCTACAAGAGATGTGTTCACTTTAGGTTAAGGTACCAATACGCAGCCTTCAGAGGTAGGCTGGAAAAGGTACATCCTAGTGACAGGTTTTGTACCTTTTTCTGAATGTTTTAGAACCTGGGGCCTAAATTGCTTTATTACGGTCATCTTGCAGTGCAATTTTTATTGTTAGCTAAGTGTACAGTAGAAGTCAAAAGTTTACATACACCTTGCAGAATCTGCAAAATGTTAATTATTTTACCAAAATAAGAGGGATCATACAAAATGCATGTTATTTTTTATTTACTACTGACCTGAGTAAGATATTTCACATAAAATATGTTTACATATAGTCCACAAGAGAAAATAGTTTAATTTATAAAAATTACCCTGTTCAAAAGTTTACATACACTTGATTCCTACTACTGTGTTGTTACCTGAATGATCGACAGCTGTCTTTTTTTGTTTAGTGATAGTTGTTCATGAGTCCCATGTTTGTTCTGAACAGTTACACTGCCCGCTGTTCTTCAGAAAAATCCTTCAGGTCCTAAAAAATTATTTGATTTTTCAGCATTTTTGTGTATTTGAACCCTTTCCAACAATGACTGTATGATTTTGAGATCCATCTTTTCACACTGAGGACAACTGAGGGACTCATATGCAACTATTACAGAAGGTTCAAACACTCACTTATGCTTCAAAAATAACATGCATTTTGTATGATTCCTCTTACTTTGGTAAAATAATTAACATTTTGCAGATTCCGCAAGGTGTATGTAAACTTTTGACTTCAACTGTACATTTAGTATTTAATTTTTATATTGTTTTGTGTTGTATTTTTTTTGTGTTATTTATTTTGTTTTTGTCTTGTTTTCATTTGTTCATACAATGAAAGTAATTTCTTGTTTGAACTCCACTGAATAAAAAATATTTTTATTTGCTTTCTTACTCAAGAAAGTAAGTCATACAGGTTTGAAACTAAATTAGTGTGAGTAAATGGATTTGTCTATTCAAAAATTTCATTTTTGTGATCTATCCCTTTAAGGCTGTGTGTCCACCAAAGTGTTTTTCTGAGGCTAGTGTATATTTAAATTGTTTTTAATAGAAGTGCTGCGTTTTTTTGTTTTGTTTTGTTTTTTAAATGGCAGTAGTGTGACCAGGCACTGAACGTTTATTTCACGCTTAGCGCTAGTTTTTTTCTCAGTGTGGAGTCAAAACATTTTCACATATGGGTAAAATAGCACTGTCACATTCATAGCCATCCAATCACAGTGGAGGAGAGGCAGTGGAGGAGAGGAGAGGCACATTAGTGGTTCAAACTACGGTTGAACCAGTAATGTGACATATGGACTGTTCTACCAATGTCCTTACTATGTTTCTGGGCCTGGGAACATTATAATTATGTTGCTATGAAGGGTCATAAAGCTCTTGGATTTCATCAAAAATATCTTAATTCGTGTTCCGAAGATTAACGGAGGTTTTACGGGTTTTGAACAGCATGAGGGCGAGTAATTAATGACAGAAATTTCATTTTTGGGTAAGCTATCTCTTTTATACTACCTGGCCTCCTGACGAAAACCTAGCTGTGGGGTTTTTTTTTCGCAAAAGATGGAAAATATGTACCATTAAGTACATATCACTTCAGTTTCCAACAGAAATGAACACTAGAGGTGGTAAAACAGTGAGCAATTGTAATCGTTTTCGTACACAGTTATGATTATGTGGATATAATCATATAATCGTATTACGTCATGGAACATTAGAGCTATAGCGCCACTCAATGGACATTTTCAAATCAGAACTGCGGTGACACGCACAAACCGTCACATAAAACGTACTACATGTACGTTCATCTGTTCTGGGGAAAAAAAAAAAAACTCTTTTAGTGCCACCCAGTGGACATTTCACATAGAATATATCACAAAATGTACATGATGGTACGTATTTTGCATCAAAAAAGTTCCCAGAGATAAGTTTTCATCATAAGACCAACTCCAAGTATTCAAGTGTGTACTACAAGGGATTCCCAGACTACTATGAATGTACTATTTTGCTGTGGTGCAAAAGCGCTCTTAAGCACTCACTGCTAGGTGTTTTTAGCTGGCTAAAAACACCATGGCGGACACACAGTCTAAGATGTTACAAGTTTGAATCTTGCTTTTCAATAAGTGTTTATCAGTAATGGTGCTGTATTTGGTTGCACTTTGGTTGAACTATTTTATTTCACTAGAATGAGGAGCGTTTGCAATCTTCGGATGAAAGATGGAGTGCGGGACAGCTGTGCGCGAGGCAGTGCTCTGAATATTGCCACTTTATGTTAACTACTGGGTCCGCCAGTGACTAGTGAGGAATGGGCAATACTTAGCGTAACGATCGCTGAAGTTTTTTGACTACTGGAAAGGGGAGAATTTAGAGTGAAATAACCTCAGATAACTTACTGCAGCAATGTGAAGAGAGTCAGATAGTCAGATTTATAACAGTGCTGACAGCTGAGTTAATCACAGATTTTTACAGCGGCTGAAATCCAAGACGGAGGGGCTTTAGTGCCTGTGCCCTATACACTACGCTCGTCTAATGTCTCATATGTGCCTTATATCACTTTGTAATCTCTTTCTTCTCACATAATGAAATTATTTCAAATCAATATTGAATGTCTATCTATCTATCTATCTATCTATCTATCTATCTATCTATATCGGGTAAATAGCTCTCAAATAAGATGTACAATATACACTCAGATGGTCACAGAGCAAACTTAAGGAAAGGGGGAAAAAAATCATGTTTTAAGCTTAAATTAATTTTTCACACTTTTGCCGTCTTATTTAAAGTCTTATATGCTGTTTTATTAATAGTTAGTAAGATAATTAAGTTTAGGTATGAAGTAGGATAAGGTATCTAAAATATGGTAATGAAAAATAAGGCATTCAAATGTGCTTTATAAGTAGGATTCGACTGATTATCTGCACCAATATTAAGCATTTTTATGGTTATCGGTATTGGTCATTTTCAAAACCAATTTGCCAATAAGAACGTTTTTGTCAGAGCTTTTGACAACAGACAGACAGACAGACATTCCTAATTTTGACAACAGACATATACACTACGAGTCAAAAGTTTTTGAACAGTACAATTTTTTTATGTTTTTTTAAAGAAGTCTCTTCTGCTCACCAAGCATTTATTTGATTCAAAGTACAGCAAAAACATTCAAATTTAGAATCTTTTTATTACTATTTTAAAAAAACTTTTCTATTTGAATATTTGAATATATTTTAAAATGTAATTTATTCCTGTTTTCAAAGCTGACTTTTAACATCATTACCCCAGTCACATGATCCTTCAGAAATATTTATATTCATTATTCAAATATTCATTGTTATGTTGAAAACAGCTGAGTAGATGTTTTCCGGGTTCTTTGATGAATAGAAAGTTCAGAAGGACATCATTTATCCGAAATAGAAATCTTTTGTAACATTATAAATGTCTTTATCATCACTTTTGATCAATTTAAAGCATCCTTGCTTAATAAAAGTATTCATTTTTATAATTTCTTTCCCAAAAAGAAAATAATAATAATAATAATAATAATTTATACTGACTCTAAGCTTTTGAATGGTATAGTGTATAAAGTTACAAAAGCTTTTTTATTTGAGATAAATGCTATTTCTATTCATCAAACTAGAAACTGGAGTAATGATGCTGAAAATTAGATCACTGGAATAAATTACATTTATAACATGTAGAAAGCAGTTACTTTAAATGGTAAAAGATATTTCAAAATGTTGTTTCGCTGTACTTTAGATCAAATAAACGCGGGCTTGGTGAGCAGAAGAGAATTCATTAATTAATAACATCAAAAATAGTACTGTTCAAAAACCTTTGACTGTTAGTGTATCAGTGTATCGGTTCAAAATATCGGTTATCGGTCTACTTGATGAAAGCATCGCCCTGAAAAACACATATCGGTCGAACCCTATTTATAAGTATTAATAAACAGCTAATATGCTAGTAATATGCATGCAAATAAGCAACTAGTTAATATTGAGATTTGGTCCCTTAACTAATGTTTTACTATAAATTAACTTATGTCACAAAATACTTTTTTTTTTTGATGGGCATGCAACATTAATATCATGACTTCATGAATTTAAGACTTTCTGCTTTGATTTAAGGCCTTATAAGGCTCATAATTGGTGAAAACGGGAAGACTTTTTTAAGAGCTGCAGAAGCCCTGCTACTTTATGTTGAGGTCTTGATCACCCTGTTGGGGGTCGTTTTGTGATAATGACCGTCTGACTGTACATTATCCATTACTTGTACCCCATTACATCATCATGTTGCACTCATCCCAGATATCAGTTTAACTGGCACTTCCCCAACATCCATTAAGAAGGATCCTCATAGGGGTTAATTAGCACTCATTTTCATTAAGCTATAGGCCAGACAGGGTGCAGTCTAAAAGCGGCAACAGCTTTGAGAGATGTCGCACTTTAGCATTTAGCGTCATAGTCAGACTTTGAAATGTGAGCATGGGGAATTTTCGCCAGAGAGGGAGAGAATGTGGATGAGAAACAAAGAGCGAGAAAGGTCCATCTCAGTGTCCTCTGCCGTAATGAGTGAACTACTTTTCATGTTCAGAAACACCCAAGCTTCAGTGTGGTCTGATCTCTGACCTTCTTCTCATGTGCGGGTGAAGGACAGGACAGAGAATCGCTATCCCATTATTAACCAACTCTGTGTTTCATCAATTGCCAGTCAAACCAACCCACACCACAGTAAACCCAAACTCAGTGCATCATAAAAAACAGTCCTTGGAAAAAATGACCAGAGGCATTACTAAATCCTGAAGGAGGGCAGGGCCTAAATAAATGATAACACTGGAGATTAACGTGGCGATAAATTTTAAAGCCCGAGCGTGCTTCCTCCCAACGGTTTGACAGATGTTATGAAAATATCAGTTTGCCCTCGTGTTGTGCCTTCCCTCAGGCCTCGAGCGCTGGCACTTTATATGGGCGAGGTGTCACAGGAGAACTCTTTATTGAGTCATCCATTAGCCGCCCAACACAGTTTTAAACAGCCGTTTGTTGGGTTGCCCCCATTTTGGGCACTTTATCTATTAAAATATAATGAGAATTTGTGCTCTTTAAAAAGATAGGAGTCAGCTTCAATCTGACCACAAAAATTATGCTGCAAAAAAAATTCTTAATGCTAATGTAATTCTTTTTGTGATGATATATATATATATACATACAAACAAAATTAAAAAGACATTATGAATAGTTTTATTAAGAGAATTAGTGTTATTTTAGTTTTATTTATATACTATTATAATATTTATTAATGTTCTGAATTAGCTTTTATTTTTATATTTGAATTTTAGTCAGTTTGCTATGTACTTTTGTCATTTATATTAGTTTCTTTTTAAATATTTCTGTTTAGCTTTAATTTAAATTTTATTTCAGTTTTATTTCTTTTTTATTTTATTATAAAATTATTATTATTATTATTTTTAATAATTAGTTAAATTTTATTTTAAATTTAGTTAAAGTTATACTCATTTTGTTATGTGATTTTGTCATTTATTAGTTTCTTTTTAAATATTTCTATTTAGGTTTAATTTACTTTTATTTTTAGTACCTCAACTTTCACTAATTTTAATTATTTACAAAAGCAACTTTATATACTACTTTTTTATTTAATAATGTTTTGAATTAGCTTTTATTTTTATATTTTACATTTAGTTTTAGTCATTTTAAATGTACTTTTGTCATTTATATTAGTTTCTTTTTAAACTTTTCTATTTAGCTTTAATTTTATTTCAGTTTTAATTTTATTTGTTAGCACCTCGCCTTTAGTAATTTTACTTATTTATATATATTACTGTATTATTTATTAATTTTTGAATTAGGGTTTATTTTTATATTTTAAATTGAGTTCAGGTTTTACTCATTTTGTTATGTGATTTTGTCATTTATTAGTTTCTTTTAAAATATTTCTATTTAGGTTTAATTTCCTTTTATTTCAACTTTCACTCATTTTAGTTACTTACAAAAGCAACTTTATTTATATACTATTATATTATTTATATAATGATCTGAATTAGCTTTTATTTTTATATTTGAATTTTCAATTGATTATGTACTTTTGTCATTTATATTAGTTTCTTTTTAAATATTTCTATTTAGGTTTCATTTATTTTTATGATTTATGTTTGAAACAAGATAAAGAAAACTTTATTCAAGATATATTCTCTGCAAAATATTTGAATACATACATTTATTTAATAAATAAAGACATTTTGGTTCTCACGTTAATCTCATTTTAAAACCGTTTCGATATTTATACTGAAAACCAAGACAAAAATGCTGATTAAGACAATGACTTTTGCCTTGTTTTAGTACTAATGTCTTTATATTATAATGTTGGGTTGTTCCCTAAAGAAAATTTCATCCAAGATTTAAAATCTTAATGACCTTGAATCGCTGCCAAATCTCTCCTCGAAGGTATATGAATTCAGGAAGAGGGACCAACACATCATACTCCCAGATGCTTAATGGTGCTTGTGCAGAGGACAAGCTCTGCACATATATTCAGAGTTATGCCCCGCTGGATTATTACTGATTCTCCCCGGTGGGCGTCACTGAAGCGGGGGTTTTATTACCTCACTAGAGCAGTGTGTTGTAAATACCCATCACACACCTGAGCTGAGACTTTCATTAGCGCGCAGCAGACGTCCCGCAGGTCACACGCAAGGTGAGAGGTGAATAGGGATGTTGACTTGAGCAAAATGAAAGAAAAGAAAGTAAAAGAAAATGAAACAAAGTAGGACAGAAATGGTCAGGGGACACAGAGACAAAGACAGTTAGGATTTCAAGTATATATACTTTTATGTATAAAAGAAGTCACTTGTGCTCACCAAGGCTGTTTATTTATAATATAAAATAACTGTTTTCTACTTTAATATATTTTAAATTCTGATTTATTCCTGTGACTTTCAGCATTCAGAAATCATTTTAATGTTAATTTGGTGCTCAAGAAATGTTTTTTTAATGTTATCATTGTTTAAAACAGTTGTGCTGCTTAATATTTTTCTGGAAACTTGGAAAGTTGAAAAGGACAGCATTTATTTGAGACAGATGTTTTTAATTGCAATTTTGAGTTTACATCTTGCAATTCTGACTTTTTCTCATAAAGTCAGTATTGCAAAATATAAACTCTCAATACTGAGAAATGCACAATTCGGAGAAATAAAGTCAAAACTGTGAGAAATAAACTCATAATTCTCATTTAAAAAGTCAGAATTGCTAAATATAAAGTCAGAATTGCGAGAAAAAAGTCAGAATTGTTAGAAAAGTCAGAATTGCGAGATATGAACTTGTTAGGAAAAAAGAATTGCAAGAAACCAACTTACATTTGCAAAAAAAGCCTGAATTGCGAGAAAAGTCAGAATTGTGAGATATAAATTCGAATTGCATGAAAAAAGTCAGAATTGCGAGAAACCAACTTGAATTTGCAAAAAAAAAAGTTTACATATCGCAATTCTGACTTTATAACATGGAATTGCAAGTTATTAAATCAGAATTGTGAGATGTAAACTTGCAATTCTGACAACATATCAGTCTTTTTTCCCCCCTCAGATCTGGACTACACAACTTGCAATTGTGAGTTTATATATCAGAATTCTGAGGGGGAAAAAAAGTCAGAATTGCAAGATATAAACTCAGAATTGCAATGAAATGTCAGAATTGCGAGAAAAAAAGTTAAAATTGTGAAAAAAAGTCTAAATTGCAAGTAAAAAAGTTAGAATTGCGAGAAAGAGTCAGAATCAGAATTGTGAGAATATTTAGAATAACAAAATATAAACTTGGAATTGTGAGAAAAAAAGTCAGAATTACAAGGAGCCAACTGGCATTTGTGAAAAAAAGTCAGACCTGCAAGAAAAAAAGTTATTATGAAATTTAATTATGAAAGTTAATTATGAAAAACCAACTCGTATTTGAGGAAAAAAAAAACAGAATTGCAAAATATGAGCTCGGAATTGCGAGAAAAACAACAACATAATTCCGAGAAGCCAACTCACATTTGCACAAAAAAAAGTCAGAATTGCAAGAAACCAACACGCATTTGCAAAATATAAACTCAGAATTGTGGGAAAAGAAGTCAGAATTGCAAGTAAAAAAAAATGTCAGAATTGCGAGATATAAATTGCGAGAAACCAACCTGCATTTGCGAGGTATAACCCGCAATTACAAAAAAATAAAAAATAAAAAATAAAAAAAAGCCTGAATTGCGAGAAAAGTGCGAATGGCAAGATATAAACTCAGAATTGTGAGGAAAAAAATCTGTATTGCAAGAAACCAACTCTCATTTGAAAAAAAGTCAGAATTGCAAGAAAGAAAAGTCAGAATTGCAAAAAAACAACTTGCAAATTTATAAACTCGCATTTGTGAAACAAGTTAGAATTGCGAGGTTTTATCTTGCAATTCTGACCTTATTTCTCACAATTGCGAGGTTACATCCCACTATTGTGAGAAAAAGACAGTACTGCGAGATGTAAAGAAAAAAGTCAGAATTGTGAGATCAAAGCACAATTACCTTTTTTATTTTTTATTCAGTAGCAAAAACGGGCTTCCATAGAGTTTTTTTTTTCAGCATAAATTTAAAATAAGCTAATTGGGTAAGAAAAATAAACTTAATTCAAGAAATATTATTTAAAAACAATGAATGCTGTTCAGTGAGATTATCTATAGTAAGATTAAGTAAGATTATCTATATTTTCACTGGAAAACAAGACAAAAACACTGATTATAAAATGTATATACATTTTTACATGCACTACCACAAGCACTTCCATTTGATACGTTGTACCAAAAAAAAAGAAAAAAGATCTGCCCTAAGCAATTAATTCTCACATCAGTAACCTCATCTTCAGAATGACACAATAATGTACCACTGACAATGTTACAGCTGTCAGATCTGCTCTACATCTTCTCACTACATGTTTGAAGATCAGAAACAAGGACAATGTGAAACATTCAATATAAACAGAATCTCTTCATCTGAAAATTGCTCAATGAAAGTTTGCAGCTGAGACCCCAGCAAATGCAGATTCACACACATACACAGATTAAATATACTGCTCTCCAGGCATCATACCAACTCTTGATGATTACATCAGTGCCTCACTGGCCCTGAGCTGCCCTCTCTCTTAATTACAGGAAGGGATATTAAATCAGGCATGAACCAGGGTGTCCCTCTGCAATAGTCTCATGAACGGAGGATGTAATTTACCTTTACTTCCTGCTGGAACACCTACAGTAAAACAAGCGCTTATGGTAACAGAGAGTAATAAACAAACAGCGGTCATAGAAACCAAAATTCACCTTGGGACTGGATGTTGACCTGTCTTTAATGTTCCGAGCTCAAAGAAAAATATTTCTAAAGCAGACAAGGGACCAGATTAGAGGGGAGACAAATCTCTTAACAGCTTCTGTTTAATCCAAACCCTCGGTCCCCAGACGGCCATAACCGAAACAACACTATTGAAATGAAGTCAACAGCAGTTTATCCCTCACTCACGCTGATTCTGCCTAATGGCTATAACAGGTCTTTTGTGGACTTCCTGATCTACTACTGTAGTTGTAATGAAAAATTCAATCAAGCCTTAATAAACAGCTGGCCCATCCAGAGTTTGTTTGCTTAGTATGGGCGAAAGGCCAGGCGGGCAGCTGTGTGGCGCTAAGCAGTTGTAATGGCCTTTGGTTTCACATCTGGCACGTCAAAGATCGGCGGTCTCTCTTCCAATATGGCTGACGTGATTACACCGGCGCTACTACAAATTAATCACAAAACAGATTCCACATATACTCACTTAATCAGCACAAGATTAAGAGGGCAAGGCTGCACCTCTCAACGAGCGATAAGGCTGGAATTTTAAACAGGGAAATAGTCCTAGTGTACTAGGTAATGATGTTTGAGGCACACTACAAACAAAAAATAAATAATAATAAATGAATTGCTGTCGCACTTGTTTTCTTCCATCCACACATCTGGAACGGCATACTAAAAGGTTCTTGTAATGTTGTTTACAACATTACTACTGAATGTACAGCATGAAACATACACAATCATGGCCAAAAATATCGGCACCCTTGCAATTCTGTCAGAAAATGCAACACTTCTCTCAGAAATTTGTTTCAATTGCAAATGTTTTGGTGTTCACATGCTTATTGTTTTTGTTTGCACTGGAACAACACAAACACACACACAAAAAAAACCCAAAGGAAAGTCAAAAATGGTCTGGACAAAATTATTGGCACCTTGTCAAAATTGTAAGAAATAATCACTTTTCAAGCATGTGATCTAGTCAGACTCCATAACTAATTAAGTAGGTTCTCTTTAGTGAATCAAAACCATACATCGTGACTACTGCAGTCAGATTCCCAAACAAATTACTTATTTGAATCTGTTCCTTTGGTGAATCAAAATCATTCAGTTTCTTAAACGTACATCAATCTAGTCAGACTCCATAATTAAGTAGGTTCTTTTAGTGAATCAAAACCATACATTGTGACTACTGCAGTCACATTCCCATTCAAATCATTTATTTGAATCTGCTCTATGAGTGAATCAAAACTACACAGATTCTTAAATGTACATCAATCTAGTCAGACTCCATAACTGAGTTATTTTTAGTGAATCAAAACCAAATCAACGTGACTACTGCAGTCTGATTCCCAAACAAATTACTTATTTGAATCTGTTACTTTAGTGAATCAAAATCATACAGATTCTTAAATGCACATCAATCAATCTAGTAATCAGACTCTATAACTGAGTTCTTTTTAGTGAATTAAAACCAAATCAATGTGACTACTGCAGTCAGATTCCCAAAAAATTACTTATTTGTATCTGCTCTTTTAGTGAATCAAAACCATACATTGTGACTACTGCAGTCAGATTCCCAAACAAATTACTGAATCTGTTCTTATAGTGAATCAAAATCATACAGATTCTTAATTGTACATCAGTCTAGTCAGACTCCATAACTGAGTTCTTTTTAGTGAATCTGCTCTTTAGTGAATCAGTTTCTTCAATCTAGTCAGACTCCATAACTGAGTTATTTTTAGTGAATCAAAACCAAAACAACTTGACTACTGCATTTAGATTCCCAACAAATGCCTTATTTGTATCTGCTCTTTTAGTGAATCAAAACCATACAGATTCTTAAACGTACATACATCTAGTCAGACTCCATAATTAGGTAGGCTCTTTTTAGTGAATCAAAACCATACATTGTGACTACTGCATTTAGATTCCCAAACAAATTACTTATGTGAATCTGTTCTTTTAGTGAATCAAAATCATACAGATTCTTAAACGTACATCAATCTAGTCAGACTCCATAACTGAGTTCTTTTTAGTGAATCAAAACCAAACCAACGTGACTACTGCAGTCAGATTCACAACAAATGACTTATTTGTATCTGCTCTTTTAGTGAATCAAAACCATACAGATTCTTAAATGTACATTAATCTAGTCAGACTCCATAACTAAGTAGGTTCTTTTTAGTGAATCAAAACCATACATCATGGCTACTGCAGCCAGATTCCCAAACAAATTACTTATTTGAATCTGCTCTATAAGTGAATCAAAACCACAAAGATTCTTAAACAAATGAATCCAAACCATACAGCATGACCAGTGTTTTATTAATGACTCCTTATAAATGTTTAGTGAATCTAACACATACAGCCTGATAGAATTAACTTAAGACATAAATCAGTTTATATACTAATTGGCTGTACAAATGACAACACAAATAAAAAAAAGAATGAAAGATTTGTAAATAAAAGTTTGTTTGTTTGTTTAGTCTTGATTTTTTTGTGTATTTATTATCAAAATTATGATATTTATTTAGATATATATTTAAATATTTCATCCTCACAAATAATAAAAGAATCTTATTGATTATATTTTTATTATTTTATTATTTATTATTATTATTTATTTTTATTATTATTTGTATATTTTTATATTCATATTAATCATATTTTTATATGTTAAGAGCAATTAGAGCCAGAATTATAAAACTGAACCAGTGAAATTGCATGTAATAATAATGTAACTGACCCCAGACTACGCATGCGCATCACAGAGACGAGACAAGATGAGCATTTGAGGTTAAAAAGTATAGAAATTGTCAATTTGCTTAAAAAATAACTGATCGTTTCTCTAGATAAGACCCTTCTTCATCGTCTGGGATCATTTAGAGCTCATTGAAGCTGGATATAAACTGCATTTTGGAAGTTCAAACTTGAGGGTACCATAGAAGTCAAGCATATGGAGAGAAATCCTGAAATGTTTTCCTCAAAAAAACATAATTTCTTTACGACTGAAGACATGAAAATCTTGGATGGCAAGGGGGTGAGTATCTGTAAATTTTTGTTCTGAAAGTGAACTAATCCTTTAATTAAGAAGATTTATTGGTATGCTGTACTACCAGTACTGTAGAAATCACTGTGACCGTGTTTGACAGTGTCCTTGATCAATATTCTTCGATTGCCTGATTAACAACCAATCACTGCCTGTGTTTAAGTGGTAAGGATAGAGTAGGCTATTCATAGCAATGTTGTTCCAGTAACAACAACAGTTATTGCATCCAGAAACATCCTAATTGTATAAATCAAGTTGTGCGTGTCCAACAGCCTTACCGAAGAACGCACAAATCAGTGATTAAATATTAAATGAATTGCTATGTGTTTTTTAATGCCTTCTAGTGACATGAACATGATTCCAGGCGGATGTGTACCGCACAACTGAGCAGCATTCAAATTTTAAGACGTAGTTCAGCTGACACACCAAAAAGTGGCCTATCTGTGATTTGACGTGCTGCTCCATCGCAGCCAAACGCTCTGCCTATCGGCTCCCTCCACCAGCGGGCCGTGTGGCCTGATAAGACGTCACACTCCGAAAGTCTCCTTCAGAGAAAGTCCTGGAGCTCCTTCCTCCTTGTGAGGAAGATCCAGAGCGTTGTCCTTATCACTGCCTACCTCAGCAACCTGCCACCTGAGACCGGAGCCAAAATAGACATTATTAGCATTCCCAGTGCGTCGCACACCCTAACGCAGGGCAGCGGAGCGCTTTAAAGGACAGCCATCTCTGCACCTTATACAGCACCTCCAAGAATAATGTTCTACACCAATGATCCCTTATTAAAAGCGCCTCCCTCTGCGAAAAATCGCACATTAAAAATACCATCAGGTGAAGGCGACTTTCATTAGAAAAAGGGTCGTTTGAGGTGAAGCAAAGCGTCCCCCACGCAGTCACCTTGGGTTCTCTCAGGCAGTGATATCATCTCTCTCTAGATTACAGTGGCTGCAGGTACTGAATTCCTAAATAACAGCCCTCTCACCTTACTCCAGTACCCTGGCCTCTGACAAAAAAGGTCAGAGTAGACCATTATCAGGCCTTTCTTCCCACACTATTTTCAGGGAGGGTTCGGGAAGGGGGTTTGTGTGAAACAGACGTGACCGTTGACCCCCTCCACCTTTTTTAAGCGAGCCCAGACAAAGACTATCCTGCCCAGACAGTGGGAGTTGCATTCTGAACACCTTTCTCATTAAACAATCATGTTCAATCAATGATTCTGACTGAATCTTTAAAGTGAACAAATCATTCTCTACTTATTTTTACTTTAAAGAGTTCACCCAAAAATGTAATTACCCAATGATTTACTTACCATCAAGCCATCCTAAGTGCGTATGACTTTCTTCTTTCAGATGAATACAATTGGATTTATATTGAAAAATGTCCTCACTCTTTCAAGCTTTGTAATGGCAGTGAATGGGTGTCGAGATTTTGAAGTTCAATAAAGTGCATCCATCCATCATAAAAACTTCTCCACATGGCTCCAGGGCGTTAATAGCAAAACTATGCCTTTTTATAACACAAATATTCGTCTTTTAAACTTTATAAACTGTAATCTTTATAAACTCAACATTATCCGCTGGAACACCACTTTCTCATGAACGTGCACGACAGTTAGTTGAAGCTAAAGATTATGGTTTATAACGCTTTAAATATTAATATTTTCTTACAAAAACACATTAATTTGCTTCATGAGGCCTTTATTAACCTCCTGGTATGGTGGCTGAGAAAGCTCAATGCGCTGCAAATAAAAAACATCTGCAAATTAACATCCTGATCATAGGATTCCTTAGCTTTTATTATATTATTAGCCGAAATAAGCTAAAAAATACTGAAACTGTAAAACATTATGTAAGCTATACATGGTTACTACACTTTTACTAAAATAAAATCATTGTTAATTTTCATAAGCAGTGTTGGGTTTCCTACCATTGTGGTCTGTGCATGCAACACGTTTGGTTGTGTTGTGACTATTTGCAGCTCGTTTCTGTTTTTGTAATGCAATTCTTTGTTTGTGTTGTGAGTATTTGCAGTGTGTTTCTGTGTTTGGTTGTGTTGCGAATATTTGCAGCACACATGCTGTCCAACTGATGAAGATGTTTTCTTAATTTGCTGGTGGTTTTGGTATTTGCATGTGTTTTCTTAAGTTGCAGTGCGTTGAGCTCTCTTGGCCACCGTGAGCCATGTGGAGTACTTTTTATTATGGATGAATGCACTTTGTTGAACTTCAAAATCTCAGCACCCATTCACTGCCATTACAAAGCTTGGAAGAGCCAGGGCATTTTTTATTATGACTACAATTGTGATGCGATCTGGGAAAACCCATCGGATGTCGTGCTGGGACGTTTTCAGGAAATTCAAAAAATATGTTGAATGTCAATTTTTTGTCAAAATTAGGTTTTTATTAAATTATTATTCTATAACATCTTGTCTATCGTCTCTGAAGACATCTTGACAAAATTCACTTGTTTAGTGCTTAACGCTGTTATAACGGATTATTTCACATCCAGGGATGAAAGATCGGATGATGAAGTTACTAAAGAGTAGGAGTCCGATGACAGTCTGTTACATAAACAGTGCGCAAATTGCGCTTGCGTTTCTGCTACATGTAAACTACAACTACAAGGTACATTATTTGTGCTATACCAGGCGTGATCAAGGGGTATCAAACATACAAGGGGTGATCAAAAGTTCAGAGACTATGCCCATGATAAACAATGGAAAACAGACGTTAGTCTGTTTGTGTAATAATGTAGTATTGCGCTCCTGACAGCTCTCCTTAAACCCGTGAAGTGAAAGTAAAACACGTCTCACTTTAAACCCGTTTTTTCTCAAAATTCCATTCCTGTAACTTTTGTTACATTCAGGCTATGGACAAAATAAAAATAGTTTTGGAAAGGGCTGGGTTATGGTATTAAAACCGAAAAAAGGTTTCACCATGTGTTGGGATTTCCCAAATCGCATCACAATTGTATTTGTCTGAAAGAAGAAGTAATATACAACTAGGATGGCTTGAGGGTGAGTAAATCGTGTAGTTTTAATTTCAGGGTGAACTTTCCATTTTAGTGACTGTTTTTCTGCATTCTAAGACTGGCTTTGTGTCTGAATGAAAAACTAAAAAATGACTGATCACCATACATGATTGAAAGGACAAGTGGATGTTTTTGAAACTTAATTCATTTCGACTCTTAATCTTGTATTTTTTTTTCTTTAGCTTGGTAAAATGCACAAAATTCAGAGGATGAAGGAAAAATTAAAGGATCTACTTTGTTGTCATTTGTGGTAAAAACAATGACTCAAAAGAGTCAGCTTGTTCCAGTTGTCAACAAATAATGACTCATAACACACGAGATGCTCATTTGTGTTGGAGTCGATGGCCTCGTGGGCAGCACACCGACATACGGCTTGGCAGCGCTTCGGGCGACCCGAGTTTAAGTCCTGGCTCGCAGGCCTTTTCTTGATCCCACCCCCTCTCTCTCGCACTTCACTTCCTGTCTTCTCTTCAAATGTACTATTAACATAAAAGCAAACATGGCAAAAAAAATCTTAAAAAGATGCTCAATTGTTGCTACCAACTTGTGTAACAATGAAACAAATTAGGATATTTTGACAAAATCCAAGAGCTTTCTGACCCTGCATAGACAGCAGTGGTACTACCACATAGAAAGGTAGTAAAGGTAGTAAGGACATTGTTAAAATAGTCAATGTGACATCAGTGATTCAACCTTAATTTTATGAAGCTACGAGAATACTTGAAGGAGGTAGATGTGTTGCTATCTATGCAGAGAAAGCTCTCAGAAAGCACTTGAATTTTATTAAAAATATCTTAATTTGTGGTCTGAAGATGAACAAAGGTCTTCCGGGTTTGAAACAACATGAGGATGAGAAATTTATAAGACAGTATTTTCATTTTTGGGTGAACTATTCCTTTATTTTTTGGCACTCAAAAAACATTTCTTGTTACTAATGTTTAATGGAAATTATCATTGTTACTTTTTAATTAATCTGATCAATTGAATGCATCCTTGCTGAATTTAAGTATTAATTTCTCTAAAAAATTATACAAAATAAATTGGGTCGTACTGAAAAAAGAAAAAGTATCCATGGCTCATGAATATAAATTAGCAGCAACTAATTTTCTGAAAAGCCAGGAAATGTGCATTACAGCCATATATCAGAATTACCACTTTCCATTTGAGTGTTTGTTTGTTCATTTAACTGCAAAATTGTAATTTACACAGCCGCCTACAATTTTTTTCTACGCCTCATATATATCCACAGATGTTGAGCATGAATCACAATTACAGACATCCCATAAAGACCTATTTGGTGAGAAGATAAAAAGCAACAGCTTTGTGTTTATGACACCTCTCAATTTGCCTCTGGAAATGCTCATTTGTGAATAAGAGGATTGGGAAGAGATATAAAAATTTGACCTTTCTGGCGAGCTCAAAAGGTGTCATTTCACAGCCCACACTGATGGCACGGATCCTCAGATAACCATTTACTTTCATTCTGTCTGCTTGGATACATTCCCAGGGATGGCACATCAAAGAAGTCTCTGATTTTGTGATAGCCCACCATCCCATCCCACCAGCACACACACACACATACGGGCAGCAGGACATCATCTATCTATCTGAATATGCCTTGTGCCAGCGATAACCCTCTTGTGGCAATTCCCATCATCAAGTTCTCGCTTTGAAATATTATCTCATTGTTATTCTGCGCTAATGAGATCTTAAGCAGAGAATCAAATTAGTGCTCAGTCATAATCAAAGCGTGCAGTCATTCTTAACAGAACTGAACAGATTCCGAGATCCACCACCCACTTGGAGTCCGCGTGCCAAATCCTGCCAACTCTGACGATAGCCTAAAGAGGAAAACAGGACAGCTAAGGTCTGTGTGAGCCATACCAATTTCAAACCTCTGCCATTTGGCAGACGCACAGAGGTGTCCTAAATTAAAGACTGCGAACAACAGATGCGAGACCACGTAGCACAAAAGCTGCCGTCCTACAGAGGGATCCGAGTTAAATGCTTCACTCAAGAGCACATTTCAGCCTCCAAGCAGCCTGGGCTGTTTTTACACCCACTAAACATCAATGTTCACGGCTAAACAAAGCCGAATCTCTCTTTTGAGCGGAGGAAAAAGCTAACCGAGAAGGGCTGGAGACACGTCTCTTGCACAGTAGCCTTACCCTCGTGTTCAACCTCCTCGGTTTCATCTGTACTTTTTAACACTGGGTTTCGGTCAAAAATCTAGCGTATATTCCTTTGTGTACATAATACCCTCAGAAATGTAACAAATTGCTCTGATATTGGACTGGGATGTCATACTAAGGTCTGACCCTGAGAGACATCAGCAGAAACTTTCAGACAGGAACATCATCTTTGACTTTGACTTCCTGAACATGCTCATTTTGTCAAGTATGCCAGGGCCGTAAAAACCGGCAAAGATGGGATCTACAGAGAGATGCCCCCTGCAACTTCAGCCAGTTTCAGTTCTTATTCTTCATTGACAGCGCTGCGGCTGAAATATCTTGACAGGAGGGCAGCTCTCGCTGGGAAAACAGCAATAATAAGTCTCCGAAGAACGTATGGAGAAATTCATGAAGTATATAATGTTATAAAATGAAAGATAAAAGGAAAAAGTGACATTGAAAGAAAGACCCACATGAGACAAAGAGCCCATAGACAAGAAAAACCACAAGAGAGATGTCTTTAATATCTCAGTTGTCTCTGAAATGAGTGAATGGAGATTTTCATGCATTGCATAAGTTTTCTCTTGAGAAAAAGAGTTTCAACGTCACGATCACAAAGCGTGTTCAACTATCCCAAGATACCAAAGTTTGAGATTTTAATAAGAACTTCAACATTTCCCAACAAATTCTCCCAAGGCCAGGAAGAAATTGATCCGAGCTATCAATTTCACAACTTATACTCAATATACTTCATTCTAAGTGCCTATTTCACGCAATTGTTAACCATTTTAAGTTTTTTTTTGCATTTTAGTGGCAAAATTCGTACAATTTAATTCAATCTGTATGGCCCACTGACAGTTTAGTCTAGGGATGGAACATAAAGGGATAGTTCACACAAAAATGTACGTTTTCCCTTCCCTGTCAGTCTTTGACATGCACTTTTTACAAGTACTCTCGTGAACATGCACAACATGAGGATGAGTAATTAATGACAGAATTTAAATTTTTGGGTAAACTATCCCTTTATAGTATCCCTAAAAATCATATGTTTCTGTACAAATCAAATCATAGAAATTCAAACAAGCTTTCCCATGTTTCATGCTTTCTCCATAAAACTTTTAACATCTAAAACAAAGAGAACTCATCTTAGGAAAGGTTAAACTTTGGCTTTACCTCCTGAGATCTCATTGGCTTCATCCACAGGTCCAGGTTCTTTCAGTCTTTGAGGCTGAGTGGTCTCTCCATCACTGCTCTGGTCTTCTGCTGAAGAAACATGAGGAATTAAACAAGTCTAAAATATTGAGCCATACATGTACCATTTAATATTTTTTAATATCAGTATATGAATAACTCAATTTTAAACATGTAAGCCCTGTGCATTTGTATACACAGTATTACTATGTAAAACTTATGCTGTTATTTTCAAGGCACTCATTTTTTTTATTATTATTATTGTTTTCTTGAAACACACAGGAGACTACAAATCGAACACGTTATTTTCACTTGCAATCCGTTTCAGCGGGATTGCTTCAAAGAAACAAGGTATTTCGTACCAGTATATTTTCCCTGAAGTGCTCGGCTGTGCAGGTTTCCACTCACAGCTATAACCTTGACTGAATACTCCTTCCTGGGATTAAAATCCTTTATTATTGCTTTATTTTCTCCCCTTGTAATTTGCAACTCGCTTGTTTCGCCACCTGTCATCAGACACAAATCAGAGAAATCACAGAGAGGATGGTTAGTATGCACTGTCTCGTATTCCTGTTTCTACTCAGAAAACTATCAAAGACTGATCTTTATTGTCTTACTGCCTGTGCCAAGCATTTTGTTTAGATGCAATGTCAGAGGGGAATAATGCTTTTAATGCTACTGATGTGTAGAATCACTTCATTTACATATATATATATATATATATATATATATATATATATATATATATACTGAGTATTTGTTTGGTGAAAAGTCTTGTCTGGTTAACAAAGTGGTCCATGGATAGATGGTCTGTTAATGATTACAAAAACACTCACACTTGCTGATAAATTTAGTATAATGAACATGTTCGTGATTACAGAAAAGACGCAAACTAACAGACAGAAAATGGGCATCCCATTATCTGTCCCTTCAGACATCTAAAAGAACAAGCTTCCAAACTGATCCAAGTCCTCAGACGCAAAAGCAAACACATAATGTCCAAAATAGCCTAATAAACAATCTGTCCAATGTAGCTTTGCTCTGAGCCAGAGGTGGAATAGCACTGGCCTGACAAGTTGTGATGCCAAGTTATCACCCGAATACAATCTGTGGGTGGATGCTTTATGGTCATTGCACAGCAAACAACTTCATGAAGTTTGTTAACAGTATTGACACTGACAAATGGTCTGTTCTAAAAGGGTCTTGGCCGCAAACTCATCTCTCTTTCTTCATGACATCCCTGTCTGGTGACAAAGTCTGGGATTATGACTTCAAAGAAATGTTTGCTTTTAGTTATTTTGTGAACTGGGAAGGAAAGACAACTTTCACTAACTTAAAGGGATACTCCACCAAAAATGTAAAATCCTCTCATCATTTGCTCACCTTCATGCTGTCTCAGACGTACGTATATGACACAAACAGAGAATTTTAATGGGAATCCTGGGTATTAAGATTTGTATGGAATTTAATACGTAGTAGAAAAAGCATGAAAGATTTCTGTTATTTTAAAATTATCGTTTTATACATATTTTGGATTATGGGGGGGGCGCCATTATTTTCGGTTGCACTCTGTGAGCTACTGGTGCTACCTTTTGCTACTTTTACCACAACACAACTCAGAAAATAAAATACTGATACGATGCCACATTGTGCAGCTTTTGGTTGCAAATTTCAGTCGGAGGGCATCAAGAGAAGTGTACGTTTTCACTGCTTTCCTAGCGATAAGAAGAGGAGAAAAGAATGGGAAGATGTCTGTGGATGATTAAAACATCCTAAAGACCTGCATCTTTGTTCTCTCCACTTTAGCCCTGATGCCTTTCAGGCTTTTAGTAGACCACATCTAAAAAGCTTACAAACAGTGCAGACAATAAACGCTAGATGCTTTCCCTTGAAAGAGGTTCTCTGAGCAGATTTTGTTCGATATACAGGGGTGTTTAGACTCCTTGTAGGGAAAAATCAATGGTACAGCATTTGGTTTTTAGTTTTATTTTCCAAGTTGTCTATTTTGAGTTGTGTTATGGTAAAAATAACAACAGGTAGCGCCAGTAGCTCACTAAGTCAAAGTCAAAAACATGTATATGTTTTTTTTTAATATATTTTTTTACTACATATTTCAGTAAGAGACATAGTTTACATTATATTAAGCCATACAAGTCTTAATACCTGGTGGTTCCCTATAACCCCCTGAGGACTTTTTGTGGCATATTTTCCTGATAACCCCTAAAAGAAATTAAATTACTTCATCATTTTTGATCATACAGACAGGGCAATACAACATTTAAATCTGTAAAGGGTCTACTTTTATTTGAAAAACAACCAGAGACCAGGGCCGGTTCTTGCCAGCTGTAGAAGGGTGGGCTGGCAGATATCCTGTGTGGGCAATTATTAGGATAAATTCAGAATAATTAATCTAATTTATTTATTTATTTATTTAATTAACACACATTACAATGCTTCCATGATTCTGAATAAATAGAATGTGTAATTTACTAGAGGTTCTGACCAATTTTAATAGCTTGAAAAAAAAAAATTTTAAAATTTTATTTTAATAATTTTGACTGAATGATTCAGTGACTCACTGGCAAAGATTTTACTTGTTTCATTACTGGATGAATCAGTGTATTTGAATGATTCTCTTGAATGAATGATTCAATGCAAACACATTTTTTAACAGTCAATTATCAACACCTACTGGTGGAATTATTTAATTGATACAATATTTGAAGCAAGTTACTCCCAAAAGTTGGTTTATTTAATTTTGACTGCTGTTGAAGTTATTATATCAGAACCATAATCTGCTATCATAATCCCACAAATTCTGTGTAGACTTTTTCACAGTAAAACTGCTCTCTCTGGGTCAGCGTCATTGCCTAGGCAATGCGAGTCATGAGTGTGGAGAGTATACCAGCTTTCAGCCAATCAAAAAAAGAGAAAATACGGCATTTTTCTGGTGTTATTTTTTGATTGGTTGGGCCATCCCACAAACTTCTACACGTAGCCCGCCTTAGATCGCCTTTACCAAAGCACAAATCATAAAAACTAATAGATAAATTCTGTTTTTCACTAAATTCTAATTGGGTGGGCAAGACTGACGTTTGGGTGGGCTAAGCCCACCCCTATCCATGCCTAGATCTGGCCCTGCCAGAGACTCACCGCACCTTCAAAAATAGTCCAATTAAGGTGCGTCGACCAAAAGGGTTGTCAAAGAATGAACAGCTTGCAGAACGTCCGCACAATACGAGCATGAAAAAAATGTAAAAAATCACAGGCGAGATGGAATGCATAAAGTTTACTATATAAAAACAGGCATTTCGGTCACATGTTGACCTTCTTCAGTCAACAAGAAACCGAAACCGAAACATTTGCCTGTTTTTATTTAGCAAACTTTATGCATTCCATCTCGCTTGTGATTTTCTACATTTTTTCATGCTTGTGAGTGTGCGGACATCCTACAAGCTCTACATTTATTTGCAAATGCTCATAATAACAAAACTTTGTGCTTCTGTAAAATAAAGAAAACAAATAGGGTGTGCTTTCAACCTTCTCTTTCTCTGTGATCTTAAAAAAAATGTCCTCATATAGTGCAAGTGGAAGGAACCCTCAAAGTTGATGCTGCAAAAACCACACAAGCTGATAGTGTGTGACAAAAATCACTAATATTTTTGACTTACTGCACTATAAACCATTGCTTCCAGCCAGTTATGTGCACCTGAGTTCACACTTGACGTAAATATCAGCACGTTGAGAAGGGTGTCATAGGACTGCTGTGAAACCCTGACGTTTACTGTACATCAAGCGTGAACTCATGAGTGAGCACATGACATTCACAGTCACAGTTGATTGGAAGTGATGGTTTATAGTTAACTGAATCAATGTCTGTTAAAAAAGTGAATCAATCATTTGAATTCAGACATTAATTCATCCAACTGGTGTTGGATGGATTATTGTTGTGGGAACTTTATCACAAGATGCGAAATACGTACCACAGTGTACATCTCGTGACATATTTGATGTGACCTGTCCACTGAGTGGTGCTAAAAGTGTTCATTTTTTTCTGCCAACAGATGAACGTATATATTGTAAGTTTTATGTGACTTTGGTTTTGTATGTGACACCACAGTTCTGACTTGAAATGTCCGTTGAGTGGCGCTATAACTCCAATTCTCAGTGACATTTTAAAATAAGATAATGTAACCTACCTGATAGTATGAACAAAAGCGAATGTGACGTAAAAACGCAATCATAAGCATGCTGTTTAAGCTTGTTTTTCAATCTCTCATCAGCTTTTTCATCGTGAGTCATGATTTTCACGGGATTCGTACCCAATGATTCTGCATCCTAAATCCAATTCCATTCCGGCTGGTACTGAGAAAGCTTGTTACATCCACAAAGTGAAACATATGGAGCTATATCATAACTGTAAGAGCTCGCTGTTTTACCGCCTCTGGTGTTCATTTCTGTTGGAAACTGCAGTGCTTGTCTTGCGAAAAAGTTCCCACAGGTATGTTTTCGTCATGAGGTAGGTTTGTTTTGTGTGTTTTTTCGTCCATCCACTTGCATTTCATGGATACAAAGTTTCACAGAAGAAAGTCATATGTATCTGAGAGAAGGATACCTTTAAAGTACTGGCCAATTTAAATAGGTCAAAAAAGTATGAACTAAAAAGTGCAGCCAAAATTTATTGCATTTGAATCAGTCATGCCTGAACAGCGGCATATTCACATCACAGTCCCTCAATGTGATGAAGAAGCCAGCCCCTGCAATTCAGATCCCTGACCAATGATCCTGATTAAAATCCTCGTGGCTTGCCGAGAGATCAATTGAAGGGGAGTGGAAGTTGCTTATTCAGCAGCAGTGGGAGCACGATTGGGGTTAGACTCAGAGCAGAGGGAGTCAGAACTGGAGCACCACAGTTTGCTGATGACTTTGCACATCACGCTTCATAGAAAAGTAATAGAAGATTGCTGCAGACAGCAAACTGTCACCGTTTCTCACGACAACATCAAAGCACTCCAATTCTCATTTGTTTAAATGAGACCAAAGGACAGAATCGCTTTGTCGCAAGCGAATATCTCCCTTCCCGCTTTGACTTCTAAACAGAGTGCATGGAGCAAAAGTAAAATAGTCTATAGTTACATCTAAAAATAGATGTGAAATCAATTTGTGCTTCCCAATGCAAAATACAAAACTTTTCATATTTGACCACACCTATTGCTTTACTATATCAAACAGAAAAAAGGTGTTTATTTTGATTGTGCTTAAGGGAAAAACATGCAACTTCTAAAGCGAGGAAAGCACTATAGATGCCACGAGCCAGAATATGCCTTTTCAAGAGTGATTAAGCACCTTGAAAAATGTCTCTCTCCTACCCTTCAACATCTCACATCTCTCTCTCTCATTTTCTTGTGGCTAAGGGCACTTTGTGTGAGTCTGAATGTGGTTTTGTGCGATATCGTCTCGCTAGGATGCACATCGGTCTTTCCTGCACAAGAACAACATAAGCTGAGATGTCCGATTCATGAAAAATCAGTCTTATGAATAGTTCTTTTGATCAGTCAATCAAAAAGATTCACGAAACAGCCTCATTAGCTCTTTGAATCAAACTCACTAAGCGAATCACTCACTTTCTTTTAGGAGCTTTGCCATTTTTTGGTTTTGCAGCCCTTTTTAAGGATGCCAATGTTGTTGTGAGATCTGGACCTTTGCAAAGCCGCCATCAGATATCATAAATACAAGCAGACGGTAACCTCAAGCTGACCTCCTTGATTCTGACCAGGTACCGCGGCCAAACATTCCTCACCTCAATCACAAAAGCGTCGCAATGTCCTGCTCTGATGCAAACTATCACCGGTCCTCATCCAGCCCCGTTCCATCACTTTAATACCTCAATTCTGGCCAATAGAGAAAATTATCATGCCCATTAATGCCACTTTGCACATAGAAACGCAGCAAATGAGCTGCTATAATTGAAACGAGTGCTTTCCCCATCTGTTGGGAACGTCTGAGCCGGCTGATAAATATCGATTCTGTGGACCCAGACCTAATATACATAGAACTCAGGAATGTGCTTGAAGAAACAACGAGTTTGGACATGGCTTATTGTTGTTCCAGAAAAGGGGGTTGTGAGTGTTTAACAAAGGGGTGAGTTTACAGAACTGACGGGTAGTGCACCTGGTTTACATAAAACCAGAGTGACCTTGGCTGTTTATGTGTTATCAGGAGCCGTATCAAAGCCCCAGACAAGGACTATTGTCAAATATGTAAAGAAACAAAGAGTCCTTCAGATCTGGCAAGGTTAACAAATACATCTGTTGAAGCTCAGAGAGGGAAGTGAAGAAAGTCTGAATGCACTTTAAGACAAAAGTGAAGGGGAAATGGACTAAAACACAGACTGTATTTCATTAAAAACAGATTTAGATCCACATTAAAAGATTAGTACACTCCTAAATTAAAACGTCCTGATAATTTACTCACTCCCATGTCATCTAAGATGTTCATGTCTTTCTTTCTTCAGTCGAAAAGAAATTAAGGTTTTTGAGGAAAACATTTCAGGGTTTTTCTTCATATAGTGGACTTCAATGGGGATCTGTGAGTTGAAGGTCCAAATTGCCGTTACAATGCAGCTTCAAAAGGGCCCTTCACGATCCCAGACAAGAACAAGGGTCTTATCCAGCGAAACAATTGGTCATTTTCTAAAAAAATAAACAGTTATATACTATTTAACCACAAATGCTCATCTTGCATCTCTGCGATGCATGTCTATGACTTGACGCATTACAAAATCATGCTGGAAAGGTCACGTGGTTAGTTTTTCGTCTAATTTTCTCCTTTTTTTGTAAAGGGAGTTTGGCTTTCTTTGCACATTTGCTTTGTAAACACTGGGTTGGTGTTTCTACCTACGTGATGCGTGACCTTTCCAACATGACTATGTAAGTTGTTTTTTTTTAAATGACCAATCATTTCGCTAGATAAGACCCTTATTTCTCAGCTGGAATTGTGTTGATCCCTTCCAGCTTTCAGCTGCACTGAAATTTGAACCTTCAACCCTGTTGATCCCCATTAAAGTCCAATTTATGGAAAAAAATCCTGGAATGTTTTCCTCAAAAACCTTCATTTCTTTTCAACTGAAGAAAGAAAGACATAAACATCTTGGATCACATGGGGGTGAGTAAATTATCAGGAAATTTTTATTCTGGAAGTGAACTTTTCATTTAACACCGACTTACTGTCATTGCTTCTTACCTGGTTCACTACTATATATAAATTTGTAGCCATCATATTCTCCTTTTGGTTCCTTCCATGAGACAAGTAGCTTGCCTGCACTCAGAACTTTAAATCGAAGTCTTCTTGGAGCTGGAACTGCAAGAAAAGAATAGAATTATAAACTGAAAATGTCCAAATAATGACAAAATAAATATTTTTCAAATAAGAGTTTAAATTGTACTTGGATAAAAATCGAAGGAAAGGTGTGTTTTAAGTCATATTCTCACTCTTTTGTTTATAGCCATGTCCAATTTAAGGTTATTATAATCTGTGAGGTATTTAATATTAGGAAAGGAATGGTAATTTAATTTAATATTTAATTGTCCATCTAACATAATGTGCATAAAATCATGAACAGAGAGTTACTGTCTCATTAAAAATGACAAGACGGTAATTGAGAAGAGAATGTGACTTTTAAAGGTCAGAAGAGTAGCTTTCTGCTATTTTCTAAAGCATCCTAAATACCAGTGAGGTTTAAGAGGAAGACAAGCCTTACACAGTTCAACAAAGCATATTACTTCAGTTTATGAGTGTCTATAGTCATAAACAACTGATTAGGGGTCGTCTTTCATTATTTAATCCTAAACAAACCTAAAGAAAACCCTTCGGACCCGTAATCAGTTGCTGTGTGTTAGACCTATGAGAAAATCACCACACCCATACATCACACATCCCATATGTAAATGAATGAAACATTGATGAATCAATGTTTCTCTATCCTTATGTTGTTCACATGCCACAGTTTTGCTCAGAGAAGGAAATCAAGGTGCTACATGAAGTATATATATAAAGAAACCATGTTGGCACAAACAGAAAAGGAAAATATGTAGAAATAAAACCCAGAGGTCAATACTATTGGAAACAGGGCGTTTAGGAGACAGAGATAAGACATAAAACTGATCTAGGTGCACCAACCTGAGGAACGGAACACTGCTGGGATTCCTGTGGGGTGAACATCTCCTTTCTCATGGATACTCACACCACATTCTGTCCAATATGTGTCTTTGGGGAACTACGATTCATTTTCATCGATAAGTGTACATAGAAACACATTTCAGTGCTTCTGTCTTTCAAAAGTGGAAACTATCCAGCAGGTATCAAGGTTGCAAGTTATAGGGTTGAAAGATTAGGCTAAATGAAGCTACTCACAAAGGGTTAGCTAATTTGAGAACAAATGTTTGCTACACTGGTTATTGATAAACCTATATTATCCATAAATTAAAGAACAATATTAGTTTCACTTTTTTTTTTTTTTTCATAAAATAAACTGGGAAACAGGGTTGAGCTTTACAGATGTTATGTTAAATTACTTTAAGTTTTGCAAATTAATTATATTATTTACTTGTTTTTTGTTGTTGGTGGTGGTGTCACTATTTATTTATGGATTTATGGATGGGTGGATGGGTGGAACAGCTAATTTAAAATGACAGATCACTAATATGAATTACTAAATGTATGAATGCATTACCATTCAAAAGTGTGGGGTCAGTCCTTTTTTTAACAAAGTAACAGGGTTAGCTAGTTTGGGGATCCAAGTGTTTGTTACACTGATATAATATAATAATAAATATAAGATAAAATATAATAATAAAGAAATATAATAATGATATTTGTTTCATCTTTTTTTTAATAAATTGGGTAACAGGGTTGACTGGTTGAGCTTTAAAGATATTACATAAAATTACATGTATTGCGAATTATATTATTTACATTTTATTTTTTAGTTAAAATAAAATAGGTAACAGGGTTGAGTGGATGAGCTTTACGTAAAATTATATAAAGTTTTCAAAGCAATTATATTATTTACTCTTTTTTGCTGTCACAGTTTATTAAATTTCCTATAAATTAAAAAACAATATTTGTTTTATCTTTTTTTCTTAAAATTAATTTGGTAACAGGGTTGAGTGGTAATACAGATATTACGTAAAATTACATAACGTTTCACAAATTAATTATATTATTTACATGCTTTTTTGTTGTTGTTGTTGTTTTTGGTGTCACTATTTATTGATTTATTTAACAGCTAAATTAAGAAGACAAATAACTACTATTAATTGCTAAATGTAAGATGCATTACCATTCAAAAATAAATAAATAAATAAATAAATAAAAGTAAGTAAAAGAAAGTAATAAGGTTAGCTAGTTTGAGATCAAATGTTTATTACATTGGTTATTGATAAACTTATATTTCCCATAAATTAAAGTATAATATTTGTTTATGGCTTTTTTTCTTAAAATATATTAGGTAACATGGTAAAGTGGATGAGCTTTACAAATATTACGTAAAATTACATAAAGTTATTATTTACTTTTTTTGTGTCACAACTTATTTATTTATTTTTATATTTTTGAAACAACTAAATTAAAATGACAAATCACTAATATTAATTACTAAATGTGTGAATGCATTACCCTTCAAAAGTGTGGGTCAGTACTTTTGTTGTTGTTTTAAGAAAGTGATAGGATAAGCTTGAGACCATTGTTTGTTACATTGGTTACTGATAAACTTATTTTTCCCATAAATTAAAAAGCAATATATATTTTTTTTCCCTTAAATTAAATTTGTTAACAGGGTTGAGTTTTTGAGTTATACATGTATTAAGTAAAGTTACATAAAGTTTTGCTAATTAATTATCTTATTAACTCTTAATTGTATTATATACATTTCTTCGTGTAATTTATTTATTTTGTGGCAATAATTTATTTTTTTATACTGAAATAGCTAAAATAAAATGACAAATCACTAATATTAATTACTAAATGCATGAATACATTACCATTCAAAAGACGCATTAAAATAAATAATATTTTTTTTTTTTTTTTTCTTAAAATAAATTAGGTAACAGGGTGGTTGAGCTTTACAGATATTATGTAAAATTACATAAAGCTAATTAATATTATATTATTTACGTGTTTTTTTGTGCCACTTTTTTATTTTGTGCCATATATTTATTTATTTATTTATTATCAGAACAGCAGAATTAAAACGACAAATCACTAATATTAATTACTAAATGTATGAATGCATTACCATTCAAAAAAATGCTTAAAAATTAATTTGTTTATTTTAAAAATAAAGAATAGAAAAAGTAGTAAATAAAAAATTTCAAATTAAAACAGAAAATGAATATTTTTAATCGTAATAATTTTTCCAAATATTAATGCTTTTACTGTATTTTTCATGCAGCCTAGAGACTTCTTTCAAAAAACATTTTAAAAATCCTATGACCCCAACCTTTTGAATGACAAATTACTAAAAATGATCATTAAAATAGTTTTTTCTACAATGAACTGTATATCAGTTATGTCTAAAAGAGACAAGCTACTTTGTATGGAAAGTTAATTTGATTATATGTTTAAAAAATAAATAAAACATAATTACAATAATTACTGTAATAGTTCACAAACAAATGGTACAGTACTTGTACCTCTACAGCTTTAAAAAAAAAAAAAAAAAAAGTTATGGGACTAAAATTGTACTCTATTCATAGAAAGTGTCAGTGAATATTCTTAGTCATTCATGTGAGTGGGATGAAATGAGTACTAATATAGATCCAGCCATCCAGAGAATTTAGAACATTTTTCACATCGGATCATCTGCGTTTAAAGTAACCACCCTGGTAGTACGAATTTAGAGGGGAAAAGCATGTTGTGCCAGCTCGGTACTGCACACCATGACAGAGATGAAAAATGTATGCGAAATACAACTCAGAAAGTAATTCAGCAATGTTGAGATGCTAAAACTCTGCTCAGGAGCCATGAATAATGAAGAAGAACATAACACATTCATCGGCATGAAGAAAACAACAGATTTCTGGAAGCAGTTTCATGACAGTTTCATAGAATATTTCTTGGAAAACTGTCTTAGCACACCCAGGTATCCACGTCTCCTGGCTTTTGGTGATTAAAGGTTCCTGTAGAGATTGAGGGGGAGGTAAAGAACAACGACCATGGTGGTTTAAGGGTGACAAGTGCTGACTTGTAACTTGAAACGAGAGGAACACGAGCACTAGGTCCTGTATCTGTCTGTATATTAGAAACGCGCACCCACAAATCCGCAGGCCTTTGATGTGGTTATCTTTCATCCTTTTGGAGACACTCACAGAGTTCTTACTCCAAAATCCACTGCGTCCTTTTATCATTGCGCTTCCAATTACTCACCTGTCAGAGGTCTCCGCACTTGTTTTGAGCGTTTAGTTTCCACAAACTCAAAAATCGCTGTTGAGGGAATTAAAATATTAATGCCTACTTAGCGGGAGCAGTCAGAAACATTCTGCACTTCACAATCATCTAAGTCTGTTGGAAGTGATGTAAATTTGGACAGATCTAAGCTGCTGGAATTAAACCTGGCTACATTTTCCATCTCACCACTGTGTAAAAATACATTATCTAGACAAATTGCTTAGTTAGAGGTTTTTTAATGTGAGGTACTGCCTGTGTAAATCCAAACAACAATTACACTAAAACTGAGGATGTGTTTTATTTTGTGCAGTTGACTGCTTGGGAGTTTGAACAGGATTTCAGACAGACTGCTTAAGGCTGACCTTCAGTTCTTTTGTTTCATTTTTCCACAACTTCATCACACACACAATACAGACCCTTCCAGAATGCTTTCATAATGTCTCATCATACTGCTTTGTATCACTGACTGCTTCCACCCATTCATTCTCAGCAAGGCATTGTCAGCATTTACAATCATTTTCGCTCCAATGCATCAAGTACCCACAAACACAGCGCAATATTTTGTACATATTTTCTATAGGACCTAGAGGGTTTGCATTTATGTCACTTAAGTTTGGTCAGTTACCCGTATGTATGGCCATATTGGCGATAATCAGATGTAACTACATAGATTTCACGATTAATGTAGTACTGAATACATTGTTCTGCTAATTTATGCTGTCTAAACCATGGAAAAAACATGTGGGAGCTGCTAAATCATATTTAGTAGGGCTTAGTAAGCAGGAAAGGGCGCAATATTTTGACAAACTGAAGTTAATAGGTGGTAAAGATACGTACAAGCAGTATTAATTAAGATATTAGCCTAATATTTCACCTACCTGACCGGAAATGATAAAACAAACATGAATGTTGTCAAGATACTTGCCCTGGAAATCCTGGTTCAGTTCCTCAGACAGTTTTTTGCACTTTTCTTGATTTGTTATAACTTTTGGCAGTCTATAGTACTCAAAATGTTTTTTTTTTCCTGTTAGACCAATTAGTACAGCCTAAAACATGACAATAATTGACCATTTTCAGCAGTAATAATCAGCAAAATATGCAAGTTTCGAGTTTCTGTCAATATGGCCAATTGATCACGTGTCGTGAAAACATGAAAACAAATTTGAAAGCTAAGTTTGTGGCTTTTGTGGCATAGTGTTGATTACAACAAAAAGTCATTTAAACTCATCCACTGTCTTTAAAAAATGCAAAAACTAAGGTAATGTCAAGGCACTTGTAGCATATTTTTAGAGGATTTGAACGCAGAAATTTGAGACTGATCATTTTTCAATTTTCCCCAGAACAGATGAACATGAAAGTGGTAATTTCTTTGTATCGCAGAAGTTCGGAAATTAAATTTCCACTGAGTGGCACTAAAAGGTTAATGCTGTATCACATTTGAAAATAACATATCACCTAGACGAAAAGCTACACTAAACCTATAGATAATGTTAACAAAAACAAACCAATTTTCTGAAGTAATAATGGCTTTTCAAATATAGTAAACTTGCTCAGTAGCTCACCCGGTACAGCATTTTGCTTGCAAAGAGCAGTGCTTAAAAAAGACCAACAATGAAAATTCCGTCATTAATTTCTTACCCTCATGTCGTTCCAAACCCGTTTGCTCATCTTCAGAACACAAATTAAGATATTTTTGATTAAGCAACAGCTTTCTGGCCCTGCATAGACAGCAATGCAACTGAAATGTTCCCAGGCCCAGAAAGGTAGTAAGGACATTTTTAAAATAGACCATGTGACATCAGTGGTTCAACTCTATGAACGTGTGGCAAAGATTGACACGGAAGGGAAGAAATTGTTAAATGAAGTCTTTGTTTTTGTTTTCTCTGTGCACAAAAAATATTCTTGTAGCTTCATAAAATTAAGGTTTCTGGGTCTTGAACATTTCAATTATGTTGCTGCCTATGCAGGGTCGGAAAGCTCTTGGATTTTATCAAAAAGATATCTTAATTTGTGTTCTGAAGATGAACGAAGGTTTTACAGGTTTGGAACGACATGAGGGTGGGTAATTAATGACATAATTTTCATTTTTGGGTAAACTATCCCTAAGTCGTTTTTTAACGCTGCACTTTGCAACCACAAAGCTATACCAGGTGATAGGGCTGCACGATACATCGTTTCAGCATCGATATCGCGATGTGCTCATCCGCAATAGTCACATCGTAGGACGTGCGATGTTTAGTAGCCTATACTGATCGTTATATTTATTTATAGGCTACTGATCGTCTTTTCTTTGCTTACACACAGACACTTTGTCTACACCGGACGCGACAGCCGTCGTGTCGCGCTGCCTGTGCCGCAACATCTAAAGTGAAAGTCTGTCTAAACACTGGACGCGACAAAAGCGACTGTTGCATATCATTTGAATTTTGTGTGAGTACACATAAATGGAATGCGGCAGTTTACTTTCGGGTATTTGACGTGCCGCGCCGCATCCAGTGCAGGGAGCATCATTATAATGACTTCTACAGTATTTTGTCGCGCCGCTCGCGTCCAGTGCAGACAGCATCACTGATTATAATGTATTCTACCGCATTTGGCGCATCACCACGCTCACGTCCGGTGTTGACACGGTGAAAGCCACGCAGATACATGTGAACACGGAATTCCGTTCACTTCCGCTGCTATTTTGTGCCTGAGATGACACATACGCGCGAAACTATGTCAAAATGCAGGTCTCTGCAAGTATCCTTGTAAACACAGTTGCTTATGGCTTAGGTGAAGATAAACAATTGAGAAAGAAAATGGATGTGTAACAGGCTCACAGCAGTTTAATGTTCCTGAGGCTTTCTGTGTCATGAATGTTAATCAAACAGCAAAACACAGAGAACAATCACTTTTTAGCTTTGACACAGATTTGTTAGATTACATTTATACAGTGAAGAATATGCAGTGCAATTTTACATTTGATTATTCAATTTCTGTACCTGAATATTGTTAGACTTACCTGAGAAATATAAAGTGTTTTATTTTATTTGTATCTTTGTTCTATTATTTTTATCTATGTTTGTAATTTGTTTATTTTCAATGCTGATTTACTCAGTTATAAAATCATCCCATTTTTTTTCCAAAGAGCTATTTAAGTAATCTGGTGATTTTTTTATTTTCATATCGCAATATTTATCGCAGAAAAACAAAATATCGCAATGTGAGTTTTTTCCAATATTGTGCAGCCCTACCAGGTGAGTAACCAAGCAAGTTTACTATATCTAAAAAAGCCATACATATGAAGCTATGTGATGCAAATATCAAAATTGAATAGTTTACAAATCATGCATAAAAAAAAACTACTCCAACCTACTCAGCGGTATGCAATTTTAGAATTAACAATTAAATATTTTAACATTTATGTATTGGCCGCATTAGCTTCCACTGTAGTGCCTTGTTAAAACCCATGTCTTATCTTTTTAAAAGCAGCAAGACGAAATTCATTTTCGTGGTAATAAACATTATGCCGCAAGTGCTGTCGATTCATCTTAACTTGCATTAAACCCAGAATATTCCTTTAACTAAAAGTCTTTGGCTTGTTTATTCCTATTCAGCTGCACCACTGAGCAGTTTAAAATTACACCAACAGCTTTCAGTGATTTGAGGGATGAAAAGAACCTGTCTAGGCAGCATTTATTTAGAGACTACACATGCCCATCACACAAGTGCTGGTCTGGGAAGAAGAGCGAAGGCAAAAAAGAGTAACCAAAGAGTAATCCAAACTTCATCTTTCGAAAAGAACCTCCCACTCCAGATGAGGATCCAGGCTCCACCTTTCACTTCAGGGCCTGAGAGGAATGTGAAACTCCTTCCAAGCAGAGCAACCAATTAAGCCTTTAAGCTGCCTTGAGGGATATTATCATTGTGGTCCCTGTGATGTTAGACTAAATGCTTTTCCACATCTCTATCCCATCTAAAATCCTCTAGACTCGCTTTAGCTCTTTTTAGCTTCTCACTGAAATGAGTCCTTAGGAGATGTGAAGGTGCATGAAGGGTCAAATGTTTCTTTTTGTTCATTTGACAAAATTATGCACTGAATCATTAGGACAGCATCTCATATTTTACGCAACCACACAAAAAGCCAACACACCAGAGCCAATACCAATTCAGAACCATGAAGACAGCAATTACCTTGAGCCGAAACAGGGGTGAGAAACTGAATCAGTGCCAGCGAGATAAGCGGACACCACAGCTTAATCCTCGATCCTGACACCCGCATCCTTATAGCCGTGTGAGTGATGCTTGCCCTGCACCTACGGAGGGAGAGAAGCAGCGAGTGAGTGGAGGAATTCACTGAAGCTGTGTAGCCTCAGGGGGATTTCAGAAACACAGAGAGGGAGGGAGGAAAGTCTCTGCAGGTCAAGAACAGTAAAGACTTTGTTGAGTTTTGATGGACAGCCAGTGAGAAGTGCTTCCTGAGGACCATTGTTGTTCCTGAGAACAAGCAGGCCACTAACTACGGCTCCCGTCATTCATGTCGGATAAGAAGGCTGACGTGTGTTTAGAGAGGAAGCCGCCCGGGCTTGTTCAAGAGGGCACCCCCACTTAACTTCAACAGTGGTCTAAATTAGGGTCAAGAGATTATGCTGTAAAGATGTAGACTATGGTATGTAGTTCACTAAGTCAGTATTCATCAGCTGTTGTGACACAGATGGCTTCTTCTCTTTCTTTCTATACATGTTGTTGCAAACAACACATGCTCAAGTCATGATATGCCTTTTCAAATGGAATTTTGTTTAAATTAAAGCTTGTTTGAAAGGCACATGGCTGTCCATCACAGCATTTCACTTACAATTTGTCTCAACGCATGCTTTTTGTTCTGGAAAATGAGATAAAAAGCATGCTATTAAGGCTCTAGGCATTTCGTTTCAGCCAAATATTTGTACTAAAAGAAAAGGCTTTTTAACAAGCCCACAACGCATGGTTAAATTCACTTGCATGCCTGTCTTTGTCCCCCCCCCCTCTCTCTCTGTTTCACCTGCTACTGAATGCTGAATCCTGAAATAAACATCAAGCGCTCACCTTGGCTTCATTTCTATTCTCAACAGAACAGTAAGGATGAAACGCGCTAAATTTAAAAATAGATATAGGATACATCAAGTATATTCTTTTGAGGATCGGTGGTGTCGGGACATCCCTGTTTTTTTATTTATTTATTTTATCTCTCTCTCTTTCTCTCTCAGTTAGGAAGATTATTATACTACCAATAATAATAATAATAATAATAATAATAATAGAAAACATACTTATGTATATAAACTATATAATAAGGATCATATCTAATAACATTTAAAAGTTATGTGTGTGTTTACGTCACTTGTGGAAAGATTTAACGAGTAAATAAAAATACATATAGCCTATAAATGTATGATATATATGTAATCAAAGACACTTTAAAGTTTATTGTGCAAGGAATTAATTGAACACAAAAGGTTTTACAAAATTCTGCATTAAACTCTAAACAATGAATTTAAGAAAATATACCACAACAAAACAAACAAAAGTGGCAAAACAGTCAAAAATATAGGCTATCCCAAATGTTTTCTAGTCTTTATCTTGAATATTTCTTGCATTGCTGTTTTAACAAACGCATATATCAGATAAGCAGAGAATATAACAGATGAAATCCGACAGCGGTCTTACCTTTCACACCATTCGCTTCAATGAAATCCGCTTGATCTAAATGTGATCCAAATTCCCGCGTCTTGTGATGGTCAGACTTCAGTCGTATCTTCTCGCAGCGTCAGTCAGATGGCTCACAGCGCTCTCTGTGTGCGTGTTTCGTCTGTCTTTATTCGCCCATTCCTTCAGCTCTTCAGCTCTGCACCTCATTTCATCCTTTAGTCTTGAGTCCCGGAGAAAAAAACGCTCATGCGACCAATTGCAGCCACTGGACAGACGACGAATGATCTCACGACAATCAAGAGCCCTTCTCAAATACTTGATCCTGCCTACATGTAGGATGTTCAGCTCGGGGAAGAAAAGCCATTATCATAGCATTTCAAGGAAACGCAACTGTAATGAACAATCATAACGCCTACACCAGAGTGATGTATGATTAAATTGACTGTTATGACACGGCCTAATTATATTTTTACAAAGCAAAATTAATTTAGCGAGTCATTGTGCGCAATTTTTTTGGTTATACTACATTTGTCAGTGAGATTTTTTCCAAAACTTTACCTCTATGAATGGTTTTGTGGTTCAGGGTAACATTTTTAGATTTTGTCGATTTACTGTTACTTTTGCGTTACTCTTTCTCATCTGGGCTGAGCTTGCTTGTTTGTCGGGCAAAACTAAAAAGTTCTTTCACACCAAAAGTTGGTTTTGCTATTAGTTGTTGAAATGGATCATTGAAGGTCGCCAGCAAAGACATAAATGGGATAAAATACATAAAGGATATTTGTGTTATTTGGCGTATCACTGTTTTTGTTATTTTGAGGAATACTGAATCTGTTTTTGTGTAAGTGAGATGAGTAAACACATGTTCACATTTAGTCTAGAACTACAGTAAGCATCACTTGCAAAAACGATTTTTTTTAATTTTTTTTTTTTTTTTTAATGACAGACAAGTTTGGGAGGCATTGTGTAAATATAACTGAAACAACGTGAGGTCGTAATTATTTTTTAATGTGTAAACATTGTGGACATGAATTTCACACTCAGTGTGCAAAGAAATTTTTTGTATGCGTTTTTTAGTATTCCTCAAAATTCGTCGCACACAGAATGTCACAATGGCTCTGAATTGTCAAAATGCTTGCTATGGATGCGAAAAACCTTAACTCGCAACAAGCAACTGGCGTTACTTATTTGAAAAAGTAACTCCGATATTTTCTTGTGAATTAATTGCGTTACTTTACTAGTTACATTAAAAAGTAATCTATTTACGTAACTCGCATTAATTGTAATGTGTCACACCCAACACTGCTTATATGTATAAAAATATAAATATTCTTTAACTTTTTGTTAGGGTTTTCAAACCTTAATTTGGAGAGTCAGTACCCTAGAATTCCCCATAATTGCATGCTGGGTTCAACTAACCTAGCAGATTCGATGTAAAAAGCCTTAATATCTCAAAACTATATGCAGTTCTATTCTCTTTTGAAGCAGCTGTATTTTATATTGATCATCGTATTGTATTCCTTTGTGTTTTGTTCTCTGAACACACTGAGAAGAACTTCCAAACACCTTTTGGAAGAACGTTTTATCCTTTCTGTAACACCTGCACCTTCTTATATCAGTTCAAGTTGAGCAGGGAACAAAGCTATCTGAATGTACACAAGACGTGTCGAAAGGAAGAGATGTGAAAGATATGTGAGATTGTGCGTGAGATGTTTCTTACTGCGTGCAGGTTGCTGATTGGACAGAATCCAGACTGCAATGTTATTTTGGAAGTTCTCTGCAAGACCCAACACTTCTATAGTGTAGAATCTACCAAATTCACACTTATCACCAAGGAGTACTAAACAGGTGCCCAAGAGTTATAAAAAAAAACTCAAATGTGTGTAAACACATTTGGCTTGGCTATGGGCTTGAAAGAACACTTGACTATTGTTATTCATTATTTGATTGCCATGGGCCATCACATTGGCAGCACTTCCCACGAGACCGCAGATTTGCAGTCTGAATAGACTGCTTAATTTGCATGACTCATCTGATGAGTAAATATATTACAGAGATGATCAAGGGTTCATGAAACCCCACCGTATGATCCTCCACCAGGCTTAGGTTATAAGAGTATGCAAACGTAATGTCTGTTTATGTTCAAATTGACTTCAGTGCAAATAAAGACTGACAAATCAATTTTAAAAAGTGCATGAAGTCTTGTACTCTTGCTTACTGCCGAGTATTAAAGTGCAGGAAAGTGTACAGCACTTCATCACAAACTCATCCTTTAGAAGAAGGACGTTTTGATTTCCAAGGAAATCTTATAGACTTTCAAAAACTTCTTCACAGAATAAATGGCTCATTGAAAGCCGCTCAGCTTGCAGCGTATACAGCATTTCTCAACTTCAATGTACAGTCAACGCGGGACTGGAACGGTGACACCTGGATGCCGGGATGCAGTGGCTGTAAGCTCTTTAACTCTGAATGGCTTATTCCCAAATGACAAGGCCGAGCGTAATGAGGCATTGTGGGCTAATCAGTGGGTTCATTCAGCAGGCTCCAAAGGAACCTTATATTACTCAGCGACTTCTAATTAACCGTGGGTTACGGCAAAAGATGATGGTGTGGAAGAGTCTGCAAGACCCTGGGGATACAGGAAAGAGCAGTTCACGCAGACAAGCAGATGCACGCTTGCACATAAAGGCAGTTTTCACACACACAGTATTTGGATGGATAGCATTGTAGAGATGTACATGGTAACAAAACGGACACACCTCTCAAAGACGATCAAAGGTCTTTAGGAATAAAGAGTGCAAACATTCTCAGAAGCTTCACATGGGGTCATGGCCGTGGCATGGATTATTCCAGTGCATATCGATCTTTGAAATTTCAGTAGCTGTTTGGATCCATAAAGGGAATATGCTTGTCTGAGTGTTTCTTTAATATAGCATCCCTAAGCAAACTGGGAAGGGCATGGAATAGGGCTCAAGTTTGCATATTCATATAAATCTGGCAGATTTCCAGACTGTTTTTGAATAGTATGAAGGGGCTGAGGAGACATGCCCTTGTTAGACTTATTTTTAAGATTTGCCCAGTCTTCTCAACTCACTGAGATTCGCCCGTGAGGAGGTTTCACAAAGGATTCATCATTAACACCAAAGGTTAATATTTTCCACAGACTGTCTGTGAAGGTAGTCAGTGCATATAACTGCACTGCTGAACAGTGATACCTTGCATTAATGGGCTAGGCAATGTTCTCATAAAAATGCAAGATGGCCTGTATAAATGTAACAGAAATATATAGATGTGCATTTTTTTTTTCTTTTTTTTTTTTTTGTTTTGTATACATACAAATACTACCAAAGTTTTGTATTTTTTTTTTTTTTTTTTTAAGAATTATCTTCTGCTCACCATGCCTGCCTTTATTTGATCCAAAACGCAACAAAAGCAATAACATTATGAAATATTCTTACTATTTAAAACATCTGCTTTCTATTTGAATATACTTTAAAATGTAATTTATTCCTATGTACAAAGCAAAATTTTCAGCATTATTACTCCAGTCTTCAGTGTCACATGAGTAAATTTTCTTCAGGATTCTTTGATGAATTGAAAGATCCAAAGATCAGCATTTATCTGAAATAAAAAAAACATTTTGTAACATTATACACTATACCATTCAAAAGCTTGAAGTCAGTATCTTTTTTTTGTTGTTGTTGTTTTTTTGTTTTTTAGAAATAGATTATAGAAATTAATACTTTTATTTAGCAATGGTGCCTTAAATCCATCAAAAGTGATGATAAAGACATTTATTAATGTTACAAAAGACTTCTATGTCAAATAAATGCTGTTCTTCTGAACTTTCCTGAAAAAATTCTACTTTGCTGTTTTTAACATAGCCTAAATGTTTTCTGAGCAGCAAATCAGAATATTAGAATGATTTCTGAAGGATCATGTGACTGGAGTAATGATGCTAAAAAATACAGCTTTGAAATCACTGGAATAAATTACATTTTAAAATATATTCAAATAGAAAACAGTTATTTTAAATATAATTTATTTATTTATTTATTTTACAATTTTACTGTGTTTGCTGTACTTTGGATCAGATAAATGCAGGCTCTGTGAGCAGAAGGGACTTCTTTAAAACCATTTAAAATAAACAAAAACTAAAATGCAATTTTTTGGCATTTTTCCCCACTGATGCTATATATACACACACATGTATACATACATTCCAAAAAATTAAAAATAATTAACAAAAGAACCAAAATATTACAGTTTTTCGTTTTACATATGTTTTTGAAAACATCATGGTCAGAGCTTTGGAGTGGGACTGAGGAAATATCAAGGAAGGAGCGGTTGGCATCTGATAAGATTCATCCATCAGCTGTCACTGAACTGTGTGGCCTTTTGAACTAAGAAGGCATCTAGACTCCCTTTCCCTCCCACTTCTGGAAATCAGCAGCAAAGCATAGCTTTAGGACATAAACCTTTGCATGGTCACTTACATAGACATTTGTGGCTTTTCTGGAGCATTTGATTCACCTCAGCCTACATTTCTGCAGTTTAATGATGCACTTGTTGCACTTCTGTTCTGTCGCATAGTTTAGCCACCTGTTAAATTAATAAGCAACAGTCATGATGTATTTAATCTGTTATTTAATCACATCTTGTACATCTCAGTTCTTATCTTGTCGGATTCCATTCAAATTATTGAAGAACATTAGATTCTCAACAATGAGTAGAAAGAAAAAAAACTCAGTATTACTTATTAAACTCAGATAACTGCCTCAGCGGGAAATGGTTGACTTAAGACAGAGGTTAAATGTCTGTTTGTCTGCTCTTACCTCATTTAGTGCTCAGGGAATTACCCAAGATCCTCTTTTCCTTAAAAGACCAACTGCTATCTCACAACTCACTTCGTCTACTTCTACTTGTACAGCTAGAATACTTTTAAGCTGTACTTGAAGGTAAAGGGAGGCAAATTTAATGAGGTTACATTATGTTTCATTCAGACAACAGGTAAGATGAATATACTAAAACAGAAGAAGAGCAAACGGAAAACTGGAAAACGCATTGCCTCAGTAGGAAGCATGTAGACAGGAAATTAAAAACGTGGATCATTTATAAGGCGGCGTTAACAAAGATTACACAAAAGGTCAGTTGTTTAAAGAAATGTCATCTTGACATTGTTCTGGCTGCTGGCGGTCAATGTTTTATCTTTCAGGTTTAATACAACAGAGTTAAAGAGAAATTAATGTCGTCTCAGGCGAGGCGAAGAGTAACACTGCTCTCTAGCGATACGACAGGGAAGTTGACAAACAATTATGGGTCTACTGTTACTCAGAATAACCTTCAGGCTAAAACCGACGACTGTAAACCAAAGAGGAAAAAAGACAGGAAAATAAGTAACAGTAAGAAAAGTACATTTTCCTAAACGTTTGGAGCTCGAAAATGAATAAAATATCCAAAGCCTCGTTAACCAACAGGTGGCACTAGTAAACCTAAATAATTCAGGATGTCAGCAGCATTACGTCATCACTGTACACAAGTCAGTGCAAAGATACACTACGACTCGTAGTTATTGTCTCAGGACTGGTTATAAATACCGTTTGATACAATAATACACAGTCCAAAAGTCAAGGCCACACTAAATTTTGAAATAGAAATATGTGACCCTGGACCACAAAACCAGTCAATTTTTAAGATGAGATTTATACATATTTTTTAAGCTTTCCAGTTGTAATGTTTGTTAGAATATGACAATATTTAGCCGAGATAAGTCAGATACAGAAATCTGCAAGGAAAAAAAAATCGCCTTTAAAGTTGTCCAAATTAAGTTCTTAGCAATGCATATTACTAATCAAAAATTATATAAATTATATTATATATAAATATCTAAATGGAACATGATTTTTACTTAATATCCTAATTATTTTTGGCATAAAAGCAATAATTTTGACCCATACAATATAGTTTTGGCTATTGCTACAAATAAACCTGTGCTACTCAAGACTGGTTTTGTGGTCCAGGGTCACATATACAGAATATTAAGTAAGTATCACTAACCTGTGGAATTCATATGCCCGCTTGAAATGTTACAGATAATATAAAAATATAAAAATTTTGTACTGAGACAGAGAGTGAGGATGCCAGTTGTGTGGTTTTAAGACACAGAAGACAGTTTTTAAATGAGATCAAGATGTTTAATAAAACATTAATCAAAACACACATTAATCATGAATTAGAGCTGCACAAAAAAATACTATGGTACCATGAGCTTACTCCTTGGGATAATTTGCCTAAAAAAGAAAATTCTGTCATCATTTACTCACCCTGAAGTTGTTCCAAACTGTATAAATAGCATGTACCATTGATATAGTAAGTCAATGCCTATGTCAGCTATTTGGTTACCAATATTCTTGATAACAGAAGAAAGAAACCATACAGGTTTGCAACAACTTGAAGGTGAGTAAATGACATAACTTTCATTTTTGGCTAAACTATCCCTTTAAACACACGTGCATTGCACTCAGCTGCACTGAACTTGAGTTTTGGATGAAACTCTCCTTTTTTTATTTCAGAACAGAAGATAGAAGAACTATATGAATATAAGACTAGCTTAGACTTCCCGGCAGTGAGGAAGATGTGGCACACATCTGGCCCAGTATTTAACAGACTACCCTGATGCTGATTGTCATAATCACCCCCAAAATCTTCACCTATGCCATCTTTAGAAGACGACTTTATCATTAGAGATGTTACGTGACCAGCCGTGAGAATTAGCAGCACAATACAGGTCATTAAGGCAGAAGATTCAAGCTTGCTTCCATTAAATCCATTAAAAACAAAATATCACGTGACTGTTATATGTCATTGTCATCAATACAATTGCACAATAAGCAACCTGCAAAAAAAAAAGTATCCACAGAGAGGAATATGTGGATGATGAGCACATTATAGATATCATGTTTTGTCATGAAATATTGTCATTCTTACACAGATGCCTGCTTTGTACAATACACATGCATATAGGAGTTTGCATATACAGCACTACTGTATATTTCCAATTTGTCTAATAAATCCTTAGAATTACAAATCTATTTCTTAAACTACTTACATAATTTGGTACGTGAATTCACAGACTGTTGTCTTATCAACTGATTTACTCTATAAACACAATACATGACTATCATCTAAATTTTCATGGCAGTACGGTTTAAAGTTAAAACAGTAAGGCTCGAGAAATACTCTACGCAAGTACATGAAAGCAGACATGTATAGAGTCTGTAATAGCCTGTTCACACTAAGAACGATGAAGATATACAGTTGAGGTCAAAAGTTTACATCCCCCTTTCATAATCTGCAAAATGTTAATTAGTTTAGCAAAATAAGAGAGATCATACAAAGTGCATGTTATTGTTTATTTAGTACTGACCTAAATAAGATATTTCACATAAAAGACATTTACATATAGTCCACAAAAGACTGACCCCGCTCAAAAGTTTACATACACTTGATTCTTAATACTGTGTTGTTACCTGAATGATCCACCGCTTTTTGTTTAGTGATAGTTGTTCATGTCCCTTGTTTGTCCTGAACAGTTAAACTGTCCGCTGTTCTTCTGAAAAATCCTTCAGGTCCCACAAATTCTTTGGTTTTTCAGCATTTCTGTGCATTTGAATCCTTTCCATCAATGACTGTATGATTTTGCACAACTGAGGGACTCATATGCAACTATTAGAGAAGGTTCAAATGCTCACTGATGCTTCAGAAGGAAACACAATGCATTAAGAACCAGGGGTGAAAACTTTTTGAATTTGCAGATCAGGGTAAATTTAACTTAATAAGCATGATAATAAAAATTACATATCCTCATTCCGTTCAAAAGTTTACACCCTTGGCTCTTAATGCATCATTTTTCCTTCTGAAGCATCAGTGAGCATTTGAATCTTCTGTAATACACTGCAAAAAATGTTTTTCCTACTTAGATTTTTTGTCTTGTTTCCAGCCAAAATATCTAAAAATTCTTAAAGCAAGAAGGATTTTCTTCTTAAAAATTGTTTTGTTTTCAGAAAAAAAATAAGTCAAAATTAGGTGAGTAAAGTAATCTAGTTTTCTGCTTGAAGGAAGATTATTTTGCTTACCCCATTGACAGATTATTTTGTGTGTTTTAAGCAAAAAACTTAATTTTTACTTTTTTGTTTCTGAAAACAAGACAAAAAAAATCACTTGTCTAGAAAATCCTTCTTGATTTAAGAATTTTTAGATATTTTGGCTGGAAACAAGACAAAAAATCTAAGTAAGAAAAGCATTTTTTTGCAGTGTAGTTGCATAGGAGTCCCTGAGTTGTCCTTGGTGTGAACAGATGGATCTCAAAATCATACAGTCATTGTTGGAAAAATTTCAAATACACAAACATGCTGAAAAACCAAAGAATTTGTGGGACCTAAAGGACTTTTCAGCAGGCAGTTTAACTGTTCAGGACAAACAAGGGGCTCATTAATAAATATCACAAAACAAAAAAAGCTGTGGATCATTCAGGTAAAAACACAGTATTAACAATCAAGTGTGTGTAAACTTTTAAACGGTAATTTTTATAAATTCAACTATTTTCTCTTGTGGACTGTATGTAAACTTCTATGTGAAATATCTTATTCAGGTCAGTACTAAATAAAAAAATAACATGCATTTTCTATGATCCCTCTTACTTTGGTCAAATAATTAACATTTTGCAGATTCTGCAAGGTGTATGTAAACTTTTGACTCGTATAGTTATCTTTATAGTTAACATTCTTGGTGTAAATGAGCCTTAACTCATTTAAATTTTAAGCACTGTCTGCAATTCAAAAATGAGCATTTTTAGGTCATTTATCTCTTGAAGATAATCACTAAGCTAGTTAGTTAAAGTCAACAGCAACTTACCTGAATAAAAAACACATCTAAAATAATAATGCACATTATTATTCAATTGTCAGCGTTTACGAGCTTGCGTAAAGTATATGTATTCTGCCATAACTCTGATAGTTTCAATATTATCATATAATATTAGCATTATACAGGTAACTATTTGCCTTTTTGATGGCATTTAGACTAAAAACAGAAACTAGTTCTTTCACAAGATACTTTTAAAAATGAGTTACAGTACAACAGCATCTTTCAGATGTGCGTAGCGTTTTAAACATTCACTCAAGTTTCACCTAAAGTCTGTAAGTGCTGTTGTTGGTTGTCCCCTGCAATTGGATGGATGTCAATAATATAATATTGTACTAATTCCCAGCAAGCACAACTGGGATTCTAAAAAAAGTTTTTTAAAACTAACCACACAAAGGTGATGCCATTAAGTCATAAAATACCTGATACAATGATGAATTCCTTTACTATCCAAATCTCACAGCCTTAACTCTAAATGATGAAACAGTCGACAAAGAGCACTGAATTATGCTCTCACCTGAATGGCACACATATATTAGTTTGGCATTGGTTCTGCGAACCTACCAAGAGTGTTTTAAATGCTACGGTTTTGCTAAAAATGATATTTGGCAGCTGCTTTTCCCATATAATCTGTCCAGGTACAGTTTCATCCGACATGGACCGGTAACAGTCGATGAGGAGCCAATGGGAGGCACGGATTTCAAAGCATGGATTAGTGTCATGCTCTTTAAGCTAATGGTCTGATTCGAAATGATGAACGGAATCAAAAGTTCACTTCTCTGAACATTCCAGAATGCTGACTCACTGAAGAAAGTCCAGCTGAGAGAAAAAGAGAAAGAGAGGGAGAACAGAAACACTAAAGAGCGGTTGTGAGCTCGTCTTCAGTATTCTGCTTCCTCCATGACCTCCATGACCACTGTTCTGGGGCCTGTGAGGATGAGGTTGCTGACAGTCCTATAGTCCAGATTCAGCACATTCATTCCATTAACTGCCACCACAAACTGACACACCTGTAGAGAAGAGAATGACACTGTAATGAGGCGAAACAACAACAGTTTTATGTTTGGTTACACTTGGTACACCCTTTTTGTACTTTGACAAAGACATAAAAGTGCTGAAAAACAACATAATGAATATGGAGCATATAAACCACATATATGACCCAATAAACAGATTGTAATCTTTCTCAGTACAGCAACATGACACAATTACACCTTTTAGGACAACAGTAAAGGAGTGCTTTTTAACATCTGCTGTATTAATTCTCTGAGAGGTTCTGGAAATGAATAACGCAATAGCCTTTATGTCCTTCCTGGTAAACCCATAATGACACTACCGTCAAAAATGAGTCATGCCAGTACCGTTATCAGCAGCAAATGATAAATAAACAACATCTGAAAGCTTGCCATTTGGCTTAATTGTCAACATGTGTTCAAAATGTGCGGTGCATGTCTACAACGACAGCAGTTGAAAGCTTTGTGCTATGAGGTACATTATAAAAACAAATGTTTTGGCTCAGTTTACATCGGTCTTTTTTAGTTATGACAACTTCTAACGAATTACTATTGTACAATTTGTAGCATGAACACCGTTTTTTAAGCTGATTAATCTTAAAAATTAAATAGTTCCTACTAGTTTCGATATAATTCAACTGTAAATGGGTTGTGGCCTGGAACCAACTGATCTTTTTTATTTCACTTCAAAAGTGAAATATGGCACATGCAAAACATAGCTACTTTAGCATGAAAACTTATTGAACAAGTTGTACTTTTCTGGTAACCACAAAAACATAACAGAGCATAACAGAAACTATTTTAAATGACAAACATTACAGAAATAATAATCAACAACAGAAATAAACTCGAACAGATCTTTCCCTTTTTTTAAAATCATAATTTTTTTTTTTAAATAAATATAATTTATATTAAATCACCAACACTGGCAAAATAACTAATCAAAATAATGTTTCAACTTAAAAGGTTTAATTAAATCAATAAATTAAAATTTTTATCTCACAATAATATAATATAATATAATATAATATAGCTGATTAAATACAAAAAAATATAATGATGAGCAATGACATTCTGCAGTTCCAATTATTTCCTATATCCTCTTCATACTTTTCTTTGTAATAAAAAGTGGCTAAATATATATATGTATATATTTTTAATTATTGCTCATCTGTCATTTAACAACTTAAATACAATACAGTTCTTAACATCTGTAAAACCTTATATAGCCAATTAAAAATGTTACATTACATTACAAAATATACTGTAAAACTGCTAAATACTGTCTCAATTATAATAAATACAAAATCTATATGTAACAATTTATTAAATGGATTAGTTTTTCACAAGTTTTTTCACAGCATCATTTACTTGTGGGGTGTGTGTTTTTTAAAGAAGTATTTTCTGCTCATCAAGGCTGTGTTTATTTTAATAAAAACATACAGGGAAAAAACGTGATATTGTTAAATAAAATAGTGATTTTCTATTTAATATACTTCAAAATAGAATTTATTCCTGTGATGCAAAGCTGAATTTTCAGCATCATTACTCCTTCAGTGTCACATGATTAATGTATCATTCTAATATGCTGATTTATTATCAATTTTGAAAACAATTGTGGTGATTAATATTTTTGTGGAACCTGAAGAATTCTTTGGTGAACAAAAATTGAAAAAGCATTTATTTAAATAGAAAATCTTTTGTAATAATATACACTGCCGTTTAAATGTTTGGGATCGGTAATTTTTCTTCTTTTTTTTTTTGAAAGATTTTTTTTTTCAGCAAGGATGTGTTCAATTAATAAAAAGTGATGGTAAAGACTTATATTTTTAGAAAATGTTTCTATTTTGAATAAATGCTGTCCGTTTTAACTTTTTATTCATCAAAGAATTTTGAAAAAAGTATCACAGGTTTCAAAAAAAATATTAGGTATCAAAAACATTCCAACATTGATAATAAATCAGAATATTACAATGATTTCTGAAAGACCATGTGATGCTAAAGACTGGAGTAATGGATGATGGAAATTCAGCTTTGCATCACAGGAATAAATTACATTTTAACGTATATTAAAATAGAAAAACGATATTTTAAATTGTAATAATACTTCACAATATTACTGTTTGTTCTGTATTTTTGATCAAATAAATGCAGCCTTGATAAGCAGAGGAAACATCTTTAAAAAAAAAACAGTAAAAATCTTACTGATCCAAAATTATGTGTATTACAACAAATAGATGAAACTCGGAGCAGGGCAGGTGCAGCATTATAGCCTCTGTCTAAAAGGTTATCTTTAAATAGCACAATGCTTTTACCTCAGAAACAGACTAAGCACATTTGCTCAGTTTGCAAACATGACCTTATGTAATGAGCAATCAGAAGTGACGCTGACCGTAATGGTTCATTATGGCTATAAATTAGGGTCACGGTTTAAAGGCCAGGTATTATTCCATCTGTCACTACTGTAAATTAGACATACACACACACAGTAGACATGTATGGAAAACATCTGGACTATATTTTGAGTGCTCTTGAGAGTAACTCATTCACATCAACAACCAAAGGACAATATGATTGCTCCAGTCATTTAGGTCAAAGCTGGGTTAGTGTGGTTCAGTATTTTTTATAATCTCTCTATCTATCTCTATCTCTTAGATCATAATCTAGCATTAACTTAAAGGAACAGCAATGTAAAACTAAATCTTTTACGACCACTATTTCGTCAAGAGCACATTGCCTCTAAAGGTGCGGTCACATTAGTGAATTTTGGTGACAAAAAGTCCACTGTTTATTGTCAATAGTGTTTTGATCTATAAAACACTGCTCAAAATGTCAAAGCAAGCAGCTTTCTGTTGGCCAACATGGCAATTTTGCATGACCTACTAAATTTGATCGGTGCAAAATTCCTAATATGAAACTACCATTCGCATGGATTTAAATGACTAGATTTCACTTGAGAAAATTTGTCAAAAAACATCATAACCTATAATCCACAGCCTTAAGCAAATGGACCTGGGGTACAGGTTTTCTGTCACTTGATGACATATGTGACCCTGGACCACAAAACCAGTCATAAGGGTCATTTTTTGGAAATTGAGATTTATACATCATCTGAAAGCTGAATAAATAAGTTCTCCATTGATGTATGGTTTGTTAGAATAGGGCAATATTTGGCCAATATACAACTACTTGAACATCTGGAATCTGAGGGTGCAAAAAAAAATAAATATTGAGAAAATTGCCTTTAAAGTTGTCTAAATGAAGTTCTAGCAATGTACATTAATTATTAAAAAATTACGTTTTGATACATTTACGGTAGGAAATTTACAAAATATCTTAATGGAACATGATCTTTACTTAATATCCTAATGATTTTTGGCATAAAAGAAAAATTAATAATTTTGACCCATACAATGTATTTTTCGCTACTGCTACAAATATACCCCAACGACTTATGACTGGTTTTGTGGTCCAGGGTCACATATAAGACCTCTTATTTTTAGATATAAGATTATAAGATTATAAGATTATTTTTAGATTTTATTATAAGACCCCTATTTTTTGTTATACCTGTACCTATTTTCTCGACTCTCAAAGTGACGGCACCCATTGACTGCCATATTAGGAATCACCAAGGACCATAAGTTCAGCTAAAACTCATGTTTTGTGTTTTACTGAAAAGGTTAGATCACCCAAAAATTTAAATTCTGTTACTTACCTACATGTCGTTCTTGTTGAAATTGTTGAATAAAGTCAATATATTTGTCTTCTTTGCACACAAAAAGTATTCTCAGAATAGAGAATAGAGGGTCAGAAAGCACTCAAATTTCATTAAAAATATCTTAATTTGTGTTTGAAGATAAACTAAGGTCTTGCGGGTTACGAACAACATGAGGGTGAGCAATTCATGACAGAATTTTCATTTCTGAGTAAACTAACCCTTGAAGAAAGAAAGTCACCTTTTGAACTACCCTTTTAACAGCCATCAGAGTGGGTTGTGCCTATTTATCAGTTATTGGCCATAATTTGAAAATAATTATTGTCTTATTGGTTTGGTCAAAATTTCAATATCAGTGCATCCCAGTAGAATGGGACATATTTTTTCTCGCTATAATACATTTTCTTATGTAGGATGACCACCGTACCTTCATTCCCGCCGCTGCAGCAGGTCCACCAGGGTCCACTGCTTGGATGTGGCAGGGTTTACTTCCTCTCACCACGAATCCCCAGCCCACTGCATCTCCCACAATCTGTAAGCATCCAAGCACGTTAAATTAAATTCTAGTTCAGACACTTACACAGCCACTTTTTCTTTTTTATTCATGTTATTATTATATTTATATGTTAATGAATGTAATGCATTACATATACTTGCATAATTTCTAATTTACTCATTTAATTTAGCTTTATTTTATGTTTTTAGATTTATTTTTATTTTTTTAGTTTTTATATTTGTAGATTGTGTATATGAGCCATTCTACAGAACTGGTCTAAAGTCAGAGTTGGAAAAAAATGTGTCTTTACCAAAAAACTGGAACTGTATGTATGCAAATTGTATAATATCCAAGCTACACGTTTATTTGTCTAATTGTCTAATATTACATTTCTTTAGCTGTAAATGAATAACAATTACATTTTTAACAATATTTCAAGTTTAATTTATGAGATTTGTTGTATTTTGAATCCAATTATTCTTTGTAAAATGCAAAAAGTTGATCTTACTGATTTCAAGGTTAACGATTCATTAGTTTGAATATACATTGAACCAAAAAATATCATAACATCTTGATAATTCAGTGTACTTTATTTTTGACAAAACATCCCATGTTTCGGTAGTGACAGTAATGCTTTGGTAACACTACTTAAACATACTAAAATACACACACAAAAAATTGCATAACGGTACTAAAATTGTTTATTTCCCTAAATATGAGGTCTGTTTTCCCTTTTGTCTTTATAGTTTCGGTAGTGAAACAATATGGCATAACACCCAAAAAAACAAAGAAACTCCACCAAATGTTTCGGTAGTGACTGTCTCAGTAATGACAATTTTAAATACTTTTGAACCTAGTTTAAAGATGCTAATCAGCACATGGTTAGCTAGCACAGTTCTGAACAGTGGTACACATATAAAAACTAAATGTTATGGAGTAACTCCAAAAAAAAGTGTGCTTAATTGCTGAAAAAAAAAGGTGTTCAGTAGTGACCTTCCTTAAAGAAACACAAAGACACAAAGAGAAAGGGGGACACATGAATATTTCCTGATCATAAATTTATGGATTTAGTTAAAATCAGTCTCAACCAATGGAATAAAACATTGTTTCACTAGTGACATAAAAAAAAAAATGCAGGACACGTGTTTTTTTTTTTTTTTACATAAAGCTTCATAATTTACAAAGGAAATATTGTTTTTTTTTTTACTTTACTTAAAAGAATATATATATAATTGAAATTTAGGGGTTAGGGTTCAGGACAGCCTACTCTCAATGGAAAGTACCCAATAAATTATGATTTATATAAATAAATACATTAAGCTGACTAATATTTTAAATATTATTGTGGGTTTCAATAGATAATAGAAGGATCTTATTAAACATCTATGATTTAAATAATTAAATGCTTTTTAAATGTGTTTTTTGGTTGTGGGACAGCATTTTTCACCAATTCTATAGAATGGCCTATATATACTGTATTTGGTCATATGAAAATTTCAGTTCAAATGCTGGTATTGCAATGGTGGAGCAATATATTTCAAATAAGGTTGTGTTGTGCAAATTGCATGAAGCACTAATTTTAAACAACACTATCAGTGAATGCAAATTCAGAATACATGAGAAGAAACATAATTCCATGACAGCTGAAGACAGAGTATCAAATTTCAAAGGTTTCTAAATTGGATTTTCCTGTTGATCCAGTTGAGGATTAGAATCATCTCCACATGCATCTGAGGAAAAACTTCCTCTCGCTATTTTTAGTTCTGAACCTTTCCTCCGTGTAGATGGATTCTCAGAACCAAACATAGTAAATTATGCAATTAGAGCTTGGAGCACATTTGGCATGAGTGTGTGTGTGGCTGACTTACTGTGAATGTCTTCTTTATGTAATGTCCACCAGGAGTCTGAAGTTCCTCTGGGCTCACTTGTCTCTTCAGCACTGTAAATAATACACACACAGTGTTCCTCGGTGTTACTCTAGGCCCGTTCATGACAGCAAATCATGTGGCTATTTAACACATGGTATAAAAGAATCATGTTCATCTATTCACTGCAACAGCACTGAGGTTGATTCACTACTGTAATATGTAACACTGCAGTCCATTATTTCTCTTTTAAAAAAGTCCACACAAAGACATCCTGAACCAAAACATGTGCTTCTTTGAAGACAGAGAGAGACAGAGAGTAATTAAGCTGTAATGGAGCGCTGAAGGTTTGTGTTTAATGAAGTAATGAGGTTGTGGCATCACTTTGATGGACTAATTTAGCACAAGAGGTTCAAATCAGCCTGATTTCTTCATCAGTAATGTAATAAGTGAGCCAAACCCTGAACGACTTGGTCAAAATCCAGGATCCAACTGCACAGCTATTGACTGGATCCTGATTGGCTGATCAAAGCCCAGTTTATAGAGTAGTAGTCTCAGCTTCAGGCACGTGTGTCGCAATTTTTAACATTCTGTCTGGAAATAAAGATGCTGTGGCACCAAACACCCTCATGAAAAAAAGCAAGTTGATCAGGATCAACTAAAAACTGGATTTTCAAAAGGATGTGAAATATGTGAAGTTTGCGGCACACTGCATTAAAGAGTTTTACACACTGTTCTGTTATTGTGGGGACATTTCCACGCCTTTAAATATGATGTGGCACAAAATGAAACATGATTGGTTGCTTTACCTCGCAATCATATAGCCTCTTGGGCGGTCCTTGGACATTCAAAGCAGCCAAGGTTCCCAGAACTTCTGTCATTTCCCTTTCCATAGTCACTCTAAACATGGCTAAAACCTTTCACACACAATGCCACATCCTTTTTAAAGCAGGGAGAAAGGATTATGTGTGTGTGTGTGTGTGTGTGTGTGTGTGTGTGTGTGTGTGTAAGACAGCGAGAGAGACTGGATTTTTTTTAATAACATGCCAGTGTATAAGCTGATGTACAGTCTGTTATGACAGCTCTCGGAGGGATTGGCATGGTAATGTACGTGACAATGTTATTGTATTTGGACATGGCGGAATAGATATGCTATGCTGCTGCTGCAGCAGAGCAAGTACCAAGACTTGCTACTGCCAATACATCCACAAAATTCTGCTGTAAGCATGTAGGAAATACTGCTGCTGCACATATAACATACATAATTAACCCCCATAGTATATATGAATCACCTCGTAGCAGATCTACACAGGTGGAGCTGGGGAAGGTGGAGGGTTTCTGAAGCATGCTGCAAACTGCTACATCTAGCACTAGTCATATATTTGAATGTTGAGCAGTAAGCTTATTGGCTACTGATACAGGAGAGAACCAATCAGCTGTGCCATGTGATTATGATGTCATGTTGTCAGATTGAGTTAGACCCATCAGACTGCATTCTAGAATTTCATGCCAGAACTCTGTATTTTATTTTATTTTTTTTCATGTTTTGTTATGTTGCTGCCTTATGGTAAACTGTTTTAAATTACTTTTTTCCACATCAATCTACACTCCATGCACCAAAATGACAAAGGAAAAAACAGAATTGTCACAATTGTCACGCCTCTAAATATGATGTGGCACAAAATCAAACATGATTGGTTGCTTTACCTCTCAATCATGTAGCCTCTTGGGCGGTCCTTGGCCATTCAAAGCAGTCAAGGTTCCCAGACCTTCTGCCATTTCCCTTTCCATAGTCACTCTAAACATGGTTAAAACCTTTCACACACAATGCCACATCATTTTTTCATTCCAGAACTTTGTTATGTCGCTGCCTTATGGTAAACTGTTTTAAATTACTTTTTTCCACATCAATTTATACTCCATGCACCATAATGACAAAGGAAAAAATGGAATAATCACAATAAAAAAAAATATTACAAATAAAAAAATTGCATTTCGCAAAATACATTGCATAAGTATTCATACCCTTAACTCAGTACTTAGTTGAAGCAAATTTAAACCTTTTTGGGTATGATGCAACAAGATTTCTTGTTCACCTCTTCACCTCTCAAGCTCTGTCAGCTTGGATGGGGTCTGGCAGACATTTTCAGGTTTCTCCAGAAATGTTTGACTGGGTTCAAGCTCAGGCTCTGGCTCAAGGACATTCACAGAGATGTCTATAAGCCACACTTGCTGTGTGCTTAGGGTCACTGTCCTGTTGGAAGGTGAACCTTCTGCCCAGTCTGAGGTTCTGAATGCTCTGGACTGGGTTTTCATTAGGGCTATCTCTATAGATTTGGTGCATTGAGCTTTTCTTCTACTCTGACAAGTCCCTCAGTCCCTGCCACTGAAATGAGGCTGCTACCAGCACCCTTTACTTTTGGGATGGTACTCTGCAGGTGATGAGAAGTGCCTGGTTTCCTTCAAACACAATGCTTAGAATTAAGGTTCATCAGACCTGAGAATCTTGTTTCTCACAGTCTGAGGGTCCTTTAGGTACTTTGATGCAAATTCCAAGTGTGTTTTCCTGTGTCTTCACTGAGAAGATTGAGTCTTGCCACACCACCATAAAGCCCAGATCGGAAAATGCTGCAGTGATGTTTGTCCTGTAATTTTCTCCCATCTGCTTATTTGATCATGGAGCTCAACTAGAGTGACCATCAGGTTCTTGGTCACCACTGTAGCAAAGGTCCTTCTCCATCAATTGCTCAGTTTGGCCAGGAGGCTAGCTTTAGGAAGACTTGTGATTGTTTCAAACTTCTTCCGTTAAGGGTAACGTAGACTACATGCTTCAGTGAACCTTCAATGCAGTAGATTTATTTCTGAACTCCTCCCCAGATGTGTGGCTTGATGCAATCATGTCTCTACCTTAGGGCTTGTTTTTCGCTCTGATATGTATTTTCAGCTGTTAGACCTTTTATTAAGATGTGTGTGCCTTTTCAAATCATACCCATTCAATTGAATTTACCACAGGTTAACTCCACTCGAAGTGCAGTAACATGCATGCTCCTGAGCTAAATTTCAACTGTCCCAGGTAAGGGTATGAATACTTATGCAATGGAATCATTTAAGTTTTTTATTTGTAATAAATTTGCAAAGTTGTTAAAAGCCTGTTTTTTGCTTTGCCTTTATGGTGTATGGAGTGTAGATTGATGTGGAAAAAAAGTAATTTAAAGCAGTTTAAATAGAGGCAGCAACATAATATGTAAAAAAAATAAATAAACAAATACTTGAAATACAAATACAAATGAATACTTTCGCAAGGCAGTATATCGGGCTTTACTGTGTTTCTCTCGTTCTGTCTTGTTCAGTTTGTTCTCATCCATTTTGGGAGGACAGCTTAGTAATACCAGGATTGGATGAGCAAACAGACCAATCAGAGGCAGGCAACAGCCCTGCCAAACCGAGAACATGCTCATCTCCTTACACACCGGTGTTTCGTGTACAAACACACAAGCAAAAACACAACATCTGGAAAAGCAGCCAGTTTTCCTCACAAATTCAAAAGGTACAACATGTTATAACATTATATGCTCTGATGACAGATTGCATTTTGAATCCGTGTAGTTCTACACGTGTGGATTTAACAGTGGGCCTCACTGTACCGGAGCAGAATGTGGAGCGGGAGCTGTGGTGAAGTGAAGGCTGAGTCATGTGGTAGGTGTGGAATGCTTCATTGCAGGCATGCTTCAAGCTCGCCTTGGATCGCCATGGAGGCCAATGTTCTAATTTGGTGGTGGAGGAGGAGGACCCTGAGTTTGTGTGTATAAAATGTTCTTCTGTCTCTCTGCCTGCTGGCTGTGTTCCTTGCCTTTCCTGAAGGGGACGACATGTTCTTGCCAGATACACACACTACTCGTCGTGTACTACAACTGTTTAAAGTTCTCAGGCTGAGAGTTTTTATGGGTCAGAGAGTTTACTACTCCACACACAAACACTCACTCAGAAGAGAGATACAGCTGGATAAAACAGATTAAGAGTAAAATAATGGAGGGTAAAGGTAAAATGCATTTTACAATCAGTTCCAACTAATTTTTCTTAGATTTATTTGTAAAATAGTCACAGGGTGGGGATAAGCAACATCAAGTAATCAAAATGACACCTTCCCAAAAGTGGAAATTATGTAATCATTTATTCGTTCTACAGCTGTAAGACTTTTTTCTCGATGATCACAGAAATTTTATATTAGCACAGTAAGATCAGTAAGATTTTTAAAATATTTTTTTTAAAAGAAGTCTCTTCTGCTCACCAAGCCTGCATTTATTTGATCCAAAATACAGCAAAAGCAGTAATATTGTGAAACATTTTTTTTTATTTAAAAGAACTGCTTTCCAGTTGAATGCATTTTAAAATATAATTTATTCCTTTGATCAAAGATTTTCAGCATCAATACTCTATTCTTCAGTGTCACATTGTCCTTCAGAAATCATACTGGTACTAAAGCCATACAATCGACACGTGCGTTTTGTGTCAATGGCATTGTCATATCATAATACACTTTCATAGGACATTTTGTAGCTTTGGTGCAAGGAAACATTACGTAAGGAGTAACTGATAACTGACAGGCCATTGAATTAAGAAAATAATGCACACCCAAGATGGTAATGCGGTCATGACATGAAGCAGAGTTACACCTCGGGAGTGCATTTAGTTACTAATAATTCAAATGGACCAGATTTAATTATTACACTTATACTACTTATACTCTGTTGCTAATTCCAAAACGTTTTAGACCTAGTAACAGAGGCTTGAGTCATTGATAGCAGACTAATGCAGTTAATAAAGTTATTAAAAAGAGTATGTGCTTTCCATACATAGTAAAATGCAATTTGTGGCAAAAATAATTTGTCGTTTTTACCCTAATGTTTACTCTATATAATAATTTGGTCAATGTCTTTGTGGCTTTTGGTTCTTTTGCTGTTGCTGGCTGTAAGGGCATTTGAAATAACTGAAATCATTTGGTGAAGTGATATGAATCTGTAAAGGATGTGGTAAAGCCCTGCCTGGAACTTCTTTAGCCATGTGTTTCTCTGAAAATAACTGCACATCTCAGAACATTTGTCAGATTCAAAAAGAATAATCATTTAGATTTTAGATTGTTCAACCTCTTGTTTATGCAAGCTATTAAATGGAGTACATTTTAAAAGTCTATCCACTTGAATGTACACCAAGTCGAAAATGAGGTACAGTCAAAGACAAAAGTTAACATAAACCTTCTTTATAAATGTTAAATGTTAATTATTTTACCAAAATAAGAGGGATCATACAAAATGCATGTTATTTTTTATTTAGTACTGACCTGAATAAGATATTTCACATAAAAGACGTTTACATATAGTCCACAAAAGAAAATAATAGTTGAATTTCTAAAAAACAACCCCGTTCAAAAGTTTTCATACACTTGATGCTTAATGCTGTGTTGTTGTCTGAATGATACACAGCTATGTGTTTTTTTGTTTTGTTTTGGTTGTTAAGAGCCAGGGGTATAAACTTTTTGAATTTGAAGATTAGGGTAAATATAACTTATGTTGTCTTCTGTAGCTTCTGAAGGGCAGCTACTAAATAATATACATATATATATATATATATATATATATTTGGACAAAATAAGAAAAATGTACAAATCTTCACTGTGTTCAAAAGTTTACACCCCCGGCTCTTATTACATTGTGTTTCTTTCTGAAGCATCAGTGAGCGTTTGAACCTTTTGTAATAGTTGCGTATGAGTCCCTCAGTTGTCATGTTTGAAATGATAGATCTCAAAATCATACAGTCATTGTTGGAAAGGGTACAAATACACAAAAATACTGAAAAAAACTAAGAATTTGTGGGAACCTGAAGATTTTTTCTGAAGAACAGCAGGCTGTTCAGAACAAACAAGGGACTCATGAACAACTATCACTAAACAAACAAACTAAAAAACACAGTGTTAAGAATCAAGTGTATGTAAACTTTTGAACGGGGTCATTTTTATAAATTAAACTATTATTTTCTCTTGTGGACTATATGTAAATGTATTATCTTTTATTCTTGTATTCAGGTCAGTACTAAATAAAAAATAACATGCATTTTCTATGATCCCTCTTATTTTGGTAAAATACTTAACATGCAGATTTTGCAAGGTGTATGTATACTTTTAATGACCAACTTAAACACAAGCAAACTTTTTTCGCCCTCACATGAAAATCCTGACTGGACTTCACATTACATTTTGCAGACCAATAGTAAATGTGACCACACTATTATAATACCAAGGAAATTCTGAACTACTGATCTACCGTGTCAACTATTCTTTTAAGTATAATCTTGTTAACTCATTCTGCTGGTACAAGCTAACAAGTAGAATCTCTGTCAGAGGGGTGAAAAGGTTCATGGGAACTACATGGCCGATGCTTCTTAGAATTACTGTCAACAAGTACAATTACAGTGGAGGAAGGCCCAACGGAGCAGAGGGAGAACTAGCTGATGTGGCTTTATGGCCCGAAAGCACACAAACACACAACCTTCTGACCCACCCACAGAGCTCTTTAGAAACATAGCAGACGTCTACCGTATCTGCTGCAGATACATGACACGCTCCACACAGCATGTTCTGTTAAAGGAACAGTAACACACCACAAACAAAACACTGAGAAAGCTATAGCAATGCATCCTTAGCAATTCATCATTTCGAAAACCTAAGAGCCCACAAAGAGCAGCATATGGTTTACGGAAACTCAGTAAATCGTCTGCGGCTTGAGAAATGCAGTGTTTTTGTGCTATAAAAAGTAGGGCCATTTTATTTAACCATAAAAAGAGAGCAGAATTAGTGAACGGTAGCTGGCATGCTAATGTAAACGTTAAGGTTAAAGGGATAGTTCACCCAGAAATGAAAACTTTCTTCTTTCAGATGAATACAATCAGAGATATATTAAAAAATGTCCTGGCTTATAATGGGAGCGAATGGCTGTTGAGATTTTGAAACCCAAAAAAGTGCATCCAATTATTATAAAAAGTACTCCACCTGCTTCCAGAGGATCATTGCATTTGTGTAAGAAAAATAATTGCATTTGAAACTTTATAAACTGTAATCTTTAGTTTCTGCTAACTGTTGTACACGCTTTCATGAGAGAGTAGCGTTTCAGCGAGTGACATAGGATGTAGACGTAGCGTAAGCTCCTTTGAGAACATGCTAGTCTCGCTAGAACCAGGTTTGTTTACTTGGCTTGGATCAAAATCCATCAATATTTTCTATACAAATCCTCATTTTGTACTTCTAATTTCTAGAACGACATTATATTGTCAACGCGTGTTGACAGTTAATGGAAACCAGATATTACCCTGCTGAAAAAAACAAAACAGCTAAAACCAGCCTAGACCTAGCCAGACTGGGAAAGTGTCCAAAACCCCTCTAAAACCAGCCTGCTGACCAGCTAAAACCAGCCTAGGCTGTTTTAGCTGTTTTTTTTAGCAGGGTACTGTTTATAAAGTTTTAAATATTAATATTTTTCTTACACAAATGCATCAATTCACTTCAGAAGGCCTTTATTAACATCCTGGAGCCAAGTGGAGTACTTTTTATGATGGATGGATGCACTTTATTGGACTTCAAAATCTCAACAGTCATTCACTGCCATTATACAGTATACAGTATTGACTGTATTTGTCTGAAAGAAAAAAAATGTCCTAGGATGGCTTGAGGGTGAGCAGATCATGGCGTAATTTTCATTTTTGGGTGAACTATCCCTTTAAGAAGCATAAAGGCAACAAAAAAATCAAAACTGACCTGATATGCTTACTTAAAGATGATGTTTATGCTGAAATACAGAAGGGGGCTTTTCTTACCAGACTTTGGGTTGCAGAGCACAGGGGGGCTACTGCTGAGTGTAGGGCTGCTGCTATAGTAACCACTGCTGCCACAACTACTGCTCATACTGCTCCTCCGTACTGCAGACACCACCCTTATCTCTTTAGTGGGGCTTACTGAGGCGAAAGAGATTGAGAAAGACAAAAACAAGGTTAGATAGAGACTGGATAAGAGGAAGTGAGAGTGACAGTGTGTGTGAGAGAGAGAGAGAGAGAGAGAGAGAGAGAAGATATCAGTTACAATACACACGCAACACTTCTGCCAGCTCAATATATCATTCCTGTAGTGCTTGTGGAGATAGTGTTATGGTATGTAAACATCCATTTTGTGTGAATTTGCTAACCGAAATAACAATTCAGACAGAGGCCTAACATCTTTTAACATGAATCTATTGTATGGCAAACAGCATCATGTAAAGAACACACATATGTATGTTTAAACAAAGGCACACCATACACACAGTACACACACTACAGGCGCACAAAAAATTACAGTTCATATTTTATTCAGCTCTGAGAGGAGGAACCAAAGAGGCCCAGTCCCAAGACACACTGAGCTAACTTCCTCTACTGACTCATGATGGCATGATACTGAATCAAAAGGCTAACACTGTAAAAAACAAACACTTGATCTGTAATTTATAATACTCCATGTCAAAACACTAGCATGAATCTAAATTTTGTAAATCTAAACAAAAGTTAAGAGAACAGAAGCAGTTTGAAAAACTGAGGTTTAATAATACTGACTAATATACTGGCAAAATAACTGGACCAAACAGAGGAAAACTGTGCAAAAGGGACATGTTATACTTGCTTGTCTTTACAAGTTCACCTTTCACATACTTATCACAAAAAAAAACAGATCCACCGCACAAACTCTCCCAACAAAATCTGGAAAAATCTGTGGAGATCAGGAACTACAACCTTCCCTATTTGAGCATATTTATTACTTTCAGTACTAACTCTGTGAACTTCTACCCAGAAGCTCTAGTAAGCACACATGAGCATATACAGGATGTGAGAACATCTAAACACCAGACTGTCAATCAAAATGGTGGACTGAAGACTAGAAAAGCTTTATGTACTGTCCATTTAATGCTGTACTTGTCTGGCACAATAATGCAATGTCTTTAAATATATTAATTTAGAGACTTTTGTTCTATTGTGATTTACTTGTGCATATGTTTGTATATGCATGTGTATTTGAAATAATACAAATTTATTACATATTATTAGATGTTTTATTAAATCTATATTTTTTAATAAATACTAAAACAATACTTCCAATACTTGTCTGTCACACCAATGTAATGTCTTTGAATAATTATTTGTCATAAAATGTTAATGTGTGCAAATCACTATGGTTCATTTGCTTATATGCTTGCATATCATGTATATGGAAGCCTGTTTCTGCCATGTAAGAAAAAAAACTCATAATTCTGACTTTAAATCTCATAATTTTGACTTTTTATCTTAGAATTGACTTATGACAATTTTTACTTTTTAATCTCATAATAATGATTTACTTTTTATCTCATAATTTCAACATTTTATCTCATAATTACAACTTTTAAAGTCATAATTCAGACATTTTATCTCGTAATTAAGACTCAAGTATGTCATAATTTAAACTTTTTTTTCTCATAATTACAAGTTTTGAAGCCATAATTTCAATTTAGTAAGTCAGAATTTTGACTTTTTATCTCATAATATAATTATGAATTAAGTATGTCATAATTTCATGTTTTTATCTCATAATTACAACTTTGTCATAATTTTGACTTTTTATCTCATAATTATGACTTAAGTATGTCATAATTTCATGTTTTTTTTTCTCACAATTACAACTTTTAAAGTCATAATTTAGACTTTTTATCTCGTAATTATGACTTAATTATGTCATAATTTCATGTTTTTATCTCATAATTACAACTTTTAGTCATAATTTTGACTTTTTATCTCATAATTATGAATTATGTCATAATTTCAACTTTTTATCTCGTAATTACAACTTTTAAAGTCATATTTTAGACTTTTTATCTCTTAATTACAACTTAAGTATGTCATAGTTTCATGTTTTTGTCTCACAATTACAACTTTTAAAGTCATAATTTAGACTTTTTATCTCGTAATTATGACTTAAGTATGTCATAATTTTATGTTTTTGTCTCACAATTACAACTTTTAAAGTCATAATTTAGACTTATCTCTTAATTACAATTTAAGTATGTCATAATTTCATGTTTTTATCTCATAATTACAACTTTTAAAGTCAATTTCAATTTAATAAGTCATAAGTTTGCATCATAACTTTGTATCTCGTAATTACGATTTATATGTCATAATTTCATGTTTTTGTCTCACAAATACAACTTTTAAGTCATAATTTGACATTTTATATCGTAATTATGACTTAAGTATGTCATAATTTCATGTTTTTATCTCAAAATTACGAACTTTAACGTCAATTTCAACTTAGTAAGTCATAATTTCGACACAATCTCATAATTACGACTCTTGTAGTCATTATTTGTATGTTAAGTATAGTCATAATTTCTACTATTTACCTCATAATTTTGACATTTTATCTCATAACTATGAGTTTTAAAGTCATAATTTCAACTTAGTAAATCATAATTTCAATTTAGTAAGTAATCATTTTGACTTTTCATCTTGTAATTATGACTTCTGAAGAATATTATAACTTTGTCTTTTTAAGGCATGCAGAAACGGGTTTCCGTACATTTTAGGTGTTTGATATTTGCACATAAATATGACACTTCAAACCGAAAGCAATGTTTTCCAGATGCTGCACTCTTTCACAACAAGTATGCTCACGGTTTGCAAATTCCTTACTATGTTCAAATTGATTTTGGTTGTCCTAGCTGCATTATCTACACATGCACTGCATCAACAGCAAATTAAAATGCATGAGACCACATCCAGAAGTTCATTGTCTACCTGTCACTGTTAATGACCACAGCTTTGTCCACTAAATCTAAAAATCAATATCACTACTAGGTGTAATGAACACAGTTGTGCATGCATTTTGCCGATTTCCTTTATGATCGTAGACTAACCTGAAAGGAAGCTGGTATTTCCCCCTTCAGAGCCCTGTTTGCGCAGACAGAAAGGGCTGTCGTGGTTCTCTGGTATGCTGCGACAACGCTCGTTCAAAAGCTCCAGCAGTCGTCGCCGCCGGCGGAAATTCATCCTGAACTGGTAAAGCAGTCTCCCATCCACAAAATGGTGCTTATTAGAAACTAGGGGGGGAAATAAAAATACATAAAGAAAAAAAAAGGTCATATGTCAGATTAAAGACGTGACCCGTCAAGCCACAGTGGTCTAAAATCTAGAAGTGAAAGACAAACAAATACAAAACTCAACAAAATATCAATATTTTGGAATTTACCTTCAAGTCTTTATAAATTTTTTTTATAAAAAATGTATTATGCACTTAATTATTATTTACTTCTTGTGCAGAAGTGGCAAAATAGCAGAAAAGGCTATCCCTTCTCAACTTTTTTTAATGCTAAAAGCAGGAAAACCACTTTAACCAAGTCTAACATGTAAGACTGAGTGTGTTTGTGTAAGAGGTGCACATGTCGTCTTAGAATCCCATCCCATAATCCTATGCAGCTGTAATACAGCAATCCTAAACTCCCTTCTTGCGTAATATCCCATGAGTCATCATGTTTCAGACAAAGTTTTTACTTTTACATGACAGCTTTAACTTTCCATTTTTATTACCATGTTTAGCACTGTGTTATTATTGTGTCACGTCAATATTTTAAAGACATACTGTCATAAAAATTTAATATGACATTGAGATTTCTAAAAAAAAACTGAGGAAATAAAATTAAAAGAGCAAAATCAAATGGATATGTTATGGGCAGTGAAGCAGTGATTTGTGGTGCAGAGGAATGCAGATAAATGTGTGTGGGAGAGAGCGGAGCTAAATGAGCTAAACACTAACTCATTGTCTGATATCACTATATGGCTAGTCTTGCAGAACAAGTGTTTTGCATTTATACAAAAAGTGTGGTCAATTTTCCTGCTTGCTCATATGAAGTGGCCACAGTTTGTTATTTTATAGCACCATATTACAGAGACAGTACAGAAAAATCTAAAATTAAAAGGGTTGTTGACCAAAAAATAAAAATTCTGTTATTAATTACAAACCCGCAAGACCTTTGTTCATCTTCAGAAGGCAAATAAAGACATTTTTGATGAAATCCAAGAGCATTCTGACGCTGCATAGATGGCAACGCAACTACCACGTTCAAGGCCCAGAAAGGTAGTAAAGACATCTATAAAATAGTCCTTGGGACATCAGTGGTTCAACTGTAATGCTATAAAGCTACGAGAATACTTTTTGTGCATAAAGAAAACTAAAATAATGACTTTATTCAACAATTTCTTCTCTCCTGGGTCAGAAAGCTCTCGGATTTCATCAAAAATATCTTAAATTGTGTTCTAAAGATAAACAAAGGTCTTATGGGTTTGGAATGACACGAGAGTGGGTAATTAATGACAGAATTTTCACTTTTGGATGAACTATCTCTTTGAAAATTACATTACATATACAGCTGAGGTCAAAAGTTTACATTCACCTTGCAGAATCTGCAAAATGTTAATCATTTTACCAAAATAGGAGGGATCATACAAAATGCATGCTTTACTAATGCAGTACTGACCTGAATAAGATATGTCACATATATATGCAACTATTATAGAAGGTTCAAATGCTCACTGATGCTTCAGAAGGAAACAATGCATTAAGAGCCAGGGGTGTAAACTTTTGAACAGAATGAAGATGTGTACAATTTTCTTATTTTGCCTAAATATCATTTTTTATTATTTAAAACTTATTTTGTGTAGGGAAACATGCAAGTGTCTTCTGTAGCTTCTGAAGGGCAGAACTAAACACAAATAAATAACTTGCATTTTGACTAAACTAAACTCTCCACTCACTGTCATCCTGAACAAAACTCCCACACATACAGCTGAGCACATACATTCAACCCACAAGCAAAAACAGGAAAAGCAGAGAACTTGTTTTCTGATTGTGGACGCCGCTGCCGTCTCCACCCTAACGGAGGGGGAATGAGTTCATATGTGTATTTTTTTTATGCTTATTCATCTTACAACTGTGCAGCGCAACTTTCACTGGCTGTGAAACACTGAAAACAGATTTACTCACGCTTCTCGACACAGTGCAGTGCAATTCACAGACAAGCTCAACACTTTCAGGCCGTTACGCAACTTCATGTCAGGGGGCCTCTCCGCTGACAGCTAGAGGCAGAGGGGCCAGAAGTGGCAAAATAGCAAGAAAGGCTGAAAGCCTGCTTTTCTTTTCTCTTTTCATCTGTACCGTATCTTTGCCCTACCGCCATGGGCAAAAAAAAACTAATCTCCAGGTTTTTCACTGATTTGTTGGTTTAAAACAGCAGATTTCCCAGGATGCCCTGTCATGATCTGTTTGTGTTGCTCTGTTGACTGTATCCAAATGTGTCAGCTAAATTCAAGTCAGGACACAAACCTTTGTTCAGCTATGGTGTGGTTTTTGTAATATCTGCACGCCTATGAATATAATACAGATAGAGACAGTGATTCAGTTATGAGGTAGCAATGAAACAAAAATTTAGAAGCGCTGAATCTTAGCAAGTGTTCCAGATCAGAAAGCTTTCGGATTTTATTAAAAATATCTTAATTTGTGTTGCAAAGATGAATGAAAGTCTTATGGGTTTGGAACGACGTGACAGAATTAATGACAGAATTTTCTTTTTTAGATGAACTATCCCTTTAGGTGTTGAAAAGTTTGTCTCAATTACAATTTGTATTATTTCTGTGCAGTGGGAGAGGTCAGAGGAGGCGGCCTTTGATGCCTTTAGCAGATTTCCCAAAGTCAGCAGAAATCAGACAGGAAAGGTGCTGTCAAACAAAGACACTGTATCAGACCTAACAGGGCTCTGATTGTACTGCTGTGCATGTGACTGTTGGGTGTGTGTGACTGAACTGAAGGGTATAGCTCTGTTCTGTGTGTGTGTGTGTGTGTGTGTGTGCAGGTCTCTATCGGGTGTGTGTATACGGCTGTGTATTATGCATGCGAATCCTTTTGTGTAGAAGTGTTCTAGTGTGTCACGCTGTGTTGGGCTGTTGCCTGCTCAGAGGTATGTCCATCTGTTGCTGACTATCAAAGGGTCTTTCCTCCTGTTGAGTCATGACTACACCAATCCCGCGTGTCACATTTAATAACACAAATGACATAATACTGCACATTTACTTGAATGCATGTTATTTTAAAGAATGATGCTTGTCATGATTATTACCAATAGAGATACGTTCTCTTAAATGAACCACAAACATGTATTTCTACGAAATAATGCTCAAATAAACAGTACTAAATCAAGTAGCAGACCATGGACTTAAAGGGATAGTAAACCCAAAAATGAAAATTCTGTCATTAATTACGCACCCTCATGTCATTCCAAACTGTAGTACTCTTGTGAATTAAATTGTTCAATAAAGTCAATATTTTTGTTTTCTTTATGCACAAAGTTTTTTTTGTAGCTTCATAACATATAGTTGAGGTCATAAGTTTACATACACCTTGCAGAATCTGCAAAATGTTAATTATTTTACCAAAATAAGAAGGATCATAAAAATATTTAGTACTGACCTGAATACAATTTTTCACATAAAGGATGTTTACATATAGTCCACAATAGAAAATAATAGTTGAATTCATTAAAAATAACCCCGTTCAAAAGTTTACATATGCTTGATTCTTAATACTGTGTTGTTACCTGAATGATCCACAGCTTTTTTTTGTTTGTTTAGTGATAGTTGTTCATGAGCTCCTTGTTTGTCCTGAACAGTTAAACTGCCCGCTGTTCTTCAGAAAAATACTTCAGCTCCAACAAATTCTTTAGTTTTACTTTTTTGTATATTTGAACCCTTTCCAACAGTGACTTTTGAGATCAATCGTTACACACTGAGGACGACAAAGGGATTCATACACAACTATTACAAAAGGTTCAAATGCTCACCAATGCCTCAGAAGGAAAGACAATGCTTTAAGAGCCAAGGGGTGAAAACTTTTTAGAATTTGAAAATAAAGGGTAAATTTAACATATTTTGTTTCTAGGAAACATGTAAGTATCTTCTGTAGGCAGTACTAAAAGAAAAAACTATGATATTCAGGCAAAATAAGAAATCTTTATTCTGTTCAAAAGTTTTCAACCCCCAGCTCATAATGTGTTGTGTTTCCTTCTAGCACATCAGTGAACATTTGAACCTTCTGTAATAGTTGCATGTGAGTCCCTCAGTTGTCCTTTGTGCGAAAAGATGGATCTCAAAGTCATACAGTCATTGTTGAAAATACTGTAATTGTTCAAATACACAAAATTGCTAAAAAACAAAAACAAAGAATTTGTGAAACCTGGATGATTTTTCTGAAGAACAGCGGGGAGTTTAACTGTTCAGAACAAACAAGAGACTCATGAACAAATGTCACTAAACAAAAAACAGCTGTGCATAATTAACAAGAAAGTATGTAGAATCAAGCATATTGTAAACTTTTGAATGGGGCCATTTTTATAAATTCAACTATTTTTTTCTTGTGGACTATATGTAAACGTCTTTTATGTGAAATATCTTATTCAGGTCAGTACTAAATAAAAAAATAACAAGCAATTTTTATGATTCCTCTTATTTTGGTAAAATAATTAACATTTTGCAAATTCTGGACTATACATGGACTATTTCACCAATGTCCTTACTACCTTTCTAGGCCTTGAACATGTCAGCTGCGTTGCTGTCTATGCAGCATCAGAAAGCTCTCGGAATTCATCAAAAATATCTTAATATGTGCTCCAAAGATGAACAAATTTCTTACGGGTTTTGGAACGACATGATAGAATTTACATTTTTGGGTGAACTATCCCTTTAAGGTGCAACTTACAAGACTCTATTCTACCCAGGTGTTTTGCTCACCATGCTGAATGATGCCATGCTCCAGCAGTCTGCGTCCCAACTGCTCTGCCTCCTCTCTACTTGGCATTTCACCTTCCTGCAGGAGCCAGTCTATAAACTCTGAGGCAACCAGTGTGCGCTCGTACGTCACACACTCTTCTTCTCGCGTCTGCAGCAGGGTGTTTTCAGTGTTCATCAACCTGAGGGGCAAAACAGAGTACTCATTAACATGCCAAACTCACTGCGTATATCATTAAGAGATCATTCACCACAAAACAGCAAGATTTGTGAAGAGATTTTCACATTTCATCAAAACAAGGTCAAAGTTCATCAGTGCTGCTGAATACGACAACAAAAGAAGAGCAACAGAACTTTCAAGAAATGCAACATTCTCCGCTATTCAAAGGCAGGTGCTGACGGGTCAAAACCAAACGCTTTCATGCGTGCCATAGACAAAGACAAACTGTTTAGCTGTCAGCACACAACCATAGCTAAATAAAGATTGCCTTGAGTGATACAAGTCAGAGGAAATGTGAGTTTCTAAGAAACAACTGAGTAAAATAAGACTCTCATTGACTCTTCCACCATTTATATAAAAGTAGCATATGCATGTAGTTCATATTAGAATTGCAGGCCATTCGGGTCAAAATCGTCAAGGAAAAGAGAATGATACAGCTGAAACAGCTTGAGCAAATATTCACATGGTCCGAACAAGGGTACAAATGGCTCACTATCAGTCAACATGCTGTGCCAGCAATATGAGCCTGCGTAATAAATGTTTGCCATGTACATACTGAGTCTATTCTTGTGCCTTTCAAGGCAAAATGTGATTTTAAACTGCTTGCAGTTGAGCAACCATATATTAATGACTGACTTTTGCAAGAAACGAAATGTGACATTGACCTAGTTTCAAGCCCCTTACTGTTTTTTGATCATCATTCTTTTAAATCTAGCTCTTCTGTTAGCAGGTCACCAATTTAACCATATCCTGAATGCTCCACTAATGCTAAACCACTGATCAGGTTGCACAGTACGCTTGTGGTATAATGCTTCTTTCTCTAAATATCACATAGTGCTATAGTCTTGTCAAGTCATGAGTAATAATGTGAGGGCTCAAAAATAAGGTTGACCTGATGACCCGGTCACAGTGTTGGGTGAGGTGATGGAACTGTCATTTGCCTCTTCAGGCAAGATACTGCTTTTTTTAGCTTTGATATTCTGTTGAATGCTGATATACACTATTATTCAAAAGTTTGGGGTCTGTGGGATTTATTATTATTGTTGTTTTCTTTTAAAGAAATGAATGCTTTTATTCAGCAAGAATGCCTTAAATTAATACAAATTGACAGTTAAGACATTTAAAATAAATTCTATTAAAAAAAATACTATTCTTTTGAAATTTGTATACATAAAAGTATTTACAAAAATTGAGCAGCCCAAATGTTTTCAGCTGTGATAGCAGGAAAGTTTCTTGAGCATTAAATAAGTAATTCAGCTGGAAATTCGGCTTTTCCATCACATAAATGAACATTTGACATTTTAAAGAAATATGTCTGCAACATTAGCCAGATCTGTCACCAAGTTTTATTAACTGTAATTTAAAAAAAATGCTATAATATACTAAATAATCTATTTGAGGTAAAACGTTCACATACACCTTGCAGAATCTGCAAAATGTTACCAAAATAATTACCAAATAAGAGGGATTACACAAAATGCATAAGATATTTCACATAAAATATGTGTACATATAATCCACGAGAGAATATAATAGTTGAATTTAAAAAAATTGACCCCTGTTTAAAAGTTTACATATGCTTGATTTTTAATACTGTGTTGTTGTCTGAATGATCTACAGATGTTGTTGTTTTTTTGTGATAGTTGTTCATGAGTCCCTCCCTTGTTTGTCCTGAACAGTTAAACTGCCTTCTTCAGAAAAATCATTCAGGGCCTACAAATTCTTTGTTTTCTCAGCATTCTTGTTTATTTGAACCCTTTCTAACAATGACTGTATGATTTTTATATCTATCTTTTCACACTGAGGAAAACTGAGGGACTCATATGCAAATATTACAGATGGTTCAAACACTTACTGATGCTTCAGAAGGAAACACAATACATTAAGAGCCAGGGGTGTAAACTTTTGAACAGAATGAAGATGTGTACATTTGTCTTTTTTCCCTAAATATCATATTATCATTTATGATATTATAATATATGATATGATATATTTATATTATCTTTTTTTTTCATTTAGTACTGCCCTTCAGAAGCTACAGAACATACTTACATGTTTCCCAGAAGACAAAATAAGTTAAATTTACCATGATCTGCAAATTCAAAAAGTTTTCACCCCCTAGCTCTTAATGCATTGTTTTTCCTTCTGGAGCAGTGTGAAAAGATGGATCATAGTCATTGATGGAAAATGCACAAATACACAAAAATGCTGAAAAACCAAAGAATTTGTGGGACCTGAAGGATTTTTCTGAAGAACAGCGGGCAGTTTAACTGTTCAGGACAAACAAGGTACAACTATCACTAAACAAAAAAAGCAAACAAAGCTGTGGATCATTCAGCTAACAACATAGTATTAAGAATGTAAGATGTAAACTTTTGAACAGGGTAATTTTTATTGTTTTTTTTTTTCTTCTTCTTTTGGACTATATGTAAACATCTTTTATGTGAAATATCTTATTCAGGTCAGTACTAAAAAAATAACATGCATTTTGTGTAATCCCTTGATTTTTGATAAAATAACATTTTGCAGATTATGCAAGGTGTATGTAAACTTTTGACTTCAACTGTATTACAGTAAACTAAAAATTTGTATGTAATACATAATGTTCAAACATGATATAATAAATGATTTAATAATATATATTAAAACATTAATCAAAGAATATATAAATAAATCTGTATTATTATTGTTATTATTATTATTATCATCAGGGGTGCACGTTTTTCAGTCTGATTCTCATGAGAGCATGTGGAGATTTGATTTGGTGCTCACACTGCACATAGTGTGAGTGACCCAATAAATGAACAGTAATAGTAGTAATAGTATTATTTAGTGTTTTTTATTAATAAAATAAACAAAACAATAAATAAAATTTGATAATCCTATTAGATTTTAAATAAATACAAATGCTATCATTTTACAGTACGCTTAAAAAATACAATGATAATACTTTTCTTTATAAATTTTCAACATTTTCAAATCGAAAAATCAGCAAGTTATTTTATTCTGGGGGGTTGCCGGCAAGTAAATATATGTGCTGCCGGATTTAGCCAAAAACTATGATTTAGCGCTGCCAAGTGAAGTGTGTCACAGTTTTGCATATTTGCTCTGAAACCGGCAGTGCATGGCCGAGATTTATGCATTCCAGGGTTGGAAATAAACAAGAGCTTGTGGCAAAAATGCCACCAGAATGAACAAAAATGCCCCATAAATTCAAGACAAAGGGGAAAAAAATCCCCTTCACAATTTAACAACTTACTACGGCTGTCGTGATTAAAATGAAATGTGAAAATGAATGAAAAGTGTCAATTTGCAGCAGAATTTCTTTTAGATTCATTCACACTGTATCAGCTTTTACGCAGTTTTGTTTAACGTTGGGTCTTATGACCAATCAAACATGCTTCTGATGAACTTAAAAATGCATTGGCCAATCAGATGCGCTTAGATTAATCATCGCTGAAAGTGATTATAGCAGGAGTTTCTGCATAACTTGTACTAGACTTGGCTAACATCATGGACCAAGATGTTTTTGAAGCCAGAATGTGACGTGCCCAAAATTAAATTAAAAAGTTTTATATTGTTTTCTGTATTGATATTAATAATCTTTACTACACTGCAAAAAATGTTTTTCTAGCTTAGATTTTTTGTCATGTTTCCAGCCGAAATATCTAAAAATTCTTAAATCAAGAATTATTTTCTAGACAAGTGCACGTTAACGTCTTGTTTTCAAAAAAAGAAGTTCAAATTAAGTGAGTTTTTGCTTGAAACAAGCAAAATAATCTGCCAATGGGGTAAGCAAAATAATCTAGTCCTGCTTGAAATCATATTATTTTGCTTACCCCATTGGCAGATTATTTTGCTTGTTTCAAGCAAAACCTCACTTAATTTTGACTTCTTTTTTCTGAAAACAAGACAATAATTTTTACTTGTCTAGAAAATCCTTCTTGATTAAGGAATTTTAAGATATTTTGTCTAGAAACAAGACAAAAAATCTTAGCTAGAAAAGCATTTTTTGCAGTGTACAACATAAAGAGCAATAATCTACAATAATGATTTTTGTCATTTTGACATTTATAATTCAGATACAATTTTAATCAGTCTATTGTTATTGACAACAGTTTAAAATATTAATTAAAGTAATTGGATAAATGTAAGTATTTGACATTTAAGACAACATATATTTTTTTTATAATAATAAGGTGAATATAAAAATTGGAAATCAATTCCAGGGGGCAAATATTGCCCCTTAACGGAAAAGTTCATTTCTGACACTGATGCGTTTATTTCTACAGTAGTGGAATTCTAGGTGGATGTCTAGAAGTAAAAGGAACCAGATGCTAAAAGATGTTTTCAACAACTATTACAACATAAGATCTCCATTAGGACAAAAGGGAACAATCTGAATAAACATCGAAACAGGAAGTTCTTGAAGCCATTTAAGGGGCCATACGCCTCTTTATATTTGGCTTTAGTAACCCAAGCCTACAGTATAGACATACTGAGAAGACTGGCAAACAGCCCTTTTTAAAATCTCCACACCAGGAAGCATAAAAAAATAGCGAGGTAGTTAACAAAGGCTAATCACGGTTGCTTAGAAACAGATCGCAAAACACTCCTTGCCATTTTCGCATGTAGTTCTTGACCCGTAGTTAGACGGAGTACTCGCAAAAACATTTTATATTTATGCTCCATCAGCAGACTGAGCTCTTCAGCAATAATTGGAGGCGAACCAAACAAGCTTCCCTAAGAGCAAAGTCTGCAAATACTGACCACAAGCATAAATGTGTCCATGGTGATTACATAAAAGCACACTGGTGGTTTGTGTGACAGATGTCTCCCGCTGGACTTCATCTTCCTGTTATGCAAGAGCGGGACGGCCCGCAGAGGAACGTCTACAGTGCAGCAGGACAGAAAGACTGCATGCTGCTACCTCGACCTCATCCTGGTTATAATCACAGAGCAAACACAAGCTGCTATTGCAAGATGGGTAAACCATTCATGGCTCAGATTAACCTTGCTTAAATAGCTCACGACTTCAATATTTCACTACATGCAACCAAAAGGTACTTGCCTCTTCTGTGATCCATTGTAAAAGCTAAATTAAGACCTGAAATTAAGACATGAACTGAACGGATATTATAATTTTTCAAAGAGACCTTCGTAGGGATTAAACACTTTGAAATTGTCAAAAAAAAATTGCCAATTTTAAATTGTTAAAACTTAATGATATTAAAAAGAATATGCATTTCAATACAATCAGTCAGTGACAATGCAGAACCAGAGGTGTCAAGTAACAAAGTACAAATAGAAATTTGAATATCTATACTTTACTGGAGCAATTTTCAGACGACTTTTTACTTCTACTCCTTACATTTTCACGCAATTATCTGTACTTTCTACTCCTTACATTTTAAAAATAGCCTCGTTACTCCTATTTCATTTCGGCTTGTTTTCATTCCGGCTTGTCATCGTTAAAAAAAACCTATCCAGATAAATCGCACGTTCGGATTGAGTGAATTTGATTGCGGTTGGATGAGAAGTATAAACTTATACCATTCCGACACCCTGTTGGTTTATAAGCGATCGATCGCACCTGCACATGACACAATTCACGTCACACTCCAGCAAGGACATAGCCGGTAAAAAAAAATTTATTATTTCACCACCACTGGCTCATTTATCAAACGGGTGCTTTCTCTTCATCCTCAGAAAATTAAGCTACAGTAGGTAGTTCGGTAGAGAGACGTTTGAATAAATTAGCGCTTGCGATTGACAACGCGAATGACAATGTTGGGATAAGTAGGCTATACTAACATTGTAACTCGTTACCACCAATACTGGAGATAGCAGACGTATATAGCCAAGTATGAAGATGTCCGTGGGAGACACTCAAGAAGAGAACTCAAGCGAAATGTCCCAACCAAGCAAAAGTGTTTGTTACATCTTTAGTCAAATGTGACATTGTTGCTATTAGCTATATAATTGAGCATAGTACATACCAGGAAGGTATCATGATTATGAGTTATTTTGTATCATTCATTTTGACAGCACTCATGTTTATTGTATATAGACAACCATACAAGGGTAATTGTTACTAAGCCTGCCTTGGGTACACCACTTTTCTTTTTCGTTGCCCTCACAGATTCCTGCAGCTAAGCTTGGATGTGCATTTACATTCCAATAAAGGTTATTGATGACATGCCTCTGAAGTTTGACTTTTTGCACCATTACAATACTTTGAAATTTCCTTGATTTTTACAAATTTTTTATTTATTAAAACTAACATAAAGAAGGCTATGCATCTCAGATCAGCGGCAGGGGTCGGATTTCATTTATCACATGAGGAGAATGAGTCGAGCTGACCAGTGAGGTGAGAAAAACAAGTAGGCTAGTTGGCGAAATATTTTTGTTTTAAAACGAAGTACAAAAGCGCCTGCTTTAAAAATATTTTAGACTTTTGCTATTTACCTAAGATGATTTTGGAAGCTTCCACCGTTTGCTGATCTCCAGTGTTTTATATTTAAACTTTGTATAAGTTATTTGTTATTTTATATTAGGCCTATAGCCTATATTCGCATTTGTTTTGATAATAGATTATTCATTCTGTTTAATATAAGTGAGTTTTCCGTACAGTTTGACGTCAAATTGGCGCTAATTCAAAAGTGAAACTAAAAGTAAAATGCACACAGGCATTTACAAGCTGTTTAAAAGCGAGGAAAAGGGATATTCCAACGAATTTACCTCACCGTCACAACCCTCCTGGAGTACTGTGTTTTTCTTTGGGAGTAGGAGGGGCAGACATCAATTTGTCTGTTACGTCGTTTGGGCTGCCTTGTTTCGTAGTGGCACTGAGAACATTATAATGATTATATTTCACACACTCTAAGATCTTTTATTTTCCAAATGTAAAAGGATTAGTCCAACAAATTGAATAATTCGGTGTTTAATGCGTACCGAACCGAAAGCCTTGTACCGAACGGTTCAATACGAATACGTGTATCGTTACACCCCTATATATATATATACTAGTCTTCATATCTTCCACTCCATTAGACACGTTAATGCTCAGTAGTACACATATATGGTTCTTTAATGTATTTGCATTGTACTAAAATGCGTTCATTTTCATTGGGCATATATGCCACTGAAACAGGTAGCCTAGTGCATCCCAAATTTTTCAACATTAACATTTTAATATAACATTATAATCATTATGGCCTTTAGAAAAATGTTTTTTTTTAAGGTGGTGGGGTAGTGCACAATAGGCCCCTCTGGCAAAACCTAAGCTTTTGTCCTTAATGGCATTTTTTTTCTTACATTACTTTTACTTTTATACTTTAAGTAGTTTTGAAATCAGTACTTTTACACTTTTACTTGAGTAAAAAGCTTGAGTTGATACTTCAACTTCTACAGAAGTTTTTTAAACCCTAGTATCTATACTTCTACCCAAGTAATGAATGTGAATATTTTTGACACCAGTGTGCAGAAGCAGAATATTGCTCCCTAAGACTGAGGTGAAACTGATTTTGCCAAAAGTATTGGGACACCCCCTTCTAATGAACAGGTTTGACTACTTTAGTAATTTCCATGACTACTAATCTTATTGTGTAAGCATATAAGGATATTCTAAGGAATTGTGTCCTTCTAATTTTATAGCAAAAGTTTGGACAGGACACTTTTTTTTATTCTAACATGAGAATGCCTCTGTGTATAAAGCAAGGTTTTTAGAGCAATGTTTGATTCAGTCAGTGTGAAAGAACTTGAATAGTCTGCATAAAGCCAAGTCCTAATCCCAGCTGAACACCTCTGGTGTGACTGTTTAAATGTTGAGTCATGCACAACAGTAGATAACAGTAAATCTTATTTGAGGTTTTAAACAAAGATAAAACAAATACTTTTAGTTTTTCTACTTCAATGTGTTATTTGCTATTTTTAAGTATATGTGAAATTTACTAGCAATTTCTGAATAAAAACGTTTTTACCACCAATTTATCAGTGTAAATAACATGCTAAAAATTATTACAATGTATTTTTTTTTAATACAGCGGAGAAGTTCAAGACAAAAACAAGACAGGAGAACTAATTATAAAAAGAACTGTAAATCAACTTTGTTCACTAACAGTAAACCAAAAGGAAGTATTTTTGTGCTTTACAGTAATCATATAGCGTGTGTGGTTTTGTGTTGATCTACATCACCAAAGCAACAACTTGCAGGTAAAGCAGCTACTTCTAAATGTATCCAGCTGGAGCACAGCATGCTTGATCTGCTCGAAACCTGTGTTTCTATGGACACTGTTCATTTACCGGACAGACTCCATATGTTCAAGATCAATATGTACAGACTAGTGTCACACATGAACAACAACACAATCACATCCTAGAGAGGAAGAGTAGAAAGAAGAAACTACCTTGCTTGGTCTTTAACAACCTCTCCCTCAATAATGAATAAGAAGAAGAGGAAAAACATGATAATGTTAATGTTTAACAAATGGACATCAAATAGAAACAGTAAACTATTAATAATTCAATAAGAAAGCGCTTACTTCTCATATATCCGTTGGCCTCGCATAAACACTTTGGCTTCGCTGTCCAATGGAAAGGTGCCGTCGTCCTTCCTGAAACGGTAGAACAGCTTCAAATCTTTGAACTCCTTGTGCTCATCACAAACTGTGAGGACGAATAAATACAAAACAGGTTTGTTGTAAGTTAAGTGCAGCTGAAAAGTTAACAATACACAGAAGACACTGGTACAAACAATGGTTTAAAGATCAAATTGGTTTCATCGACAGTGTAACAGAGATTGTTTTACCGTACTTTTCCACAGCAAATATTAAAGGTAACATTAACCCAAAACTGAAAATTCAGTCATCATTTATCCTTGCTGCTCTTTTCCACATAATGAAAGTGAATGCGTATATAGGCTCCAAAATATCATAAAACCGTCAATGTGACTTTATACTGCAATACTGACTGAAATTTAAGTTTTTCATTGACCTTCTTTCTTTGCTGAAGCTCAAAAAATGGTACACTGAAGACAACTGATGACAACTGAATTCAATTTCAGTTTGTTCATTAACAATTCTGATGGACCACTTTTATGATACTTTTATGGAGATTTTTTCATTTTCTGTACAGCTCGACTACCTCAGTCCCCATTCACTTTCATCATATGGAAATCAGTGGGTTTGGATTGACATGAGTAAATAATGACAGAATGTTAGATTTTGTACAATCCCTTTAATTCAAGCACAGTATGTAGTGGACAAACTCACCATGGTGAATAATGCTCTGGTCAAGAAGTTTCTGCATAATCTTGTTGGCAGTATCTCTGTCAGACGCTTCTTTGTGCTCGATTAGCCAATCAACGATTTCCTTGGCCACAAAGCAGTTTGGGTAGGTGCGGAGATGATGCCTCCTGTCTTTAATCACCTTAGCCTCATGGAGCCGTAGCCTTGAAAACAGAAAATAAATCAGAACAAAAGCCATCGGTCCACCTTTTTAGTGTGAATTTTCCATTCAGACTAAGAGCCGGAGGGTGAAAACTTTTGGAATTTGAAGATCAGGGTAAATTTAACTTCTTTTGTCTTCTGGGAAACATGTAAGTATCTTCTGTAGCTTCTGAAGGGCAGTACTAAAAAAATATGAGATTTAGGCAAAATAAGAAAAATTTACACATCTTCATTGTGTTCAAAAGTTTACATCCCTGGCTCTTAATGTATTGTTTTTTTCCTTCTGGAGCATCATTGACCATTTGAACCTTCTGTTTGTGGGATCTAAAGGATTTTTCTAAAGAACAACGGCCAATTTAACTGTTCAGGACAAAGGAGGGTCTCATGATCAACTATCACTAAAAAAAAAAAACAGTTATGCATCATTAAGGTAACAACACCGTGTTAGGAATCAAGTGTATGTAAACTTTTAAACAGGGTCATTTTTCTAAATTCAACTAGTATTTTCTTTTATGGACTATATGTAAATGTCTTTTATGTAAAATATCTTATTCATGTCCGTACTAAATAAAAAATAACATGCATTTTGTATGATCCCTCTTCACCTTTTGGTGAAATAATTCACATTTTGCAGATTCTGCAAAGTGTATGTAAACTTTTGACCTCAACTATATATTTAACAATTTCTTGTCAATTTCAATGTCCTTACTACCTTTTTGGGTCTTGAACATGTCAGTTGTGTTGCTGTCTAAGCTCTTGGATTTCATCAAAAATGAATGCAGATAAACGAAGGTCTTACAGGTTTGAAACAACATGAGGGACAGAATTTTCATTTTTGGGTGAACTATCCCTTTAAATAACATAATATAAAATAATACAAAACCTGTAACTTCACGACACACTTTTCAAAACTGACCTCCATACCTAGATTTACAGAGCTATATCTTCCCTGGGTCAATCCATGAAGATTCAGCCTAAAATAACTTTCTGATTTGTCTTAAAAAGAAGAACAGATAGGAAAACAGACAAATCGCCGTCTTAGAATCATAAGGCTCTATCTGACATCTTTGTCAAAATTGAGTTATTCACATATTCTTATTCTGTGACAACATATTTACATGATGTGATGTTTCTTTTGTAAGCTGTGTACATTTTGGACCTTTTTTTGGAAAACAAAAAGGGTATCTTCTATCTACAGAAGTCTATGGAATCCGAAAACCTTTATCTCAAACCTGTTTAGAATGCAGATAGAAGGCGGCAAAATGGCACAGAATGAGACAAACACAACATGGAGATTCATATTTCAGTCTCAAATGTGTAATATGTTTAGACTAACCTTGAGTTTTGTCATAATTCAGGTTCCAACAAGTGGCTTTTGTCTATTACGTCTTGGGTCATTATCATGATTGGACTGGATTTGTCTAATTGTATTCATCATTATGTCATTTGATCTTGCGCAATAGTTTTACTACACCCTTAAATTAATCCTCTGTATTAGATTAAAAAAATGTATGACAATTGAGCCAAACCTAGGTCAGTTTCACTTCTTCTCTTCATAGAACTGCACACCTTCACTTAAAGGATTAGTTCACTTCCAGATAAAAATGTCCTGATAATTTACTCACCCCTATGTCATCCAAGATGTTTATGTCTTTCTTTCTTCAGTCAAAAAGAAATTAAGGTGTTTGAGGAAAACATTCCAGTTTGTTTCTCAATATAGTGGACTTCAATGGGGACCAGCCAAACTGCAGTTTCAACGTAGTTTCAAAGGGCTCTACACGATCCCAGCCGAGGAATAAAGGTCTTATCTAGCGAAACGATCTGTCAGTTTTCTAAAATATAAAAATGTAAATACTTTTTAACCACAAAGGCTCATCTCACACTAGCTCAACCTCACACATTATGTAATGTTGGTGGAAGAACCAAACCAGTGTTTACAAGCTAACATGCAAAGGAAGTCAAACACCCTTTACAAAAAAAAGGTAAAACAATGATGTTAGACAATTTTGAAGTTGGAGGAAAGAGATGTTTTTCACTGTACCGCACATTTTTAAACCAAACTACACAGACGAAGAACTAACTGCATGTGACTTTTCCAACGTGATTACATGATGTGTGAAGTCGAGCAAGAGCAAGAGCAAGAGCATGACAAGCATTTGTGGTTATCAAGTATATAAATTTAACTTTTTTTTTTAGACAGATCGTTTTGCTAGATAAGACCCATATTCCTCGGCTGTGATCATGTAGAGCCCTTTGAAACTACGATGAAACTGCAGTTTGGCTGATCCCCATTGAAGTCCAGTATATTGAAACTGCATTGAAACTGCAATTTGGACCCCATTCAAGTGAGAAAAATCTTGGAATGTCTTCCTCAAAAAATGTAATTTCTTTCTGAATGAAGAAAGAAAGACATAAACATCTTGGATAACATAGGGGTGAGTAAATTATCAGGCCATTTTTATTCTGGAAGTTTTTCATCCTCATGTCATTTCAAACAAACTTTCTTCTGTTAATTACAAACAGAATAACAGAATAATGTTTTTGTCCATTCAATGGAAGTCAAAGGGGTCTGAAATGTTGCAACCCCATTGACTTTCATTACATAGACAAATACAGTTTAAAACGTCTTCTTCTTTGCTTTAAACAAAAAAAGAAAGTCATACAGCTTTGGAACAACATGAGGATTAGTAAATAACAACAGAGCTTTCATTTGTGGTGAACTGTCCCTTTAAGAGCTATAGAAACACAACCACAAGAACAGAAACTACAGTAAACCATAAAAAGCGCTCAAAGTGTGCTGGCAAGGGTTACACACCCCATAAATGCCAGCAGAAGTGTTTATCATATCTTGTCCTAACACTGATAGCTACATATTCTGAATTATATTATCAGCAACAAGCAGTCATACAGCAGTTGACGCAACGGCACAGGGCCGACAAGTGACTGAACAAAGAGTCACATGACTGTAGCAGTGTGCAGCCAGGAGTTCATACCATTAAAGTGCACTTTAGCACTTTCTGACACTGAACAATAGAGCAATGGGAGACATGTGGTACAACATTACCATATAATAGCCTGAGGGAAATGTCAGCTACGCCTGGTGTATTCCAGCAGCATTGTGGGGGACGTCTAACATGAGGAAGCAAATTATTGTTTATATGGTTTGCAGTCATATGGCACTAATTGGTTTGAATGAATGATTATTTCATGTATTATATCCAGTCATATCATTTGTAGAAATCACTTTCACTCATAATTGTTTTAGTTCAACTAATGAACTATTAAAACATTGGCAGCCAATCAGAATCCAACCTGCTTTAAAGAGCTCGAGCATTTAAAGTGGCAGGCAACAAAAATGAAAGTGCCGTAACAACACCGGACTGCTGAGAAATTTTAAATTACGCTATTATATGCATTTTAAATTAATTTGAAAAAAAAAAATCTGCAATTAGCAATTTTATATTAGTATTTTGGTATCCCTAAAAGCCCTCACAACAGAATACTAGATAAACTAAAACTAGAAAACTCAATTAAACTAAAATAAACAGCGATACAGTGAAAACTTAAAATGTAAAGCTACAATAACAACCAAATAGGGAGTGATAAACTTTATACGCTGTTGGAAAATGTTGGAAAACTCAACACATTCATGTTTTATTCACTATTTTATCTTATAATTCATTATATTTCTTGTTTTTTTTACACTTCTGATTAATTTGTCCATCAATATTTTTGAGGAGGCACTGTTTCTCCAAGTGTATTCTCATTTAAACCTGTTTGCAAACTTAACTAAACTCAACGACAAACCTAGATAGGATAGAGCTAACCTGACACCCGATACCTGAATCAGGTCCACCTGCGCTGGGACAAGGTAAAATGTGGGCCTGCTGTCAACTGCCTGATATCCTGATTATACAAAGCTGAGTCAGCTTTACATAGCAAGGTGGAAGTGATACCAGCAATCGGGAGATAAAACTGGTTCACTGTGACCTACAACAGCAAAACCAGTCCTATGTTACTGATATTCCCACACATCTAGGAAATAAAATCTTTCGTTTACACACTAAATGATGTCTTTACCTCCACGGGGGTCTGTTAGAGATTCCTCAACAATATTATTATACACACCTGAAACTAAAACACATTCAAGACACTGAATTTGAAATCCTGTACAGGACACAGTAAGTGTAAAAGTTGGTAGATATTGTAACACTGAGAAGAAGAAAAAAAAAAAAAAAACACTGTGTCCTGTACTGGGATTCAGCAATCATTAATCAGATGTATCGACTAAACACCTTTCTGCTTCATTTACTATCACCGTCTAGGAAAGCTCAGAGAAACACAGCCATGTTCACCAATCTGTTACATCATGCATAAAAATTCACCATGGTTGAGATGAACTGCAAACAAACAGAGGGTTTGCATTAATGTTACGATTTGTTAATTTGCCCGGATGCGCGGCCATATTGGCGATACTCGGATCTAAACAACAGCATGGATTGCACGGTTAATGTACTACTGAACAGGGTTGGGGAAAGTCACTTTTAAAGGTAATGCAATGTTGCAATACAATAAAAAGGTAAGTTTTTAGCAAATGTAAAAGCCCTTTCACACCAAAAAGCGAAATGAATAAGCTTAAGGCTGAAGGAAAAGTAAATTCACGTCTGTACAGTAGAATTTTAGGAAAAGAAAGTTCAACACTCTTCAGCAATGAGAAAAATAAAGCACAAATGTTAGTTAATCTAAAGTAAGTTTTGCTTATTGGTATGGTTGAATTGGATCAACAAAGGTCAGCAGCAAAGACATTGGTTAATAAAATTGAATTAAATACATAAAGGAAACAAAAAGTAACTATTTTCTTGTAAAAAATGAAAAAGTAATGCGTTACTTTACTAGTTACTTGAAAAAAGTAATATTATTACGTAACTCGCGTTACTTTTAATGCGTTAACCCCAACACTGCTACGGAATACGTTGCTCTGCTAATTTATGCCATCTAAACTACAAAAAAAAAACATGTGGAAGCTTCTAAATTATATGGAGAAGGACTTAGTAAGCAGGAAAGGGCACAATATTTTGACAAACTAAAGTTAATAGGTGGTAAAGATACATACAAGCAGTTTTAATTAAGATATTAGCCTTAGATATAACCTTCCTGACAAAATGGTAAGCACAAACATGAATGTTGTCAAGATTCTTGCCCTGGAAATCCTGGTTCAGTTTGGCCAACCACAAACACCTTTTGTTCCTCAGACAGTTTTTTTTCACACCTTGATTTGTTATAACTTTTTCTCAGTCCGACCAATTAGTACAGCCCAAAACGTGACAATACTTGACTATTTTCAGCAGCAATATTCTGCAAAATATGTTTTAATATATGGTTCAGTGGCATTGTTTACGCTCAGTGCCGCCAATATGGCCGATTGATGACGTGGTGTGAAAACACTCTATAGATTTTCAATGTAATACAACACTCCCCACCCACAGCAGATATGTATTCCGTTTTCCGGGGACACACGTGGCCAGGATTTCTCAACTGCCTTATATAACCAGGTTTTGGTTATTTGTTCTGCACAGATTGATCGTTTTATGACGTCCAAGTACTGTGATAGCTATAGAGAACAGAGCAGATGGCTCCTTATGCTTTCAATCACTCTTGCGGTACTTTGATGTCATATACCGATTGGTTTGCGCAGTGCCTATTCGGACACACCTGATATGCACGTGTATTTGCATCACTTTGACTATTCTCTGTAGACCTCACCTTCTCACATGCCACTATTGGTTGATTATGTACAATGCCTTCATGTTATTGGTCAAAATACTTTCAGATTATTACCTTCAGCAAGTATGAAAACAGGAAAACAAAGCCAAAATCTGGATATTTTAGCTAATATAGAAATCTTGGCCAGAACGTGTCCCTGGAAAAATCGGACGTTTGGTCACACTAATGTAGAGGCCATTCCATTAAAAGAGTGTATTTTGTGTAGCTTATAAATATATGTGTGAACCAAGACTTCAACAAAAAAAATATATACACTTTTACTATCTCCATCCATCCATTTTCCGAACTTTTTGTCCTATGTAGGGTCACAGAGACGCTCTCAGGCTGTTGGCAGGAATATTCCTTGAATGGATAACCAATACTTTTACTATGTATTTTTATTTAAAGGAACACTCCACTTTAAAAAAAAAAAAATAGGCAAATTTTCCAACTCCCCTAGAGTTAAACAGATGAGTTTTACCGTTTTTGAATCTATTCAGTCGATCTCCAGGTCTGCCGGTAGCACTTTTAGCATAGCTTAGCATAAATCACTGAATCTGATTAGACCATTAGCATCTCGTTCAAAAATGACCAAATATTTTCGATATTTTTCCTAATTAAAACTTAACTCTTCTGTAGATACATTGTGTACTAAGACCGACAGAAACTAGGTAACTTCCAATGTGACCAGCTGTGTTAATTTTGACAGCAAATTTTGATTTAGTTTTAGTCATAGTCTTTTGACTAAAATGCCATTTAGTTTTAGTCATATTTTAGTCATCTGAATTGTTTTTAGTTTTAGTCTAGTTTTAGTCGACTAAATATCATAAGATTTTTGTCGACTAAATCTACAGTAAATTTAGTCGGCTAAAATGTAATGGGTTTAGTTACAGTGCAATGCATTTATTAAGAATTTCTTTAAAATTTCCAAACTCATTATATAGGTTTGTTATTAAGGTTTTATCATGATAAACACACAATTTAACTGTGGTGATACACAACATGCCTTAATATTAAAATTAAATAAAACCATTTCTCATAGAGAACATGGTCTTCTTTTCAATTAAATATCTATGGTTATATAGGCTAATTATGCATTCTTTATAGTAACTTGTTTACCATATTCTTCATTCTTTCAAACAGACATTTATTTCGATAAATTAATTTAGATGAATCTTTAGGGCTACGTAAGTGATTCAGTCAAGAGCAGTGTGTGGTTTTCTGTCTTTCTATTGTTGCTTAGTTGACATCTATCTGTGACTTGGACAATAACTAAATGTGGATGCTATCCCTTTAAAACCGAAAGCACGAATGCAATGGATGCAATGTACTGATACACTTTCTCCCTACCGTTTACGTTAATTTAAGACCTAATCGGCTGTGTTTACGTGAATGCTTGTCAAAACGGACAATTCGAGATAACTGTGTGTATTTCTCAGTTCATGCAACGCGAAAGAGTGTGAGACGTGCTTTCTGTGTGTATGCGTCGGTGTCTGCGCTCAGAAAACAAGACCGAATTGAGTTCTCTTTTTCTGAAAGAATCTCTTTCCAAATCGTCCCTCCCTAGCATTTTCGTTTCGTTTTTATTTGTTGACGAAAATGCTAGTAGATTTTTGTCATAGTTTTTGTCATTCAAGATGAATTTTAGTTCGTTATCGTTTCGTTTTCGTCTGTGAAAAAAATGTCGTTGATGAAGTTTTTGACGAAAATTATTCGTCAACGAAATTAACACTGGTGACCAGCACTAAGCCACTAAGGTAATAGTAAAATAGCTGGGGACTATATTCAGGCACTGCGTAATATCATTGCGCCTGCTGCACCCATGGTACGTAGCAAAGTTCCTTGATTATTACGCCAGAGCGAGAGTTTGTTCCTATGCATATCAGCTTGGAAAATCGCAATTTTCTGTCCGTCTTTTTACACAATGTAGCTACAGAAGAGTTAAGTTTTAAATAGGAAAAATATTGAAAATCTTTGGTCATTTTTGAACGACATGCTAATGGTCTAATTTAATTCAGTGATTTATGCTAAGCTATGTTAAAAGTATTAACGGCAGACCCGGAGATCGACTGAATGGATTCAAAAATGGTAAAACTCATCTGTTTAACTCTAGGGGAGTTGGAAAATGAGCCTATTTTCAAAAAAAAAGTGGAGTGTTCCTTTAAGGCATAGTTGGCCCAAAAATTAATATTTTGTTATCAATTACCTACTCAAGTTGTTCCAGACCTGTATGAATTGCTTTCTTCTGTTTAACACAAAAGAAGATACTTTGAAAAATGCAGGTATACCAAACAGTTGTTGGTCGCCACTGACTTCCACATTTTTTTTCCGTACTGTGGAAACCAATGGCTACCTGTTTGGTTACCAACATTCTTCAAAATATCTTCTTTGATTTTCATTTTTGGGTGAACCATCGAAATGACTCAGATCGTCTGCCATACGTCGCCAGAAAGTCTGACATATTAACCAAAAGACTGAGTTAACACTGACATGTGGTGCTGCTGATGGAGGAGACTGCGTTCTATAGAACTCGAATGCATTGCCTTTGTTTACAAGCAGAAGAGAAGACGCACACTGTACATAAAACAGTCTTCGTTAACATGTCTGAAGATTTCAACAGAGAGAATGACTTGCAATTTTTTGCCTAGTCTTACTTATCTGAACTTATTTGATGATTTGGTCAGTTACCCAGACGTGCGACCACATATTGGCGATACTCAGATGTAAACAACAGCATGGATTGCATGGTTAATGTACTATTGTTCTGCTAATTTGTGCTGTGTAAACCATGGAAAAATGTGTGGAAGCTGTTAAATCATATAGTGAAGAACTTAGTGAGCAGGAAAGGGTGCCACATTTTGACAAACTAAAGTTAATAGGTAAAAAAGATACGTACAAGCAGTATTAATTAATATATTAGCCTAATATTTCACCTACTTGACTGTCAATGATAAGCACAAACACTAATGTTGTAAAGATTCTTGCCTTGGAAATCCTGGTTCAGTTTGGCCAACCACAAATGGTTTTGTTCCTCAGACAGTTTTTTGCACTCTAATTTGATCTTTTGGCAGTCTATAGTACTCCAAATGTCTTTCCAGGTCCGAATGATTAGTACAGGCCAAAACATGACAACAATTCATTTTCAGCAGCAATAATCAGCAAAATATGTGAGTTTTGTTTGGTTCAGTGGCATTGTTTACGTTCAGTGCCGCCAATATGGACAACTGATGATGCATTGTGAAACTGAAAACACTCTATACAGATGATGAATTATGAGAAATGGATGTTCTATGTCAGAACGCCGGCTCCTGTGTCAGCAGCATCACACAAATGTTTCATGGTACTCTTGTGAACACACGCCGAAGACTGACACAGAAGAAAAACAATTGTTGAATAAAGTTGTTGTATTTGTTTTCTTTGCACACAAAAAGTATTCTCGCAGCTTCATCAAATTAAGGTTGAACCACTGATGTCACACAACCTATTTTTAACAATGTCCTTCCTACCTTTCTGAACCTTGAACATGGTAGTTGCATTGCTGTCTATCCAGGGTCAGAAAGCTCTTAGATTTCATCAAAAATAGCTTAATTTGTGTTCCAATTATGAATGAAGTTAGATGAACTAACTGAAGGATCATGTGACACTGAAGACTGGAGTAATGATTCTGGAAACTCAACATTTAAAGTCACCATGAAAATAAAATTCTTATTTTTTTTATGGAATATTGCAGTGTTTATTATTAATTATCCGTGCATCATCTCAGTATTTTTAAAACTGAATGTCAAAATCCTTTATATGTGTATATCATGAATTTACAAAATAAACTTGGTGCATTTTAATTCCAAGGCTTAAAAAATAACTAAAGAAATAAAACGGAAAATGTGCTAAACCAACAATACTTCAATCCAAAATGTGTGATAAAGGAGTAAACTAATCTCTATTCTGACTTCATTGTTTGAATGGCCGCAGTTGCCACATTTAAAGATATCCACTGACAGCGACGCGACAAACAAGCGACGTCGCGCGACAGTTTAATTCATTTTACATGGAGTGTTCTGGTTTTGACGCGTCGCTTTGGTAAAATTAGGGTGTCAAGAAGCCACACCTACCGTAACTGTTCTCCTGTAACGAGGACTTCGGCCATGCGCTCCAGCTCAGCCGCCTTCTTCTGCATGGTGTTCCCGATGCCGTCCATCTCTGACAGCCGAGCTGAATATAAAATTACACACGCAAATGTGGCAAATCAGCGTTTGGAGGAGCAAAACGCTGTTTACCAAATAAATTGACACACACAGCGTGCTAGAGTTTGTATTGGGTGTATTGAACACGCCTCTTCTCTGGCAGATTGGGATAGGCGTGATGATTGTTATGACAGCCTTAATATTTGAGGTTGACGAACTGCCCAGTTATATGAAATGAGTGAAAACAGCACAGGGGCTTGTTAAATGTTTTTACACATGCAAAACGTCATCCGAAAGATTCCAGTCAGCCTCGAACATCGAAATAAACATGCAATAATGAGGAGAAACATTTTTTACCTTATTAGTTTCGATGCAGAGACGTCACACTGATCGAAATGATGTTTGCTGGGGAATAGCAGCGATGTCACTTACAAAGCATCCTGTTCTGTTGATCACAGGTCAAAACGACTCGAAATAACTTGTGTCTTTTGTGTGGCATCAAGTGCCGTCAGTCATCAGTACATCCAGTCCATGTGTTTAAATGCATATGACCCGTAAAGCCTTGTAATAAACCACACCGAAGCTTTAAACAGCAGATTATTCCTGAAGACAGACTCCGGATGATTCGTTTTCTTCATGCTATTGTGGATTGTTTATTATTCTCCGCTGAAAGCACGTTACTGCCCATGTTGCAAGGCGAGTCAATTTGACCATCCTCATAGGGGGAGTTCACCATGAGGGGCGGAGCTTGGAGCCCATCACTTTACTCCCAAATACTTACTTTAAATACCCAACAAAAATCTAAGTTTTAATCTAAGTTTGAACGGTTTTGTACAGCGGTGTGAATGCAACAAAATATGCTGATGTTTCTTCAGAACGCATGGTTAAACTTTTTACTTTGTGTTATATGAAAGACTTAAAAATGAAAATTAAAAACAAATTTTACCATGCATTTTTCATGTATTTTTGCTGTTTTTCAAACATCTTCTATTTATAAAGTGCATTTCATACAGAGTGTTAATTCAAAATGCTTTGCATATTTTAACAATAATATATATACATATATATATATATATATATATATATATATATATATATATTTTTTTTTTTTTTTAAATGTAAATCAAATAAAAAGGTAAATTTTCATTGTGCATTAGCATACATTTTATAGTCCCAGGCCTATATTTTCAATTCTGAAATCTAAAAAATATATAATTATTTATATAAAAAAAGAATACAAATTATTGCATTTTTTAAAAATTAAAAGAGTGAGATAAATATAAACCATTTAATAAACTGCATGTCTGTGATTTATTTATTTATTATTATTTTTTATATAAAGCACAATTCTTACAGAGTGGTAATTTAATACTTACATATTAAAAAAAAAAAGAAAAAAAAAAGAAAATATTTTTAAATTTTAAAGTAATCATAAAACAAAACAGATATAATCATAAGTAAAATAAATTATTTAAAATGTAAACAAAAAAATGTCAATTTTATTATTCTTTAGCAAACATTCTATAGTCTCAGACCTACAGTTTTAATTCTGAAATCTAAAAATCTATAATTATTTATATACAAAAATATAATCTAAATAAATATAATAAATATAAAATAATATAAATTATTGCAGTTTTTAAAATATGAAAAGAGTGAGATAAACATAACCCATTTTAATATACTACATGTTTACTGTGTGATCATTCATGTGATTTTTCATGTATTTATTTATTTATTTTATTTTATAGAGCACATTTCATGCAAAGTAGTAATTCAAAATGCTTTGCATATTTTAACATTTTAAAATAAGAAAGTATTTTTTGTTAAATAATCATAAAACATTCATAACATGCATAAGAAATACAATTAACAACAAAAAGTCAAATAAATTATTTTTAATTATTTAAAATGTAAAACAAAATAGGCTATTATGCATTAGCATACATTCTAGTCCCAGACCTATATTTTCAATTCTGAAATCTAAAAATGTACAATTATTTATATAAAAATAAGAATATAAATTATTGCATTTTTAAAAATATGAAAAGAATTAGACAAATATAAACCATTTTAATGTAGGCCTACTGCATGTTTATTGTGTGATTATTTTGTGTGCTTTATTATTTATTTATTTATTTTATAAAGCACATTTCATACAGCATTCATTCAAAATGCTTTGCATATTTTAACATTTTTTAAATAAGAACGTATTTATCAGTTTTACAATAATCATAAAACAGTCATAACAGGCATAATAAATACAATTATCAACAAAAAATAAAATTAATTATTTTACATTATTTAAAATGTAAATCAAATATAAAATGTACCCTTTTAATGCATTATTAAGATTATAATATAAATTATTGCATATTTTAAAATATGAAAAGAGAAAATAAATTAAATAAACCATGTGTTTATTGTGTAATTATTTGTGTGTGATTTATTTTATTTTATTTTATTTTAATTATAAATTACAAAACAGTCCACAGCTGTGGTGTCATGTCCAACAAAACAAACGTTTGCCCCATTACACTTTTTCTAAAGTGTTTACCAAGGACAACATTCTTCCATTCCTGAGATAAAATATGGGACATAATATACAGTATGAAGAAAACAGAAAACGTCTCTTGGGGACGTGATACTGTGTAGAGTGTGTGTTCAATGCCACTGCACATTTTTGTGGGCATCAAAACAACAATAGAAAAAACACGGCCAGTAAATGAAATCGTGTCATGAAGCGCCATCTAATGGACAAGTGACGTTTACACACTATGACGCGCCCTCCTGAAAGCGTTCATTCTTCATTGGCTCTTACTACTGTCAATCAACCTTATCTTCCGGCCAAAATATTGCGGGAAAGTTGAGAGTTGACAACAGCAGAAGCTTTATGTTGAGGCGACTTGGATAAAACGAATATCTGATAACATGAGGACATTAGAAGAGGTTCAAGCCACACTACAAATCGCTAAAGTAAAAGAAGAAGACCTACAGCCCGTCACTTATTGCCTATCTTTCGGAGACAATGTATCGTCAGGCGATTACTGTCTTATGGAGCTGGATGATACACTTTGCAAACACATTGAAGCAGGCAAGAGGTAGCTGTTATTACTTACAATCTCAGTATTAATTTAGCCAGAAAGACGTTTAAATACAATGTTGTTGTTGAATCCTTCATTTGTCATGGTGTCTGTGTTTGTCATTAGTCTAATAATCAGAGGTGATAAAGAGGAGCATGCAGTACTCTGCAGTGAAGAAAGAACGTACGACTTGAAAATTGCAGACACGTCAAATCTGCTGCTGTTTGTCCCAGGATGTAAAACTCCAGATCAGTTGCCTGATATCCCAGCATCTCCTGAACTCATACATGCACAGGTGAGTGAAGAAGCGTTCCTGAAAATGTGATTTTATCCTCTCATGATGTGGGGTTTTGCCCTCTAATTACTTTCTTTATTTATTAGATTTGGGGTTTTTCAAATTGTTACTGGGAGCTGAGAAGGCAGAGACCAAGGATAAAAAAGTTGAAGAAACTTCTCATGGAGAATCCATATGATGGTCCAGCAGTGGGCATGCAGGAGGAGTCACCAGCAACGAAGGTACACCACTGATGTTTAGAAATATTTAGATATTAAGCCTGTTAGTGTCCAATTTAGATGTGTTGGGGTCTACGTTTAGTTTTTTATTTATTTACCAATACATTAAAATCTTTGTAAAACTGCATTGGGCTTATTCATCTTGTCCGAAAAGTGACATCAAGTGTTTTTATTTTTCATTCGTTAGTACACTATGGATGACCTTCTTGAAAGAATACAAGCAAGCAGAGAAGAAATCGAGGCACATCTTCAAAATGTCCATGCTTGTGAAATTGACGGTGAGAAACATAAAAATAAAATATTTGGAAGAGAGACCACTAAAGGAATATATGAAGAGTTCAGATGCAAAAACCTCTAAATCCATCTGACGTCTTTCTTTAAAAAATGCATTTTTATCAGGCTCCAATGTATAGGTTTCTATGTAAGTATGTACTTCTGATTGGGCTGAGGCTGGTATTTTATCAATTTTGAAGTAAAAGTATTTGATGGATGTATACTATGTGTCGAGAGCATTCACTCAGTATCATTATCTCATTTTTGACAGAGATGGTTTTTAGCTGGTGTTGCTCTTCATATTATTCTCTATGTATTTAAAGATATGTATTGGATATGAATACTTTTGAGGAAATTTGTGGATACAGTAATTCATTTAGATTTGTGGGGGATCTTCAGAATTAGGGCAGATGGGTTCTAGAGATTATTTTTTAATTTGGTATGTATTCTAATTATAAAGTTAATATTTAATAAAAACAGTTACTGTTTAATAATGCTCTTGTATTTTTATTTTTTTCATTATGCATCTTATACTGTTATTGTATTATACTGTATATGCTCTACCAGTCAAAAGTTTTTAAACAGTGAGATTTTTAATGTTTTTAAAAAAAGTGTCTTCTGCTCACCAAGCCTTGCATCTGTTTAATCCAAAGTACAGCAAAAACAGTAACATTTAACTGCGTTCTATTTGAATATATTGTAAAATGTCATTTCTAAACTGAATTTTTAGCTATATTGCTATATATATACATAATACATAGTCACATGATCCTTCCGAAATCAATTTAATATTTGCTGCTCAAATAATGTGTAGTATTATTGTTGAAAACAGCTGAGTAGAATATTTTCAGGTTTCTTTGATCAATAGAAAATTCAGAAGAACAGCATTTAAAATAGAAATCTTTTAAAACTCACTCACAAAGTTCATTTGTTCTGCAATGGTCTAAGTATGTGAGATCCAGCAGATGGTGGTAAATGTTAGAATAAACCTTCTAAATATCATTAAGCAGAATGTAATACAGTCAAATTACAAGTTTGGGTAAATTTTGCGAAAGCGTCTAGGTCACATTTCACCCTAATATAAAAAAAAGGAATTATATTATGCTAAAAAAATTAAATTTAGACATTTTTTCATGATTATTATCATCTAACAGGTGGTGGCAATATTACATTAAATCTCTTAAATGTAATAGTCAGATTTTAATGTGAAAAAAAAAAAAAAAGACTCCAAGCTTTCGTATAGTGTATAATGTTACAAAGGCCTTTTATTTCAAATAAATGCTGATCTTTGCATCTTTCTATTTATCAATCTATTTTTACTTTGCACATGTAATGCAAATCAGCATATTCAGAATGATTTCTGAAGGATTGTGTGACACTGAAGACTGGAGTAATGATGCAGAACATTTTGCTTTGATCACATGAATAAGTTCCATTTTAGAATATTTTCAAATAGAAAGCAGTTATTTAAAATATTTCACAATATTACTGTTTTTGCTGTATTTTGGATCAAATAAGTGCTGACTTGGTGAGCAGAAAAGACTTCTTTAAAAAACAGTAAAAATCTTACTGTTCAAAACCTTTTGACTGGTAGTGTATTGTAATTATATTGATTTGGTGTATTAATGAATTTGAAAAGTATTGAAATTATTTTTAGATGTACTTCTGAAGTACAGATGCTGTTGTCATAAGATGTTTTTACAGAAGACATAATTTTTACTACAACTAAATTTCAGTTTATTTAACCATAGAAAATATTGGAAAATCATGGTGATGCTAAATTCTCTTAATGTACTTTATTTCAAATTATCAGTAAATGTGTAATATTCATAAGGAAGGCCTTTTCTTTTGTTATGAGGATAATGTCTTTGGTGAAGTGAGTTGTTAAACGTAGATTTGTGTTTGTAGGGTTTTGGAGAATCCTGGACTTTGATTATGAGATGAAGCTCCTGGGTCATGTGACCCAGCTGATTGACTCTGAGTCTTGGTCTTTCAGCAAAGTTCCTCTCAACGTCTGTCTAGAAGAGCTGGGATCCCTCGAGCCAAAGTGAGTTATGATGAAAGGTCAAATAATTATGAATGAAGACATCATCTAAATTTTTTTTTTTTTTTTACACTCTACATTTTGATTGTTCTCTGACCAGAGCCATGATAGAACACTGTCTGAACTGTTATGGAAGACGCTACAGTAATGAAGGTTAGTTTTGTTTTATACTTGCTGTGGATTATGAATTTGATGAACAAAGGTCTCTTTTATCTTTTCCATTCACTTCTTTATATTTATTCACTCCTTTTAGATGATCAGGTGATGTACGCACTGGATGAGGACAAAGTATGCAGGGCCACAGCTCAGCTACTCCTGCAAAATGCTGTGAAGTTCAACCTGTCAGAGTTCCAGGAGGTTTGGCAGCAGAGCGTTCCTGAGGGAATGAGCGCTAGGCTGGATCAGCTCCGGGTGAGGACCCCAGCTTATACACACAGAGAGCAGTAACCACATTAGTCAGACACTTATACACGGTCTAACAGCTGCACCATGCTAAATATCAGAATCAAAATTAAATTCATTTTTAAGTATGTTTTGTACAGTTAAGTACAACTGTATTAAAATAAATCAAATGGGCATGTTTATTATTATATTAAAGTGCCCCTATTATGTTTTTTTAAAAATGACCTTTCATGAAGTGTGTAACGTGGCTCTAAGTTAATGAAAACATCCTGCAAAGTTTTAAATTTAAAAGTGATCTGTGTATAAAGTTATTGTCTTTCGAAAGAAAGAGTCGACTCTGAGTCATTGAAACAAGCCACTTTTAAAATGAATCTTCAGCTGTTTCAAGTTGACGTCAACATGAAACATTCGCATATTGCCTGCCCACCTGAAAAAGCTTGAATCTGAGAATCTGTTTCAAAGTAGTCAATCTGAATGGCCATCTCGTGAGGGTGTGGTTCAAACGTATGAGATCTAGGATTGGGCGTAGCCTGCCATCCTTTGGGGATGAGGAAGCAACGCCTGTAGAAGCCTGACTCGCTCTGAGCAGGGGGAACCAGCTCTATGGCTCCTTTGCCCGCAGATTCATGACCTCGGCACACAAAACGTGTGTGTTCTAGCTCGTTCTAGCTACGCATATACCATGGCTGTTTGGGTGTTTAATGTAATGGTGATGGGCATTCCGTTTCCAAAATGCACTGCATGCAGTAAACCAATCACAACTGACTGGGCCATCGGACCAAACACCACAGATTAACATCATGCAAAGGAGTGGTTTGGAAATATGAATCGTTGAGCAAATAAGATAAAAATAATTGCATATTATAAGACAACCTGTTGTTGGGGACTCCCAAAACATAAAACATGAACATTTCATAATCCATAATAGGGGCACTTTAATTAACATATTAAATATTTTATGTTTTGTGTTATTCAGGGTTTAGCTCTGCTAGATCGGAGCTCTAAACCAGAGACCATCTCACTGTTGCGGGTAGAAGATCTGCCTGAGGATACACTGGAGAGATTCAACAGCCTCTTCAGCATGAGAGAAAAATGGACACAAGATGACATCGAACCTTACATTCGGTAAGTATATTGATATTCAAACTGTATGAATCCATATTTTATTTTGTGACGAACAATAACATGCAGTGTAGGGCTGCAAAAATCTTAATTTGTGTTCCGAAGATGAATGAAGGTCTTACAGGTTTGGAATGACACAAGTAATTAATGACAAAATTGTTAGTTTTGGATGAAATTGAATTGAACTGAACTTGAATTGTTTTTCTTCAACAGAGATCTCTGTGGAGAGAAGCAGACCACTGGATCTCTCCTGACCAAGCATGCACGTTCATCTGTGCAAAATGGTATTAAGGTCTACAATTCAAGAAGGCCTGTGTCCAGTTAACATTAAAAAGTCATTGTAAAGCCACTGATTATTGCCTTATGTTGTCAAGAATAATAAACACATTAAATGTTTTATACTGTGTATCTTAGTGTGGATTATTTTGACCGCATTAAGTGTTAAATTTAAGGGAGTTAAGTAAATATGACACGAAAATGACAAATGTTAAGAGAATAGTGTTAGCAAAGTTAGCTTAGTGGTAAAAAAAAGTGGATGACATAACTGTAAGGGGGCAGCGGAAACTAGATGAACTGTGAAACCATGAATAAAACATGATAAATGTTGTAGTTGAGAAGTAAAATAAAATGAGTCAGTAAATGATATTCGTATTCCCTAAATATTTAATTTGCTGTAAAGTTTTGCTCTGAGAGACTTCTATAAGGTAATCTGGAATGAGTACTGAAAGAAATACAATTCAGAAAAAGAAAGATGACTTCTTTTAAAAAAAAAAAAAGCAATCCACCACACCACCATTGTCAATCTACTATATTTTTCCTCTGGCAATTCTCCCTTAATAATCTATTGAACAGAATTTGCAAAACTATCTTGTACTTTTAACAAGTTGAGTCAAACTTAGTCATAATGTTGTGATTTTTCTGTATTAAAACAGAACACAATAAACATCCAAAGAACCTGTTTCATATTAAACGGAATATTTAATGATAAAACAATCTTAGTTCTTTATGACTTACCTTCATTTGTTTTGACATGATAACATTTTCTGTTTGTACTGCATATACCGCAAAGTTCATCAAGTATTTTTTTCCTGGTTTTATTAGGGGCCAAGCATCAAGGGTGCGGAGGCACCTATTGAAATCGTTGCCCTTCTTCTTCATCTTCCGCACGAGTCTATGGCAGGCCATAGAACCGCTTACGGGAAAGTTGTGAAATTTGGCACACTGATAAAGAACAGTCTCAACATTAACTCTAGCAAATTTGGAGTCTCTAACTCAAACTCTCCAGCGCCACCACTTGTCCAAATTTTAACTTTTTTATGCTAATAACTTTTGAACTGTAAGGCACAGAAGCAAAATTCTTTTTTTTCCACTGAATCCTTGGCTTATGCCGAGTCGAATGGACAATTCAAAAATCATAAGGTTTCCCTTTTTTTCTGTTTTTAATAGTTCATAAAACCTACTTTTTCAAACTCCTCCTAGACAGTTTGTCTGATTTTTACCAAAATTGGCTCAGATCATCTTCAGACCATGCTGGCAGTAAGTTAAGATTTTCCTTCCAACCGTTCTTGAATGACATGCGAACAAATTCTACGAAAAGTGTGCAAAAATGGTAATGAGGCTATACCTCCGCAATGGTTTGGCGTATTGAGACCAAACTTGGTGTGTTATAACAAGCGTGACCTGAGACTACCTGCATTGTTTCGGCGCAGTGCCACCTAGTGGTCAGGAGATATGAAAAATGTCTATTTTAGCTTATAACTTCTGAATGGTTTGGCCAAAAATCACAAAACTGGTCTATTTAGATTTGCATCATGCCGAGTCAAATAATACCCAGTTTTCCCATGTCGGCCATTTTTAATTTTGTAGTAATTTTGTATGCTATATTTTATGAACGCATTGACATATCATTACAAAACTCAGTATGGGTCATCAACATGATGCCCTGAAGGAGCCTGAGAAGTTTCGAGCCAGTGCCACTTAGTGGTAAAATCAAATATTCACATGCTTATAACTTTGGGGTGTGATCGACTTATTTTCAAGGGAGTCACCTTTTTAGACTCCTGAATCCTTGCTGAGCCAGGTTTTGCATTATGGTTTATGCAACGTTGCATTTTAGCGCTTAAAAAACATTTGCCAATAGAAACCGCTACTCCGGTCAACTCGAAACGGCCATAAGAAATAATAATAAAATGCTACATTCTTACCAATGCATTGGTGTACAATTGCAAAACTTTGTATGTACCATCGAGACCATGTCCTGAAAAAAATTTGACACACAGTGCCACCTTGTGGTCAAAAGTTATAATAAAATTTCAAAAATGCTAACAGCTTTCTGTGAATTCTGCCTATGATACTGGTATTAATAGACTCCTTGGGTCATGCTGAAAACAGTGATACCAATGTTGTCATAGTCAACCAAACTTCCTGTCCACCATTTTGATTTTCTTTTAAAACGTACTTTTTCGAACTCCTCCTAGACCGTTGATCTGATTTTTCACCAAAATTGAATTGGATCATCTACAGACCATACTGACAGAAAGTTATGGATTTTGTGTTGATAAACAAAACCATTTTTCAGAGACCGCAGCAATGAATTGGAAGCATGATGGCAAAATGACACTTGTGGATGTTCTCTGCAATGCTTTGATATATTGACACCAAACTTTGTGTGTGCCATTGTCAGCTCACACAGGACAAACCACATGGATTTGATAACAGCGCCACCTTGGTCAAATGTGATAAGCCAATAAATCATATTACTACAGATTGTATTTATGATTTTTCAGCCATTTTGTCTAAAATCATCCTAAAATGGCTTTAATTACTCATTGCTGCAGTTGGTCTCATGCTTCCCTTGTCTAGTGCTTGGCCCCGTAGTTGCTGCTTGCAGCTATATTTGTTTTTATTGTTGAAACATCAGTAACAACCATAATTTTTGTGCTTCTCTAATCTAGAATACAGTCATTACATTTACATTGTCTTTATATTGGTGAGACATTGGTGTGAGAATGGACAAAAAATAGATATCTTTAAGTTTTTTGTACTATATGGTCTGGTAGACTCACACTAGCTTCTCACATCATGTCTGTCTTTTTTTTTTCACAAGTAGCTACAGCTTTTGCACAAAGCTTCCTGGTTGATTGGCTGTCTGTGCATATATAAGTTATTTCGCAGCAGCTCACAGGTCAACTTAGCAAAAGCTCCAGCAAAGATCACCACTGGATACAAAGATTTTTTATCATGGTAACGTATTTTTTTCCTAATGGTCTTTATTTCTGTCTTCCATCAGTTAATGCGTTTTTTTTTTTTGTTTTTTTTTGTTTCCTCTTTTATATGAAGTGCCTTTATGTACTAACATTTAAATTTCATCATTTCATATAATGCACTTATTGTGTAGATACATGTTTACTTATATTTTCAAAAAATACCTTTATACTTAACCCACCCTTAAACCATGAAACCTGTCCCTAACCTTATTTTAGTAAAGACATTGATATAAAGTGTGACTTTTATTTTATTTTCTGAATTCAAGCAAAAATAGACAGGGGTCATTCCTGGGATTCATGTGTCCCTGATAACAATTTAATGATAACAAATGTAACATTTATCATAATTTTCACATTTTTATAGGACTTATGCTAACAATACATAAATTGTGTGTCTATGGTCTCTTTAATTTTTGTAAAAAAAAAAAAAAAACTACAATTTTATTGTTTTAGCCCTTAACATGTCAGATGGTAATCAGCACAGTTAGTAAGGGATACATTGCTTTAAATTTAAATTTAAAATTGTCCCCTTGTTTCTGGGTCAACATATCTGCATGGTCAACAGTTTCTGCTACAAATGTGGGTGCAATTTCTGATGTATGATGCTTGTCAATGTTTAAGTGGGCATATTACGTCAAAAAATCTATTTAAAACAAAAATATGAGACTATTTTTATATTTTTTTCAATAAAATTATTAATAAATGAAGCCAATAACTCAACCCTGTCACAAGTTTACAACCCTGTAACAATGAGAAATACATATATTTGTGATGGGGTTGTGGTTTTTCACTCAAAATGGCCACTGTTCCTCATGTAGTGTAGCAGAGTAGACTATATATGGCAATAAAATAAGTATATTGTATATACTTATGGTTTAAAATAAAATGTTGAAATTCAGTCATTCTTGAGAAGTGGGACAAAACATGTCCACCAATTATAACTGCTATTAGTTTTAAAAATAAAAATATTTTCAAATTATAAATGTTATGGGGATTAATAATAGAATGTATTTAACACAATTATACCCTTCAGTTTAATTTTAACATTATTACGTGAAATCTATGACACTTCTTGTCTTCTCACTACATCTAAAACAGTGTCCACAGAGAAGGGTTGCTATAAAATGGATAAAAATGTTTTTTAATGATGAAAAAGAGCTTGTTTTATCAAAAACAACACTTAATAATATATCATATCAAAGCAAGGTTGTTTTTCAATGACACATGTATGTTAAATAAGGTTTCGAAATTGTGTCCTCACTTTTTGTCAACACCGTCAGATATTAATTAAAATGTAATAAAATCAGGAAATATGATGGGCAGCTGTCACTCTAAAGTACCCCACTGCCACAGTGCTCCTCTGCAGAGTACATCAGTGTCAGACAGACTGTGCTAAGTTTTATAGTTTTAGAATATATTAAATTCTAATGTTAATATTTCCTGTGTCACAACCGTAATATGTCAACACCATCTTCCAATTTCTGAGGAAATTATTTGAAATATTTAGATCATTTCATTTTCCAGAAGCAGGTTCCATTAGCCTCTAGCATCAACAGAAAAAAACAAAATGGCTACTACATGAACTCCATTTGTTTTGTGAAAGAAATGCAAATTTGTCAACACCTTCAGATGTCACCACCATAAGATTTTGTGTTTCAATGATATATCAAAATACTTAAATGTGACTACTGAATAGAAGCTTCAAAAACAATAACATACTCGTTGTTTGTTGTGTTTGTTTTAATACAGTAATTGATTGATTCAATGCATTTGTTACTTAAAATTACTACAAATTCAGGTTTTGGTCACCACCATCAGATGTGTCAACTCCGTCAGATTTGTCACCTCCGTCAGATGAATATTTTGACAATATTTCATAATGATATTTTATATTTGTTGTTGAATCGTTGGTCACATGTGTTAGTGTAATCTGTCCGCTAACTTGAGAATGTGTTTTGAAATGTTAAATACATCTAGAATGCTGTTAAAGATAAAGATAAAATTATATTACACAGCACAAGTTAAAAAGCACATTTTGTTAAAAAAACAGAAAGGTTGGGAGGTTGTATCAAAGCATAGTTCAGTATCTTAGTGCATATAAGATACATAAATGTGGTTTCATTTGTCTGAGTACATGGTTTTATTTTTCAATTTTGCACCCTGTTTTGTCCCACTTCTCAAGAATGACTGAATTAATACATTTTATGTGACAGGGTTAAGTTGTTAAGCTTGACAGTACTCTCCCTGACTATAACATGCCTCAAAAATATAAATAAAAAGTTTGATACTACTAACCAACTAAGACATTATTTTATGCTAAAAATATATTAAATGAATTGTAATATTTTTATTCATTATAATGGGCATCCCAACGTTTTATGAAAAGCTTCTAACAATTCATTTTGGTGAACCACCACTTTAGAAACTCTGGGGGACTGAAATATTACCGAATCCCAGGAATGACCTACAGATTTTCTTGGTATTGGTTTGCATTGCATCTGAAATCTGATATTTTTATCTTGCATAAATACCCTCAGATCGTGAAAGTGCAATCATTCGTGATCATCATTACTGTGGTGCTCCACACTTGTCTAAGTAAGCTGGAAGTGCTGCATCCATCTCAGCCCTGCACTGAAGCGAATAACAAGAATGCGTATGACACTTTTCTGGACCACCACCTATGCAAAGGCATGCCTACTACACTCAAAATAGGAGAATGGCAGAAGTTTGTTAACAAAATCAACACCTGGGACAGGCCAATTCAATCGTTCTTTCCCTACAGTGAAGCAAGCATCAGCAAGGAGCCTCTCGAATTCTTCAATGCTGAGATCAACGATAAGAAAAAAGTCAAAAAAGTCGAAATTCAGAAACAGCATGTTATTCTTGGCTGTGATAAAATTAAAAATGAAAACAAATGTCTACCTATTCATTTTGAAGGTAATTTAAATGATGCTAAACCAGATAATAACAAACCAGACTGCAGTAAAGCAATGGCAAATACAAGCTTTACTCCTTTTGAGGAGCTGTTTCCTTTCTAGACACCTGCAAGGTCTATGATCTGCAAAAGTGTGATGGATGTTACTTTTTAGCTTTGCTCATTTAATATTTATCAAACCATTGTTATATGTAATTAAAATAAGGATCTCTGCTCATTTTCTCATAAAGGACACACAGTATGTATATATATATATATATATGCATGCACACATTTTATATGCTTTTGGCTCATTAATTCAGTTTTCTAATAAATAAAGTTTGCTATTGAAAATATACACATTTGTCAGTCGAATCTTCTAGCAAGATAAGAAAACGAGTCAAGTATGATATACAAACAGCTTGTGTGTGTTGGCGCCATGGCGCTTCAGGTCGGTTGGGAACGCAAACATTAGGCTGCACTACCCTTTTTGCGTTGCTGCGACCATCTCCCCTGTGCACCTCAGTGCCTAATAGAGCATTCACGGGTGGACTGCAGGTACGTCGGTGGTCCTGCTAGTGCCACTAGTACATTATCTGGGAGCCTGGATAGAGGTTCCTAGCCTGTCTTGTTGGCTCCTCCAGACCATCAGACTCAGCTATGCCATTTAGTTTGCTCTGCACCCTCCCAAGTTCAGGGGCATCCACTTCACTTCTGTCTTGCATGCAGAGATCGCAACTTTACTGACAAAGGATGCAATAGAGCTGGACCCTCCAGCCAATATGAGGACGGGGTTTTTACAGCCCTTACTTCATAGTACCCAAGAAAGTAGGTGTGGTTACGTCCAATGTTATATACACTAGGACATCAACTGACTAGAGTTGCTAGCAGTACACCTTGCCTTAAACCATCTCAAAGTCCGCTTACGACGCAAGCACGTGCTTATCCACACGGACAACACTGTGACCATTGCATATTTCAAAAGTGGTCTACTCTCCCGTTGCATTCTCCTCTGGAGTCAGAAGCATCTGAGGTTGCTTCGAGCTATTCATATTCCGGACCTGCACAACCATGCAGCTAACAAGCTCTCACGAGCTGCACTCCCCGGAGAATGGAAACTCCATCACCAGATGGTCCAGCTAATCTGGAAACGTTTTGGAGAGGCTCAGGTAGACATGTTTGCCTCTCCAGAAATGTCCCACTGCTAGTTGTTTTACTCCCTGACCAAGGGAACACTTGGCACAAACACACTGGCACACAGCTGGCTGTGGGGCCTGCCTAAATGTGCATTACAGACACTGTGCAAGATCAGGTAGGACAAGGAGCAGGTCCTGCTTGTGGTGCCCTACTGGCCCACTTGGACCTGATTCCTGGGAACTAATGCTCTATGTAACAGCCCCTCCCTGGCGGATTCCTCTGAGGAAGTATCTACTGACTCAGATAGGGGGCACCCTGTGACACCTGCATCCAGACCTCTGGAAATTACATGTCTGGTTCCTGGATGGGCCGCAGGGGTTCTAGGTGACCTACCTCAAGGAGTGGTAGACACCATCACATCGGCAAGAGCCCAGTCCACGAGCTAGCTTACACCTTGAAGTGTAACCTGTTCATCGAGAGGTGTTCCTCTCACCGAGATGACCCCCGAAAATGCCAAATTAAAGTCGTGTTGCCCTTTTTTGCAGCAAGGGAAGGCTATCTTCCTCCACCCTTAAAGTATATGTGTCTGAGATGTGCCATGTCCACTCAGGTTGTGATCTCACTTAACAAGAAGTGTTGCATCCTCCTGGGTGCTGGCTTGTGGCACCTTACTGTCAGATATTTGTAAAGCTGTGGGCTGGGCAAACCCTAACACGTTTGCTAGGTTCCATAGCCTACATGTAGAGCCGGTATCCTCCTGTGTTCTCACCCCAAATGAGTCAGCTCATGTCGGCTTGCTAAAACGGCTCCAGAGTGTCCGTACAGTAGCCTCAGAACCCTGTTTTTCCCTGCCATTTTCAAGGGTTACAATCACCTCCAATCTTTCATATGTTCCTGAAAAATGAGTCATATATGAAAGTGCTTCCGAAACCTCCTGTGGGAAGGATAGGGCTTCCGCACATTCCCAGTGTTCCAGTCTCACTGAAGTGGGTAGTGCTATGGTATACAGTGACTGGTCTTTTTAATGCGAGCCCCGGCCTAGACCAAAAAGGGGATGCAGGAGGCTTGCTCAGGACATTGGAAGGGCAGCAGCCATGGCGCTTTGGTAGGGATCCCAATTTGTTGGTCTGATGTGACGTCGAGAGTGACCAACTGAAACGGAACGTCTCGGTAACGCATGTAACCCTCGAAACATCATGTACCATCACTACAGCTGTTGTAACACTGCTGAGTGTCAGGTCTCCGGCAATGAGGTACAGATTGCAAACGAAGCTTCAGTTAAAGTAAATAATAATAATAATAAATATAAAAATGGTGATACAAAATTTTATAATAATTATATCTTTATCTTGTTTGCACTATACAATATCTGTTTCTTTGTTTACTTGTTACTGGGAAAGTGTAATATGATATTATATACATTCGTGTAAATGTTTTTTAAGTCAAGATGTGGTATTTCAAATGAAAATGAAAGTGTGAAAATAAGTGTGAATATGGTCTGGAAACCGTTATCCACTTCCTTCTCAGCTTACTACCATGTTTCCCCATTTCCCCATTCTCTCAAATGAGTAAATAAACATGACTAATTGACAGATTTTTCCCCACTTCATTTGTCTTGTCTTTATCTGTCTAATAAAAATTAATAAAAAAAACTATGATTTACCTTTGACCGAAGCATTACTCTGACTCACTTTAAAATGAGTCTTAAAATTCTGAACCTGCTAGTACTCCATAGCTAATGTCACTTTATAACAACTTAACTAAAGTCGAGCAGTTAGTCAGAAATCTAGAATCTCACCTGATGTGCCCCATGCTCCATCTAACCTGAGATCTAGTATGCAGTTAACCCTGGACGCAGATGTGCGGTGACATACACCTTCACTTAATCTACTTAAAAAAATAATTTCAGAGTAAGCCAGAATAAAATCAAATGTGACTATTTATTATCAGGCAGATAAATATGTATTATGCCAATTACATAGCCAATTCAGAGATATCAAATCATATCAATACAAAACATGAATTTCATCAAATTATTGTTAAAATGTAAGTAAAATAAGGATGTTTGCTCATGTTCATGAAGGACACTCATTTTTCCGTTCCTCTATCCATTTTTAAATAAAGATTGCAATTGAAAATAAACACACTTTTACACTGGCTTTAAATCACTCTTTCTTACGTAATATTATTGTCACGATACATTATATGATTACATAAAAAATGAAAGAAACGTGTTGTTATATTCTCCCGGTTCCAGAATCAATAGAAGGGCTTTCTGCGCCACCGTGTGGACATTTCGTATTAAAACTGCTGTCAAACAGCCAACTTGTTTTCCAACATTTTTAGGACAATTTTTAAAATATTATTGTAAGTCACACAAATTTGCAATATCAAGCAGCAAAACGAGCTGTTTTGTACACCTGGACGCTGATGAGACCGAAACCCATTTAAGGCAGCGCCCACTTTTATAGAAAAATAAGGCGGAATCGAGAGATATAAAAGATACGGGTCAGAAAAGTGATATATTTATGGTAGGAAATTTACAAAATATCTTAATGAAACATGATCTTTATCTAATATTCTAATGATTTGTGGCATTAAAAAAATCAATATTTGACCCAAACAATATTTTTGTCTATGCTACAAACCTGTGCTACTTAAGACTGATTATGTGGGTGTCACATATTGTGTGAGAAAGGCCGATTTTAAACATGAAGGACACATTTGTTTATTGTGCATTACAATTTTTATTCAATAAATGATTGAATTAATGAGGCAAATGCGTAAGAAAACAATATATGTGTTTGTATAAATACAAAATGCATTCTTTATGGATATCAGCAGACATCCTCACATTGCTGCAGTTTCAACACTGATTAGAAATAAAAGAAGCAAAGCTAAACATTTTGCAGGTCATGTCTAGACATAAAGCAGCTCCTCAAAAGGAATGAAGCTTGTATTTGCCATTGCTTTACTGCAGTCTGGTTTGTTATTATCTGGTATAGCATCATTTAAGTTAGCCTCAAAATGAATAGGTAGACATTTATTTTTTATTTTATCACAGCCAAGAATAACATGTTGTTCCTGAACCTTGACTCTCTTGACTTGCTTCCTATTGTTGATCTCAACAGTGAAGAACGTGAGAGGCTTCTTGCTGATGCAGAGGTTCCCTCCATACATCTTTCCTCCTGATGAACACACAGCTATCACCCGTTTTGCTTCTCTGAAGGGAAGGAATGACTGAATTGGCCTGTCCCAGGTGTTGATTTTGTTAATGAACTTCTGCCATTCTCTTAGTTTGCGTGGATCAGTTGGATTGTCTTTACGTAGGTGTCGGTGAAGAAAAGTATCATACGCATTCTGGTCCTTCACTGTAGTGCAGGGCTGAGATGGAGCACCACAGTCAAGATGATAACACGTGACAGCATTTTTAGGATCTGAGGACATTTGTGTAAATTATTTCATAATGCAGATCCTACCAGCATTAACAAGTTAATAATAATAAAAATAATACATTCTTAAAAATAATGGTAGTTTTTTGGCATCGATGTTTCCATGAAGAACCTTGAACATCCATGGAAACTTTCAAATGCAGAAAAGGTTCTTTACAGTCGAAAAAGGTTCTTTAGATTTTTTAAAATTTTCTTCAAAATGGCTCTTTTAAGAAACTGTTCACTGAAAGGTTCGAGGAACCAAAAAATGGTTCTTCTAAGCATCACTACAAAAACACCCTTTTGGAACCCTTTTTAAGAGTGCAATACCACCATAAAATCAACAGACATGGAAAATAATTAGGAAAAACATATCACCATATTGCGAGAAGACCTTGTGTCCTGTCAGATGTTTGTCAGTGCTTTGACTCAAGTTCAGGTTTATATAGGTAGATGTGCTGTGGGAAAAATAGTGCAGGCATATGTTTGAGGTTTTGAGAGGTTGAAAACAGTGGGTGTGTGCTATCACCTAGTTGTGAAAAGGACAAAAGTCTGTGTGGCCCAGTAGGTCCATGGGTCAAAGTCATGTTCTCTAATAAATTACTTCTTCCATTATTTGTATTATAAAATAAGTAGTGTAGGGCAACAATTAATCACATCCATGTGATGTGTTTTTGTACACACGTTTTTGTGTACATAATACATGTTTGTGTACTGTGTATATTTATTATTTATATAGAAATACACATATTTAAGAAAAATATGTTATGTTTATATATTAAATATATTTCCATATAATATACATTATATGAATATAAATATATACATGTAAATATTTTCAAAATATATACTGTATGTGTGTGTCTTTATATATACATAATAAATATACACGGTATACACATTATGTACACAAAAACTTATTTTGAATGTGATTAATCGTGATTAATCATTAAATCAATAACTATCAATGATTTAGAAAAATCATTGATCACTTCCATGTACTGGTATATGTGTATATGTCTGCACACACATTTTTACATTTGTATCAAAAGCAAGTCTCATAGATGAAAAATATATTTCCCACTTCTGGATGTCCTTAAAGGAATAGTTCACCCAAAAATTCTGTCATTAATTACTCACCCTTGTGTTGTTCCAAACCTGTAAGATCTTCATTCATCTTCGGAACACAAAGTAAGATACTTTTGATGAAATCTGAGAGCTTTCTGTCCGTTCCTGACCAGTGAAGGAAAGTGTCATACGCATTCTGGTCCTTCGCTGCAGTGCAGGGCTGAGATGGATGCAGCAAGTCCAGGCTATATCCATGCTCAAGGTCCAGAAAGGTAGCAAGAACTTCGACAAAATAGTCCATGTTACATCAATGGTTCAACCATAATTTTATGAAGTTACGAGAATACTTTTTGTGTGCAAAGAAAACAAAAGTAACGACTTTACTTGAACATGGTAGGACTCTTGCTGTCAATGGAGAGCTCTCAATTTTCATCAAAAGTATCTTAATTTGTGTTCTGAAGGTGAACAAAGATCTTGGGGGTGTAAGGTCCATGTGATTTGCCCAACGAAGGTATCCAGTGGTGGATGAAGGTTTCTTTTGTGTTCAGTCTTTTCAGCATGCAAATAATTTTTTTGCACCCTGAAATTTTATTATGACCTCAGATTTAGGTTGAAATGCAAATTCGGGCCTGAGCACCGATGGTGTGAGGACCCTATTGGAATTTCTTCACTTCTTCTTCTTCTTCTTCTTCTTCTTCTTCTTCTTTTTCTTTCTTCTTCTTCTTCTCCAAAGTGAATTGAATTTTAGAGGGCCTAAACATGCTCGAAAACTCATGAAACTTTGCACACGTGTCAGGACTGGCGAAAATTTACATCTGATATAGGTTTCAGAAGTGGGTGTGGCAAAATGGCTCTTTAGCGCCACCTATAAATGTTTAACAGAGTGCGCCTCAAGCTATGTTTCATGTTTCACATTTTCACGTATGTGTACGAAACTCGAAACTCTGCACAGTAGCCAGAGGGATTTTGAGCCATTCCTTTTATAGAACAGTGGCCAGGTCACTATGTGATTCTGGTGTAGGAAAACGTTTCCTGACTCGCTCCTCCAAAACATCCCAAATTGCCTCAATAATATTCAGATCTGGTGACTGTGCAGGCCATGGGAGATGTCTTGCTGTGTGTATTAGTGCATTATCATCCTTATACATGGCACCACCTTTAGGGTACAATGTCTGAACCATTGGGTGCACAGTCAACCTTCATACTTTGCTCTTACTGGTGGAATGTGCAATAAGTGAAGATTGGCCACCAGGTTTCCAGGTCACCATTAAACCTCCAACACTATATTGGCCAGTGTTTTAGTTTCATTGTCCAACCCCTGTACATGTAATGTAGAGACTTCCACGATCTTCCTAAAGTCTCTTAAAAAGTGGAGTATGGGTCCTGTACATTGTATGATGCGCTGTTTACACAAACACTCGGAACACTGCTTTCTTGTTGATGTAAACTTTATGTCAGTTGAGATCTTGTTAAGAGCATGCAAACCAATGATGAAACGAGAACGTGAATGTACCAAACCTGCAGGTGCAGCAAGAAGCAAGCATTTACAGCGAGCGTGTAGTGGTGCCTTAACGGTCAACAAAAGTTACTGGCTACCCAACTCCTAGCACCTGTGTGGGTGAATGTGCCTTCATAGCCTCTAGCTGACGCCAGGTATTCCCACATGACTAAACGTAATTCGTTACCGTGACAAAGACAAAATACCAAATAATACTTAAATAAAATTATGGCTCCTATATGTAACACACCAATACCTACAAAAAAGTCTCCTGGTACAACATCCGAAACCCAACAGGAAGTCCGTTATTTTGAACTTCCTGTGTGATTTTTGTGCAGTTTTGCCCATTTTCAGGCCTTGTACTTTAACAAACTCCTCCCACAGTTTTAATCGGATCATCTTCAAAGTTGGTGAGTGTGATCACAAAGCTTTTGCGATGCTAAATTGTGAAGATGTTGAGTTTTTTCAAAGGGCGTCTCCCTGGTGGCCCGAACAATATTTGATGTTTCGCCATGAAAAAGGATGTTGCTGTAACTAAGGCGAACAATGTCTGATCTGCCCCAAACTTCACACGTTTAATAACAGTCATGTCCTGAACACGTCCATGCCCATATTTAGTTATAGTCATAGCGCCACCTGCTGGCAACAGAAAGTAACATGTTTAACTGTTATGGTCTCCTAGCAACACATTAAAAAGCATCATTAAGTGTTAAACAGGCTAGCAGCATGCTATACATATGCTAAAACATGTTAGAAACACTTAGCTAAGTGCTAAAGCATGCTATTAATGCAATGCAGCATGAAGTTGCTGTAATTCAGGCATGCAGTGTCCAATCTGCCCCAAACTTAACATGCAACATGCTACAAACATGGTAAAGCATGCTAGCAACACTTAGCTAAGTGTTAAAGCATGCTATTAATGCAATGAAAGAGGAAGTTACTGTAACTCAGTCAAGTAGTGTCTTATCTGCCACAAATTTCACATGTTTGATAAGAGTCTAAACACTTCTATGTGACAATATCCAGTTATAGTCATAGCACCACCTGCTGGCAACAGGAAATGACTTGTTTTACAATAACTTAAACATGCAATGTCTGATATGCCCCAAACTTCACTTGTTCGATTAGAGTCCTGACCTGAACTAATTTAAATGTCAGTACTATGTTACAATAATAGCGCCACCTGCTGGCAACAGGAAGTGATATGTTTTACACTTAACATAAACATGCAATGTCTGATATGCCCCAAACTTCACATATTTGGTAAGAGCCCTGTTTTGAAGACACCTAAAGGCCAATATTCTGATATAATCATAGCGCTACCCGTTGGCAGCTGGTTATGCCATGTCTTACATTAACTCAAGCATACAATGTTCAATCTGCACCAAACTTCGTATGTCTGATGACAGTGCCAGCCTGAACACATCTACATGCCAATATTCAGTTATAGGCATAGCGCCACCAGCTGGCAGCAGGAAGTTTGGCACATATAAATGACTTTGACATATTCCTCCTATATTTACAATATTAAAAGAATACTGCCCAGCGTTCGCTGTTTTACTAAAGCCACTGGTCGGTGGTGAGCCTGGGTGCGAGGGCCCTTTCATCGCTGCTTGCAGCTTTAATTGTTATTGTTCTGACATTTGATTATTCTATTTAACTCTCTGCTTTATATTTACTCATTCATTAGAAATCTATGTCGCCCAGGGTGACTCATGTTGGCCGTTTTACGTGGGCCCCATGGTCACAAACCTGCCAGTCTGATCATTAGTCAGAGGTTATGACTAACTACTTAATAGGTCACCCATGCTGACCATTCTTTGAATAGTGGTTCTGTTTACCCTATAGTCACCCAGGTAACAACTTAGTTAAAGCTCAAACAATAATCAGAGGCTATATTTATCTAGCCCCTATAATAAAGGTGCATTCACACCATATCAAAATTCCCGTAATTACGAGATTCCAACTTGTAAAAAGCATCCATGTCCTCGTAGAAGTCGTAATTACAACTTGTGAACTGGGAGTCTTCTGAAAGCTACAACTTCTACCACATGACAGTTGTACTACCTGATAGTGTTACCATAGAAAAGCATAATTACGAGTCCGAACATCACGTGTTGTCATCTCGAAATTACTGTAATTATGATATGGCGTGAACGCAGCATTAATATAACTATGTACAACTTGAATAAAGCTGAGACAATAACCAGAGATTATGGCTAGTACTATGTATGAGTATGACTAAGTATGCCCGAACCTGCTAGTCCTCCATAGTTAATGCAACTTTATAACAACTTAACTAAAGTCAATCAGTTAGTCAGAAATCGAGAATCTCACCTCATGCTCCATCTAACCTGAGATCTAGTATGCAGTTAACCCTGGACACAGATTTGTAGTGACATACGCCTTCACTTAATCTACTTGAGAAAATAATTTCAGAGTAGTCAGAATAAAATCAAATGTGACAATTTATTATCAGGCAGGTAAATATGTATTATGCCAATTACATAGCCAATTCAGAGATATCAAATCATATCAATACAAAATATCAACATACAAAAAGTGCAAAATATCTCTAAACTCTTAGGATCTGTTTACCTTTTAGTTTACTTCTTGTAAGAATGAGACCATTGTACTAGACCCACAGTGGCAGTTCAAATGATACCAAACTATGAATACACTTGTATTAATGTAGAACAAGTGACCATTCTGGGTGAGCCAAGTGGAGGGAGAATGGGTAAGGGAAAGGAGGGGGATGAAAAAGATAGGTGAGAGGGGACTTTTCTCACATCTTCTCTCAGTGAGATGTGGAAACTGTGTGGGTATTGTCCGTCTCAGAAGATGAAAAGTGTCTGAGGTTCTGTAAACCTTAAAGGGGTTGGAACGACATGAGGGTGAGTAATTAATGATAGATTTTTCATTTTTTGGGTGAACTAACCCTTTATTACCATTTAACTACAAAAACAACACACAGATGTGAATCAGCAAATGCGGCAAATTTAACAGCAGTAGCTGTTATAAATGTGTACTACATCAGGAGACTGTCCTCAAAGAAAATACGACCCAGTTGTACGTTTTTGAATGGACCAAATACGACCCATGTTTACGTTTTAAAGTTAAGCGCCCTCTAGCGGTCGTAAAAATAATGACAGTGTCGCGTTGGATCTGACGTCATGGAATGACGTATGAGTTTTTATACCGATTTCATGGTAATTTAAACATGTTTTACTAGGTGTAATTCGTATAAATGACCACACCTAACCCCACCCTAAACCTACACCTTACAGAAATAATCATCAATAATCACAAAAAGTGCAAAATCATGATTTCTAGTGCATATTCCAAAAAAAAACATACAATGAAAACATATGCGTTCTCTGGTATCGAACCTGTGTTCATATGATTATACCACTTCGCAGTGCAACACGCTACTAATTGACCTACACATTATGCTAAGGTTCAATTAGATACCTGTTACTGATAAGGGAGCAAATGCTGAATACGCTCTATAGAGACGTATTTGATGTTGAATACGCTCTATAGAGACGTATTTGAGGATTTATGAAAACGACTTACGTCGGTCATATAAATTGGAGGACATGTTGTTTATTATTATTATTTTTGTGTTCCTTGAGTTTTTCTTATAATGTTAATAAAGTTTTTTGGATGAAAAACAAACAAATAAATATGTGGAAAAAATATAATTTTCAACCCTCATTTTGACCCTCAACAGTATCAATGACCCACCCCCTCACTATTGCATACAGTGTTTTGACAACATGATCAATATAAAATGGTCATATCCAGACAAAGCACTATGAAATCATTTACTTACTGTTTGTGATGCAGCTGTAATCAGATCTAGTACCGCTTCACCTTTCAACAAATGTTTCTTTGTGAACTCTTCATGACACTGCGCCTCGTTTACAAAACAAAATGCTCAAATCAATCCTCGGACATGATCCAAGATGCCATTAAAAATACACTTTCCACTTTTTCCTTACACTGGGATCCTTCTGATATCTGTACAAAGATGTGGACGAGCTGATTAAACCAAACACATCAAAGCTAACATTCTTTCACTTCATTTGCCTTATTGACGACAGACTCAAGCATCTGTACAGGGGTTGGACAATGAAACTAAAACACTGGCCAATATAGTGTTAGAGGTTTCATGGCTATATTTGCGCAGCCTGGTGGCCAATCTTCACTTATTGCACATTCCACCAGTAAGAGCAAAGTGTGAAGGTTGAATATGTGCACCCAATGGTTCAGACATTGTACCCTAAAGGTGGTGCCATGTATAAGGATGATAATGCACTAATACACACAGCAAGACTGGTGACAGAGAGGTTTGATGAACATGAAAGTAAAGTTGAACATCTCCCATGGTCTGCACAGTCACCAGATCTAAATATTATTGAGGCACTTCGGGATGTTTTGGAGGAGCGAGTCAGTTTACTGTTCTATAAAAGGAATGGCTCAAAATCCCTCTGGCTACTGTGCATGACATGTATTTGTCAATCCCAAAACGAAATGATGCTGTATTGGCCACAAAAGGAGGCCCAACACCATACTAATTGTGGTCTAAAACCAAGTATTTCAGTTTCATTGTCCAACCCCTGTATACTGTATTCAATGTAGACAAGATAGCGGCAGTAATTTTACACATTCAGCGTAATCGAGTGTCAGTGGAGGTAATGTTTATGCAAGACCCCCCCTCTATGTCAAAAGATCAAGTGAAATTTGGTTTCTCATGTCATGACCCCTTTGAATCTGTTGTCGTCATATGTTAAAAATATTGATAGTAAGACCTGAAAGTTCAATGCTAATTATTTAATTTTGCAGCAATCTTGTATCACATCACAGCTTTGTGTAGTGTGCATAGGACTACTAAATAATCTATATATGTGACCCTGGGCCACAAAACCAGTCTTAAGTAGCAATTTGTAGCAATAGCCAAGAATACATTGCATGGGGCAGCATTATTTATTTTTCTTTTATTCCAAAAATCATTAGCATATATCAAAACTTAATTTTTGATTAGTAATATGCATTGCTAAGAACTTCATTTGGACAACTTTAAAGGCAATTTTCTCAATATTTTGAGTTTTTTGCACCCTATTAGATATTCAAATATTTGCATATCTGTCAAATATTGTTCTATCCTAACAAACCATACATCAATGGAAAGCTTATTTATTCAGCTATTTTTTATTTCAGATCTCTCAATTAAAAAAAAAATTGGACCTTAATTGGTTTTGTGGTCCAGGGTCACATATATAGAGGCATCAAATAAACTGAACTGAAAGAGTTAAAGAAAGATAGACACTTAATAAAAGGAAATTTGGTGTCCCACTTCCTGTTAAACTACTCTGTGTCATGCAAGACCACCAGTCTTGAAGTGAATCACTGGGAAGTGATCATTGGGACTGTACACTTCTCACAATATGGTAATGTACAGTTTCTATTTATGTATTATATAAATCTGTATGTGTCATCTAAGAGCTTTTTTTATAAGGTAAATGATCAAAGTTATCTTGGAAGTTAGTGGACATTTGTCATTCCTACAATAAATAACTATTATTGATTGATTTAACATTTTTGCATTTATACAAACATCCTCAGCCTTTGCTGTCATTCTTGGTCATCTTGACTCTCACTTTCCACGCCTGCCTGAGTGAGCCAGACATGCTGTACAAGAAGACCTTGACAAGCTGGTTAAAAACATCAACAAGTTCAACCCAAACTCCACAGAGGGCCATGACATTCAGGCCTACCTACAAGATATTGACTTTGACCTGGAAATGAGACCTCATGTGACTGACTGAGACAGATTATACCTCCTAAGAGCCACATCAAGTCTTTTTAGACCAACAGCCCAGTCAAACAAAGTCAAATTACCAGCTATCCTGATTAAAGAGTTTACAGACCCAGAGTCAGAAAAAAAGGATCTGAACTTCAAAAGCCTCTTCTGAAGAAATCTGCACCCTGGAGTCAGCCAAAGCATTCACCTTCTCACACTTGGTCAACAAAGACTCAAGCCTTGCACTGAAAGACAGACTCATTCAAGAGCAATTTGTGTGGGTAAGCAATTACAAAACCCACCTCAGCACCACTCAGACAAGCACAGTACTGCAAGAACAAGACAGCCTATCATCAGAAGACATGTAACAAGTCATGAAACCGTTAAAGAGTTCCTTGAAAACCAGCTAAAATCTGTAGGTTTCAAGTGATAAAACAACTCTTCTGACTCACTGGAGAATTTGTCTCTCATTTTAGAGATTTGTGGTGGTCTAAGCTTTGCAGTATCTGTGACAGGATCAGGAAACAGATTCTGCCTGTGGTCTGCAACCAAAAGCAACACCCACAAACATCTGAGAAATGTATAAGCACCAGTGAAGGGCATTTTCATAGATCATTCTGCATTACTCTGAAGGTAATGTTCTGTCTTGATTGCTCTCATGCTATGAAAATTACTAAAAGAAACTATTTTAAAGTGTGTTAGAATCCTTACTGTATATGGAAAAATCTAAATGATAAAAATGTATACTTTATTTAATCAAAGTTTAAAGAATTTCCTTGTATTTCCTGTGTCTTTTTACTCTAGTTGTCATCTTAGACGTTCTCTTGAAGATGGCAGTCAAAATCACCCTGATGCTCAGCCTTCATCTGTGCCTGGCTCATCTAGAATTGGATTACAGACCTCCAGTGAAAAAGCCCTGCACACATAAATGTACACAGAAACAAAAAGACAATTTCTTAAAAAAACATCTACCTGAGAATATCCCAGAAAAAATCAACCTTGAGGTGTGGAGTAAATTCCTGCAGAACAAGAACCTCTGCAGTGATTAAAAAAAAAAAAAGAGAGATTTGTACATTTTTTGACTCAAAATGAACAAGTGAGGTGGAAAAAGTCTGCACTTCAGCTGGAGGCAAGATCTCTATACTCCAATCTGTGTATTAGCAAAAAAACATTCACTTTCTTTGAAGTGTGGGTGGATATGGATAAATGTAAGGTCTTTAAAGTTAGTAATGTGAGCCAACACATTATTCTAGGCTGTGACTAGTTCGGACGTAAATGTTTCCCTGTTCATTTTGAGTTCAACAAACAAAATGGTAAACCACAAGAAAGAGAGGACGATTGTGAGTAATATCAGGATCTCCTGCACTACAAAGAGAAATTAATTTTGTATTCTTAAATTAGTTTAGTTGGCTTGAGAAAACCAACTTACTGATCTACAATCTAAACATTATTCTTCTTCTTTTGAGCCAAATTTCAACACTTATCTCCTCCTAGAGCGTTTAAGCTACCACCACCAGACTTGGCCCAGACCTTCAGACTGGTCTGACTCTGTGTGCTATATCTTTTTAGACTGATCCAGCTTATGGTTTTCGCAAACCAGACTATCAAACCAACAAAAATCCCATAGGCTTCAAATGAGCCAAGACTCATCAAACTCCAACTGTCAAAATTAAAATCTAAACTCCCAGAATCCTTTGAGACTAAAATCAAGCTTCCCTTCTATGTATTATTTCTAATCCATTTAGACCAAAGACTATAGAATACCCAAGACGTGTCACTCGTATAGTTTTGAATGGGGAATGGTCGTGAAGCCCCGCCTTCTTAATGAAAGAGCAGGTCGTTGATTAGTAAAGTCAGCATGTCACTGCAGCTGCCCTTTCTATAGAAACAGTTGCCATTCTAAGACGTGCGCTCGGTACTGCGCATGCGCACTGGCTGATCTAGCCTGAAAAATAAGTGTTTTTAACGCTATTGGAGCACAAGGAACCAAATTTATAAAGCAGTTCTTGTCAGATTTCATTGGTGATTTCAAATATGAAATTTAATCATAGTTTTAGAGAGAACAGAGAATTTGATGTTTCCCCATTCAAAGAGATATGAGCTGCACTCACAGATGGCCGCCGAGTGGAATGACTGGCCTTAAAGGGACTTTTTTTAGACTCATTCAAACTCATCTAATACATCTAATATTTCTAAACCTACTAAAATGATGCTAGCAATATGCTAATCATGCAAACAACATGTTAGTAATATGCTAATGATGCTAGAATCATGCTAGTAATTTGATAATCACGCTAGCCTCATGCTAGTAACTTGTTAATCATTATAGAAACATGGTAGCAATGTGCTAGTAACTTGTTAATCATGCTATCAATATGCTACATGCTCCGTAGTGTCTATAGTTAACATAATATCAAACATTATAGTGAAGTCAAGTGATATCTGAATATATGTGTATGTCTGACAGATTTTGATATCAGAATGGATTATTTTGTATGTGAAGGCCACACAATATATTTTATTGTTTATTATATTTTATTATTATATCTTATTTATAATGTCTTGTCTGTCGGTCTGTATTTCTGATGGACTTTATTGCCATACAAACATTCAAACTTTAAACTTTAGAACTACTTCAAGCTATTGAAATGTTTTTAAACTTTCTGGCCTTGCTTTCTCAAGCCAACTTAAAGTTTGTTCTCAAACTTTACTCATCTAGTTATTTTATGCTGTCATTTTTTTTTTTTATTCAAAATGTTGTGTCTCTAAGACTGTTACAATATTATAAAGCATGAATAAAATAACATAAGATATTAAGTTTGAATACAAATACAGAGTTCTGGCATTAAACTCTAGAATGCAGTCCGATGGGTCTAACTCAATCTGATAACATGACATCATAATCACATGGCACAGTCGATTGGTTCTCTCCTGTGTCAGTAGCCAGTGAGCTCACTGCTCAACATTCAAAAAAATGACGAGTGCTAGATGTAGCAGTTTGCAGCATGCTTCAGAAACCCTCCACCTTCCCCAGCTCCGCCTGTGTAGATCTGCTATGAGGTGATTCATATATGCTATATGGGGGTCAATTATATATGTTATATGTGCAGCAGCAGTGTTTCTTATATGCTTACAGCAGCATGTTGTGGATGTATTAGCAGTAGCAAGTCTCCGTACTTGCTCCGTCGCAGCAGCAGCGTAGCAGGTCTATTCTGCGAAGACCAAATACATTAGCGTTGTCATGTACATTACCATGCCAATCCCTCCGAGAGTTGTCATGACAGAAATGTATTTTCAGTGTAAATGTATTTTTAAAAATTGCAAAACGTGATAAACATTTAGCTTACTATAACATATAAGGTCTAAAAGTACATTTGTGTTAGTCTTATAATTCGATTTTTAGCCATTTGATGGAGGAGGCGGAGGGTAAAGCAAAAGGTTTCATAAAGAATCCCATTTATTTTGCTGCTGACCATATATAACATTAAATCAAACAGAATTTTTCAAATTCATCAATAACCTAGCTGCATAGGATAAATGCTAGCATGGACAGGCTGAATGTTGACATTCTCAAAAAACAATAAAACTACACCAGATACTATACAAACTGTGCCATTTGTTGTGAACTGTTGTTATTATAAAACTTAAATCATGAAACATCAAGGTTCTTGATGTGGGCCTGAAAAGCTCACCCAAAAATGGAAATTTGATGTTTATCTTAGGGTGACCATACGTCCTCTTTTCCCTGAACATGTCCTCTTTTTGGGTTTTTTTTTTTTTTTTTTTTTTAATGCATCCGGCCAGGATTCCTAAATTGCCCAAAATGTCCAGGATTCTGCTTTTGCTTCTTACAGTCGCATCCATTGTGTGCATTTTTGTATTAAAGCATTGTGGGGGACTGTTTTGATTGCTCCCACAATCATTCTAATATTGAATGTCATTTTCGCGCGTCACAGAGTCGTTATCAATATGCAAAGTATTTAAATCGCTTTGGATGCAGCTCGTTTTGGATGTAGGGTTGCCAAATCCGCATTTTGTTCCACGAAACTGGGCTGTTTTTAAACTGTTGCGGTGGGTTGATTTTCTCCTGTGGGTTAAAAGTTTGAAATATTGCATACATTCCATTTGACTGAAATGCTTGTATTGAAACATTTTGCATTCTACCTGGGATAAAACTGTGGTAGATATTAGTTTTGTGAAGGATGGCCACTGTGGTAGGAAGCTTTTTAGCTGTGTTTATGATCAATCTGCATAACGGTGACTGTAAAATATGCAGTTTTGGTATGGAAATGACATATTTACCAAAACTAGGACTCCAATATGTTTGTGGTGCTCTCCCATTCACTGCCCTCAGATTTTACCCAACTATGACGACTTCCGCTATGAAAAACCAGGAAATGTGAGAAAGGTCCCTTTCCAGGGTTCCCTTTAAGAATGAAACCCAGATTTTAAATAGTTTGAGCATTTTTATAAGGGTTTGCGGTCCACTTAATATAATTACACTGACCACTCTAGTTTATTTTAATTTGTAAAAAAAATTAGCATGAGCATGCTTTAGTTTTAAATGTAAATCTCAAGATAATAAAATGAAAAGTGTAAAGTAAGACATGACGCTTAACAGACAGAAATTATTTAGCCACTTCCTGATGACCTCATTCTAATCTAACTACAAAAACCACATGCACAGAAGTATATCTGGATTGTCAAAGATCTAACTAGTCTTATTCCTAAATAAGTTATCTACTATCAAATATCGGAGACAATAATTGAATTTAAGTTTTAAATCTTCTTTTTGTTCTTACTACTGTTTATACTGTTTACAAACTACTGTTTGTGCTTCAAACACATTAGATGAATACACTTTTAAAATTTATGTTACATCACATCACTTGTGATGTACTTTCTACTTACTGTACTTTGTATTCATGTGGTGAGATTTTAAAACAAACTCTAACCCTATAAGAATTTAAAAAGGTAAAATATTTATAAGTTGCAAGCTGAATAAATAAGCTTTCAATCGATTTATGGTTTAGGATAGGACAATATTTGGTCTAGATAAAATAAACTATTAAATAAAATAAATAAAAAATATTGAAATAAAATATTTGTAAAAAAAAATTTGGAATCTGTGGGTGCAAAATATTGAAAACATCGTCTTTGAAGTTGTACATTACGTTCTTAAAGCAAGCAAAGTTTCGATATATTTACGGTAGGAAATGTACTAAATATCTTCATAGAATATGATTTTTACATAATATCATAATGATTTTTGGCATAAAAGAAAAATCGATAATTTTGACCCATACAATGTATTGTTGGCTATTGCTAAAAATATACCGGTACTGATGACTTATGTTTTGTGGTCCAGGGTCACATATTGTGTGAGAAAGGTCGATAAGGTTTAAACAAGAAGGACACGTTTTTTTAATGCATTACAATTTTTATTCAATAAATGATTTAATTAGATGAGGCAAAAGAAAACAATGTGTTTGTATACATACAAAATGCATTATTTATTGATATCAGCAGATATTCTCACATTACTGCAATTTCAACATTGGTTAGATAGAAATAAAAGAGGCAAAGCTACAAAGTAACAGACCTCTGAATTCTGCAGGTCATGTCTAGACAAAAAACAGCTCCTCAAAAGGAATGAAGCTTGTATTTGCCATTGCTTTACTGCAGTCTGGTTTGTTATTATCTGGTATATCATCATTTAAATTAGGCTTAAAATGAATAGGTAAACATTTATTTTTTATTTTATCACAGCCAAGAATAACATTTTGTTCCTGAACCTTGACTCTCTTGACTTGCTTCCTATCGTTGATCTCAACAGTGAAGAATGTCAGAGAGTCCTTGCTGATGCAGAGGTTCCCTTCATACATCTTTCCTCCTGATGAACACACAGCTATCACCCGTTTTGCTTCTCTGAAGGGAAGGAACGACTGAATTGGCCTGTCCCAGGTGTTGATTTTGTTAATGAACTTCTGCCATTCTCTTAGTTTGCGTGGATCAGTCGGGGTGTCCTTACGTAGGTGTCGATGAAGGAAAGTGTCATACGCATTCTGGTCTTTCGCTTTAGTGCAGGGCTGAGATGGATGCAGCAAATCCAGCTCACTCAGACAAGTGTGGAGCACCACAGTCAAGATGATCAAGCATGACAGCATTTTTAGGATCTGAGGATGTTTGTGTAAATGCAAGGTCATTATTTTATAATGCAGATCTGACAGATACTGTCAGCATTAACAAGTTAATACTAATAATACACTCTTAAAGATAAAGGTTCTTTATTGGCATCCATGGTCCCTTTCAAATGCAGAATAGGTTCTTTATAGTCGAAAAAAAAAGTTCTTTTATAAAAAGGTTATTTTAAGAACTGTTCACTGAAAGGCTCTTTGGGAAACTAAAAATGTTTTTTCCTATGGCATCACTACAAAAAAACCTTTTGGAACCTTTATTTTTAAGAGTGTTATACACCATGGAATGTCTGGATACTGGATTCTGATTGGCTGACAGGTATGCATTAAAACCGTTTAATGTACAGGTGGTTCCAAGTCAGTTTAATCACCATTCTATATCAATGCAATGCTTTAATTGATGCACACTAACGCACAGAGAGAGAGAGAGAGAGAGAGAGAGAGGAGATCGCATTGTGCTGCGCACATACATCCTGTTGTCAGTGCTTCCCCGCGATTCCTATTAATAAAATAGAACCTTTATTTTTAAGCTCCCAAAAGGAGCATTCAGATACAGGGGCAGCTCAAAAAATTATAATATTGTGAAAAAGTTCATTTTTTGTTTGCAGTGTATTTAAAAAAATAAAACTTTCATATATTCTGCATTTTATGTTGAAATCATGGTCCCAGAGTCTGGAGGAAGACTGGAGAGGTATAGAATCCAAGCTGCTTGAAGTCCAGTGTGAAGTTTCTGAAGTCAGTAATGATTTGGGGTGCCATGACGTCTGCTGGTGTTGGTCCATTGTGTTTTATCAAGTGCAAAGTCAATGCAGCCATCTACCAGGAGATTTTGGAGTATTTTATGCTTCCATCTGCTAACAAGCTTTATGGAGATGCTGATTTCCTTTTCCAGCAGGACTTTAGTACCTGGCCACAGTGCAACAACCACTTGCAAGTAAATATACAGACGATCTGAAGGCTCAATAGTGCCTCAGCAGTGCCAAAGGCTGATCGCTTCCATGCCACACTTCACTGAATGCTGTAATTTGTGCTAGAAGCAAGTCATTTGCTGTAAAGTGTGCTGCTGACCAAGTATTGAGTGCATAAATGGACATACTTTAAAGAACTTGAACTTTTCTATTTTGGAAATATTTTAATATTTTGAGATACTGATTTTTTGACTTTTATGAGCTGTAATCCCTAATCATCAAAATTAAACACCTAAAAACTTTTGAAATTCTTTACATCTAATGAATCTAGAATATGTATAAGCTGCAAACAAAAAACTTTTTCACGATATTCAATTTTTTTTAGTTGCACCTGTAATACCAGACTAACACACACAATTGCCATCTCTCATATCTCTGTGTCTGATTTGAAGCAGACAGAATGCAAGAGTTAACAAGCCATAACTGACGAAAATAACTTTAATGGGTAAATAATTTTACCCATTCTGCCAAAAACTGTGCTGCAAAGAGCAATACTAATTTTTACTTGTCTATACATTTGACCATGTGACCAAATGACCATGGAATAAGCGGGAAAATCAAAGGCTTTTCGTGCATTAAAGGATTTTAAATCTAAATAGCGGAGACAAACCCTCCGCTAATGCATGGCAAACCGTTGATTATCCCATACAAAAACAACAGACATGCAAAATATTTAGGAAAAACATATCACCATATTGTGAGAAGTCCTTATGTCTCGTCAGACTTTTGTCAGTGCTTTGACTCAGGTTCAGGTTTATATAGGTAGGTGTGTCGGAAAAATAGTGCTGCCAGTAAAGTCCAGAAGGAAGTGGCTAACCATCTTTAAGTTTATTTCACACTTTAAAATGAAGCATTGTGTCATTTGTAAAAGAAGGGTTAAAACATTTTAAAACAAGTTATTAACAAATCTGAAACACTAACCCATATAAATACAATTTTGCATTCACAATAACAGAAAAACGAACAAGAAACAATTGCATAAAGCATAAAGATGTTGTTTCTTTTTTGAGGTTTATCACCTGTTGTAAAATCATGCAGCAGAGTTTGAACTGATGCGGTTGCAGATTGAATTGTAGATTAGCACAGAAATTAAAGAATTTTGAAAAACAAGGACAAAACCGAGCAATTAATTAAGAAATTATACATAATAAATATGATATAAATATGAACTGGATGGAAAATATTATAATTTAGTTGGTAAAAAAAAAAAAAAAAACAACACACTGGTGTGCATGTGGGGTTGTACGTTTCTAACCACATCTAGGCTGCTGACGCCTGTAGTCTCTCTAAAGCTTATGACAAATGTTACCTCAAATTTATTTATTTCTTTTCAATCAAAGACTTAGATGATCTGTGGCCGGTTGCATAAATGGTTTAAAAAATGAGTAAGCTAATTTTTTCTTTAAGACTGGTCTTTTTTTTTTTTTTTATTCAGTTACAGAAAAACGTAGATTAGTCTAAGTTGAATCCAAAAAAATAAGACTGTTTACCCTTTGGTTAACTGATAGTTATTTTACTAGTACACTGTCTTAACATAGAGGTTAAGTTTATGCAACTGGCCCCATCTTAGACCTTAATACCATTTTGCATAAATATTTTTAATCAGGACAGCTGTAGTGGTCTGCTTCTCTCCATTCAATGTTTTAAATAATCTAATTAAACCTATTATATTATTTCATTATCAAAAAGTGATGTGGCAGTAAGACATTTTAGAGGTTTTAACAATGACTTTTAGTTCACACTTTGCAGTTTGCAGTTAAGAACCTGTCATTCTGACTCTGCAGAGCATGACTCAACATCATGTTTGAGGTTTTAAGAGAATGAAAACTGAATGTGCACCATCACCTAGTTAAGAAAAAGTTTGTGTGGCCCAGTAGGTCCATGGGTCAAAATCATTTTCTCTATTATCGTTTTCTCATTTTCTCTATTTTCTCTATTAAATTACTTCTTACATTATATATATATATATATATATAGTCAAAGCACTATATATATATTATAAAATGAGTGATTCTGGGCAACAATAGTGTATATTTATTGTGTGTGTATATATACACACACAGATGCATGTATATATTTAAGACAAATATGTTATGTTTATATATTAAATATATTTGTATAATATGAATTGTATGATTATAAATATATATATATAATGTATGTGTGTCTTTATATATACATAATAAAAAATACACAGTATACACACATACGGTATGTATGCAAAAACTTATTCTGGATGCGATTAAGCACTAAAATTGAGTCTAATAATAACTATCAGTGATTTAGAAAAATCATTCATCACTTTTATTCATTTTAATTTGTTTATAAGTCTACACACACACACACACAACTTTTTTCAAACAGACTGTATCAAAAACAAGATGTTTCATAGATGAAAAATACAGTATATCGGTAGAATACATGGAACATACAAACTATACAAACTGTGTGGGGAAGGCTGAACTGTATTAAACTGTTATGTATTATACAGTCTGTATAGCGTACTACAACCAGGGTGTCGCTGAAAGTGATTGCGTGAGTTTGTTTACAGAATGCAGTTGTCACTAATGCAAACTCCCATATATACAAATAATTATTTGGAAACCAGTGTAGGCCCCTGGGCTTCAGCCTGTTGAAGCCTGTGCGTTAATGCACCCGTGAGTGTGACAACCTCATTTTATAACCAAACTCACACCCGTAAATTTTCAGGACTCACAACCGCATACTTGGAACACACACGCTGTGTGAACGGAACAGGACTGGACAACTACTTGTCTGTCAAGTCATACAGTGTGCACATTCATACAGATAACATTCGAAATGCTACTGTACGCTGCTGTGTGAACGTGACATTTCAAGACTCACGCCTGTAAGAAAATGCAGTTGTCAATCCCAAAAACAGACAGTGTGAACGTGGCTTTAATTATCTATTAAACAGAATTTGTAAAACTGTCATGTACTTTGAACAAGTTGAGTTCAACTTAGTCGCACTATTACCTCTGTTGAGATTTATCTGTATTATAAGATAATAGAACACAATAAACATCCAAATAACCTGTTTTATATTAAACAGAACCTTTAAAGATAAACCAATCTTAAAGGGGGGGGGGGGGGGGGGGTACAATGGTGTTTCATATATTTAGAGTCGTTTACAGTGTTAAAGAGTTGGATTCTCATGCTAAACATGGCCAAAGTTTAAAAGAAATAATTTAGACGAATGACGGAGAATTTCTTTGCCGAAAATCTTACTTCCGGGTTGGTACAAGTTTCGGCTGTTTTTTTTCCGATCGTGGCTTTAATGACGTAGACAATGGTAGAACTCCTTATATGAGCATTTCTCCCAGAAAAGCGGCCAGACCGTGAGAAAGAGAGTGCGCCCATCAACGCGATTCATTCGGCTGCACTGCTGCAAGGGATTCACTCGGGAAGAATGACTCTAAAGTAGTGTGGTTTTGGTTGTAAGCCAAAGATAACTTCACTCAGCTTCAGAAGAACCCAGCATTACATGAACAGTGGATGCAGTTCATTTTTCCGTGGCAGCAATGGAGTTTAGCAATTGTGTGTTTGCTGACGAACGTTTCATATACAAGGCCCAGTTCGACGCTGGATTTGCACATTGTTTGATACTGAAAGACGGAGTGGTCCCAGCTATAAAAGATCCCGGTCATGATTCAGAACTGCAGATGGTAAGTGAAACGACATTAAATCAAATGTCTGTTTTATCTGCAATCCCAGCGCACGTGATCGTCGAACTTAGCTCCACCCACGGCGCGCCCCCCAGAAGCTCAGGTTTTTCTGGAGAAAATCAGAAAGCTGTATTTTTCTTTTATAAATATGATAAAACTAAAGACTTTTTGGAGATAATAAGGATACAGTACTACTCTATAGGTACTCAGGAATAACATGAGATTACGTGAAACTGTTTATGTTATGTACCTTTAAATTCTTTATTGCTTAATATCTTCATTGTTTTGAAATCACATTTTCTGTTTGTCCTGCATATACAGCAAAGTTCATCATGTATTCTTACTTGTTTTCTTGCTTCTGACATTTAATGTTTAACTCCAGTAACAATTATTAATCATAATTTTCTGTGCTTCTCTAATCTAGATTACAGACATTACAGTTATGTTGCTTTTATATTGGTGTGAAAATGGACAAAAAAATAGATAACTTTAACTTTTTTGTACTAGAGTATCTATTCCTTTGTTTTATACAGTCATGGCCAAAAGTTTTGCCAGTGACATAAATTTTGTGTTTTGAAAGGTTTGCTGCTTAAACTGTAGTGGTGTTCATTCACATTGTTTCTAGATTATAGATTAGAGTGATCAGATGCATTTTATATAATTGCTAAAAGTTTAATTGGTCAAAAAAAAAAAAAAAAAAAACTTTGCACAAAAAACTTATTTCACTGTTTTTTGATCCTGACACAAAATAATCTGCTAACACCAACTGAATAATATCAGCCACACATGTGAAAGTGTGAAGTCAGGAGAAATCACTATCATGCCAATTAGGTTGTAGCAGCAGACTGATTGCTATAAAAGAAGGGAAGAAGTGGTTCCAATCATTGTGTTCTTGTTAGCAATGGTTACCTCCAAAGAAACACGAGCATCCATCATTACTTTGCATCAAAATAGCCTCACATGCAAGGAAGTTGCTACAAAGAATATTGCACCTGAAAGAACCATTTACCGGATCATCAAAAACTTTAAGGAAAGAACTTCAACTGCAGTCTCCAGGTCCTGGAGTGTCCAGCAAGTGCCAGGACCACCTCCTCCTGAAGAGTCAGTTGGGGAATCGTGCCACAACCAGTGCAGAGCTTGCTCAAGAATGGCAACAGGTGGGTTTGACAGCATCTGCACACACAGTGAGGCCAAGACTTTTGGACAATGGACCGGTGTTAAGAAGGGCAGCAAAGAAGCCACTTCTCTCCAAGAAAAACATCAAGGACAGACTAAAATTCTGCAGGAAGTACAAGGTTTGGAGAGCAGAAGACTGACACAAAGTTATTTTCTCTGACAAAGCTCCCTTCCGACTGTTTAGGACATCTGGAAAATCGATTGTCCGGGGAAGAAAAGGTGAACGCTACCATGAGTCCTGCGTCATGAACAGTGAAACATCCTGAGACCATCCATGTGTGGGGTTGCTTTTCAACCAAGGGAGTGGGCCCTCTCATAATTCTGCTTAAAAACACTGCCATGAATAAAGAATGGTATCAAAACGTCCTGCAAGAGCAACTTCTTCCAACGATCCATGAGCAATTTGGTAATGATCCGTGCATTTTTCAGCATGATGGAACACCATGTCACAAAGCAAGAGTGATAAAGAAGTGGCTCGAAGATCATGACACTGAAATTTTGGATCCTTAGCCAGGCAACTCCGCAGATCTCAACTCCATTGAGAACCTGAGGTCAGTCCTCAAAAGGTGAGTGGACAAGCAGAAGCCCACAAATTGTGGTCAACTCCGAGAACTAATATGGCCAGAATGGATCACCATCAGTCAGGATTTGACCCAGAAGCTAATATCCAGCATGCCAGAGCAAATTACCAAGGTTATGAAGAACAAGGGTCAACACTGTAAATATTGACTCATTATAATTTTTTGCCAATAAAATCCTTTAAAACTTATAATATGCTTATCATTGTTTTTCAGTATACCATAGAAACATGTGGAAAATAATCTACAAATGCTGAAGCAGTAAACTTTGCAAAACAGAACATTTATTTCACTGCCAAATCTTTTGGCCATGACTGTACTACGGGGTCATTGAATGCTTGAATCTGATTGGTTGAAGAATGTTCTGAAGGTGTGCATCATTTTCAGGGAAACGCATGGCGAACGTAGTTCCAGGCAGGTCTTGGCCGTATTACATGTCTATATCACTTCACCACACAATTTCAGTCATGAAGGTCCTTACAGACTAAACATCAAAATAACCTAAACCCACAATGACACTAATAAATACAGTAAACAATAGGATAAAAATGACAGATCATTTCCATGTTTTTATTTATTCTGTACAGAAAGCACATACTCTATTTCTCTCACTCGCTCTCCCTTACAGACGCACAGACATAACAGTCAGCACAAGTTAACATCACCCGCTAACTCACAAGCAAGGTAATAACGGCACTGTTCCCGAAGAAAATGAACTTAAAGTTTTACCATAAGTAGAGACGCTGCTGCTGAACACTTTTAAGAAACACACAGACTCACAGAGGTCCCTGCTGGAAAAAAAACAGCTGGTTTAAGCTGGTTTTAGCTGGTCTCACAGCCTAGCCAGGATGGTTTCAGCTGGTGGTTTCCTAGCCTAACCAGCTAAGACAAAAAGTGGCCAAAACACCTCTAAAACCAGCCTGCTGACCAGCTATGACCAGCTAAAACCAGCCTAGGTTGGTTTTAGCTGTTTTTTTTCAGCAGGGGTGATTCACTTGTTTAATCTCTCTCTTTCTCTCGCTCTCTCTCTCTCTTGTTCAGTCTGTCTGCCTGCCTGTCTGTCTAAATTTCATTATTTAACTGCATTAGTGTGCTATCTACAGCTCAAGCATTGTTACTAGGTCTAAAATGCCGTTTTGTTAGCAACAAAGGCTTTGGATAACCTGTGTAAGAAATTAATTCTATTCACAATAGTGTTTTAAGGACAAAAATTGGATGAATGCCTTGAAATATATCATCTGATCTTATAGTCAGAAAAGAGGGCCACATGACAAACCAACCAATGAGAAACACTGATCATCACATAGCAACCAATAGAAAACAGAACAGAGAACACCATAGCAAAACATGAACCAATCAGAACAAGACACATGGACAAGCAGGAGAACATGGGGGAAGGGAAGCAAGACACAAACAGGAACCATGACTAGACTACAAAATAAAAGACATGAAAACAAGAACATGAACAAACCCCAAAACAAAATCCAAACACCCCACATAGTAAATGTTTTCTGGCCCAGCTCTGGGCCACACAATCACATTTCCCTTGGCCCAAGTAACGCAAAGAATGATGGCCCTGAAATGGCCCAAAACTGGATTAAAGACAAGGGCCACACTTGGGCCATAACCGGCCCAAATCTCAGCCAATCATCACCCTTAACTGGCCCTGAGCTGGGCCAAAACAGATTTTGTTATTGGTACCAATTCTCAGCCTTAAGTAAACCAGACCTAATACAGAATCTTAATATTTGATATTATTGCATTGTGTATTACTATAAATCACCATTATTTATTTTGTGAAATGTTTTGTTAATGTACACACAATAAAGTATGTTAAACTGAATAGAAAATCAGCCTTAAAATCCACAAATCACACAACTTTCCAATATAAATGTATTGCATTGAAGATGTTTTTTATTTATAAAGAACAAATCAAGCAATAAAGAGTGAGTGTCTAAAGTACATTGTCTATAAGAAAAACGTAACAGACACATATAATGTTAATCACAAAGTTTATTGCAGAAATGTCAAAGAACAGTACCACAGTAAGATGAGTCCAAAGATGATACGTCTCAGACAGCAGCTGACTCTGTGCCGGATTCGTTTTCAACCGGCAAATCCGCGTTACAGTCACATCCGTTTCAGTGCTGTATCACAGTCTTAGGCAGATCCGGCCCAGGCCTGGTTTCAGTGGGCACGGTCTACTGTCGCAGAGCGGATCCAGGCCGAGTCTGGTACGGAACTGGCCCAGTGCTGGCCCAGAGGAGCGGAAAACCAGATGCGTGCCGGTATTGGCCCGTTGTGCCAAAAGACACCGGCCCAAGTCCATTTTGCGGATTTGCAGAAGTGTGGGCCAGAATCAGACCGGATGAAATTTGCTGTCTGGGGTTGCAGTCGCAGTCCCTTCTGGCGTAATAGAGCTCCGGAGGCTGACGTCACACAATCTAAAGTCCGCCATTTTGGCAGGCATAATTTAAATTGTTGAACGCTGAAAATACTATCCTGATGCAAACGAACGCTCGTGCTTCGCATTTGAAAGATGCATTGCAGGAACACGGCATGTCGCAATCGCTGACGAAACCGGCGATAGCCAATGAGCGTTTTGCATCGCTGCCGTAAAACGTGTAGTAAATCCTCTTAACGGCAATTTTTTTAATTGTTACTATAGCTACAGATGAAGGAGAACATATCGCCGATGAATGGTTTGAATTTGGATCTGTTTCTCACACAACCCTGACAGCAAATTTCATCTGGCCTGATTCTGGCCCACACTCCTGCAAATCCGCAAAACGGACTTGGGCCAGTGTCTTTTGGCACAACGGGCCAATACCGGCACGCATCTGGTTTTCCGCTCATCTGGGCCAGCACTGGGCCAGCTCTGTACCAGACTCGGCCCGGATCCGCTCTGCGATAGTAGACTGTGCCCACTGAAACCAGCCATGGGCCGGATCCGTCTAGGACTGTGATACAGCACTGAAACGGATGTGACTATAACGCGGATTTGCCGGTTGAAAACGAATCTGGCACAGAGTCAGATGCTGTCTGGAAATGCATCACGTGGATACCTAGGATTTGAATAAATATAAAATACTTGTATGATCATGTTATTTAATGCTTGAGCATGACAGCATATTAATAAAATGATGTGCCCTATGGTAAACCAAATACATATTGCATGATAATGCTCTCTCTCTCTCTCTCTCTCTCTATATATATATATATATGTAAGGATTCTAAGATTATTTCTACTGAGAATAATAATTTTAATAAAATAAAATTATAATTAATTGCAGTTTAATGCAGTTGACTGATATACCGATTTGCTTAATTTTGAAATGATAATGTTTCATTCTGATTTGACTTGCCATTTTAATGATTAAATTTAAAGATTCCTTCATGTCACTGATCTGGGCCAAACTCTGTGGGACAGACTTCTGGGCCTGATCTTGCCGTGTTCCACACTGTGCCATCATTGCCACACATGGCCCAGCTCTGGCTGAAAGGGGACATGCCATTGCCGACAGGAGGCCAGCAATGCCAGCTTGAGGCCACATTTGGGCCAAGACCGTTTGCTATGTGGGACCATGTTACACACATCCTGTTTGTCTTTTTTTTCTTTTCACAAGTAGCTAATGCTTTTGCACAAAGCTTCCTAGTACATTGGCTGTCTGTGCATATATTGTATGAGTAATACGCAGCAGCTCACAGGTCAACTTAGCAAAAACTTCAGCAAAGATCACCACTGGACCCAAAGATTTTTCACCATGGTAATGTATTTTTTCCTAATAATCTTTATTTCTTCCATCAGTAAATACATTTTTTATATTTATATAAAAAAAAGTTTTTTGAATTGCTGTTTACGGTTTGTAAAAAAGTCACTTTGTCTGCTAACATTTAAATGTCATAATTTCATATAATGCACTTACTGTTACATGTTTACTTATATAAAAAAATACCTTTGTACTTAATTCACCCTTAAACCTAATCATACCACAAAACCTGTCCCTAACCTTATTTTTATCCATAATAAAGAGATGTGATATAAAGTGTGACTTTCACTTTCTAAAATCTTTCTGAATTTAAGCAAAAACAGACAGATTTTCTTGGTATGGGTTTGCAGTGCATCTGAAATCTGATATTTTTATCTTGCATAAATACCCTCAGATCCTGAAAATGCTGTCATTCGTGATCATTTTGACTGTGGTGTTCCACACTTGTCTAAGTGAGCTGGATGTGCTGTATCCGTCTGAGCCCTGCACCGAAGCGAAGAACCAGAATGCGTATGACACTTTTATGGACCACCACCTAAGCAAACACACACCTAATACACTCAAAAAAAGAGAATGGCAGAAATTCATCGACAGAATCAAAACCTGGAACAGGACGATTCAGTCGTTCTTTCCTTACAGTGAAGAAAGCAGGGTGATAGCTGTGTGTTCATCAGGAGGAAAGATGTATGAAGGGAACCTCTGCATCAGCAAGAAGCCTCTCAAATTCTACACTGCTAAGATCAATGATAGGAAGCAAGTTGAGAGAGTCATAATTCAGAAACAACATGTTATTCTGGGCTGTGATAAAATTAAAATAATAAACAAATGTCTACCTATTCACTTTAAGGCTAATTTAAATGATTCTAGACCAGATGATAACAAACCAGACTGCAGTAAAGCAATGGTCTTTTGATGAGCTGTTTCATGTCTAGACATATGACCTGCATAAGTGTGACAGATGTTACTTTTTAGCTTTGCTCATTTCAGTTGTATCAAACCATTGTTAAATGTAATTAAAATAAGGATCCGTGCTCATTTTTTCATAAAGAACACACAATATGTATACACATGTACATGCACATACACATGTTCTATATGCTTTTGCCTCATTAATTCAGTTTTCGAATAAATAAAGCTGTAACATGGGGTTTTTGTTTTGGGGTTTGTTCATGTTCTTGTTTTCATGTCTTTTATTTTAAAGTCTAGTTATGGTTCCAGCTTGTGTCTTGCTTCCCTGTTCCTCATGTTCTCCTGCTTGTCCAAAAGTAAATCAAATAAGTGAATGGAATGTAAAATTACAGAAGATGTAGAACATATACTGTTGCATTGTAGGAAGTATAGGGAAGAGAGGACTAGATTAAAGCAAAAGATAAATCAGACAGGAAAGAAATGGAACCTAGAGGTGTTTTGGGAACAACAGAAGAAGGGGTTAAAGATGCACAGGATGCTGTAGTGGAATACTTGAAGGATACTGGGGTATACTGTATGATTTAGGAAATAGTAATTCGAAATTTTTTTTTTTTTATTAAGTACGTTCCTTGAGATGTAGTCTGCGTAAGCTGATACAGTAGGTGGCGGTATGCACCTGATAAGTCATGATTGCAACCAGCCATAAAACTAAGAAGAAGAATTAGAATTGTTCCTTGTCCTGTATTGATGCTGTAACCCCCTGTTGGTGAGTCTGATCTGTTTCTGTTCATTCTGTTCAAGTCAAGTCTTTGTTTATTGTTTAGATTATTGTTTTTTCTGGATTTCACACTCTGTTCAATAAACTGCACTTGGGTTCATCAAACATCTCGCCTTCAGTGGACTAAATCGTTACAGAATACACAACCCACAAAATGAACCCAGCAGTTTCACGGCTCCTCTGCCTTCGCCAAGTTAACCAGGCCATTGAGAAATATGTTGAGAACTTTTGTGCACTTTGCCATTTGGTTAGCTTTAACGATGTGGCCCTTAAGGACATCTTTCGGGTGGGTCTTAATGAACCTGTATGTTCCCAGTTACCTGGAGGGAAAATACATTGGACACTTGCAAAATATATTGCACCTCTGTCTGCCACTGCTTCATGATCCAGGCCCTCCAGTGATCCACAGTCTGTCACTGCTCCATGGCCCAGGCCCCCCACTGCTTCACTGTCTGCCGTTGCTCCACCATGTCTCCACTATCCAAGTCTGCCATTGCTCCACAGCCCAGGCCCACCTCTGCTCCACAGTCTAGTCTTGCCTCTGCTTCATGGCCCAGGCCCACCATCGCTCCACTGCCCAAGTTTGCCATTGCCCCCTGGTCCATGCCATGATCCTGTTCCCCTTCACAGGCCTGGCTCTCCCTCCCACCCCCTGCTCCGCCTTTCTACCCCCGTTTTGCTCCTGCTCCACCCTCCTGGACTTGTTGTTTTTTTTTTTTTTTTGGGCTTCTTAAGCCTAGAGGGGGAGAAATGTAACATGGGGTTTTGGTTTTTGTTTTGGGGTTTGTTCATGTTCTTGTTTTCATGTCTTTTATTTTGAAGTCTAGTTATGGTTCCTGCTTGTGTCTTGCTTCCTTGTTCCTCATGTTCTCTTGCTTGTCCATGTGTATAGTTCTGATTGGTTCATGTTTTGCTATGGTGTTCACTGTTCTATTTTCTCATTGGTTGCTATGTCTTGTTCTGTGTTTCTCATTGGTCGGTTTGTGTCATGTTTCCTCGATGAGTATAAGTAGCCCTCATGTTCCCACTGTTCCTTGTCGTGTATTGATGTTGTAACCCGCTGTCGGTGAGTCTAATCTCTTTCTATTCATGCCTGTTAAGTCAAGTCTGTTTCAAGTCTTTGTTCATTGTTTGGATTATTGTTTGTTGTGGATTTCGCGTTGGATTTCACACTCCATTCAATAAACTGCACTTGGGTTCATCAAACATCTCGCCTCCAGTGGACTCTAACCATTACAGAAGCATGTAATTGAAAGTATACACATTTGTCTTGCCTGGTTTTAAAAGGACTGTTTTTTACATAACAATATGATAAATGATGTGATTACAAAAATGTGGAAAAGCAATCTGTTCTTCTTCATCATTCTACTAATTGAGTTTAAGGTTTACTGGAGTTTACTAGAGTAGAGTTTAAGGTTTTACTTTTTGTTTTTAAGGCCTTAAATGGTCTGGCTCCTATGTACATATCTGAACTTGTGACTGTTAACATAACAGAGAGATGTTTAAGGTCATCATATCAGAGACGGTTAAAGGTTCCCAGATCAAGGCTTAAAAGAAAGGGTGACCGGGCTTTTGCTATTGTCGGCCCCAAACTGTGGAATAGCCTCCCCTTATCTATTAGGTTGATCACTACAGAATTTCTGTTCAATACAAAACTCAGAACTCACCTATTAGAAAAGGCCTATGGCACGTGAGTCAGCATGCATGTATGTTATCTGTATATTTTTATTTCTTGTTTTATGTCATTTTTATTGTTTTTATTGTTTTGTACTATCCTCCTTTAGGATCTGTTGTAAAGCACAATGGTCAACGACCGTTGCTGTATTGTGCTGTATAAATAAACTTAACTAACTAATTCTCCAAACCATTCATCCTCTGCAGGGTCGCAGGGCTGTTCTGTTCTATTGAAATAAGTTATAGTTGGTTAAGTAAATCCTACAACTGTAATTTATTATTTAATAAGTACATTAAAATTAGAGGTCCTCTGATTATGCTAAAATGCACAACTCTAATCACAAATCTAAATAAATTTCCCAGATTTTATCACGAATTACAGGATTTAAAGTCTGCATTACAATTTAATTTAAACTAGGAAGTTTAACATTCTAAGACAATATTTTAAAAGTATATTGATTTCAATTAGAACCAATGTGAAGAAAATAAGTGTTTTTGTAGCGATAGCCCCAGAGACGAGACAGGAGGCGTGCGGATCCAGAAGCAGACTTTTATTATACATACTCATAGTCAGGCAGGCGGGAGGTCAGACAGGGGCGAACGGGAGCAAGACAGTAAATCCAACAGAATAGTAAAGCAAACGGGTCCGTGGGCTGGCAGCGATCAGAGGGGATAATCCAAAAGACGAAGCGGGGGTCGATAGGCGGGCGGAGAACGATCAGGAAACTACGAGGGGTCGACAACCGGGAAAACTAGAACTAGGGAAACGCTCAGAAATAACGGCCGGGGCAAGTTATGACTTTGCAAGGGTGGAACAGAAATGACGCTCTATTTATACAGGAAGTGACCGTGGGGATAAAGGTGAGAGGTGACGAACGGGGCATGAGAGAGGGGTTATGGGAAATGGAGTCTCTACAGAGTCTATACAAAAACACAGTGGAGAGGTGGTTCCCTCTAGAGGGGAAAAAAGAGAGCCACAACGGTACAGTTCGTGACAGAGCCCCCCCCCTTAGGAGCGGCTTCCAAACGCTCCAAACAGTCCAACAACAATAACAACAGGTGGGCCAGGTCCATGTGGGCTGATGGGGTTAGGAAAGGCACATAGTCCAGGAGGTGCTGAAACAAAAATAGTTTCTCAGATATAAAATGTCTTTTTTGTACGTTAGTACAAATGCGTGAGTTTATGACTACAACATTTTTTTTAGTGATCTGAAACCTGCTCAACAGATGAATCCTGTTGTCTCTTCAAACTGTTTTCCTCTGAGAGCGCTGAATCAACTTTAGATGTTCAACTACACTGATATTCTAGTGTAAAACAAGTTTACAGTAGACTACTGATAATGAGTGTTGAGAGCACTTAATATCAGGTATGATTTACTTGTTTCACTTGTTGAACAAAATTCAGGAAAGTTCAATTTTCAGAAATGACACAAACAGAAAAGTCTGTTCACATCTCCGTGATTAAATCAGTGTGCTCAACGTGTATTTGACCTTCATTATGTATGTTTTGATTATACTGTGTTACAAATAAAATACAAATAATTTAAAACTCCATTCTTTGAATCTTCTTACGTTATTTCTTACCTGACAGTCACAGTCTCATTGATGGGCCATTAGGGGAGAGTTTTTGAGAGATTCTCAAAAGTCTTGCGAAGAAATTTTCTGTATGTGATTCCTTATTTCAGTAACTTTATTTATTTTATTTTTTTCACTAACCACGCATAAACATTGTTTTCTCAAAAACACAAACATGTACACTCATGTTGCTTACATATTATTGTAGCCCAGTTTGTGATGATTACAATGTAACCATACTTTAGCCATTAATATGTTTTTAAGATACTGAAAAAAGCACAAATGTCAGGGCATGTCAAAATTTCTTCAGGACCCCAAAACACCCTCAGACCCCAGAGGGTTAAGTTAGTGTAAAAAAAGTATTTTCCTGTTGCCAGTAGGTGGTGCTATGATTGTAACAGAGTATTGGCCTTTAGATGTGTTCAGGTCAGGACTCTCATCAAACAAGTGAAGTTTGGGGCAGATCGGAAACTGCATGTGTAAGTTAGTGTAAAAAAAAAAAGTATTTTCCTGTTGCCAGTAGGTGGTGCTATGATTGTAACAGAGAATTGGCCTTTAACCCTCTGGGGTCTGAGGGTAATTTTGGGCCCTGAAGAGGTTTTGACATGCGCTGACATTTGTGCGGCATTATAGGTAAGATGAAATGACAATGCAAAGGACACGTTTCTAAAGACAGTCGCTTCCCCTCGGATTCATATAAAGACATCAGTGCCGCGTTCTGACTTTGAAACAGGCAGCGCGAACTTCCGGTTTTGCCACCTCCGAAATGGCTGTGTTTTGAAGCAGCTCCGTGAAGGCAGTCTCAAAATGTAATTGTTGAACCAATAAAATGGATAAAATTTGAACAACACAATGAAAGACTGAGTCAAAGAAAATGATGAAACAAGGTAAACATAACAAAAAAGAGGAAATCAACATTGGGGTTTCTGAAGAAGACGCAACAGTCAGCACGGATATGGCGGCTGAAATACAGAAACTATTATTTGCCGAAACGCAGTGGTGGCGACAACACCTGACTGAGTAGGCGTAGCAGCTGCGACGACTTGGCTTGATACAGGAGGCGGAGCAGCTGCGGCGAAGACGCTTGACACTGGAGGCGGAGCAGCTGCGGCAAAGACGCTTGACTCTGGAGGCAGAGCAGCAGCGACGACGACGACGCTTGACTCAGAGGGAGGAGCTGCGGCGACGAGGCTTGGCTCAGAGGGAGGAGCTGCGGCGACAACGTGACTTGGCTCAGAGGGAGGAGCAGCTGCGGCGAAGACGCTAGACACTGGAGGCGGAGCAGCTTCGGCGAAGACGCTCGACACTGGAGGCGGAGCAGCTTCGGCGAAGACGCTCGACACTGGAGGCGGAGCAGCTGCGGCGAAGACACTCGACACAGGAGGCGGAGCAGCTGCGGCGAAGACACTTGACACTGGAGGCGGAGCAGATGCGAAGGCACTTGACTGTGGAGACGGAGCAGCTGCGAAGACAGTGTCTGACTCTGGAGGTGGAGCAGCTGCGGCGATGACGCTTGACTCTGGAGGCGGAGCAGCTGCGGCGATGACGCTTGACTCTGGAGGCGGAGCAGCTGCGGCGACGACGCTTGACTCTGGAGGCGGAGCAGCTGCGGCGACGATGCTTGACTCTGGAGGCGGAGCAGCTGCGGCGACGACGCTTGACTCTGGAGGCGGAGCAGCTGCGGCTTGTTGTATCTTGTGGAGTGAAGCGATGATGTCCTCCAGCCGGTTGAGTGTCGCTGCGATATAACCTGACTCAGGAACGACGGCCATGACAGGTGCTAACTCAGAAACGGCGGCCATGACAGGGGCTGACTCAGGAACGGCGACCGCCATCTTGTGGTCGCGCGCCGGTGCGGCCGCTGTGTCGTAATCGCGTCCTTCCACCGTGCAACACACAGGAACAGGCGAGTCCTCATACCCCAGTCCATAATCATGTGTGTTAGAGAAACAGGAGCGCGGCAGTATAAAATCGCACGCCGGTGCGGCCGTCATGTCATGATCGCGCCCTGGCGCGGCTCTGTGGTCGCATACTTCCTCCGCGAAATCCACAGAATCAAACGAGTCCACATACTGTAGAGCATAATCCAGAGGGTCAGTGAAACAGGAACGCGGCAGTATGAAATCACACGCCGACGCGCCCTCCATGTCGTGTTCGCGCGCCGGCGCGGCCGCCTCTCTGTGGTCGCGTTCCTCCTCACAACACAAAGCATAATCAATGACATCATCGAGTGATGTATGCGGGCACTCGCGTTTGAGCCTTGATTTAAGCGGCTCGCTCAGTCCGTGAAAAAACAAGTCCATAAAATAAACGTCATCATAAAACGAGATTTGGTATACGAGTTCATCAAAACGACTAACATAATTTTCAACGGACATACCGTTTTGCTTGAGACGCGAGAGCTGGTCAAGTGGGTTCATGGCTGAGCGGGGAGGGGCGTAAAAGTCGCTGGATCCTATCTTGGCGAAGTCATCTGTAGCGATAGCCCCAGAGACGAGACAGGAGGCGTGCAGATCCAGAAGCAGACTTTTATTAGAATACATACTCATAGTCAGGCAGGCGGGAGGTCAGACAGGGGCGAACGGGAGCAAGACAGTAAATCCAACAGAATAGTAAGTGTCCAAGCAAACGGGTCCGTGGGCTGGCAGCGATCAGAGGGGATAATCCAAAAGATGAAGCGGGGGTCGATAGGCGGGCAGAGAACGATCAGGAAACCAGGAAACTACGAGGGGTCGACAACCGGGAAAACTAGAACTAGGGAAACGCTCAAAAAATAACGGCCGGGGCAAGTTATGACTTCGCAAGGCTGGAACAGAAATGACGCTCTATTTATACAGGAAGTGACCGTGGGGATAAAGGTGACAGGTGACGAACGGGGCATGAGAGAGGGGTTATGGGAAATGGAGTCTCTACAGAGTCTATACAAAAACACAGTGGAGAGGTGGTTCCCTCTAGAGGGGAAAAAAGGGAGCCACAACGGTACAGTTCGTGACAGTTTTAGTGCAAAACGAGCTGTGAGGTAAAAGAGGAAGTTAGAGGAAAAAAAAATTAGCGGAAAGTCAATTAACTGTGAGATCAATTGTGAAAACAAGTTAAATAGATGTTGTTAGTTTTCATGTTCACTCAAATGAGTAAATAAATACGACTAAACTACAGATTTTTCCCATCTTCTTTTGTCTTATATTTATCTGTCTAATAAAAAAGAATAAACAACTATGATTTGACCGTATTACTCTGACTCTAAAATATTCTCACATTATTTAAATTAAAATGTACACAATCTTCCTTTAACTTCTGTCTTTCTAAAGCAAAAACTTGTTCTTGTTTTGCTTCTGTGGAACATGCATAAGTAAAAGCCTTACAAGTTCTTCACCTTCTGAATATCTATGATAAGAAGCAGATCAAGACTAAAACGTCAACAACAGCATGTGATTCTTGACTGTGATCAAATAAAAAATAAATAATCAAAAATAAAATAATGATAATAATAATGCTACATCAAATGATGATGATAATAATAATAATAATAAAAGAAGAACGCAATAACAATCATTATTCCTTTTAAAGAGCTGTTTCAAATCTGGACCCATGACCTTGCAAAACTTTTTTTTTTTTTTTTTTTTTTATCAAATCATTGTTAAAATGTAAGAAAAGTAGTCAAAGACGTATTAACAAAGTAAATAAATACGATTATTACATATGTTACTTCATATCACTTTATTTACTTTACTTTGTATTTATGTGGTGAAATTTTAAAACAGACTTTAATTAAATAAGGTAAAATATCATTTATAATTAAGTATCAAGCTAAATAAATGAGCTTTTAGCTGATGACATCAGAATAACACAATATTTAATCGAGATACAACTATTTGAAGATCTGGAATCTGAGGGTATACAATATTGAGAAAATTAAAGTCTTTAAAGTCTTTAAAGTTCTTCAAATAACGTTCCCCTACGTTCTCTCAAAGCTGCGTCGGAACGCTATGGGAATGCCCCTGGCGAGACACCGTACTGAAGTGTGTGTAGAACTAGTCCAATGGGAGAGCGCTATGTCATGAGCGAGATGACGTTCGCAACCAGGAAGTATAAGAGGGCATCGGCAACATGCTCATTCAGCTTTTGTTCTTCAGCGAGCGCGTTGTGTGTGTCTGAATATTTAGCTTTTAAAAAAATGTCAAAAGCTAAACAAAAATCAAAAAGGGCGAGCGAACGGGGGATACACATGATCTTTGCGTCGTTTGTTTGGGAGCGGAGCTCCTGCCCATTCGTGTGCTCCGCTCCCACTTGGCCTTATTTGATGAGTCCGGCCAGGTTCGTGATCCCGCCAGCAGCGGTCCTGCTGTGGCTGAGGCCCAGCGTAGACTGCTGTCGTGGGGGTCGCAGATGGATCTAACAGAGGGTTCTGAGATGAGCTCCGCTCTTTCTCGGTCCTCTACCTCTAGATCCACAGCTCTTTCTCAGGGTTCGGAAGCACGCTGTGCGGTTTCTTCCCCCCTGAGAGAGGGCTCAAAGCTTCATCTGTCTTCCTCTGAGGAGGTTGACGTGATGAGCGTCGACGCTGAGGAGACTGTAGACTCGCCCCCACAGTCCCTCACCTACGAGGAGCTCGTGGAGGTTGTGACTCGGGCAGTGGCCAGATTAAAGCTTGACTGGCCAGCTGAAAAGCAGAAAGCGCATCCAAAAAGCAAGCTGGATAAGCGCTTCCTGTGTTCCCAATCCCAGCCTTCACAACGGGGTCTTCCGTTTTTCCCCGATCTCCACGCCGAGGTGTCGAGATCATGGTAGAAACCTTACTCCTCCCGCATTTTCAGCCCCTCTGTATCCACTTATTCCAATGTGGTGGGGCTCGATGCGCGGGGGTATGGGGCGGTGCCAGCGGTGGAGCAGACACTTGCGGGCTATCTCTCACTGTCCTCAGCAGCGTCCCTGAAGACCCCGAAGCTTCCCACCAACGCTCTTAAAGCTACATCTGCCTTGGTGGGTAAAGCTTACAAGGCAGCAGGTCAGGCCGGTGCATGCCTCCACACTATGGCGGTATTGCAGGCGTACCAGGCCGACCTGCTGGGGGACCTGGATAAGGAAGCTGAGGAGGAGTCTGACGCAGTCGCCGAGCTCTGCCACAGATCTGTTGCTCCGGGCCACAAAAGAAACGGCCAGAGCCATTGGCCGTTCAATGGCGGCTCTGGTAGCCACAGAGCGGCAACTGTGTTTAAACCTGTCCGAAATGGAGGATAAGGACAGGTTTTTCCTCCTCGACGCCCCGCTCTTGCCTTCTGGCCTTTTCGACGACGCCGTAAATACGGTCATTGATAGGTTTCAGGAGGTGAGGAAACAAGCGGCGGTGTTTCAGCGCTTCCTGCCCCGGCGCCAGGTCCCCGGGACTGCTGAGCGAGAGCAGTCCCAACCGTCTAGCTCCTCGTACAGGCAACAGCAGAGGCAGAGCGTAGCCACTTGCACCCCCCTGCAAGAAAGATCAGGGGGTGAGAAGGCGGCGCTCTCGGCCTGGGTCCTCTAGCCAAAGGATGGATCTGCGGATCGTCCTTTTGACTAAGAGGGCCCAGGCCAAGAAGCCCTGACGCTGCGAGCATCGGGGCCTTGGGGGATGCCCCCACTGTGGAGGAGGGGTGTTCACCTCAGCATACGGTGCCCCTTCCTCCTCAGTGCCCCCAGGGAGTTCTGCTGAGATCTCTGCCACCCCCGGAGCTTCAGGGCTCAGCAAGCTCCAGAGAACGAGCCGCCCAGCTGCCGCCCGGAAACCGTTCGGCACTAGGGGGCTCGTTCCCTCTAGGAGGAGTCAGCCCCGAGGGGCTGGCTCCCCTAAGCCAGCAAAA